>JARQOD010000007.1:124887613-124930163 GCA_033576555.1 Oophaga sylvatica
TAGAGGGCCGCACCAATGCCAAGAGGGGACACTGATTAACCCATAGACGGCACCGCACCAATGCCAAGAGGGGGACACTGATTAACCCATAGACGGGCACGCACCAATGCCAAGAGGGGAACACTGATTAACCATAGACGGGCACCGCACCATGCCAAGAGGGGACACTGATTAACCCATAGACGGCACGCACCAATGCCAAGAGGGGGACACTGATTAACCATAGACGGGCCCCACCAATCCAAGAGGGGGACACTGATTAACCATAGATGGGCACCAAACCAAGAGGGGAACACTGATTAACCCATAGATGGGCACCCACCATACCAAGAGGGGGACACTGATTAACCCATAGACGGGCACCCACCAATGCCAAGAGGGGACACTGATTAACCCATAGACGGGCACCGCACATACCAAGAGGGGAACACTGATTAACCATAGACGGGCACCGCACCAATGCCAAGAGGGGGACACTGATTAACCCATAGACGGGCACCGCACCAATACCAAGAGGGGACACTGATTAACCCATAGACGGGCACCGCACCAATGCCAAGAGGGGACACTGATTAACCCATAGACGGGCACCACCAATACCAAGAGGGAACATGATAACCATAGCGGCACCAATACCAAGAGGGGAACACTGATTAACCATAGACGGGCACCACACCAATGCCAAGAGGGGAACACTGATTAACCCATAGATGGGCACGCACAATACCAAGAGGGGACACTGATTAACCATAGACGGCACCGCACCAATACCAAGAGGGGAACACTGATTAACCCATAGATGGGCACCATACCAAGAGGGGGACACTGATTAAGCCATAGATGGGCACCACATACCAAGAGGGGACACTGATTAACCATAGACGGGCACCAATACCAAGAGGGGACACTGATTAACCATAGAGGGCACCAATACCAAGAGGGGAACACTGATTAACCCATAGAGGGCACCACACCAATACCAAGAGGGGAGCACTGATTAACCCATAGAGGGCACCAATACCAAGAGGGGACACTGATTAAGCCATAGACGGGCACCAATACCAAGAGGGGAACACTGATTAACCATAGACGGGCACCCACATATACCAAGAGGGACACTGATTAACCCATAGACGGGCACCAATACCAAGAGGGGAACACTGATTAACCCATAGACGGGCACCACCAATACAAGAGGGGACACTGATTAACCCATAGATGGGCACCAATACCAGAGGGGACACTGATTAACCATAGAGGGCACCACACCAATACCAAGAGGGGACACTGATTAACCCATAGATGGGCACCAATACCAAGAGGGGACACTGATTAACCATAGACGGGCACGCACCAATACCAAGAGGGGAACACTGATTAACCCATAGACTGGGCACCAATCCCAAGAGGGGAACTGATTAACCATAGATGGGCACCTACGAGACACCAATACCAAGAGGGACACTGATTAACCATAGAGGGCACCAATACCAAGAGGGGAACTGATTAACCATAGACGGGCACCAATACCAAGAGGGGAACACTGATTAACCATAGACGGGCACCAATACCAAGAGGGGACACTGATTAACCATAGATGGGCACCAATACCAAGAGGGGAACACTGATTAACCCATAGAGGGCACCAATACCAAGAGGGGAACACTGATTAACCCATAGATGGGCACCACATACCAAGAGGGGACACTGATTAACCCATAGAGGGCACCAATACCAAGAGGGGAACACTGATTAACCCATAGATGGGCACCAATACCAAGAGGGGAACACTGATTAACCATAGACGGGCACCAATACCAAGAGGGGAGCACTGATTAACCCATAAGGACATAAAGATACATGGGCACCGCACCAATACCAAGAGAGGAACACTGATTAACCCATAGATGGGCACCAATACCAAGAGGGGATATTAACTGATTAAGGCACCATACAGAGGGACATGATTAACCATAGAGGGCAACACATGAAGGATGTTAACCATAGATGGGCACCAATACCAAGAGGGGACACTGATTAACCATAGATGGGCACCAATACCAAGAGGGGGACACTGATTAACCCATAGACGGGCACCGCACCAATGCAAGAGGGGGACACTGATTAACCCATAGACGGGCACGCACCAATACCAAGAGGGGGACACTGATTAACCCATAGACGGGCACCGCACCAATACCAAGAGGGGGACACTGATTAACCATAGACGGGCACCGCACAATACCAAGAGGGGAACACTGATTAACCCATAGACGGGCACCGCACCAATGCCAAGAGGGGAACACTGATTAACCCATAGACGGGCACCAATACCAAGAGGGGACACACCAATACCAAGAGGGGGACACTGATTAATCCATAGACGGCACCACACCAATGCCAAGAGGGGAACACTGATTAACCCATAGATGGGCACCAAACCAAGAGGGGAACACTGATTAACCCATATACGGGCACCGCACCAATACCAAGAGAGGAACACTGATAACCATAGATGGGCACCAATACCAAGAGGGGTATACTGATTAAGCCATAGATGGGCACCAATACCAAGAGGGGAACACTGATTAACCCATAGACGGGCACCAATCCCAAGAGGGGACACTGATTAACCCATAGACAGGCACCAATACCAAGAGGGGAACACTGATTAACCCATAGACGGGCACCACACCATACCAAGAGGGGAGCACTGATTAACCCATAGATGGGCACCAATACCAAGAGGGGAGCACTGATTAAGCCATAGACGGGCACCAATACCAAGAGGGGAGCACTGATTAACCCATAACGGGCACCGCACCAATACCAAGAGGGAACACTGATTAACCCATAGATGGGCACCAATACCAAGAGGGGTATACTGATTAAGCCATAGATGGGCACCAATACCAAGAGGAGAACACTGATTAACCATAGACGGGCACCAATACCAAGAGGGGTATCTGATTAAGCCATAGATGGGCACCAATACCAAGAGGGGAACACTGATTAACCCATAGATGGGCACCAATACCAAGAGGGGTATACTGATTAAGCCATAGACGGGCACCAATACCAAGAGGGGAGCACTGATTAACCCATAGATGGGCACCAATACCAAGAGGGGTATACTGATTAACCCATAGATGGGCACCAATACCAAGAGGGGAGCACTGATTAAGCCATAGACGGGCACCAATACCAAGAGGGGAGCACTGATTAACCATAAACGGGCACCGCACCAATACCAAGAGAGGAACACTGATTAACCCATAGATGGGCACCAATACCAAGAGGGGTATACTGATTAAGCCATAGATGGGCACCAATACCAAGAGAGGAACACTGATTAACCATAGATGGGCACCAATACCAAGAGGGGTATACTGATTAAGCCATAGACGGGCACCAATACCAAGAGGGGAACACTGATTAACCCATAGATGGGCACCAATACCAAGAGGGGTATACTGATTAACCCATAGATGGGCACCAATACCAAGAGGGGAGCACTGATTAACCATAGACGGGCACCAATACCAAGAGGGGAGCACTGATTAACCATAACGGGCACCGCACCAATACCAAGAGAGGAACACTGATTAACCCATAGATGGGCACCAATACCAAGAGGGGTATACTGATTAAGCCATAGATGGGCACCAATACCAAGAGGGGAAGATACACTCAGGGACTATTAACCATAGATGGGCACCAATACCAAGAGGGGAACACTGATTAACCATAGATGGGCACCAATACCAAGAGGGAACACTGATTAACCATAGATGGGCACCAATACCAAGAGGGGTATACTGATTAAGCCATAGATGGGCACCAATACCAAGAGGGGAACAGTGATTAACCATAGACGGGCACCAATACCAAGAGGGGTAACTGATTAAGCCATAGATGGGCACCAATACCAAGAGGGGAACACTGATTAACCCATAGATCGGGCACCAATACAAGAGGGGAACATGATTAACCATAACGGGCACCAATACCAAGAGGGGAACACTGATTAACCATAGAGGGCACCAATACCAAGAGGGGAACATGATTAACCCATAGACGGGCACCAATACCAAGAGGGGACACTGATTAACCATAGACGGGCACCACAATACCAAGAGGGGAGCACTGATTAACCCATAATGGGCACCAATACCAAGAGGGGAACACTGATTAACCATAGACGGCAACCAATACCAAGAGGGGACACTGATTAACCCATAGAGGGCACCAATACCAAGAGGGGAACACTGATTAACCATAGACGGGCACCAATACCAAGAGGGAACACTGAATTAACCATAGATGGGCACCAATACCAAGAGGGGACACTGATTAACCCATAGAGGGCACCGCACCAATCCAAGAGGGGACACTGATTAACCCATAGACGGGCACCGCACCAATACCAAGAGGGGACACTGATTAACCATAGACGGGCACCAACCATGGGACCACCAACAAGGGGGGACACTGATTAACCATAGACGGCACCACCAATACCAAGAGGGGACATGATTAACCATAGACGGGCACACACCAATACCAAGAGGGGACACTGATTAACCCATAGACGGGCACCCACCAATGCCAAGAGGGGGACACTGATTAACCCATAGACGGGCACATACCAGAGGAACACACAATACCAAGAGGGGGACACTGATTAACCATAGACGGGCACCCACCAATGCCAAGAGGGGACACTGATTAACCATAGACGGGCACCGCACCAATACCAAGAGGGGACACTGATTAACCCATAGACGGGCACCGCACCAATCCAAGAGGGGACACTGATTAACCCATAGACGGGCACCGCACCAATACCAAGAGGGGAACACTGATTAACCCATAGACGGGCACCGCACCAATACCAAGAGGGGACACTGATTAACCCATAGACGGGCACGCACCAATGACCAAGAGGGGGACACTGATTAACCCATAGACGGGCACCGCACCAATACCAAGAGGGGACTGATTAACCCATAGATGGGCACCGCACCAATACCAAGAGGGGACACTGATTAACCATAGACGGGCACCACCATACCAAGAGGGGCACTGATTAACCCATAACGGGCACCGCACCAATCCAAGAGGGGACACTGATTAACCCATAGACGGCACCGCACCAATACCAAGAGGGGACACTGATTAACCATAGAGGGCACCACATACCAAGAGGGGAACACTGATTAACCATAGACGGGCACCACAATACCAAGAGGGGACACTGATTAACCCATAGACGGGCACCCACAATACCAAGAGGGGACACTGATTAACCCATAGACGGGCACCACCAATCCAAGAGGGGACACTGATTAACCATAGACGGGCACCCAATACCAAGAGGGGACACTGATTAACCATAGAGGGACACCAATCCAAGAGGGGACATGATTAACCATAGACGGGCACCACATCCAAGAGGGGACACTGATTAACCCATAGACGGGCACCAATCCAAGAGGGAACACTGATTAACCATAGACGGGCACCGCACCAATACCAAGAGGGACACTGATAACCCATAGAGGGCACCAATCCAAGAGGGGACACTGATTAACCCATAGAGGCCGCACCAATACCAAGAGGGAACACTGATTAACCATAGATGGCACCAATACAAGAGGGGAACTGATTAACCATAGATGGGCACCAATACCAAGAGGAACACTGATTAACCCATAGATGGGCACCAATACCAAGAGGGGACACTGATTAACCATAGATGGGCACCAATACCAAGGGGACACTGATTAAGCCATAGAGGGCACCAATACCAAGAGGGACACTGATTAACCATAGACGGGCACCAATACCAAGAGGGGACACTGATTAACCCATAATGGGCACACCAATACCAAGAGGGAACACTGATTAACCCATAGATGGGCACCAATACCAAGAGGGGAGCACTGATTAACCATAGATGGCACCAATACCAAGAGGGAACACTGATTAACCATAGATGGGCACCACCAATACCAAGAGGGAACACTGATTAACCCATGAGGGCACCAATACCAAGAGGGGACATGATTAACCATAGAGGCACCATACCAAGAGGGGAACACTGATTAACCATAGACGGGCACCAATACCAAGAGGGGACACTGATTAACCATAGATGGGCACCAATACCAAGAGGGGACACTGATTAACCATAGACGGGCACCAATACCAAGAGGGGAGCACTGATTAACCCATAACGGGCAAGGCCGCCTGACACAATACCAAGAGAAGAACACTGATTAACCATAGATGGGCACCAATACCAAGAGGGGAACACTGATTAACCCATAGACAGGCACCAATACCAAGAGGGGAACACTGATTAACCCATAGACGGGCACCAATACCAAGAGGGGAACACTGATTAACCATAGACGGGCACCACACCAATACCAAGAGGGGAACACTGATTAAGCCATAGATGGGCACCAATACCAAGAGGGGGACACTGATTAACCCATAGACGGGCACCCACCATACCAAGAGGGGACACTGATTAACCCATAGACGGGCACGCACCAATGCCAAGAGGGGCACTGATTAACCCATAGACGGGCACCAATACCAAGATTGGAACACACCAATACCAAGAGGGGGACACTGATTAATCCACAGACGGGCACCACACCAATGCCAAGAGGGGAACACGATTAAGCCATAGATGGCACAATACCAAGAGGGAACACTGATTAAGCCATAGATGGGCACCAATACCAAGAGGGGAGCATGATTAACAATAACGGCACCAATACCAAGAGGGGAGCACTGATTAACCCAAAGACGGGCACCATACCAAGAGGGGAGCACTGATTAACCATAGACGGGCACCGCACCAATACCAAGAGAAGAACACATGATTAACCTGATGGGCACCATACAAGAGGGGAACATGATTAACCCATGACAGGCACCAATACCAAGGGGGAACACTGATTAACCCATAGAGGGCACCAATTTACCAAGAGGGAACACTGATTAACCCATAGACGGGACCACACCAATACCAAGAGGGGAACACTGATTAAGCCATAGATGGGCACCAATACCAAGAGGGGGACACTGATTAACCCATAGACGGGCACCGCACCAATACAAGAGGGGACACTGATAACCCATAGACGGGCACCGCACCAATGCCAAGAGGGGGCACTGATTAACCCATAGACGGGCACCAATACCAAGATTGGAACACACCAATACCAAGAGGGGAGCACTGATTAATCCACAGACGGGCACCACACCAATGCCAAGAGGGGAACACTGATTAACCCAAGATGGGCACCAATACCAAGAGGGGAACACTGATTAACCATAGACGGACACCGCACCAATGCCAAGAGGGGGACCTGATTAACCCATAGACGGGACACCGCACCAATACCAAGAGGGGGACACTGATTAACCCATAGAGGGCACCGCACCAATGCCAAGAGGGGGACACTGATTAACCCATAGACGGGCACCGCACCAATACCAAGAGGGGGACACTGATTAACCCATAGACGGGACTGCACCAATACCAAGAGGGGAACCTGATTAAACCATAGACGGGCACCGCACCAATGCCAAGAGGGGGACACTGATTAACCCATAGACGGGCACCGCACCAATACCGAGAGGGGACACTGATTAACCCATAGACAGGCACCGCACCAATGCCAAGAGGGGAACACTGATTAAGTCATAGACGGGCACCGCACCAATGCCAAGAGGGGGACACTGATAACCCATAGACGGGCACCGCACCAATGCCAAGAGGGGACACTGATTAACCCTTAGATCGGCACCAATACCAAGAGGGGAATACTGATTAACCCATAGATGGGCACCACACCATTACCAAGAGGAGAACACTGATTAACCCATAGATGGGCACCGCACCATTACCAAGAGGGGTAACAGGGCACCAATACCAGAGGGGAACATTACATAGGGCACCAATACCAAGGACACTGATTAACCTAAGGGCACCACCAAGAGGAACTGATTAACCAAGAGGGCACATACAGAATCAGATACCATAGGGACACCAACCAAACGACACTGATTACCCATGAGGGCACCAATACAAGGGGGACACTGATACCAAGCCCACAGGGCAGCCATCCAAGAGGGACATGATTACCCATAGACGGCACCATACAAGAGGAACTATTACCCATGCGAGCACACCAAGAGGACAATACCATGACCACCACCATCCAAAGGGGACACTGTTACCATACGGCCACAATCAAGGGACATGATTAACCATGAGCACATCCAAGAGGAACACGATTAACCATAGACGGCACGCACAATCCAAGAGGACAGATTAACCATACGGGCACAATCAAGAGGGACACTGATTAACCATAGACGGCCACAATACAAGAGGGACATGATAACCATAGAGGGCACCAACCAAGAGGGACAGATTAACCATAACGGCACCCACAATCCAAGAGGGACACTGATTACCATAGACGGCACCAATGCCAAGAGGAGGACACTGTTTAAACCCATAGACGGGCACCGCAATCCAGAGGGGGACACTGTTTAACCCATAGACGGGCACGCGCACAACAAGAGGGGAACGATTAACCATAGACAGGCACCGCACCAATACCAAGAGGGGACATGATTAACCCTAGAGGGACCACAACCAAGAGGGTACCAAGAGGGGAACACTGATTAACCCATAGACAGGCACCAATACCAAGAGGGGAACACTGATTAACCCATAGACGGGCACCAATACCAAGAGGGGAACACTGATTAACCCATAGACGGGCACCACACCAATACCAAGAGGGGAACACTGATTAAGCCATAGATGGGCACCAATACCAAGAGGGGAACACTGATTAACCCATAGACGGGCACCGCAGCAATACCAAGAGGGGAACACTGATTAAGCCATAGATGGGCACCAATACCAAGAGGGGAACACTGATTAACCCATAGACGGGCACCACACCAATACCAAGAGGGGAACGCTGATTAACCCATAGACGGGCACCGCACCAATACCAAGAGGGGAACACTGATTAACCCATAGACGGGCACCACACCAATACCAAGAGGGGAACGCTGATTAACCCATAGACGGGCACCACACCAATACCAAGAGGGGGACACTGATTAACCCATAGACGGGCACCGCACCAATACCAAGAGGGAACGCTGATTAACCCATAGACGGGCACCGCACCAATACCAAGAGGGGAACACTGATTAACCCATAGACGGGCACCGCACCAATACCAAGAGGGGAGCACAACGCACACTGTCAAAAGGACGTGACAACTAGGAGGAGCGCTGACAAACTATAGAAATTGTCACATCCGAGTAAATAAAGTAAAAAATTGCTACACGTTTATTATGAAGTCACAAAAACATTGTTTCAAAAAACAGACAAAGATGGTTAAAAACTTTTCAAGACATAAACTTATACAAAAGAACCAGTGTCAGACGACAATAAGGTCATAGACACCCCCCTCCACCACCTGGTGACAATATGAATATAGGACTGCGAAAAGCTATCCGATGTGGGAAAATCTCCAAACATGTAGCGGTGGTCTCCAATATGTATGACAAAGCATTTATAGGATATGAATAATAAATATTGCAACATAAGAAAAAAAGGCAGAATGTTTCACTACTGAAAAGAAGAGTGATCCAAAAGCAAAAAAAGCAAAATAAAAATATGAAATATATATATATCAAACCAGTAGCAGTCCCCACGCGTATCGCCAGTACTCCGGCTTCTTCAGGGGCTGCACACTACTATGAACAGTCTGTCTTAATAGTCATCAAAATGGAGATTGTGTTAAATGCATTAAATTGTAAACATTTATACGATAAATTTATTTGATTTTACACTTGATGACTTTACTAATTTGAAAATATCGCGCTTATACAAATTATCACCAAAGTCATTAATTCAGTTCCACCAAAGCAGGGTACTATACATTATGTGTAAATATTAAAGGGGCTGTCCAGGATCAAAGCTGCTTTCTTAAACAAAATAGCACCACACCATCCCACAGGTTGTTTTTGGTACTGCAGCTCGGCTGCAACAATGGAAGAAAGAAGCCATAATTATTTATTCATGTACGTCCCTTTCAACCAAGATCTGGATGAGGCCATGAACTAGAGGCTCAAACAGAAACACTTTAATTTGTGCCAGGCTCGCATCCAGCTTTACATTAACCCCTTTGATCCCTGGCCATTTTTTAATTTTTGCGTTTACAGTTTTTCCTCCTTTTCTTTAATAAAGCCATAACTTTTTTTATATATATATATTCCATTTAACATAACTGTATGAAGGCTCGCTTCTTTATGCATCACTTGTCGTTTTTTAAATTATGTAATTAATTGTTTATTCTTTACGTCATTTACCTAATCTATTTTTTAGATTTTCATAGAAGTGACTTTTCCGGATACAGCGATACAAAACATGCTAATTTTTTTTTATTTTTATTTTTATTGTTTCCTTATTTATTTTTTTATTTTTTATTTTTTTTTATTTCCTTATCTTTAGAAGCCCACCTGTGGCTGGACTTCATAGGTTGTACCAGAAGGCGATAACTGGGATCTTTAGAAGCCCCTGACTTCCATGGTAAACCATTGGTACTCCTGAAATGGGGAGGAGGGTCTAGCAAAAAGGAGAGGAGTTCAAATAGAGCGGTGGTCTAGCGTGTGCCGGACTGATGGAGACGGCAGAGTCTAGTGCTCGGCTGTTTGTCAGACTCACAGACAGGTGTTTTGGACCCTGGTCCTAGTTCAAGGGCCCAAATAAGGTCTATGGATTTGTAGTAAGCCTAAGCTTATCAATAGGATTTTCTCTTCCGACCTCTGAGATCCGCATTAGTTGCATCATGTGACAGAGCTTCACGGTTGTCCAGCCCTGAGCAGGTAGAGAGAGGGCTGGACTTGATGGCAGTACCACTGTGCAGAGAAAATGCTAAAGGGACCCCAAGTCCTACAGATTGGTAAGTGTAAAGTCACACCTTCTCTGGTTCTGTGTGACACCACACCAGTTTCCCACTAACGCATTTCATGCCCTGCACACTGATTTGTACTGGAACAGGCTGCCACGAGAGGTGGTGAGTTCTCCTTCAATGGAAGTCTCCAAACAGAGTCTTGACAGACATCTGTCTGAGATGGTTTAGTGAATCCTGCCTTGAGCAGGGTGCTGGACACGACGACCCTGGAGGTCCCTTCCAGCCCCAACGTTCTATGATTCTATAGGAAACAGTTGGGTTTCTCCGGGGATATGTGAGCATTGTGCAGCTCTTATCGGAGGCGTCATGACTCATATTTCCTGAAAAGATAGTTGTAAAAGGTTCTTAACTGATTTTTCTTTTTTTTTTTTCTTCTTTTTATCTCCTACAGTTTCTCAATCACTATGAAACGTTATTTAATAGTTTTTGAGGTTTTCTTTTTTTATATCCGATTTGTACAAAACACTGCACAGTTGTCTCATTGCGTAATATGTTCATCTTGTATGGTGAAGAGGTTGTTTAAGAAATTTATAATGGGTTTTCTCTTTAAAGGAGCACTTAAAAGTATCACAAAAAAAATAATATGCATTTAATGTTCAGTTGCACATATGTATCTGGAGATTCTTGAGATGTGAGAGATGAAGTAATGATCACGGGGGCAGCGATCTATCTGGACTGCCTGACAGTAACACCAGTGAGATCTGGGTTACGTCAGCTTTCCATATACAGTGGGTACAGAAAGTATTCAGAGCCCTTTAAATTTTTCACTCTTTGTTTCATTGCAGCCATTTGGTAAATTCAAAAAAGGTCATTTTTTTCTCATTAATCTACACTCTGCACCCCATCTTGACTGAAAGAAACAGAAATGTAGAAATTTTTGCAAACTTATTAAAAAAGAAAAACTAAAATATCACATGGTCATAAGTATTCAGACCCTTTGCTCAGACACTCATATTTACGTCACTTGCTGTCCATTTCCTTGTGATCCTCCTTGAGATGGTTCCACTCCTTCATTAGAGTCCAGCTGTGTTTAATTAAACTGATAGGACTTGATTTGTAAAGGCGCACACCTGTCTATATAAGACCTCACAGCACACAGTGCATGTCAGACCAAATGAGAATCATGAGGTCAAAGGAATTGGCCAAGGAGCTCAGAGACAGAATTATGGCAAGGCACAGATCTGGCCAAGGTTACAAAAGAATCTCTGCAGTACTCAAGGTTCCTAAGAGCACAGTGGCCTCCATAATCCTTAAATGGAAGAAGTTTGGGACCACCAGAAGTCTTCCTAGACCTGGCCGTCCAGCCAAACTGAGCAATCGTGGGAGAAGAGCCTTGGTGAGAGAGGTAAAGAAGAACCCCAAGATCACTGTGACTGTGCTCCACAGATGCAGTAGGGGGAAGGGAGAAAGATCCACAAAGTCAACTATCACTGCAGCCCTCCACCAGTCAGGCCCTTATGGCAGAGTGGCCCGACGGAAGCTTCTCAGTGCAAGACATATGAAAGCCTGCATAGAGTTTGTTAAAAAAAAACACATGAAGGACTCCCAGACTAAGAGAAATAAGATTCTCTGGTCTGATGAGAAGAACATAGAACTTTTTGGTGATAATACTAAGCGGTATGTGTGGAGAAAACCAGGCACTGCTCATCACCTGCCCAATACAATCCCAACAGTGAAACATGGTGGTGGCAGCATCATGCTATAGGGGTGTTTTTCAGCTGCAGGGACAGGACGACTGGTTGTAACTGAAGGAAAAATGAATGCGGCCAAGTACAGAGCTATCCTGGGTGAAAACCTCTTCCAGAGTGCTCTGGACCTCAGACTTGGCTGAAGGTTCACCTTCCAACAAGACAATGACCCTAAGCACACAGCTAAAATAACAAAGGAGTGGCTTCAGAACAACTCTGTGACCATTCTTGCCTGGCCCAGCCAGAGCCCTGACCTAAACCTAATTGAGCATATCTGGAGAGACCTGAAAATGGTGTCCACCAACGTTCACCATCCAACCTGACGGAACTGGAGAGGATCCCCAAATCCAGGTGTGAAAAACTTGTTTCATCATTCCCAAGAAGACTCATGGCTGTACTAGCTCAAAAGGTGCTTCTCCTCAATACTGAGAAAAGGTTCTGAATACTTATGACCATGTGATATTTCAGGTTTTATTTTTTAATAAATTTGCAAAAATTTCTACATTTCTGTTTTTTTCAGTCAAGATGGGGGGCAGAGTGTACATTAATGAGAAAAAAATTAACTTTTTTGAATTTACCAAATGGCTGCATGGAAACAAAGAGTGAAAAATTTAAAGGGGTCTGAATACTTTCCGTACCCACTGTACTATAGCCATTCAGGCCTGCGTTACATTGTGATATGTTCCCTTTACGGGTGTGTGCACATGACGTCTTTTTCAGGTGGAATCTGCCTGAAAAAAAAATTGCAAAACCACCGCAAAAAATGAACATAGTACTGAAATGTTAAAAAAGACATCGCTGCCTTCTTTTACCGCTTCTGTGTTCATAAGTGGTTAAAAGGAGCATATTCATTTTTTGGGCAGCTTTTATACAGAAATCACTCACTAGTTACAGTTTAAAGTAATTATAGACAAAAGTTGCTGGTGGCAGAGTGGTAGAAAACTGACGGAAGTACCGCCAAAAAAGCTGATTCAGTAAAAAGGCCACCAGCTTTTTCCTGAAGAAAATCTTGGCCGGTTCACTTTAGGGCCGGGGTCAGACTTGTGAGAATGAACACCCGGTGCTTCCGTCGGAACTCGGACCGGAGCGTGCAGCTGCATGTATTTCTATGCAGCCGCACACTCCAGTCCGAGTGCCGGCGGCAGCCCCGGGTGTTGATGCGGGAGACTCGTACGAGACTTGTGCGAGTTTCTCACAAGTCTGACCCCGGCCTAAGCAGCAGGAGACGTGTTGAGCCTGGAATAGAGCTGGAGTGACAGAGGTTTCAGATTTTCACATCTTCAGCCTTATTTGCATAATAATGCAAACGCTGATTTCTCAGTATCAGAGTAACAGATCGGTCATGTAAAGGTATTGCTGGACTTGTCTTTGAAAGAGCTACATGTACATATAAATAGTTTGGGGGGTGAAATCCTTCTGATAGATTCCCTTTAATTTATATTATACAGTTTTCTTGACCAGATGAGGAAAATTCTGTTTTTTGGGTGGAGGGAGGCATATATTCATTTTTTGGTTTTAGACTGTTAACGCATATTTTAGGTTGGCCGTGGGACGACATCAATCATACCGGACCTGCCAATACCCAAGAATTAGTGAAGAGTGAGCATGCTCGTGTCCTAATAGAGTATTTTCGGTGTGCTCAAACAAAATGCTCGAGGAGCCTCCGCTGCATGTCTCACGGCTGTTCGACAGCCGCCATACATAGAGGGATTGCCTAACAGACTATCTCTATATGTGTTGTCACTGTCGAACTGCCGCGAGACATGCAGCCGCGGGGACTCCAACATTTTTTTTTGAGCACACCGAAAAAACTCGAATAGGACACGACGAGCATGCTCGCTCATTACTACCGAGCATACATCTTTTCGGTATGGGCAGGGGGTAACAAGCTGCTGGTAGACTCCTCTGGTGGGGCTTATCCCCCATGAGACACTTGCTCTTGGTAAAGAGTCAGGACCCTGCTACCATCATATACATTAGCTGGATCCCTTCTAAACCTGCCTTAGCACCGGCACCAAATACTTACGGTAGCCTCCTCGACCCCTGGTATAAAAATGAAAAAGCTGCTTGTTATGCAGTTGCATGCTTGGATTATTTAATATGTAATTCTTCTATATAGTCATTAAAAGCTGCCACATACCTGGTCCATCGAATCTACAAAAAAAAGTCCTGGTACCTTAAAAGCATGATAAACCATTGCATCCAATAACTCACAGGTGACGTCCGTTTCTTTCCTGTCCTTCTCCAACTATCCCGGAGCACAAAAACTTTATTCAGGAACGACTCAAGTGATCGAAAAAATCCTACAAACTAAGTGTAGATTTACTGTCTTACGCTCCTAAGAACAAATCATCAACAGATTCCGACCATCTGGAAGAAAAGGAAACGCCGTTTCTTCCGCTTGGGTGGAATGTAAGGCTTCAGCCAATCAGACGCCTGGAATGCAAGGCTCCATCCAACGACACTCCTGGAATGCAAGGCTTCAACCAATCAGACGCCTGGGATGCAAGGCTTCAGCCAATCAGACACCTGGAATGTAAGGCTTCAGATTGGCTGCAGTGGTCAAGTCACCCCCCCCTCCCAAAGCCAGTGGAAGAAGCCTGGAACACAACAATGGACGCCAGCAGCAGAATGAAGGAGCAGTGCCGGTCTGGTAGGTTGTTTTTTTTTGTTTTGTTTTTTACTTTTGCACCTCTTTGTGCCTTTTAATAAAATGTGCAAAAGTAATAGACAAACACTTTAAGCATGATTAAAGTGTATAAAATTAGTAAATACACCAACCTTCTCCTACATAAACAGCCATGAAGCAAAACAACAACAAAAAAACAAAAAAAATGCTTCAACACGGGCTAGAGTGACATTTAAAAATTGCACTAAGCCCTGTAATATAGCAGCATAGTTGTAAACCTAAACATAGAGTATCAAAAATATAGGGTAATGCAATGCAGTCAAATGCCCATTGTCTAGTATCAGAACTGAGAGGTATAATTACCTGTAGGACAATATGCGGGGACCCACCACCCCCGACGTGCGTTTCACTTGGAAATGCTTCGTCCAGGGGTCGTCTGGTCAGTCACTGACTGTGGCATGTAAGCTACACAATCCTGCAACGTTGCAGTATCTAGAACAAGTGATTGCAGGTTCAAGTCTCCTATGGGGGGAGTGAAAAAAAAAAAAAAAGGAAAGGCAAAAAAATGAAAGGTGTTAAAAAAAAAAAAAACATACAAATTTAAATAAACTCCTTTTACCCCATTAAAGAAAAAGATGTAAAAAAAATAATGATGATTATTTGGTATTACCACGTGAAAATAGGACAGGAGGAGATGGCGACATTGGCTGAGTGCCATTGAGTTCATGTTAGTGAGGTACAGAGCAGTGCAGGACCATGGGGGAGACAAGGAGAGGCACAATGGGGCTTTGTGTCTGGTGCATTAGTTTGGGCACAGATATTTGGCTGGCATATTTTCATGAATAATTATAGGTTATGTTTGCAACTGTGTGTGCGTGTGTGAATGTGCTTATGTCTGGGGTTGCAATGTTAGGCACAAGCTATGGACAAAGGTGGTCCACGGACATGTAAGTACTGAAGGATTGAGAATCACCATGGTAGACCATGTCCGAGAGCCCACTGCCAATCTACTGTAATACTCAACAATCTGCCATTGTTTTATGCCTAAAGAAGGGCAAATAGTGGGGAGGTATGTGTGTGATATGGATCACTAGGTCAGCAGTCGTATCGCGACTCTATCCAGACTCACTTTTGAAGGTTGGCTCTCCTGTATGGTTACACATGAAAAACATGAAGTTCTCGAAGCCTATTATAGTGCCTTCTAAGAGCATGTTAGCCGCCTCTGGATGTAACGTTAGCCGGACCACCCTTGGATGTAGCATGTTACCCGGTCACCCCTGGATGTAGCATGTTAGCCGGTCACCCCTGGATGTAGCATGTTAGCCGGTCACCCCTGGATGTAGCATGTTAGCCGGACCACTCCTGGATGTAGCATGTTAGCCAGTCACCCCTGGATGTAGCATGTTAGCTGGACCACCCTGGATGTAGCATAGTAGCCATCTGCCCCTGGATGTAGCGTGTTAACTGGTCACTCCTGGATGTAGCATGTTAGCTGGACCACCCCTGGATGTAGCATAGTAGCTGGACCACCAGTGGATGTAGCATAGTAGCTGGACCACCCCTGGATGTAGCATAGTAGCCATCCATCCCTGGATGTAGGATATTAGCCGGCCACCCCTGGATGTAGTATAGTAGCCATCCGCCCTGGATGTAGTGTGTTAACTGGTCACCCTTGGATGTAGCATAGTAGCTGGCTGCCCCTGGAAATAGCGTGTTAACTGGTCACTCCTGGATGTAGCATGTTAGCTGGACCACCCCTGGATGTAGCATAGTGGCTGGCTGCCCCAGGATGTAGCATAGTAGCTGGCTGCCCCTGGAAATAGCGTGTTAACTGGTCACCCCAGGATGTAGCATAGTGGCTGGCTGCCCCAGGATGTAGCATAGTAGCTGGCTGCCCCAGGATGTAGCATAGTAGCTGGCTGCCCCAGGATGTAGCATAGTAGCCGGCCACCCTGGATGTAGTATAGTAGCCATCCGCCCCTGGATGTAGTGTGTTAACTGGTCACCCCTAGATGTAGTATATTAGCCGGCCACCCCTGGATGTAGCATAGTAGCCGGCCACCCCTGGATGTAGCACGTTAGTCGGCCACCTCTGGATGTAGGATGTTAGCCGCCCGCCCCTGGATATAGCATAGTAGCCTGCCACCCCTGGATATAGCATAGTAGCCGGCCACCCCTTGATGTACCATAGTAGCCGGCCACCCCTGGATATAGCATAGTAGCCGGCCGCCCCTGGATGTGATATATTATGTCCTATTCCCCTCCCCCTTGTTGGATGTCTTGGCTCGCTTTAGGCTCTCTTTTACGTCTTCATCTTCTATGCAAACAAGGTGCCGCCATGTTCCAGGGCCTGTGTTTGATGTGTGTTTGCTCTTTATTTGTCACGTTGAAGATCAGATTTCTTATCTGTAATCATCAGGCTCCGGGCTGCATTCATAGACTACAGATTAAGACTCATTGGTAAATATCACGGGAAGATTTAGAAATCCTAGCCATACACTTAACTCCATTCACGTCCCGCACAAAGAGCCAATTGTCACACGGCCACCATACGTGGCCGCCACTAATGATCGCTGGTCTCACTGTTCTTGTCTTACAGCATTTTCTATCATTAGAAAAACCTTTACTTTCCATACATTGTTCTGAATAAACGTATAGAAACGTCATTGAGTTTGAGGTCCCATAATGTCTGTCATTCCGGGCTGCGTGAACCCCAAGCCCACCAGACATTATTAATTTGTAAAAAATTGAGCAGAAATTATGAAAAAAACTAGAATTAAATATATAACACAATGAATAAGTTTCTTATAGCCATGATCAAGTAAAATAATAAGCAGTCAAAATCATATAAGCCCTTGTCACTTGACACATATACTGTAAGTATTTTTTTATCCACAGGCGTAAAAACCTCTGTTCTGAACCCAGCGCTACTTTTCTTTTGTTTCTGAGCCTGTCCGTTCCTGAGATATGGTCAATTCTTCACCGTATATAGATGTAGAATTTTTAGCCAAGTGGGCGTAGTCCTGAAGTGTTCTCTGTGGATGTCAATGCCCGCCCACTTGGCTAACGAGACTAGAATAATACACAGTGAAAAGGAGGCCATATCTAAGGAACAGACGAAAAATAATGTCAAATTCAGGAGAACAGCGGCATTCACACCAGGTCATATAACAATCCATTATCTAAGGCAAGTGACAGGTCCTCTTTAAGGCTGTGGAGATTTTTTACACTTTGGATACATCCTCCCCCCCCCATAATAGGCTGATTCCAATCAATCAGATGAAATCTGCCAGGGAACCTGGTAACAAGTGTTAAATTCCTCTCCAGCACCTCCGCAGGAGAAATGAGGTACCGTATTTCATAGTTGCACAATATGTTGAATATGTAATGTAGGGAAGTGCACAGTCCTCCAGAGTGAGAGACGCTTTTTGTAACGTTGGGTGATAAATGAGGGTCCTGAATTGCGGACCGACTCCTGTATTAAATCAGAAGCTCCTAGTATTGAATGTGAAAATTAGTTTTGTAAATTAGATAATTTATTTAAAATCAGAATAATATAAAAGATCATAAAATACACAATTTCCAAGTTTACCTCCGAAGCCAGCTTAGATAATTGTGGTCTTCTACTACAGTCCACTATTCCAATACCAATGGTGGCACCGAGCTTAGAACCTGAGGATAGAAATGAAAGGGGTATTCCATCAATATGTAATAGATCATGGTTGAAGTTCGCTGGTTCTCCTACCGATGGTCAGAACAAGGGTCTCGTGTCGTCTTCTTCTGAGTGGAACGAGTCTTCCCTATAAGTCTTCCGTATACTGAGCCGTCCCATTCAAAGACTATGGGACTGCTGAAAATTACCGAGCACCGTGACCTATAATAACCAGGATGCTACATCTGTTACTGCTGCTTCAGTTTAAGGCCTACTTTAGTTTTTTAAGATGTTTTAAACCAGAAAACTGAAAAAATTGCCTTAATGAATCGTGGCCATAACTTGTTTATACGAATGGAAACTGCGCAATGCTAAAAGGGGTTGTCCACATTAAGAAAAATTTGTCACAAATTTTGTTAAAAAAAAATCACCTGAGTAGGTTGTCTCCCTCCCTGGGTCCCTGCCGCTTAAGAGGTCTCAATGTTTTGCTGCCGCGGTGACGTCAAGTCAACAGTGCATGTCACCGTTCTAGCCAGTCACTGAGCTCAGCGAACGTGCCGAGGTTGATGGCTCGCGCCACTGAGCTCAGTGATTGGTTAGAGCAGTGACATGCGCTGTTCACATGATCTGATCACCGAAGCCAAAACACCGAGACTGGACCCGAGGCGGGGGAGTACCTGCTGAGTTTGTGATTTCACAGCTTCAGGCCCAATTTCCTAAAATTGGTCAACCTCTTAAAAAATGCACCCATTCATTAAGAGATGCACATTGATTAATGAAATTTGGCACATCCTAATCCAGATCACACTTCACTAAGACAATGGTCTACAAAATACCGGGCTTGATGAATCAAGGCCTAGGTGACCAAAAAGATGGATGGGAGTTGGGCAATTCTTCCCGTCAAAAGATGTGTAAATTGATTAAAAATTGCAATGTTCGCGGGATCACCGCATTCTCTAAAAAGGGTATCCTGATCCAATATCGAAAATTCTAGTTATGCCATAATCTAATAAGAAGTGGGTTCATTTCTGGAACGCCCATTATTGTAGACAGAGGGTCATCTGTTCCTTTATCACTTCACAGAAAAAGAAGGCATCAAGGTGACCATACAGTGAGCGCAACTATCCCCATAGTTTATGAGAGTTACTGAACGCCGAGGAGTCAGAGATGGCTGGGGGGCCCCAAACACTGGCAGAGTGGGCCGCATATTGTGCGCCCTAGCAGTAAAGGATCACACACAGAATCAACATTTAGAAGAACTCAATATTAAATTTGACCCCAAAATCGAGCCATATGTCAGGTGTCAGGTTCTTTCACTAAATTTTTGCTTAATGAAGAATACAAATATCATAACCTTGGTGCCATACTTGCCCCCTTAGAGTATGGCGTGTTCGTACTGCCACCTTCCCATTCCCTTTCAGGACTTGCCGGTACAAGGACAAGTCTAGGTCCCATCAAGCGAGCAATAGTGGTTGGTCTTTTTTTTTTTTTTTACCAGGGCACCACAATTTCTTTCGTTGGGTGGGGATTTGTGATTTTCTTCACCATGCACCAGGTGCAGTGAACTTTCAGTACCCAGTTTCAGCACAGTTTCTAATTGACTCGTGTGTTTTCACAGATCTCACGTTGATGAATAAAGTCAGAAGAAGCTTTTTTGGGAGAAAGATCAATCTGCCTTGTTTCTTTTTACCCTAAAATATGAAGACAAACCCGAGATCGACGAGACGAAGACTGGAAATCGACTTGGAGGACGAAGAGAGTCCGGAACAGCAAACTTCCAGCGAGGATGATAACGATAAGTGCTACGTGTATCGGGAGAAGAGTAAGAGTAAAAGCCAAGAACCCGGTAACAGCGGCAATCAGAGGAAGAGACAGTCATCCCAAGGGAAGGAGCACAGCGTCCGTAGGCTGGAGAGCAACGAACGGGAACGGCAGAGGATGCACAAGCTCAACAACGCCTTCCAGGCTCTACGAGAAGTGATTCCACACGTCAGGGCTGAGAAGAAGTTGTCCAAAATCGAAACGCTCACCTTGGCCAAAAACTACATAAATACTTTAACCGCCACCATATTGAATATGTCCAGTGGTCGCTTGCCCGGGGACCCGAACACGGATACAAGGAGAGGGGGAAGCTCTATCAACATTACCAGCAGCAACACAGCGAGGAGGACAATGACGAACACTTAGAAAAGTACTCTACACAAATCCACAGCTTTCGGCAAGGTAGTTGATGTCAAGCTCAATGGATTTTTTTTAAACTTTAGTGCCGAAGAAACATAAAAGACTCTATTGTCCTAGGACAATGATGTATCATACAAAATATTCCATCCAGAAACCAATTATCCACATTTTACTGGTAATTAAAGGGAACTTGTCACACTGGACATAATATCTGCAGATAAATAGGGCAGGAGGAGTGGAGCAGATTAATATATACGTTTGGTATAGGTTCTATATTACTCCTCGGAATTCCTGCCCTTTTTAGGCTTAGGAGTCCAGTGGGTGGACCTATTACCAAGTAGGACCGCCTACTGGACCCCAAAGCCTAGAATAAGCAGGGATATAAATAATATTTTAACATATTATATATGAATCTGCTTTATGCCATCAATAGGACGGCATGTACAAGGCGACGGGATAACCTTTAATGGTGGATAATTGGATTTAGGATTAGCGTAGCTTGAATGTTATGTAAATTATTAAATTATGGGGTCGCAATGAGCTGTAAAGTCAAAATCACTGGTTTTAGGATAAATATTTTTTTAAAGAGACAGGAACCTTGTAATAATGTCATTGGCACAAGTGATGAGTATACAGGCAGCAGTAGCGTCGTACAGAATATGAAGAAGATTGACTTTTTGAAAGAATATCCTAGGGCTGAGGATATCATTGCACACATGAAAAATATATTTAATTAGGGCTAAAAAGGTGAATTTTCCCATAAGAAATACTCTACTGACAAATAATTGACGGAGCTCTGACCGAGACTGATAGCACATGAAGGTTATGATTTACATTATATACAA
This sequence comes from Oophaga sylvatica, assembly GCA_033576555.1. NCBI lineage: Eukaryota > Metazoa > Chordata > Amphibia > Anura > Dendrobatidae > Oophaga > Oophaga sylvatica. The sequence goes on from JARQOD010000007.1 coordinate 124,909,639, forward strand.
ATATATGCTATATGGCAGCTGTGGGGTTAAATCCAATAAAAAAAGAAGCTGCATTAAGCACTTCCCTGCTGCAATCATCATTCTGCACTGGAGAAAAAAAAATGAAAAAATTCTGAAAAAGTCCAGAAGGTCAACATGATGTATATATTATATTTTTTTTTTCTAAAAAAAAAGAACTTTTTTTGTCTTGGGTAAAACTGGAAAAATAGGAAAGTGATTTTTTTCCCTATAATTATGGGAAATATTGAGGAATGGTACCACTGTACAGTAAAGCACATCGAGTAGGGATTGTAGTGTAGCGTGAGTAGGTTCTGGCCGAGGATGAAGAATAGAGAAGGCAAAAGCTCAACTCTTCTTCTTTCATTATAGCGAACTATTGATTGTACAGGGTTAGGATTTTAACGAAACAGCGCCACAGCTATCTACTGGTTGTGTGTGGTACTGCAGTTCAGTCTCAATTACATTCAATAGTGCTGAATTACAATAGCAGACACAACCCAAGGACAGGTGAAGAACATGCCTGGATTTTTCTACTTCTGCCATTAAGCAAGGTTTAGCTCAAGATGAGAGAGAATGTGAATATTATCTATAGGTGTTTTGCTTTTTAACAAAATATGACTTTTTTTTTAATGAATATGCTGCTGTTTAAAGGAAACCGGTCAAGAAGATTTTGCTACTGAAACAAGTGGTATGGCTGTATAGGTTGTAGTACAGCAACAAAAAGGATGCCTGTTTTGTAGTAATTCGATGTGTAAGCGCTGAGAAATCAGGATTTGAAGCTACATGCAAATTAACCTGGAAGTGCATTGGGGGTGTGGTGATGCACTGACATGCCCCCAATACACTTTTAAGTCTCATCACAATTTCTTCAGCCTGAGCACTGCCTGTGTCTGGTTGACGGTCATTTACTAGCCTGGATTAGCTTAAGTCGGCCATAACTTGCATACTTTACTTAAAGCTGGAGTTAAATATTAAACGGGTTGTCCAGGTTCGGAATGAAAGTCTGAGGTCACTCTATGTGACTGCAGACTTCTGAATCCTGACAGCACGCACAGTCCACGCTGTCAGTATTCTCCACTGATCGGAAGTATTCGATTTACATACTTCCGGTCACATTCTAACTAGACGTGTGCTGCAAGTGAATTAGGCGAAGGCGCGCACGTCTAGTTGGCATGTGACCACATTTATGCAAATCGCATTTTTGCAGTCACGTGACCGCCTGCTCCCTCTACAGGCATCGGACAATCCTGACGGCGTGCGTGGCTCACGCAGTGAGGATTCAGAAGTCTGCATCACACTGAGTGACTACAGATTTTCATTTCAAACCTGGACAACCCCTTTAAATTAATGACTAGTGTAGAAATTCATGTTTCAGTACTATGTCCTTGCTGTTCTCCTCCTACTCCTGGCACACAAGATGGAAGCACTAAGTGGCTCATACTTATACCCGACTCCTCCCCTGCTAATGTATGACGACTTACATTTTGGCAGTGCCGCCCCCCCCATAGTCCCTTGAAGAATCTCTATTGACCACCGTATTTGTAAATTATGACCAATTTGCAAATTTTGGTGTTTTAGGTTATCTAAGAGGGGGCATGACTGACCACAGCCAACAAAATCCATTATAATTTAACTATAAAAGTGGTGTAAAGTACAAGAGAGAAAAACCTCTGTCCTTGCAGAACATTTCTTGGGATGGCACATGGCGGCTGAAATATGCGCCACCCCAAGAAATGTTCTGTAGCCAGGGACAGAAGTTCTTTATTCTTGTACTTTACTTTATGGGTAAATTATAATTATAATGAATTGTGTTAGCTTTGCTCAGTCAAGCCCCCCCTTAGGCCTCTTTCACACTTCAGTCGTGCGACGTCAGTCAAAATCCGTCAAAATGTGAAAAAAACGGATCCGCCATTTTTTTTGGCGGATCCGTTTTTTTTTCCCATTGACTTGCATTAGTGACGAGTTTTGACGGATGGTCGTCCGTTAGGTCCGTTTTTTGACGGATCCGCAAAAAAATTGGCGTCCGTCATTTCAGAAAAATGTCCAATGCAACGTTTTTTTGGTCCGCCAAAATGGAGGATCCGCCGCATCCGCCATTTTGTATAATGGCCGCCTATGGGCGGCGGATCCGCTGGCATCCGTCTTTGACGGAATCTGCCAGCGGATCCGTCGCCTCCATAGAAAACCATTCAAAACGCTGCCAAAACTGTCCGGGGTCTCTCTCTCTCCTTTTATCTAGAAGACAGTTACCGCTCCTAGTACAGAATATCTTCATCTCTCGGCTTCTGTTTTGCCTGGAGGCGACAGGTGGATGTAGCTAATGAATGGACTCGGTGCAGCACTGAGTGTCGACTCTGGGCGCTGCTGCTTTTTGTGACAGTAGCAATGATCTTCTGGCAGCAGATCATGTCCCGGACTCTTAGGAGCAGGATCTGCACAGGAGAATTAATTTTCAAACCAAATAAATGGCAACCGCCGAAATGTCAGGAAAGTTTGGAAGATCTCGTCTTCCTTTTGCCAGAGGGGCACACAACGGATAGACTTGCCTGCCAAGTGACAGTCTTTAAAGCTATCTAGCTATGTGTGTGCCTTGTTAGTGAGCGTACTCGCTTCTCCTGGTATATTAAATCACTGTTTATCTTCTGGCTTAGGAGTTAGGAAAAAAAAATCTTGTTTGATCAATCTGCATTTCCTTCTTATAGCATTAGCCAGTTGGCAGCGACACGGGAGCTAAAGACATCACCGGTAAAGTTAAAATTTGCTGAAGTTTTAGAGTTATGAAAAAGTTGGTGCGACATGGGGAGCCGTGTTAGGAGAGCTCACGTGTGGAGATTCTGAAGGTTCTCCTGGTCTTATTGCCTAAGTGCTTTCATGGAAAACAGCGCCCCCTTATTTCAATAGATTGCGTCAGTCATTGCAGTTTTATTTTCAAAGAATGCAATAGCAGACAAAGCCCGTGCATAAGAACGATGCCATTAGGCCAGGTTTGCATGGCGTTTTTTTTTAAGTGGACCTGCTTCAGTATCCACATCAAGAAACTGCTTCATGATTTGGATATTGAATCAGAAATAAAAAACAACAGAAAAAATGCCAGGTGAGCCTAGGCCTTAGGGTATGAGCACATGGCGTCTTTTTCAGGCCACCGCAAGAAAGAAAACAAAGTCGCCTAAGGAAAATGGCCACAGACTGCGCCTGGGAATATTGCTGGCGTCTAAAAGTTACTAGGTGCACATAGTCAGAGGCAGTTCTCTGTCACTATTAAAAAGAAGCGCAAGAAAGCAGCCATAAATATTCTCATATGCACAAGTGAGACATCTAGATGCACACTAGTGGATTTGGAGGCGACAGGTTCCCTTTGAATCTCGAAGCAGCGGCTGCAGTGAAAATATAACTTCATTTTCTCCCTGTAGCCGCTTCAGTAAGCCTGCCAGGGAAGCTTTGGATACTATTTACCTGCAGGTGAATACCATGGCGCACATAGATGTGGCAGATTTGGCGCTTTTTTCAGGACCATACCTAATGGAACTTTTTTGGTCCGTATGAAAAATGGACCTCACACTGCCCAATGTTAACGTGGTAGCTCACATGAATGTTTTTTTGCACGGACCAACAATGTTTTTTTTGGGATGAAACTCGCCTATTCATATCAATGGGTGCATAAAAAATAAATGGATGCAATACGGACACCATCAGCATTGCATCAGTTTTTAAATAATCGATTCCAAAAATTCCATAGAAATATAAAACATACCTTTTATTATTTTTAATGTAAAAAAAACAGATATTCTACAAATGGCAAAAAATGGATCGTTTTGTATATATGGTGCACAAAAGAAATGGGTGAATTCAGCTCCAATATATGTACCGCAAGTTTTTCTGCAGTACCCATTTGCAGTCAGGCAGCTAGTAAGTTCTTTAGTTGCTCTCCGATGACATAGGAGTAAAGAAAATATAGACATAGCAAATGAAAAAAAAAGATACTACAGAATAAATTTGCATTTTTATTATTTTCCAATGAGTTTTCTGCATTTTGAAGGATGTATATAGACAAATAACCCATAGAGAAATATATCAGCCAAAGTTTGATGGATGTACAGCAATTCTCAGGGAAAAACACTAATCACAAAGATTAGACTTTTTCGGTCTGGTCCTTTTGGACCTCATTACCATAGGCAAATTACATGCCCCTTGGACCAAGCTAAATGCTGGTATCAGTTGTGTTAATTGCAGCTAAGTAGTAAGATCTGTGTATGGACAGGACATGATACCCCACATCTCCGGATCCAGGTACGGTACTTATATCTATAAATGTCTATATCAAAATGGCCAGGGCATCCAGCATTGAATATGTAAAGATTTAATAAATGGATTTTATATGCATCGTATGTGTTCTGACTTCTTGTCTCACTCATTGGGTCCAGGGTCTAAGGGGTAACATTTCTCCTTGTGGAGAGTGACATACCGGCTCTGGCATTCAAAGGTAAGGAGGCTTATTCGCCCGTGTAATGCTCCTCTGGGAAATTTAATATGCAAATTGCCTCTTCAGAACCAGGAACCAGACCAGGAAGTCCGTGTTACTGTTCAGGTTCGGCCTCCCGAACATAGGGTGTTTGTCACACTGTCATGTGCAAACACTGCTTCTGCTCAGCGGTAAAATCATTACGCCGGTCAGACAGCCACGGTTCCCACGCTGTCACAGCCCGTAGCTGTGATCGGAGGTAAAAAATTTACCTCCTATCACTGGCATTGGCTGATGGGACTACTGCTCCCATCAGCCTACACCTGTTGCTGCTAATAACAGTAAGAGCAGGCGGCAGCTGATGGGAGTATTCATCAGCCGACGCCTGCGCTCTAAATAAATAATTAAATTTAAAAAAAAAACTGTGTGGGTACCTCTATTTTTGATAACCAGCCAGGCAAAACTGACAGCTGGGGGCTGCAACCCTCAGCTGTCAGTTAGAAATACTGATTAGAGGGGTCCCAAAACTATTTTTTACAATTATTTAAAAAAAACAGCATGGGACCCTCCCATTTTTGACAACCAGCCAAGCTAAAGCAAACAGCTGTGGGCTGGTATTCTCAGGCTGGTAAGAGGCCATGGATATTGCCCCCCCTCCCCAGAATAAAAATAGCAGTCCACAGCTGCCCAGGAAAGGAGCATCCATTAGATACACCAATTCTGGAACTGCCCGGCTCTTCTCACTTATTTACAATATAACTATAGGATTAGCGAAGGATAGCTGTCTTATAGACGCCTCTTTATTACAAATCCGTGGGCTTGATGGCACCGGACAATACAAAGGTGACATTAACCCCACAAATATGAACCTCACTTGCCACCGCTACAGGGCAAGTGGTAAGGCTACTTAGCCTTTTCTGGGCGGCTGTGGGCTATTTTTAGGCTGGGTCGGGGGAATATCCATGGCCCCTTACCTGAAGATACCAGACCTCAGCTATCTGCTTTACATTGGCTGGTTGCCAAAAATGGAGGATCCCACGCGTTTTTTTTTTAATTTATTTATTTAACTAATTTTTAAAATATAGAGGGGACCCGTCTAACCTTGATAACCAGCCTTGCCAACACTGATAGATGAGGGTTGCAGCCCGCAGCTGTCAGTTTTGCCTGGCTGGTTATCAAAAATGCAAGGGAACCCACACCATTTATTTATTTAGAGCGCAGGCACCGGCTAATAAATACTCCCATCAACCGCTGCCTGCTCTTGCTGTTAGTGGCAACAAGCGCAGGCTGATGGGAGCAGTAGTCCCATCAGCCGACACCAGTGACAACAGGTAAACGTTTTACCTTTGATCACAGCTGAAGTCCCACGATTTGACAGCGTGGGAACCGCGGCTGTCTGGCGGCAATGATTTTACCAACTATCAGAAGCAGTGTTTGCCACGCTGTCATGTGCACTGGATGTTCGGGCCCCCCCATTCAAGTGAATGGGGTCTGGGTTCGGGTCCGGGTACTGTTCTGGTACCAGAACCCAAACTTTTTTTTTTATCTGTTCGGCCGAACCTGCCAGACCCAAACATCCAGGTGTCTGCCCATCTCTACTTAGAGTAAAATCCAAATCAGAGTCTCAATTTGCAGACACGGTGTTTCAGGCTGTTGGCCTATTTGTATCGACCAACTGTGCTGGGCATTTCCCCACCCAGCAGGGGGATTTAAAGAGGAAAAAAATCTTCATCTTCTTCCCTAGATCAAGGAAGTTTGGGTAAAGGGAATATCTGACTATATGAGGGGGCCAGAATTACCAGGTTGTGTTCTGGAGAGAAAGAAGACAGCTAAAAAAAAAAAAAAAGAGAGCAATGACCGGAGAAAGCGTGAAGCAGCAAATTAAAATCATTGGGGGGGGGGAGGGATGCAGCCGATGCTTCTGACTAGAGGCCCCCATTCAGACCAGATAATGGTCAGCCAAAAGATATAGTGCCAAACTCCCCCATATACAGGCTCAACCAAACATTCTGGCGTTCTCATGAGAAAAGGCGAGAACAAAAGGATCGACCATTGGAAATCCAACATGGCAGATCCTTCTCTCCCCTGAATCGTCTGTTGGGGGGCGCCCATACATATTAGACTGTTGGCTGATCCCATAGATATTGGCGTGTTCAGTCAACTTTCATCTAATGTATATGGGACTTAAAGTATTTCAGTGAAACAGCAATAAGGAGGAAAAGCCGTGAGGACACTTCTGCTTAGCACAAAGTGGATGAAATTGGATAATTTAAGGCCCATTAGACTAATGTTGGCCTAACCCACCGGTATTAGACAACAGTATGATGGCATTGCATAATGGGCAAGTACCTGCCTATATTTCTCAGTATTGAGGACACCATTAATTCTGAGCTAACTCTTACTCCATTTGCTGAAATGCAGATCCAAAACTGCAAGGAACATTCACCATTCTTCATTGTTGCCTGCAGAAACTCATAATTGAACTCCTCTCCAGCCCTTTGGCAACCACACCATCGTCCGTTACAGCCAAATATTTCACATTTTCACTCATCAGTTAAGGGCACCTGCAATAGTTTAGTCGATTGTCCTTGTTTCTATGTCAAAGGTATGACTTTGGCCACAATTCTTCCACGAAGACCACTTCTAACCAAACTTCTCTGAACAGTATATGTGTGTAGTCAGGTCCCAGTGGCTACTCCCAGTTCTGCGCTGATGGTATTGCTGGACATCTTCGGATTTCGAAGGGAAGTAAGCATGACGTGTCTCATCTGCTGAACTACATTTTCCGATGTTGCCCATTTCTTGCCGCTTCTTCAAAAGAAAAGAACATCTTGAAACCTCAGTCTGCTTTGAAATGTGCATGGGAAATACCTTGCTGATGCAGTGTAACTACCTTGTGTCTTGCTGCTGTGCTCAGTCTTGATATGGTCTATGACCTGTGATATAAAACATTCTTCCACAACCTCACTTTTGTAGTAGAGCTTGGCTGCTCCTCACCTAGTTTTAAAGCAAATCTGTCACCAGGTTTGACCGATATGGGAACGGCCACCACCTTTGAGGCCTGATATATACAGCATTATAGAATGCTGTATAAGCCCCCAACCCGACCTGCAAGACAAGATAAAGACCTTTTATTATTATTATACTCACCGGTCCTGTCCGAGGGGTGTCGCTGGTCTTGGTCCAGCACCTCCCTTCTTCTTGCGATGCCGTTCTCCTTCTTGCTTCGTACGGATGACGAGTCTCTACGTCATCCACAGTTTCCCCGGCGCAGGTGCACTTCTGTGCCCTGACGGGGGCAGAGGAAAGTACTACAATTTGGTATAACTGGTTACTCATACATCTGACTATAATCCTATAAAATCTTTGACTTTGTACAAGGTGTTATGTTACGGTAACTGAGGAGTGCAGGTAAAAAAGGAAATACACCAGAGCAGTTGGAATCTATGAGATTGCAGTACCCTGACTAACCACCGCAACTAGAGGCAGCCGTGGAGCGTTCCTACGTTGGTCCTAGACGCCTCGTCACAGCCTGAGAAACTAACTACACCTAAAGATAGAAATAGGAAAGCTATCTGCCCCGGAGCAGAACCCCAAAGATAATAGAAAGCCCCCAAACATGTAATGGCGGTTAGACAAGAGGAAATACTGACACAGAAAGAAAATAGTATGAGCAAACGCTGGGGCCCAAACTATCTAAATAGAAAAGGATAGGAAGGGTACTTACTGCAATCTCAGAAAACCCTGAAAAAACACCAACTCTACTAATTTCAAAATCACCTGAGATCACACGACCTCTACCACCTAAATTAGTTCTCTGGTGTAACAAAACAAAACAGCAGCCACTGAAAAAAAACTGGAAAAAAGCAAAAGTACAAAACACAGTGGCTGGACTAAACTGAGAGGGCAAAAGCCCCCGGAGGGGACCCTGAAGGCCCCCACAGAAGTGCAGGACAAAATGAAAAAATATAGCAAAAACACAAAATAAGAAATTGTCTTATCTGATAGCAGGAGATGCAGACACGACACAGCAGGCTACAAGGGAAACTGGAAAGAAGGATTCAGACCAGAACAATTGATCACCGGCAACCCTGATGGGAAAATGACTCCCTTATATAAGACCAATCAGTAACACCTGATTCCCAGTCCTCACAATCCTCACTAGTACCGCTTGTAACCACCAGAGGGAGCCTCTGCTCAGAACTCATCTCAAACCCATTCACAACAACAAGGTATCTAGATGAATGGATGCTTTTTTTTGTCGGCAGTAACACCAAATATTGATGGGATTTAGATTTTTCTTTTGTTCATTAACTTTGTATTTTGTTAATTGATCAAGATACACTAACATTTCTATTTTTGAAAGCATTCTTACTTTGCAGCATTTTTTCTACACAATACTATATATACTTTTATTTTAAATTGCAGCTCACTTTCACTCGTATGAACAGGGCTGATCTGCAATATTGCAGTACAAGTTGTAAACCACCGGTTATATTATATCAATGACCTATAACGCATTAATAAAACAAGTTCATATTGACAAAGCCGACAGACAGAAACCACTCTATAATCATTTTAACCTCCAGTGTTTAATTAAAAGAACCGTCAGATACATTTAGAAGAACATAACAATAACACAATGTATGGGAAGTTGTGCTGTGTTCTGCAGGAACAGCTAAGACGCAAATGCCAAAAGGCTTCACATCAGCGTGTTTCACACTTTTACGCTCTCATACCTAACGAACAATAGTAGTGGATTCCAAAATAAGACCTCCTAGCCCCCCCCCCCACAATTTATTTATTTTTTTAAGCGAACTAAAACCTGAAAATAGGTGAAACAGTCAGATACAGGTATAGTGATAACGTAACATAACCTTATTTATCCCATCCTTAAAGAAAATACAGTACTGCACTACAACCGAAATAACGTCTCCATATGCAAAAAAATGACACAATTATAAATACTAAACTTTAAAAAAAGAAATAAAAGTACATCTTCTCTTATATGGAGTGTTTGCAAACAACAGAAATCCTCCGATCTATGACATATACCTGCATGATATTTTACATCTGATGCCTCCTGTCCTCCCAGCTACTCTATATTGCAGAAAAGCTACTGGTGACCGCAGCTATTGTACCGCGCAGCTGAAAGAGGACCGGGTCAAAAGTGGTTAGTTTTTGCTCTTATTTTATTCCCGCTTGTCCCCTGATTATTCAGGTTTTTTTATTTTTAAAATCTGTCATATGGTGGTTAAAACTGCAAAGTTCTTGTAAAATAAGCAACTTTGCACTTTGTTGTCAAAAATACCCTCCATTCGCAACATTGGAGGAATTTTGAATTTTATGGTTAACAAGTCTTTCCTAAAGAGCTTGTAAGCACTCTCTGAAGATAGCTGGATCAAACCAACTTAATTGTCCCATGCTCAGCCGATGCAAAGAGGCAAAGCTGCACAGTTTGGGCCAATGGCCAGATGATGCCAGGGGTCTAAGCTGTCGATCAGCAGCACATCACCTCTAACAAGCAGGAAGAAAGGAGGCACAGGACTGGTGTATTCCTGATTGATGGAGAGAACAACCCTTTAGCTACTGGTGACCATACCCATTTCCACAATCTGCATAGTACAATGTGCTGCACAAAATTACTAATGATGACCAAAGCAACTGGGATAGATTTAGCAATCCTGTACTAAGCATTGCATATCCCAACAAACCGCCCTATAGTTCATTAGTAAATCTGCACTATGTATAGCATGGTCACCGATACAAGATGCCCAGACAGACGGTAAGAAGGAAGCATCAGAAGATGCAGGAGGAGGATGTAAGTAGTGGATGCTCAGACAGACGGTAAGAAGGAAGCGTCAGAAGATGCAGGAGGAGGATGTAAGTTGTGGATGCTCAGACAGATGGTAAGAAGGAAGCGTCAGAAGATGCAGGAGGAGGATGTAAGTAGTGGATGCTCACAGACGGTAAGAAGGAAGCGTCAGAAGATGCAGGAAGAAGATGTAAGTTGTGGATGCTCAGACAGATGGTTAGAAGGAAGCGTCAGAAGATGCAGGAGGATGATGTAAGTAGAGGATGCCCAGACAGACGGTAAGAAGGAAGCGTTAGAAGATGCAGGAAGATGATGTAAGTAGTGGATGCTCAGACAGACGGTAAGAAGGAAGAGTCAAAAGATGCAGTAGGAGGATGTAAGTAAAGGATGCTCAGACAGACGGTAAGAAGGAAGTATCAGAAGATGCAGGAGGATGATGTAAGTTGTGGATGCTCAGACAGACGGTAAGAAAAAAGCGTTAGAAGATGCAGGAGGATGATGTAAGTAGTGGATGCTCAGACAGACGGTAAGAAGGAAGAGTCAGAAGATGCAGGAGGAGGATGTAAGTAGAGGATGCCCAGACAGACGGTAAGAAGGAAGAATCAGAAGGTGCAGGAGGAGGATGTAAGTAGAGGATGCCCAGACAGACGGTAAGAAGGAAGAATCAGAAGGTGCAGGAGGAGGATGTAAGTAGAGGATGCCCAGACAGACGGTAAAGGAAGATGGTAGAAGGGTGTAAGTGAGGATGGAAAGTATGGAGCTAGAAGATGCAGAGAGAATGAGCTCAGACAGGCAGTAAGAAGGAAGAGTCAGAAGGTGCAGGAGGCAGATGCCCAGATGGTAAGAAGGAAGAGTGAGAAGATGCAGTAGGAGGATGTAAGTAGAGGATGCCCAGGAGTAGGATGTAAGTAGAGTCAGATGTTAATTAATCTATCATAACAAGTTACTAAACTCAGTTAACTTAGAGGAGCTGTATCATGTCAATCTACAAGACATATTATAAACCGTGAGGATCTGACATGAGAAAAGACTCTAATTGCTATAAACACACAGTACAGTAAAGTAGGAACATTCCCTTTAAGGAGGACACTTGGGTTTGTGAACACATTTGGCCCAAACACACACATCAATACATATCATGCTAGCAATCTTTGTGAAGTCGTCAATGTACCTGCTGAAATCTTCATGCTCGGGTATATAGCAGTGTCACTGGAGAAAGGATGAACCTAAAGTGCTTCTATGATGCATAAACGCTTATTTTTTTCTAATTAATAGAATTTCATATTTATTACAGTAAATGCTGACATCATTAGTTATATCTGTGTCATTCTATACCCTGGCTTCTGTGGTTTGTATAAATCCACTTGAATGGGCATTGTGCTTTTACAGAAATATATGATCTATTAACTTTTAATGTTACATATCTGGTCATTTATTCCCCAGGTCTTCTTTGCTAACTAAAGGGTCACAAAAATCCCACTGTAATATAATTACAGTAAATCTCACAGCCCCTTACTGACTCTTCAAAAGTGCCAAAAGAGCATACATCAAACCTTATAGCTTGCCATATACACTAATGACTGGCGGAGCTAACGGATGACAGCCATCTCTCCTGACTCCCCCATAAAAAGGAGCCAACCACCTGGTCTATGATCAGATTACAGTCACAGGCCACCATAGAAATTAGATGGACGGCTGATCCCGTTTAAATCATCAGAGTTGGCCAACTTTTATCTAATGTGTATGGAGGTCTTCAGATTTGTTTCCGACTTCTAAAGAGTCTGAAAAATGAGAAAATAATGTGTCCAAACCAATTTGGTCTTCTGTAGTGGGAAGAAGACATCGGTCATCTAAACCTCTCATCAGCTCTCTGGGGAGCAGTTCCTACTAACTTTATAATCTTACAGGTTCTATGACGTAAAGTGCATTTTGGTCTAAAAAAATAATTTAGTTGTACACAGTGAAATGTCTACTTTTTTTTAGATGCCATGTTAGCTGTTTTTGGTCAACCGGTCATTAAATTGACATTGTTCTGTTCTCCCTTAATGGAAGTTGATCCTATAAATGAGCGTGTGAGCATGCATCCTACAGTGAGGCATGATGGGCGACAAACACCCTGAGTGATAACCTATTAGTAGTATCTGTAATGCTATGTTCACACGTGTCGGATTTCTCGCAGATCTGCGTCACATCTGATGCCAATTTCCACATTCCTTGTATCTATATGCGGTTTCTGCAACCCAAATAAAAAGCAAAGAGTCTGTGCAGAGTGTTTGTGATGCCATGAGAAAAAAAATAATATTGGTGGACTTTAATTGGCAATGGGGCGGATACATGTAAATTGCAAATCCGCTGAACAAACCTTGGCGGAAATCCATGGGCAAGTGGATGGTAATCCGACATGTGAATATAGTGTTAGGGTCGCCATTAATGCTGATGTATAGGGCCGTCAGGCACAGCCTGAGAGCAAACAGACCACAAAACATGGGAATAAAGGGGGCTGGATGAGTGCGATAGAGAGGTGTACGTGGTATGGCTGGTGTGCTCGCTTATGACATTGATTGCTGGATGTCTTTATAATGTATAAATAAAATGTAGTGGAAAATAAAATAAAAAAAAATGTTTTGATCACATACAGTAACTGGCCACCAACTTCACAGGGATCTTTGTGCGGACCGATCCCTTTACTTGGAATGTAATGCCCACCTTATAGAAGCAGCGTCACTGCCCCCCGACCATCAAAAAGGAAAAGGTCATTTTCTGTGTAAATTATTAAAGACATTTAAAATATAATAAAATCTACATAAAGTTTACAAATAAATAACGTCCTTCCTGGATGAGTTGCTTTCATTTCCATATCTGTAAGATGTCATTTCGCAGGGAGAGGAAGACGCCAGGGATGAGCCATGCGCTTCAGTTACAATTACACAGGAAAACACTATTAAATACGTTGTAATTGCCCGCCTATTAATTATTAAATGATTACGCCAGCATCTGCTCTAATAGCACGGCCGTTCACCTACTCCTACACAATGCCTTATGATGGGCGGCCATGCCTGACATTTTGCCGTTCCATTACTGATGTTAAAGGGCGCCTCTGATTTTTTTTTCCCCCAGAAACAGCATCACTTTTTTACTACAGGCTGTGTTTGGTACTACAACTACACTGGCAAAAAGCAGACCCCTTTCTCTAATCCCAGACAACCCCTTTAAAATGTCACATCGCGCAGCTGGAAAGGTGACGCATTAAAGTTGTGTGTGGACAGAGGACAAAACGTGTTGCATGACAAAGGTCACTATGCAGCTGTAGCCGAAAAGAAAACTGCATGTAGTAAAATTAGAAACCTCTAGACACCCCATATAGCCGAGCACAGCAGCCGGTCTCTGTAGGCTGAGATGTTCACTATGGCAGTGGCCGATATCCTTTAACAACTTGCTGCACTTCCGCTTGGGATCTCAGATTCCATGGACGGTGCTGGTTCTTTCTTTTCGTCTTCTGCACTGGTGATGGTGGTCTTTGTGGCACTGGTTTCAGACTGGGCACTGTGGTAGCCAGCATTACCCCTGACTGTCAGGTGCTCCCAGCCGCCCTGAAACAAAAAGTCACAAATTCATCATCACAAAAGCATTGCACATATCTGGATCTGCAAAAACTGCACAGCTCCTGCTCGCTCCTGAGACCGCAATCATATGACTGCTAGGACAGGAGGAAGAAGAACTGTTCCTGCTTACTACACTGTATACACCGTGATCTTTCAGGTCTGTGTATACCGCAATCAGAAAGGAAGATATGGTAATAAACCATCTCTGCCTTCTTTATGGAGGTCCAGTGATCTATGACAGTCGATTCCTTGCTCTTGAAGCTGCGCGATCCCCATGTAGCTGCTGACTCTGCCATGATGTTGTAAGACACAAAAGGACCAGTCCGACATTTTAAGTTGTTGAGAAGTCCACAAGTAGTTAATATATCTTTATAAAGATCGGAGCTCTGCTCTTCTAAGCTCACAAATCCCATTTATAGACATAAATAAACATTAAATATAAGAGAATGGAGGGGACCGATGAAAAAAAAAAACTATAAGCAAGGTAAAAATAATAAATATTGCACTCACCCCAATGCCATAATCCCAAGATTGTCCTTTCAGTGCCATGGGCTGAACCCCTAGGCGGTGACAGACAGTCCCACAGCTCAGACTGTGGCTGCCCTGTACTTTATCTGCAATCACCCAAATCTAAAAATGGTGAAATAAACACAAAAAAGGAGTTAAATCATCAAGAGCAACATATGGGGCACCATATAAAGTCATGGCCGAAAGTGTTGGCACCCTTGAAATTGTTACAGAAAATTACGTATTTCTCCTAGAGAATTATTGCAGTTACACATGTTTTGTTATACACATGTTTATTTCCTTTGTGCGTATTGGAACAACAAACAAACAAACAAACAAACAAAAAACAGAAAAATAGGAAAATTGGACATAATTTCACACAAAACCCCAAAAATGGGCCGGACAAAATTGTGGGTGAACAACTTTGTTTCAAGCATATGATGCTCGCTCAATCTCACCTGTGGCAACTAACAGGTGTGGGCAATATGAGAATCACACCTGAAACCAGATAAAAAGGGGAGACGTTGACTCAATCTTTGCCTTGTGTGTGCCACACTAAGCATGGAGAACATAAAGAGGAGAAGAGAACGGTCTGAGGACTTGAGAATCAAAATTGTTGAAAAAAGTCAACAATCTCAAGGTTACAAGTCCATCTCCAGAGATCTTGATGTTCCTTTGTCCACAGTGCGCAACATAATCAAGAAGTATACAACCTATGGCACTGTAGCTAATCTCCCTGGACATGAATGGCAGACAAAAACTGATGAAAGGTTGTAATGCATGATAGTCCGGATGATGGATAAACAGGTCCAATGAAGTTCCAAAGAAATTCAAGCTGTCCTGATGCAGACTCAGGGTGCATCAGTGTCAGCATGAACTATCTGTTGACACTTGAATGAAATGAAACGCTGGAGACCCCAGAAGACCCCACTGCTCACACACAAGAAACATAAAAAAGATAGACAACTGCAGTTTGCCAAAATACTTCTGGGAAAACATCTTGTGGACAGATGAGACCAATATAGAGCGTTTTGGTAAAGCACATCACTCTACTGCTTACCGAAAACAGAATGAGACCTACAAAGAAATTAACATAGTACCTACAGTCAAATATGGTGGAGGTTGAAAGATGTTTTGGGGTTTTGTGTGAAATTATGTCCAAATAGCCTTTTTTTCTGTTTTTTTCTTTGTGGTGTCCCAATACACACAAAGAAAATTTAACAGGTGTATAACAAAACGTGTAATTGCAATAGTTATCGGGGAGAAATATTTTAAATGTAAAGAGATGCGCATGCTGTTTTTGCATTGGAGTTAGGCCTGGCTGATCGATGATCAACATGTGATCACTGTGGGTCATAAAAACCAGAGACGCCATGTCCCCTGTTAGAATAGAGTGGTGGTCACTCATTTGCACTTCCGCTCCATTTGGGATGGACACAGATTGCGTGAGAGTGGTCCTCAGTGATATCCGTCAGTTCCACAGACATTGCATGGAGCACTTCGGGACGACCACTGCGATGAGGCACCAGGAACGTGTCTATCAAGGAAGCAATTAATATTGTCATTTAGTCACAAATTTAATTGCTGCAGGCAGCTTTCCAGAGCATGCGAGGAAGAAAAACCCGGCTGTGCACAGATTTCATGTAAGCTGGCTGAAAGATCGCAGATGCAACCAGCAGAACAAGTTCTGGAGATGAGGAGCTACACAAGACGCCTTCCAAACTTTAGATTGAGGCAAAACAGATTTTTATGTATTCACTTCGTTAGTAAAAGTTACAGAAGGGTAGACGCACACATCAGTCCCACAAAATGCAGTCGCCAGAGTCCTGTGGACTGTCTCATTAAGTCTTCACGACGTGTGCCCACTAGGACTGTCCGCTCTCCGACATGTCTGTTTCGGTGAACACTTGTTTGCATTGCCTATAAGATTACAATTCTGGAGCATCTTTTCTTACAATTCTGAATGTCATTCCTCTGTTATTATTCCTGGAATGTGAGAACAAATAGACAACTGGGTGTTTCCATTACCCTTGTCAATAATAGGTGTCCCTGCCCATCATCACTCAACCAATGTGCGGACAATGACAATCTGTATTGGAACAGTCATAATTAATGGGGTTTTTGGAAAAAAAAAAAAATAAGGAAACAGTATAAAGTGACAATTGAAAAGAGATGAACAAATTATTTTGCACGATCCTGGGTCTATTGGCCACGTCCGTATTCTGTGGCCACCGGAGAGCAGCCCTGTGAACTGGAGTGCTGCAGGTAAGAGATGTCTCTTCTGTTTAGTATGCCCAACACAACATCATGAGCCTGTCACACCACAAAGATGATGTCACTCAGGGCCTACAGATCAGAAAAACGTGCAGGAGTTAAAAGGTGGTCCACGAAGCCCCTGTCCAGCGGCCACTGAATATACACGTGGTCCACAAAGCTCCTGTCCAGCGGCCACTAAATATACACGTGGTCCACGGAGCTCCTGTCCAGCGGCCTCTGACTATAGACGTGGTCCATGGAGCTCCTGTCCAGCGGCCTCTGACTATAGACGTGGTCCACGGAGCTCCTGTCCAGCGGCCTCTGACTACAGACGTGGTCCACGGAGCTCCTGTCCAGCGGCCACTGACTATAGACGTGGGCCACGGAGCTCCTGTCCACCAGCCACAGACTATGGACATGGCCACGGGGCTCCTGTCCAGCGGCCACATACTATGGATGTGGTCCGCAGGGCTGCTATCCAGCGGCCACAGACTATAGGGACGTGGCCCACGAGACTCCTGTCAAGCGGCCACAGACTATGGACGTGGCTCACTGGGCTGTTATCCAGCGGCCACAGACTACGGACGTGGCCCACGCGGCTCCTGCGCAGTGGCCACAGACTATGGACGTGGCCCACGGAGCTCCTGTCCAGCGGCCACAGACTATGGATGTGGCCCACGGGGCTCCTGTCCAGCGGCCACAGACTATGGACGTGGCCCACGGAGCTCCTGTCAAGCGGCTACAGACTATGGACTTGGCCCATTCGGCTCCTGTCCAGCGGCCAGACTATGGATGTGGTCCACAGGGCTTCCATACAGCAGACAGACTATGGACGTGACCTCTGGACCAGGATCCTTACCTAAAAAATCGTTCACCTCCCCAGCACAAAATACGTGTGTGATGGGGATATAGACTGATGTACCAGTCACGTTCATGTGCTCCTGGGGGAACCTACCTGGGCACCGGGTGGCAATGTCAAATGATAGAAAGGGACAGAATTTTGGGTACAGACACAGGAAGACTCAGAAACAATCAGGAGAAACTACGGTATTTTTTTTTTTTTTTACTATTTTACCACATTTTTCCCTATTTGACCTCTCACAGCTAAAAACTGGGCTAAGCTCGTGGACCATAGTTATAAAACCAGGCTGACATTTTATTTTGATGATCATGGACAAGCTAAACCCCCGTTTGATAAGTGCGCCCTGTGTTTTGTGGTTTTGGTGTATCTCTATAATTAAATGACTACAAGACACCATTGCAACCGATATGTAAATCATGGGCGGGCTCCATGCCAAGTCTGCTGCGGGCGGCCGGGCTTGCGGCTTTTATAACTGATCCAGCATACATCTTCATTAACGAAAAAAAGGCTTTACAAAAACACAGAAGACTGGTGCTTGGGCTTCCTGCTATGGTTTTCTTCTTTTTATGGGGGTCTGGCATAGTGCTAGCCTGATGATCGGTTTGATACTGATCACTCGGACCCCCCCACCTAATGATCTTTAGAATTAAGAGGTGAATTTAGTACTGTGCCCCTTACGATGAATTCTTGCACGTCGGAGCTGCGGGTCCCCATATTCTGTACAGGGTGAAATCAGTAATGAGACTGCATGATCCCTTCATTCTCAGGGTTGCAAAGGTTAGACCGCCACGGATCACAGCCACATCCCAGAACTTCGCTCCAAAGATGGGGATACCTGTTTCGGCAGGTATCATACGTTCTAGTTATTAAATTACGCCGTATTACAGTACAGGTAGATGGCACTTACTTGATCAAGGGGTCCTGCAGACACCTTGCGGATGTTGTTTGACACGTACTCCCAGGTAGATCCCTGAGGGTAACTTGGTGTGGTACCAAGCCGAAACCATAAATTACCTAATAAAAAATACAAAAAGCTGTGATGTGCTAAAATTAAAATGGTTGCATAACGGCACTGACTGCATATAAAGGAAATCACCGTCTAACTTAGGAAGAAGCCTAAAACCTATGTGGCAAACACTGAACTCAATAGCACGCCCTAGAATCTGCACATGTTCTTCAGCATGTGAATAAGGTCTGCACGTGTGAACGCGGCCTATACGAAGGGGCTACTCATATTTCAGCTTCTTGGATGTTGTCGACTGTATCGTGTTGGGAAAAGAAGGATATTTTGCTTTACTGTGAAGATTTGGGTTAGAGTAGAATTAAAGTCGCTCTTCTTGGTCCGGCGACTCCTCTCTTCTTGTGATCACCGTCCTCCTTCGTGTGGATGACGTGTCCTACATTGCGCTCTCTGCCTTATGGAGGGCAGAGTAAAATACTGCAGTGCGCATGCGCCGGTGCTCTTTGGCCTTTTCCTGCGCATGCACACTGCAGTACTTAACACCACGCTCGACAAGGCAAAGAGACGTGCCCCATGCGCAGGAGAGTGATACTGGGAACACTGCGTGGATGACGTAGGACGCATCATCCACACCAAGCAGGGAAAGAGAACGACATTGCAAGAAGAAGGGAGGAACCGGACCAAGACCAGAGACACTCCTCGTTACGGACCGCCCCTAGTAATAAAGGTCTTTTTCTTGTCTTGCAGGCCGGATTACGGGCAGATATACATCATATTAGAATGCTGTATATGAGGGCTTACAGGTACTGGCCTTACGTCATATGGGAAAAACCCAGTGACAGGTTCCCTTAAGACCAATATGAAGAATGAAAGGTAAGACCTGTAAGACCCGTCTCCGTTTGGCGACTGTGCGCACTCGGCTGTTCCCACGTCTCACATTCACAAAATCGTACGATCAGGTAACTCCAATCTCAGCATCAGTATGTCGGACCCCCAATAATTTTGAAATATGACATATCTCTTTAATAAAACATCTCCCCATGCAGTCCGAATCTATGCTCCAACACCCGGACCAGCAATGGCTTCTTCGGCAGTGCTTGTGGTCAATTATCAGCAGAAGCAGTACATACAGCTGTGACCTGCTGCTACCTGTAGTTCTCCAGATTCCGTCGAGCCCGTCTGCAGCTTCCAGAACACGCCGAGACTTTTGGTCTCACAACATACAATGCTCAGACTATCACCCCTGCTGTACGGCCATACTACTAATCTGCAGGGCAAATACCACTGGAAACTATTAAGCGCTAGATTAGGGCCAGCTGTTCACTTCGCAATATATTTTGCAGGATATTTCTATTTTGGGCCCTGGTCCTATCAGCGATTACACAACAGTCAGAAATGAAACATTACCAGCAGTTCTTAGTAAACGCAAGCATGTCCATATTGGAATGCGCAAGTCCCGGCCCGAGATTGGCACAGTCGGCACACTTACCATTCTCATCTACGGCGAACACCGACGTCTGTCCGACGGAGACTTGCTGTAGCTTCTGTTTTGGCGGAGAGGGAATGTGATACCAGCAATCTCCTAAACGTACACATAAAGAAAAAAAACACACAAAAAAATTAGGATGAGCGTAATAAAATGGCTATACACATCGACAGGATCAGTAATAAATGTCCAGTTGCCGGATGTAAAACCACCTCTCTCTACTGGCAGCAGGACGTGACTGGGCCCCATTCTCAAGACTGATGCAAGTCCCAGTAGTGGGAGCTATGAAATATCTTGCGGACAACCCTTTAAGGCTATATCACATTAGTCTAGTGTCTGTCGGGTTCGACAGACGTTAAGCTAATGTGTATGGGGGGCAGGATGTAAAAATGGCAGTCATATTTTTGGGCCCATTTTTGCGGCAATGAAGGAGCAAATCCAGATGGTTTTTACCTGACCGGCCTTTTCCTCCAGATCTCCACATTCGTCCAGAGAGATTTATGAATCAAGATTATCAAAGCGTTGGTAGAATATCCGAGCTTTATTATTTGCCATTGTCATATATACATATTTGCCT
>JARQOD010000007.1:124930263-125026935 GCA_033576555.1 Oophaga sylvatica
AAATAGTGGAAAAAGGCCGGCCTGTTGGCAGAACAGTGCAACCTTCTAATGTGTGTCAAAAGGGTCTGACTTTCTCCTTTAGAGCTAAGGCCGAAGGATTGGACATGTGCATTTGAACATGCCCAATCGTTTGTCAATAAATTAGAAACAATGAGTGTTTACAAAGCCGATTTAGTTTTTAAAATCAGAAAAGCGAGTGGTTAGCACTGCAGTTTGAAGTGTGGGGTCCTAGGATAAAAATGTTTCTTAGACAACATTTGTGTCACGAAGTGGACTGTTTTTGGGGGGGAGCAAACCGATGGTTGGTTGGTACCAGACGGCCCAAAACACACAAGGGAAAATGGGGAACTTTAAAAATGGTGGGCCCTGTGATAGGGAACGAGGGAAATGGACCCTTCGCACTCACCTAAGTCTGTCCCCTGATTCCCTATCGTCCCTATAGGGTTCTTTCACCCCGTCGCGAGCAGGATACCTAAACCCTCACAAGCCCATGTAACTCTAGGTAGGGAGAAGGCCAGTGAGGCACTAGCCACACCACTGACTAATGAAACACAAAGGGAAGGACAAAAAAACAAAGGGTAAAGGCAACAAAACACCACACTTAGCTTTTGCTGTAAATTCCCACAGCAGGATAAAGTCACCAGATCAGGGTAATAGTGAAGCACAATGCATCAGCAAGCTCTTCTCCTGTTTTTGGGTTCCAGAAAACCTGTACACCAACAGTAGCTGATGCCTCAGGTGCCTTTTAAAGGATGGTGGGAGTGGTCACCCATGCATCAGCAAATCAGCAGCAATGTTTACACCAGTGCCACGGGGAAAAAAACTGACTTTAAACCCCCCGTGGCCTGAAACGAAAAAAGTTTTAATATGAAAGCAAAATCTGCCACAACCCAAAAAATTAAATCGTGAAAAACTGCAAGGGTTTGTATGTTCACCCGGGGTTTTATGTGGATTTTCCTCTGTGTTCTCCAGTTTCCCCCACACCCCAAAGACATACTGATAGAGAATCTAGTTTTGTGAGCCCCAATGGGGACAGTGATGATATGTCTGTAAAGCGTGGGAATATGATGGGCTATTAAAAAAATATACATATATTAGGGGGGTTTGCATTATAAGAACTTGCGAGCTACTTGTGATGGGAAGTTAATAAATCTCAATCCTAAAGCAATTACAATAACTTAGTTGGGAATGTTTGCACAAGTTTTTAACATAAATCTACAAATTAATGATAAAATAAAAAGGAATAATCTTGATCACAGTATTTACAGTCTAACAAAATATTCTGCAGTTTCCTACTTGATCTTTCCTTTTCGTGCTAAAGACCAAGGAGGTAGATTGATCAAAGAGGATGGGTGGAATTAATCTTTATGTCTAATGCAGGCAAAACGTGGGGGGGGGGGGGGCCCCCGCTGCGATAGTTGCAGAGTAGGATTGTAAAAAGAAAAAGTGGGAAATAAATGACTTTAATAACAAAAAGGTTTCCTTATGTATGTTTAGTTTTACGTAACTTTTGAAACGTTTTGGGAATTTTAAAGTTATCCCACAGCAATTTCCAGCTGTGTACTTTGCTTAATCCCAGCTCATTATAAATCATACATTTCGCTTAGTCAGTACAGGCTCTCCCTTTTAAGGTACTGTTGTTATAGGTTTGACTTGATGGCTTTAGGTCTACCTTCAACCTTAAATTTAGACAGGAATTCTATTTCTGTCGTCTGTGCTATGGGATGACATCTTTTATTAAATTTCTAGGGTTCTGACCCTTCCCCCAATTCTACTTGTTTTCTTTGTTTGTCTTCCCATGTTGGGTGAATGGAGAGAAAAATTTGTACAAAGGGAGCAAAAAGAACTATGTTTTTATAGCCAATTCCCCCATGATTGCTGCAGATAAACTCTGCCTCCTGCTTTTGAAAGTTGAGGGGAAACCAACAAAGCAGGAGAAGGTGAGACAGACTGAAACGAAACCT
This sequence comes from Oophaga sylvatica, assembly GCA_033576555.1. NCBI lineage: Eukaryota > Metazoa > Chordata > Amphibia > Anura > Dendrobatidae > Oophaga > Oophaga sylvatica. Next base: position 124,932,228 of record JARQOD010000007.1, read on the forward strand.
ATAGGAAAACATCTAAAACAACAATTTCAGGGCAAAGAATAATGTGATATTTTCCTAAAATAGGAAAAACAGGCTACTTAAGGGAACTTTTAAAAGAGGGGGAAGAAAGAGCCAATTGGCAGTTGGCTTTGTAGACCTCAAAAAAAACGGGAAACCCTTGATAGGGGAAAAACAAAGTGCTGGAGTGCTACTTTTTACATAACATGGATTTATTTTGCAGCCTTTTTGTAAGTACCCAAATGTGCTCCCTGCCCCCATTAACTAAGTCACCCCAAAATTTCGGGAGTTTCCCGTTTGATTTGGTGTGAGGAGTGCAGGTAAAAAAGGCCAATAACAGAGCATTTGGATTAGAGATTGCAGACCTGGACTAAACCACAACTGAGGCAGCGTGGGGTTCCTCGTTGGCCTAGACGCCTCGTCACCCCTGGAAACTAATATACCTAAGATAGAAAAGAGGAAAGCTATCTCCCAGAGCGACCCCCAAAAGAAAATAGAAAGCCCCCAAACATGTAATGCGGTTAGGACAAGAAGAAATTTGACACAGACAGAAAAATGTATGGAAACGTTGGGGCCAAATTCTAAAAGAAAAGGTAGGAAGGGCACTTACTGCATCCCAAAAAACTTGAAAAAGCCCAACTTAAAATTTTTAAAAAAACACCTGAGATCACACGACCTTCCACCTAAATAGTTCTTGGTGTAACAAAATCAAAACAGAGCCACTGAAAAAATGGAAAAAGCAAATGTACAAAACATCAGTGGTGAACTAAACTGAGAGGGCAAAACCCCCAGAGGGGACCTGAAGGCCCCCACAGAAGTGCGGAAAAAAATGCAAAAATCAAGCACAAAAAAAAAAGAAGAAAATGTCTTATCTGTTAGCGGAGATGCAGACACGCACAGAGGTAAAAGGAAACAGGAATCAAGGATTGAGACCAGAACAATTGTTTCACCGGCAACCTGGGGAAGGGGGAACTCCCTTATATAAGACAATCAGTAAATGATTCCCAATCCTCACAATCTTATGGACAGCCCGTATGCTTGTAACCACAGAGGGGGCCTTCCCAAAAAACTATCTCAAGTCCCATTCAAACAGTTTCCATTTCTGTTTGAATAAATAAGCATAGTAAAGTACTTTTTAAAACCCGAAAAATAAGTCTCTGACTATATTTACCTTGCCCACCGTTTCTCTCCAAAATCTTGAGGCTTGTAACATGATAAGACCTGTAAAGAATGTATAGAGAGTCAATGTACATACCGGTCAAAAGTTTGGGTCCTTAGAAATTTCTTATTTTTTAAAAGAAAAGCAGTTTTTTCCAATAAAGCTAAATTAAATGATTCAGAAATCACTCTAACAGTGTTAATGTGGTAAATGATATTCTAGCGGCAAACGTCTAGTTTGTAATGCAATTTCTTCATAGGTTATAGGGCCCTTTCCAAAAACCCATCACTCCAGGTATTAGGGGATTTTGTGTTCGCTAACTGGAAAGAAGGTAATAGATGGTTAAAATACCCTTTAAAAACCTTGTGCAAGTATGTTAAACCCCGCTGAAAACCGTTTGGTTGATTAGAAATGTAAACTGACTTCCTTTGGCTTGTTGAGAATCTGGAGCTTACTTTTTTTGGTTCCTTAAATCTCAAAATGGCAAAAAAAAAGAAAATTTCTTGTGAAATCGACAGTCTATTCTTGTTCTAAAATGAAGGCCCATTCCATGCGAAAAATTACCAAGAAACTGAAAATTCTTAAATGGTGTGTAGTACTCCCTTTAGAGGAGTGCACAAAACAAGCTCTAACAGAGAAGGAAAGACAAGTGGGAGGCCCCGCTGCACAAATGAGAACAAGACAAGTACATTAGAGTCTTTAGTTTTGAAAAAAAATTGGGGCCCACAGGTCCTAATGGCAGCTTCATTAAACATACACTTAAAGCCAGTGTCAACATTTACGTGAAGAGGCGATTTGGGGTTTTGGCCTTCAGGGAGATTGCAAAACAAAAGCAATATTTTCCCCTGTCCAATGTCTGTGTTCTTTTGCCCATATTAATCTTTTCCTTTCATTTAAGCCAGTTTAAATATGGCTTTTGTTTGCCAATTTGCCCTGAAGGCCAGACCCCAAATGCCTCTTCACTGTAGATGTTGACATGGCGTTTAATGTGTACTGTTTTTAAAAGAAGCTGCCAGTTGAGGACCTGTGAGGCGTCAATTTTTCAAATAAAGATCTATGTCTTGTCTTGTTGCTCGAGTTGTGCAGCGGGGCCCCCACTTGTCTTTTTCTCTGGTTAGAGCTTGTTTTGTGCACTCCCCTAAAGGGGAATACCACCATTGTTGATTCTTCGTTTCTTGGTAATTTTTGCATGGAAATAGCCTTCATTTCTAAGAACAAGAATGGGTGTGAGTTTCACAAGAAAGTTCTTTTTTTTGGCCAAATTTTTGAGGGTTTAAAGGAAAACCCAAAAAATGTAATGCTCCAGATTTCAACAAGCTCAAAGGAAGGTCAGGTTTATACTTCTCTAATCAACCAAACGGTTTTAGCTTGTTAAATACTTGCACAAGGTTTAAAGGGTTTTTTAACATCTATTAGCCTTCTTACACGTTAGCGAACAAAAATTCCATAAGTACATGGAGTGAGGTTGTTGGAATGGGCCCTAATACACTATGAAGATATTGCATTACAAATAGACGTTTGCCGCTGAAAGTCTTTTACCACATTAACCGTTTAGAGTGTATTTTTGAATCTTTAATTTTAGTTCATTGGAAAAAAAATAGTTTTTTGTGTTACTCACCGAAAAATTCCTTTTCCCGGACGCTCATTGGGGGACACAGGATTGTGGGTGTATGCTACTGCCGTAGGGGTGACAATAAGTAAATAAAAAAAAGGTTAGCTCCTCCTCCCCGGGTATTTCCCTCAGCACTGGCCGCAGGCAAACCCAGTTTAGTGCAAAAAGCAGTAGGAGGCTAAAGAATAAACAGTGTTTAATTTCAGGTACAATATACCAGAAGTAAATTATGATATACCCCCAAAAAAATTAGAATTAATTAGAAAACGAACCCCCCCGGCCCCAAAAAGGGGGGGGGTTTTTCCCCAAGGAGCTTTGGGGGAAAAAGGGAAAATTTTGGGGTGAGTAACACAAAAACCGGGGTTTTTCCCCCTTGTTCTTTGGGGGAAACAGGTGTGGGACCCCCCAAAGCCCCCCTTGGGGGGGGAAAACGACCCCCCGTGTTTTTTATAACCAAGATTGTTAAAATAGGTGCGAACCCCGGCCCTTGAAAAACCCCTTTCCCCCCAGACTGGCATCCGAAAAAACCCCTGAGTATGGACTTTTAATTTTTTGGAAAGGTATGCAGAGGGGGCCGGTTTCCCCCGCCTTACAATTTTTTTCCCCCCGGCCTGATGGGATGGGGCCCGGGGCCCCCCACCGTCGGGGGGAGTGCCCCTGTTTTTTGGGGAAAAACCCCCGGTCCTAAAACCCCGGAAGGGGCCCTCCTGAAGGAAAACCGAATCCACCTCCCCAAGGTTGATTTGGGGCGAAAACCCCCTTTGCGACCCTCCGGGGAAAAAACCAAAAAAGCGTGCCCTTTTTTGCCGAAAGGCCCCGGTGAGAAAAATTTTCCCCTGGCGCTTACCGATCTGGGGGTAGGGGGGACCCTTTTAAAAACCGGTGCTTAGGGCTGGGAAAAAAAAGGTAGAAAAATTCCCCCATTTTTTGAAAAGGGGGAAAGGGGACTTTGGGAAAAAAAAAGGTGGTTTGGGCCCCTGAGCACCCCTTTTTCCTGGGGGAAAAAAAAGTACGGAGCCCGAAAAAGACAGTGCCCCCAGCCCCAAAAGACCCCCCAAAGGGATGTTGGGGCTCCAAAAAAAACACCACTTTTCCAAAAAAAGAAATGCCAGAGGAAAACCCTGCAGGGTTTTTAAATTTTGGGTTCCCCTGCAGGACCCCAGGACTATTTTGAGCCCCAAAAAATCTAAGGGAGCCTTGTGGGGGGAAAAATATTTGGAAACCCCCCCTGAAAAAAACCCCAACCCCTTGAAAATTAGACAAAATTTCCTTCGGGGGAAAAAAGAAAGGGGGAAAAGGTTTTTATCTCCGGGGTAAAAGGGACTTGGAAAAAAACCCTTTTGAATCGGGGCCCCCCTGGAAAAAGGGGAAGATTTTTGGGAAAATTAAAACCCCAAAGGGGGAAAAAAAAATTTGTTCTCTGCCCCAAAAAAAAAGCCTTTCCCCAAGTGGGTTTTGTTGCGCCCCGAGAGGGCTTTCGGGGGAAAGCCATGCCCCCGGGACCTTTTTTTAGAAATTTTCCACCCCCTTTTGGGGAACCAAAAGTTTAAAGGGGGCCCCCCCTTTCAAAAACGGAAAACCGCGGGGTTCTGGTGGTAACGGGCCCCCCGGGGGGGAAAAGGGCCCCGCGCGCTTGGGGGGCCCCGGGTATGTCGGGAGAAATTTTGTTCCCCCCCCGGTCCAAGGGGGCCGGGGGCCAAAGGGAGCGTTAAATCGCGGAAACCCCCCCTCTTCCTGTTCTTTCTAACCCCCCTTGGGGGAAAAAAGCTTTGGTGGAAAATAATTTTTGGAAGGGGGGAATTGTTCCCCGGTTTTAAAAACCGGGGCGTCCCCCCCCAAATTGCCTGCGGACCCGGGGGCCGGGAGACGAATTTGGGGCCCCTTTGGGGTTTCATCCGGGAAACCCCTTCAGGTCCCTTGGGGTTCCCCCGCGTCGGATTTCTGCTGAAAATCTCGGGATGTAGTGCCTTTTCCCCAAAAACTATGCCGGGGAAGGCTGGAAAATCCGTGCCAGTTTTTCGCCCCGGGAAAGGGAAAAAGCTGAAAACACGGAGTGATTTCCCCTTTCCCGGACAAAATCTGTTTTACCTCGGGGCATCCGGGGCCCCGGGTGCGGGTACCCCTTTTTTGGTTATGTATGCCCCCGCCGTGGCATTGTTTTATTGTTTTCGGCCCCGGGCGGGCCCCCCCAAAGCTGGGGGAAAATGCCTGGGGGCCCCGCCAAAAAGCCGGATCTCAAAAATATTGATGGGAGGATGCTCCGCTGCGCCAAAGGCCCCCCGGGCTGTGTGGTGACGAAAAAAATGCCCCCCCCCCGAGCAGGCTGGCATCCGTTGTGATCCCCCCCGAATTCGGAGGAAAAACTGGCCCCCTTTGGGGAAAAGTGGAGCTCCTCGTCCCCAAAAAAGATTTGTTGACCTGAAAAGGGCAGAGGGGGACCAAAAATTGGGGGGAAAAAGGGCCCCCGTCCCTTTTCTCCCCGGTGAAAAATAAGGGGGGGGGAAGTTTAAATGGGCAAAGGGGAAATTTCCTCAAAACGCTGCCCCCACCCTTTGGGGCCCCCATGAAAAACCCCGGGTGGTATGGGGGGGAATGGTTTTTTCAAAAGGGCCCCTACCTCTTGACGGAGAATTTTGGCCTTTCCCCGGGGAAAGGGAAAATAAAACCTTAAAACGGTTTTTCGAATTTTACCCCTTAAAAAGGTGATCTTTCGAGATGGCACGGGAAAAGACTTTTCTATTCCCCGCCCCCCCAAAAGGGGAACAAGGGGCCTAGGGAAAAGCGGGGCATTTTTCCCCGAAGGGTTTTGGGAAAAACGGCCCTTTTATAAAAAGGGGGTTAGATAAGGCAAGAGGGGTTCCCCCGGGGGTGAAAAAATGGATAAACAGCAAAAATCCCCCTTTGTGAACACTCTGGGAGCTGTGGCTCCCCAAATGGCAAGGAAGGAACAAAAGTAAGGGGTTTCCCGAGGGAAAAAACGAAAAACTTTGATGGGGGGGGAAATATGGGGTGTAAGATAGGACCTTTTGGATGTAAAATTTGAGCAAAAATTTTTCCCTTTTTCCCCGGGGCAGAAGGGGACCGAGGGGAAAAACCCCTCCATTAAAATTTTGGTCGAATTTAAAAAAACCGGGGTTTCCCCCCCCCCGGGTCTCTTTGATCCAGAATGGGCCTTACTTTCCCCGTCCTTTTTGGGAAAAAATGAACAGATTGGAAAAAAACCCCCCCCCCCTTTTTTCGCCTTGGTTTTACAGGTACGAAACCCCCGCTGTGTCGAAGAAAAATTCGACCGCCTTAATTTTAAGGCGAAAAACCCGAGACTCCCCTTTGGGAAGGCAATGGGGAAAAAAAACTTTTTGAGGGAAGGCTGGTAAATTCTATTTTAAAACCGGGTTTTGACTAATTTTCCCTCCCCCCGGGGTTTGAAAAAATCGATCCCCAAAGGGGGAAAAACCAGAGTAGACGGCCCCTATTGGGTTAATTTTAAAACCGGATTTGCCTTTTTCATTTATCAAAATTTTTTTTGGGGGGCCTAGACCTCTAGATCTGGGTTTTTTGACCCCGCATTTTCCCCCAATGGGTTGGTTTTGTAAGAGTTTGCGTTTTTGGGCCCCTGATTAGGTCCCCCTGAGCCGCGGAAAAAGGGGCTGTTGGGCCCCCGGGTTTGCGAAACGGTCAAACCGAGGCGAGCTGTCGGCAAAGGGGGGCGTTTGACTTTCTGCTGGGCCCCAAAAAGAACTCTTCCCTCCTTTTCGCATCAGATTATAAGCTTGCCCCAGCTTTTCCCAAATAAAGACCGTTTTGATACGGCAAGGCGAAGGGGTGATTTTTAAAGTTGGTCTGCCCCCAAGGGGTCCTAACCCCAAAAAGGATTTAAATTGGCAATGTTAGCAGGGGGAAGGGGTGCGCAATTTGCCGCATCCATAGAAGCTTAAAAATCAAAAAATCCCTGCGAGAGTCATCTGATTAAAACCCCAAAAAAAACCACGGGGGGAAAATTTCCCCCACCTTAAAAGAGCTCTGTTCAGAGCTCGACCGGAAAACAGGCCCCTTAAAAACCCCCAAACCTCCAAAGGGGGGAGAGAGAGAAAAACCCCGTGCCTCAAACACCAAAACGAGCCAGGCTTTCAATAGCCCCACCCCTTGGCCCCTTTAAACAAAAGGAAAACCTTTTGGGGGAAAGGGGGAGAAGGGTTTTTTGATCCCAAACAAAAACCCCCCGGAGGATCGCCCCCGGGGGGGTTCCCCACTTCTAAGAAGTTCAGGAGAAAAAAAGGGTCCCCGGTTTTGGGGGGCCCCTGGGGAAAAAGGTTTTTCCCCGGTTTTTTCGGTGGCGCTGCAAAAGCCCTTTAAAAAAAAGGGGTGGACCAAAGCCCCTTTGAGTCTGTTGGTTTTTTTTGAAGGACCCCTTTGACCCGAAGTCAAAGGGGATTGTCGTCCACCCGGGATTGATTGAAAACTATAAATGTCAATTTTCCCCACAATTGGGGGGCCTTAGATTTTGGCCCCCTTTGCCCCCAGAATCCGAACATTGATCATTTTGTTCCGGGGAAAGGGGGGAAAAAGCGAAAAAAAAACGATAGATGCGAGGCCCCCCGGGGGCCCCTAGGCGACGCAGAAAAGGGGTTTTTTTCCCCGCGTCCCCGGTTTTTAGAGCGCGGCCCTGAAAAGGGGGGGGTTCCTGAGGCGTGGGGCAACCAAAAGGGGAACCCCCCTGTCCCTTTTTATGGGGGGGCTTGAAGGGACCGATTGTTGGTTAAAATTTTTCCACGTTTTAGCAAAAGAAAGGGCCCCCCTTCGGGGGGGACCTGACGCACTGGGGGTGATATGGTTTAAAAGGGTTGCGCCCCTTCGGGGGTTACGGCTTCGCAGACTCGATTAGTCTGGGGTGGGGAAAAAGGGGCCCCAGGGGCTTTCCCCTGCGGTTAAAACAGCCCCGTAGAAAATTGGCCCCCTTTTGGGAAAAAATGAATTGTAAAAGTTTTCTGCGCAATGATTTGGGGTTTTGGGGGGTTTTCGGTCAGTGGGGCGGAGGGCAGGGGAGCGAGTGGGGGGAGGAAAACCAGGCTGGGGTATTTTGCATTCCCATTTTTCCCCCCCCCGTTTAAAAAGGTAAAGAGAGTAAAAAAGGGGAAAAAAACCCCGGGCCCCCCCTTTCAAAAAGAGCCCCCCCCTGTCAGGGAGGGTCTTAATATAGCCGAGCCTCAGGGGGAAGGGGGGGGGGCCCCGGGCCTAATCCACTTCGGGGGCCCCGGGGCCCCCGGAAAAGGGGGGGGAACTAAATTTTGGGCCCCCGGCCCTTTTGGCCCCGAAAAAACCCGCGGCCTAAATTTTTGGGGGGGCCGCCCGAGAGTCGGGGGGCGGGCCCCCGGGGGAGATGAGGTGCCGGGGGGGAGTCGGGGGACCGGGGCCTTCCTTCCGGTCGGGGGGGGGAAAAAATAACCGGGCCCTACCCCCCGGCCCCAAACCCGGGGACTAATTTTCGCCCGAGGCCTAGCCCGGCCCCGAAGCGGGAGAAAATTTTTTGGCGGCGGACCCCAGGAGTCGGGGGGGGGGCCGCGGAAAGAGGCCCCTTAGGGGGGAGGACTTGAGCCGGGGACTTGCCTGTTCCTGGTGAAGCGGTTTTCCCCCCCACCTAAAAAACCCCGGGCCCCCCATTCCGCAATTCCCCGGCCCCCCTTTTGTTTAGGTTTCCAGCCCCCGGTTTTATGTTTCGTCTTGGGGCCCTTATTTTTTGTCCCTGCGTTTATTATGCTTGCAGGGGGGGGAAGATTGGGGGGGGTTTTTGCGGAAAAAAAATTTTGGGAAAAAAAAAAAAAGCTTAATTTTTTGGGTTTTCCCTTGGGGCCCCTTTTTGCTGAGGGGGATACGGCAGAGGAGGAGCAACCCCTTTTTTTATTTTTCCCCTTAGTGTCAGCCTTAGGGGCCGTAGCATCCCCCCACATCCTGTCCCCCCCAATGAGACAAAGGAGAAACTGCTTTTTCTTTAAAAAAAAAGGGGGAAATTTTTAAAAAGAAAACCAAAAATTTTTTTTGGGGCCGGTTTTGTGTTACGGGAAACCCCTTCCCACCCCCCCCCCCGCTACAGCGCAATTTTTTTAGGACATGTTTCCTTTGTTTTTGGATCCAAAATTTTTAAAAACATTAAAAAAGGAAAAATTTTTTCCCTTAGGTCAGGCCCCCCCTTTTTGCTTTATCCCCCTTTCCTTCACCCCCAAAGCGAGGTGCCCTTTGGGTTTTGTTGCTTTATTGGGGCCCCTCATTTTTTTAAAAAGGATTTGCCTTAATTCCTGAAAAAATCCCCCATGTAAAGTGGTTCCCAAAACCCCCTTTTTTTCCCCAGACATTTTTTTCCCCTTCAGCGGTTAGTTATCAAAACTTACTAAATTGGTTTTACAGATGGGGGGCAGTGATGGGTCAGCTCAGCCCCTGTGACTAAAAACCCCTGGGGAAAAAGGGCTGAGGAGATTGTTCTGAAAAACAGAACACCGAGTAGGAGATGGGTGCCGGATCACTGCCATCATCTGTACCCCAAAGAGTATAATTTAATATCAATGCACTGAAGGCGGCAAAAAGATGGGGAAAACAAGGGGCTCGGAAGCCACTTAATGCCCTTTTTTTTTCGGAATGAAGGCAAAAACCCCAAAAAGCGTTTTTTAAAGCTTCATAATTTTCAAAGAAGGGGAAAAAAAACCCCAAAAAAAAAAATTTTAAAAATAGTTTAAGGGCCAAAAAAATAACCAAGAGTGATATATAAGTGACTCATTTCCCCCAAACCTTTTTTTTTTGAAAAAAAGGAAAACAACCCTTTGGGGGGGAAAATTTTTTGGACTCCCCAAAACTATATGATGAAAAATTTTAAAAAAATTAAAAAAAAAAATTTTAAAAATATAAATAATACTATTTTTTATATTTTTATTATTTTATTATTTTTATTATTTTATTTTAAAAATTTTTTTTTTATTAAATTAAAATAATAATAATAAATTTTAAAAAATAAAAAAAAATTTAATATATATAATTAATTGTAAAAAAAAAAGTAAAAAATTAAAAAAACAATAATAGTAAAGAAAAATTTTAAAAAAAAAAAAAATTAAAATAAAAAAATGGTTAATAATTTTTTTTTAATGAAACCCCGTGACCCCCAAAAAAAAAAATTTTTAAAATTTTTAAAAAAACCCCGCTGGTTGTGACTTTTTTAATTTGGACAAGATATAGTTGTAATTTAAGGTTCAAAAAATTAAAATTGACTAATTATCATATAGTTATTGGTTAGTGTATGATGCAACAAAAAAGGATTTATTACTGCGGGGGAAAAAAAAAGGCCCCCCTTTACTGACGGACAAAGTTGTTTTAAAGCCCCATGTTAGGTGTGGGGAAAAGGTGGCCAAAAGGGGAATCCTCTTCAGAGGACATTTTTTCCCCCTTTCCCCCCTATTATTGGGAAACCCAAGAAGCCTAAAAAACCGCAATATTTTTTTTCCCCTTACAAAATTTGTAGATGCATTAAAAAATTTTTAAAAAAGCAAAAAAAAAAAAAAAGAAAAGCAAAATGGATGTTAAAATGACCACTCGTATTAACAGAGTTATGTATTAAAGGGGGTTTTTCCCTTTCTGGAAATTTTTAAATTTAATTTTTGGAGGAAAATTTTCAAAAAAAAAAAGATACTATTTTTTCAGTGCGCTAGGCTATGCCCCCCGCCAAAATTTTGGGGGTGGTTTTTTAATACTGCGCGGGGTTTGGGTATATTGCTTAACCCTTTTTTCCCCCCCCGGGGACGAAAACCCCGATTTTGGGAATTTCCGCCACTTTTTTTTTTTCCCCCCTCCCGGGGGCTAAATTAAAAAAGTTTGTCCGTAGGGACAAACCCCTTTTAAAATATTTTTTTTACAAAAACCCAAAAAAAAATATTATTTTGCTGAGGTTTGTGTGTCCCCTTGTGGGGGAATCTGCCCCGGTTTTGCCCCCGTTTCGATCGGGGTTCCCCGGAGACACTGAAAACTACATACCCCCCGGGGAACCCCGGGGAAAAAAAAAAGAAAATTTAAAAAAAAAAAGGGTGCTTTTTAAAGTGAACACAGGCTAAGGCCTTGTTCGACAGATGGGGTTTTTTTTTTTTTGACTTTGCCGTGAGCCCAAAAAGGCCTGCATGGTAAATTTTGCCGATGTTATACGAGCGTGGCAATTTTTCCCCAAAAGGCCCCAAAAAATTTTTAGCGGGCCCTTTTCCAAACCCAAAAAGGGGAAAAATTTAAAAAAAAACAAAAAATTAAATATATTTTTAAAAAAAAAAAATATATATTTTTTTCATCAAAATTTTTTAGAATTGAATGTTTTTTGTCATTTTTAAGCCCTGGTAAAATGGTGATGTAAAATTAAAAAAAAAAATTGTGCTGCAAAAATGAAGAAAAAAAAAATTTTCCTAAAATTTAAAAAAACCTTCTAAAATTCACCCCTTTAAATTTCCCCCTTTTTCTTTAAAATTTTCTTCTTTTACCTTTAACCCCTTAAAAAAAACATTCATTTCCCCAAAACATACCTGGCTCCCCCCTGCAAAAATTTTTTTAAACCAAACCCCTTTTTTTCCCCATTTTAAACAAAACACCCCCCAAAAAATTTCCCACCCTTAAAAACAATTCTCCAATACCCAAAAACCTTCCAATATTATCAAACCCAAAAAAAAAAAACCCCCCCCCCCCAAAAAAAAAAATTTTTTACCCCACAAAAACTTTTTTTCCCCCAATATAAAAAAAATTGTTGAATTTTTTTTTTTACATTTTAAAATTTTTTTAAAACCTAATTTTTTAAAAAAAAAAATTTCACTGTGCCCCCGGCGGGAGGGTTTTTTTTTCCTTTTATTGTGTTTGCCTTGTATTGCCAGTTTATTGTATTGTTTTATTTGCCCTTTTCCTTTGTAAGTGCCATGGAATAAAGGGACTATAAAAATGTATAATAATAATAATACTAGCTTTTAAACATAACCTTTGCTGTAAAATTTTCCATTAATTACTATACTGCTCCCAAAAGCCCCCCTGTCACCATGGGAACAAATAGGCGTCCACTGATACACCCGGCGGTTCCCCATACAAGTGCGCCTTAGTGCCCAAAGTTAAGGTCCTACATGCCACATGCAGAAAATTAAGAGCCCCACTTTATGTCATGAGAGGGGGGTGAAGACACTTGCGGTGGTTTAGTTTAAAAATTGACGAAAATGGCAACGGTGACATTTAAAAATTTTTTAAGTGCAAGTAAAGGACATTTGGTGTTTGCTCTCCTCTCCTGTTCCCGTACTGAATCCTGTTTGTAATTAATAGTGAGTGAAAATGTGCCAATGTGGCCTTCATATTTGACACTCTTCTGAACCCATTTTCCCAAAGGGAAACATTAAGGTAACATTTCCCTGTCGTATGGGGATATGCCACTGCAGACGCTTACCCTTCAAACCAAAACGTAAACCCGTGTGCGCCCTGTCTTCCTAACCTGTTCGAACACAAAAATGACGGTGGATGAATTTCCCCCCGTCCAGCATGGAAATATTTTCAACCCAAGATAAATAATGAAGGGGGAATTAGTCCTTTTAAATCAGCCCTCGTCCACCACGTGGTCCAGAGGCAAAAACCATGGGTTCAGACACTAAGGTCACTTTGGGGGAAAAAAAAATTTCCTTTCCGACTTACAAGCAAGGCTGCTTGGGAACAAGGCCCCCCACCAATCCAGTAAACTTAAAAATATAATATTGTATTTTTTTTCCCCAAGAAAAGATCCAGGCCCCTCTTTTAATTTTAGTTTGTGAATCAAACCCTTATAACTCATGTGGAAAGAGGCTCCATGCCACTTTCAGGGCCCGTAAAGAATCCTTTGTCTCAATTCTAAACCAGTAAAGAATCCATAGTCCCCCATGCTCCCCACAGTAAATAATCCTTTTCCACTGCTCTAAAAGTAAAGGTCCATATTTTTCAGCCCCTTACCCGTAAAGAATCCATAGTCTCACCCTTTTCACCATGAAAGAATCCTTAAATGTCACAGTCTTACAGTAAAGAATCCATAGTTTAAGTTTTATGGTAAAGAATCCATAGTCTTTACTTCTTCACACAAATAAAGATTCCTTTCCCCCACAGCCTTTACGGTAAAGAATCCAAAAGTTCACTTCTAAAACAGAAAATAATCCTTTGTTTTCAATGCTTCACAGTTTAAAAAATCCATAGTTTCCTTCTGCACCCGTAAAGAATCCATAGTCTCAAGCTCTTAAATAAAAATCCTTGTCCCCATTCTACACAAGTAAAAGAATCCTTGTCTCAATGCTTTACGTAAAGAATCCTAGTCTCACTGTCACACAGTAAGAATCCATAGTTCACTGCTCTCAGTTAAGAACCTTTGGGCTCCCTGTCTTTCAGTTAAAGAATCCATTGTTACTGCTCTTTACGGTAAAGAACCATTTGTTAAATGCTTCTTCAGTAAAGAATCCATATCTTTTTTTCACAAACAGTAAAAGAATCCTTGTTCATGTCTTTCCGTAAAGGATCCTAGTCTTTATTTCTCACCCAAAAAGAATCCATAGTCCACTGCTTTACAGTAAAGAATCCCTAGTTCCAAATTCCACATAGTTTAAAGAATCCTTTGCCTCATTTTCTTTACATTTAAAAGAATCCTAGTTCACTTTCACACCGTAAAAAAATCCATGTCTCACTGCTTACAGTAATAATCCATTGTCATGCTCTCACGTAAAGAATCCATATCCTCCCAGTTTTGGTAAAAAGAATCCATGCCTCACTTCTCACCAGGGTGGATTTGATTTAAATCAAAACTGATTTAAATCACGATTTAAATCACGATTTAATCACTAGTCCGTAAGGCTTGATTTAATCAGTGATTTAAATCAAAGTTTATTTACCAGACCCGGTATATCTAATTTCATCATGTGCGATAGCCCCCAGACTGGTGTATCTAATTTCATCAAGTGCGATATGCCCCAGACCGGTGTATCTAATCCATAATGCGATACACTACACTCAGCCCTGTATCTAGATAATGCAGTGTGTCAATGTGCTGTGAATAATCCCAGTGTGTGATACTCTCCACGTATCTGTGCTCAGTTTATAAACAGCGAGCAGCATGGATAACAGGAATAGATGCTGCGGTTCGTCCTCAGTGACAGCCTACTTTTTCAGTATCACTGGCAGTCCCCAACAAAATGGCTCCGCTCTGTGAGCCTAAACTACATCCTCTGTTATTAAAACACCTAGTAAGGGAGGGAGAAAGTCACACGTGATCATTTTTTTGTCTGCTATGCCCTTCCTCTCCTCACACTTAGATTCACATTCTTCTTGTGTTGTGCAGATCTATTCACTCCAAACAATCAGAAAATTGTCTAACTTCTTGGACTTGGCACTGAAGGGGTTGATTCTGTATTCATAGGTTTGTAGAACAATAGGATTAAGGTCTTTTTCTCAACTCTGTTCATGTTGTAACATTTTTGCCGTGAAGAAGAGGCTGGAGTCAAATTCCGCTTTTGAGAACTGCGTAAGTAAAGCGAGGTCTGTGATAACATAGGAAGGAGAAACTGCCCACTAATCTACAGAAACCTCTGGAAGAGCATGGCATTGTGAATGTTAACACTATACAGCCTTTTTTTGATTAAACCAGAACTCGGGGTGACTGTTTAAACATAGTTCCAAAATGGAACAGGGCAACTCTCTATCATTTAATATACCACAAAGAATTAGAGCTTCCAGCCCAAATAGAGACTGAGGCATAATATATATAAAAGATAAAAAACTTTATTAACAAATATTACTAAAATGTTCACAATATTGTAAATTTAAGATGAGAGGTCAATGGTGAGTATGGAAGATATAAACACCTGTCGCACAAAAAAATCAGCACATCTGAATCCAAAAAGTGGTCTATCAAGCACAGTATATCAGATAATGTTGAAATAAATCAGTCAATTTAGTATCCGGACAGGAAAAACAATTTTATTTTCCCCAAAGTGGGTAATATATCATTCCATATAATATGTGGGATAATTAATCCATCATATCCTGCCTGGAGCATTAAATGTGCCAAAGAGTAAGACACACTGCCCCCCGGGGGAAGCTCAAGGAGCGAAACGTGCGTCGGGGCACGTACCTGGTCGTTACATTTCACCAATATGGGTAAGCACTTTCCAGCATCTTTTTCCGCGCATGACATGGCACCTCACAGGAGCTGGTAGTGTGTGGGGGGGATTTTCTTTCTTTTTTCTGTCCCCCTTTCTCTCTAATGCCATATCAGATCTATCTGTCTTACTCTTTGGCACATTTATGCTCCAGGCAGGGGTATGATGGATTAAATTTTCCCACCCTATATATGGAATGATATATTACCTCCACTTTGGGAATATATATTGTTTTCCTGTCCGGATACTAAATTGACTGATTTATTCAACATTATCTGATATACTGTGCTTGTTAGACCACTTTTTGGATTCAGATGTGCTGATTTTTTGTGCGACAGGTGTTTATATCTTCCTACTCACCATTGTACCTCTCATCTTAAATTTACAATATCACATATACAGCCTTTATTGTATGAGTTAAACAACTCAGCTTTATCTCATGATGGAAGAACCTTTGGATGGTTAAAATTTTTCCTCAAAAAGCAGTTTATTGAAAAAAATCCGATTTTAAATCAAAAAAATCCGATTTAAATCAAAAAATCCGATTTTAAATCAAAAAAATCCGATTTTTTGATTTTTTTAAAAAAATCATGATTTTTATCCACCCTGCTTCTCACACAGTAAAGAATCATAGTTCACAGCTCTTACGGTAAAGGGAAACCATAGTCTCACTTCTCACACAGAAAATAATTCATAGTCTCATGCTTCACAGTAAAGAATCCATTTGTCCACTTCTCGCACAATAAAGAATCCTAGTCTCACAGCTCTTCAATAAAAATCATGTCTCTACTTCTCACACAGTAAAGAAACCATAGTTCACTGCTCTTACAGTAAAGAATCCATAGTCTCACTTCTCACCAGTAAAGAATCCACAGTCTCACTGCTCTTACAATAAAGAATCCATGTCTCATGCTCACAGTAAAGAATCCATAGTCTCACTGCTCTTACAGTAAAGAATCCATAGTCTCACTGCTCTTACAGTAAAGAATCCATAGTCTCACTTCTAGCACAGTAAAGAAATCCATAGTCTCATGCTCTTACAGTAAAGAATCCATTAGTCTCACTGCTCTTACAGTAAAGAATCCTAGTCTCACTTCTCGCAAAGTAAAGAATCCATAGTCTCACTGCTCTTACAGTAAAGAATCCATAGTTCCACTTCTCAAACAGTAAAGAATCCATAAATCTCACTGCTCTTACAGTAAAGGATCCATAGTCTCATTTCTCCCCACAGTAAAGAATCCATAGTCTCACTGCTCTTACAGTAAAGAATCCATAGTCTCACTTCTTTACACAGTAAAGAATCCATAGCCTCACTGCTCTTACAGTAAAGAATCCATAGTCTCCTTCTCAACAGTAAAGAATCCATAGTCTCACTGCTTTACAGTAAAGAATCCATAGTCTCACAGCTCTTACAAGTAAAGAATCCATAGCCTCACAGCTCTTACTGTAAAGAATCCATAGTCTCACAGCTCTTACGTAAAGAATCCATAGTCTCACTTCTCGCACAGTAAAGAATCCATAGTTTCACTTTTCAATGGTAAAGAATCCTTGTCCTCAACTTCTAAGCACAGTAAAGAATCCATAGCCTCGCTGTCGCCCAGTAAAGAATCATAGTCTCACTTCTTGCAAGTGAAGAATCAATAGCTCGCTGCTCGCACAGTAAAGAATCCAGTCTCACTGCTCGAACAGTAAAGAATCCATAATCTCACAGCTCTTATGTTAAAGAATCCATAGTCTCACTTCTCGCACAGTAAAGAATCCATAGTCTCACAGCTCTTACAATAAAGAATCCATAGTCTCACTTCTCACACAGTAAAGAATCCATAGTCTCACTGCTCTTACGGTAAAAAAAACCATAGTCTCACTCTCACACAGTAAAGAATCCATAGTCTCACTGCTCTTACAGTAAAGAATCCATAGTCTCACTGCTCTTACGGTAAAGAATCCATAGTTTCACCTTTCACACGGTAAAGAATCCATAGTCTCACTTCTCGCACAGAAAATAATCCATAGCCTCGCTGCTCGCACAGTAAAGAATCCATAGTCTCACTGCTCGAACAGTAAAGAATCCATAGTCTCAATTCTCGCACAGTGAAGAATCAATAGCCTCGCTGCTCGCACAGTAAAGAATCCAGTCTCACTGCTCGAACAGTAAAGAATCCATAATCTCACAGCTCTTACAGTAAAGAATCCATAGTCTCACAGCTCTTACAAGTAAAGAATCCATAGTCTCACAGCTCTTACAGTAAAGAATCCATAGTCTCACTTCTCGCACAGTACAGAATCCAGTTTCACTTTTCACACGGTAAAGAATCCAGTCTCACTTCTCGCACAGTAAAGAATCCATAGCCTTACTTCTCGCACAGTGAAGAATCCATAGCCTCGCTGCTCGCACAGTAAAGAATCCAGTCTCACTGCTCGAACAGTAAAGAATCCATAATCTCACAGCTCTTACGGTAAAGAATCCATAGTCTCACTGCTCTTACAGTAAAGAATCAATAGTCTCACTGCTCTTACAGTAAAGAATCCATAGTCTCACTGCTCTTACAGTAAAGAATCCATAGTCTGCTTACAGTAAAGAATCCATAGTCTCACTGCTCTTACAGTAAAGAATCCATAGTCTCACTTCTCGCACAGTAAAGAATCCATAGTCTTACTTCTCGCACAGTGAAGAATCCATAGCCTCGCTGCTCGCATAGTAAAGAATTCATAGTCTCCACTTCTCACACAGTAAAGAATCCATAGTCTCACTGCTCTTACAGTAAAGAATCCATAGTCTCACTGCTCTTACAGTAAAGAATCCATAGTCTCACTGCTCTTACAGTAAAGAATCCATAGTCTCACTGCTCTTACAGTAAAGAATCCATAGTCTCACTTCTCGTACAGTAAAGAATCCATAGTCTCACTGCTCTTACAGTAAAGAATCCATAGTCTCACTGCTCGAACAGTAAAGAATCCATAGCCTCGCTGCTTGCACAGTAAAGAATCCATAGTCTCACTGCTCGTACAGTAAAGAATCCATAGCCTCGCTGCTTGCACAGTAAAGAATCCATAGTCTCACTGCTCGAACAGTAAAGAATCCATAGTCTCACTGCTCTTACAGTAAAGAATCCAGTCTCACTGCTCTTACAGTAAAGAATCCATAGCCTCGCTGCTCGCACAGTAAAGAATCCATAGTCTCACTGCTCGAACAGTAAAGAATCCATAGTCTCACTGCTTTTACAGTAAAGAATCCATAGTCTCACTTCTCGTACAGTATAGAATCCATAGCCTCACTGCTCGCACAGTAAAGAATCCATAGCCTCGCTGCTCGCACAGTAAAGAATCCATAGCCTCACTGCTCGCACAGTAAAGAATCCATAGCCTTACTTCTCGCACAGTGAAGAATCCATAGCCTCGCTGCTCGCACAGTAAAGAATCCAGTCTCACTGCTCGAACAGTAAAGAATCCATAATCTCACAGCTCTTACGGTAAAGAATCCATAGTCTCACTGCTCTTACAGTAAAGAATCAATAGTCTCACTGCTCTTACAGTAAAGAATCCATAGTCTCACTGCTCTTACAGTAAAGAATCCATAGTCTGCTTACAGTAAAGAATCCATAGTCTCACTGCTCTTACAGTAAAGAATCCATAGTCTCACTTCTCGCACAGTAAAGAATCCATAGTCTTACTTCTCGCACAGTGAAGAATCCATAGCCTCGCTGCTCGCATAGTAAAGAATCCATAGTCTCACTTCTCACACAGTAAAGAATCCATAATCTCACAGCTCTTACAGTAAAGAATTCATAGTCTCACTTCTCACACAGTAAAGAATCCATAGTCTCACTGCTCTTACAGTAAAGAATCCATAGTCTCACTGCTCTTACAGTAAAGAATCCATAGTCTCACTGCTCTTACAGTAAAGAATCCATAGTCTCACTGCTCTTACAGTAAAGAATCCATAGTCTCACTTCTCGTACAGTAAAGAATCCATATTCTCACTGCTCTTACAGTAAAGAATCCATAGTCTCACTGCTCGAACAGTAAAGAATCCATAGCCTCGCTGCTTGCACAGTAAAGAATCCATAGTCTCACTGCTCGTACAGTAAAGAATCCATAGCCTCGCTGCTCGCACAGTAAAGAATCCATAGTCTCACTGCTCGAACAGTAAAGAATCCATAGTCTCACTGCTCTTACAGTAAAGAATCCAGTCTCACTGCTCTTACAGTAAAGAATCCATAGCCTCGCTGCTCGCACAGTAAAGAATCCATAGTCTCACTGCTCGAACAGTAAAGAATCCATAGGCTCAATGCTCGCACAGTAGAGAATCCATAGCCTCACTGCTCGCACAGTAAAGAATCCAGTCTCACTGCTCGCACAGTAAAGAATACATAGTCTCACTGCTCGCACAGTAAAGAACCCATAGTCTCACTGCTCGCACAGTAAAGAATCCATAGCCTCGCTGCTCGCACAGTAAAGAATACATAGTCTCACTGCTGGCACAGTAAAGAACCTGCATCATTGATTATGATTAAACCTTCTTTACTCTAGACCTAGAGCAGGGTTCCCCAACTCCAGTCCTCAAGGACCACCAACAGGTCATGTTTTCAGGATTTCCTTTGTATTGCTCAGGTGATAATTGCCTCACCTGTGCAATACAAAGGAAATCCTGAAAACCTGATCTGTTGGTGGGCCTTGAGGACTGGAGTTGGGGAACCCTGACCTAGAGGATGCCCGCTTGTCTCTAAGTGTAAAAAAAGATCAGTGTTAACTCAGAAGACCGTGTTTGAGTATTTTGGAGAAGGTTCACACCAATAAGATTTCCCTCACTGGGAGCTTCATGGTCGAGCAGGTGCATGCCGCCTTACATCACCAAGCACAATGCCAAGCGTCAGATGGAGTGGAATAAAGCTGCTGTCAACTCTGGACTGTGGAGCAGTGGACGTGTGATCTGTGCAGTGACAGATCACACTTCTCTATCTGATGGTGCCTACACTAATCATAGAGGTCAGACACAGTGTGCATAGAGTGTAACCCTACTGATGGCCACCACTTTCACACTGCTTTCTAATGGGAGTGGTTGTTCTGATATGAAGACGAAATGTGCCCCTCTATAAAAAAAAAAAAAAAAAAAAAGGGTGGCTCATATAGGAAGACGGGAGTCCGTGGTGTTATCAACCGATGCACAAAATGGCTCAGATACATTTCCTAATCCAAAATTTTATTATCCAGGTTGCCAGACATAAACTCCAATATTAGGGCTGCCAGCCTTACCCAGGACCACTGCGGCGATGGGGGCTTCATGTTGGTCTTCGTACACTCCTGTAATCCGCTCGCATCACTCCACATGTACCTGTCAGTTAATAGTCCCCTGCAAGACAAATTTACAATAGGAGCACTATTCTCAAAATATTAAGTTATCGTCCATCTTTAGGATAGGAGAAGACAAGTGATTGCTGGGGGTCTGAACTCTGCAAACCCTACAAGATGGGGGCTCTGCAACCTGGAGCTCTGCAGAGACCAGCCTTGAATGCAACAGATGAGCACACGCTTGACTGCCACTCCATTCATTGTCTAGGAGACTGCTGGGATAGTGGTCTCTACGGGAGTCCCATAGACAATGACTGGATCAGAGGCTGAGCAGAATCAGAGGCTGAGCAGGAGCAGAGGCTAAGCAGGCGCAGAGGCTGAACAAGATCAGAGGCGGAGCAGGATCAGTGGCTGAGCAGGATCAGCGCTGATCAGGATCAGAGGCGGAGCAGGATCAGAGGTGGAGCAGGATCAGAGGCAGAGCAGGATCAGAGTTGGAGCAGGATCAGAGGCGGAGCAGGATCAGAGGCTGAGCAGGATCAGCACTGATCAGGAGCAGAGGCGGAGCAGGAGCAGAGGCTGAGCAGGATCAGTGGCTGAGCAGGATCAGCGCTGATCAGGAGCAGAGGCGGAGCAGGATCAGGGGTGGAGCAGGATAAGGGGTGGAGCAGGATAAAGGCGGAGCAGGATCAGAGACTGAGCAGAATCAGCGCTGATCAGGAGCAGAGGCGGAGCAGGAGCAGAGGCGGAGCAGGATCAGGTGCTGATTCAGGAGCAGAGGTGGAGCAGGATCAGAGGTGGAGCAGGATCAGCAGAGGCTGAGCAGGATCAGCGCTGATCAGAGCAGAGTGCTGAGCTAGAATCAGCGCTAATCAGTAACTTATCCTCTATCCTCTGTGTAGGCCTATAGGGAATAACTTCACAAACTAAGAATACAGTAAAGATGTATATCTTAGTACCGTGTTAGCCAGTAGATAGAAAAATATTTAGAATTGAGAGTCCTCAGTGGTTGATACCTTTGAATGGCTAACTGAAAAGATGGTAACAAATTGCAAGCTTTCGAGCCACTGCACCATGCACAAGACATCTGCATCTGTCCATCTGACCTCCTGATGAGCCTGGTTAGGCGAAACGCGTCGAGGCGTGATTAGCTATGGTTTCATGGTGGTAAACGAAAAAAACTGAGGGAGCTAAGTACCGCTGTATATTTCGCACTTTGTCTAAATATGCGGTTTTTAACCGCTTCTGTATGGATGTATCTCAATGATGATCTCAAATTACATGCATTGCGGCATATGGTATGCCTATTTTGTATATATATTTTTTGACTATCAAGTGCTTTATTAGGAGCACATTGAGGCATCATATCGCACACTTATGGGTGCATCCAAGTGCCATTTTTGGTCATTTTCATTGCGTTTACTAATTGCCTAGGCATGAGTTTATACCTATATAAAAAGGCTCTTGTTACATCCGGTATATCTATCAATTGATCGCCTTGCTATGAGTGTATTGAGGTGTTGAACTACTCTGGCATAAGTGCATTGAAACGCTGTATTCTTTGTAAAATAGCATCTAGGCATTTGACATTAATAGACTACAAGTGCACTGAGACATTGAACGGTGCTTAGGAATATGAGATAAATTGCGGTACATGATTTCTCTCGGCTACAGCATGTGTATATATCTATTTATCAGACAGATCTAAAGACTGTTGAAGCTAATCAAGAATATTATTTTTTTCTCTTTGCTTGCTAGCAGTCACTACACTAATAAGTTAGCTGTAGACCGGCTATTTGATATAAAACTAGCTCTAATCTCACCAATCTTGGATATATATATATTAAAAACGATATCCAGTTACCACCATTTGTGTTCTTTCTGTTTTTACACTATTGGGACATAGGGATGTTACTAGTTCAGAAGGTCTCTGTCTAGATATAGAGGTCCCCTTAGCCAATTGGGTAGTGGGATTCACTAGATCTATAGGGCACAACAGGGCCACTAGGGTTAGTCATCGGTGAGCGGGGCGCCACAACGCTCCCCCCTAGGGTGCCAACCTCCGCGGCAAGGCAGGAGACAGCCCAGTAAATTTCTAGGGACATCCAGATGGGCCCAATATTTTAATCTGAACCATTTTTTTGTATGTCAATTTTGGTGCTACCTATTATGGTTAATTATGAATAAAGTATTTCATTTTTGTTTTTTTTTATGATTTTGGTTATATTAAACCTGATTATATATATTTTTTTTGATTAAGCTTTCGAGACTACTCAGGTCTCTTCATCAGGCAAAGACTAAAACTAAATCTGAAGAATCACATATTTATACACAACACAGCACAGAAAAAATGCAATAGATAAGACAAGTGACGTGAAGCAGAACTGTCATTATGGGAGAGGGATGAACAGTTGTGGCAATAAATATTGGACTAGTTCATAGATAAGGAGTGTGAAAGTTTTATTGCCCTCTGATTGGGGTCTGGTAATGTTTTGTGATGTTCTCACAGGGTCTTTGAAGCAAATTCCTTAATTGATGTAATAGGCCATAAATCCATGTGATAGGTTCATTCCAGCATTGAGAGTGTCAAAGGTCACCATCAATTTGTATTCGCAAACTCTCCGGTGTCTCTGAGATGTGAAATCACCTTTCAGTACAAGTAATTTCATGTCCAACATGCTATGACCAGAGGGGTGCAAAAGTTTGCATAGCCTATTACATCAATAAAACTTTCACACTCCTTATCTATGAACTAGTCCAATATTTATTGCCACAACTGTTCATCCCTCTCCCATAATGACAGTTCTGCTTCACATCACTTGTCTTATCTATTGCATTTTTTCTGTGCTGTGTTGTGTACAAATATGTGATTTTTTCAGATTTTGTGTTAGTCTTTGCCTGATGAAGAGACCTGAGTAGTCTCGAAAGCTGCAATTTGTTACCATCTTTTCAGTTAGCCATTAAAAGGTATCAACCACTGAGGACTCTCAATTCTAAATATTTTTCAAATTAAGAATATTCATTTAACTAGCAAAATTTTTCGTTACCTGTGCATTCAAAAAAATTTTTTATCTATCCAGTTTCTTTTCATTTTAATACCTCAATTTGTAAGGTTTATTTCTATAAAACTTTAGCGAATTTTATTTTACATTTTTCTTGTCTCACTTTGGACTTGACGACCATCGTTTGATCGCTTCTTTAAAGGGTATTCCCATCTCCAAGATCCAATCCCAATATGT
The DNA here is from genome assembly GCA_033576555.1 of Oophaga sylvatica. NCBI lineage: Eukaryota > Metazoa > Chordata > Amphibia > Anura > Dendrobatidae > Oophaga > Oophaga sylvatica. The sequence goes on from JARQOD010000007.1 coordinate 124,955,682, forward strand.
AGTAGGTGTAATAATAATAATAATATTAGCAAATACCTCCAATTAGATATGTGATATAGTTCTTCTGATTCACTATGTCAGTTTCCTCATGTGCGGGCATTGCATGACCTTAGGTTTCCATGGTGACGACCACTAATATAGTGACAGCTAGTTGCTAGTGGTAGTAACCATGGACACCTAAAGGTCCTGCATTGCTTGCACATGAGGACAGAGACATAGCGAATCAGAAGAACTATACTACATTTCTAATTGGAGGCATTTGCTAATATTATTATTACACCTACAATATATTGGCATAGGATCTTGGAGATGGGAATACCCTTTAATGCTTTGAAATACACTGTATGCTGCAGTCAGTATCAAACTGCTGACATCGGTGGTAACTACTGTATATTACCGCCAGATATAGCCATATATTCCCTATAGGTTATATAAGAAGCTGTCCTTGTCACGCTGTCTCTGCGTACAGGAGGTAAGGGGCCTAAGCTGACCCTAAGCTGGGGCCCTGACTAATCCCTCTACCTGGAGGTACTGTTAAAGGTACAGAGGTCCATGCCGCCAGCGTAACCCCTACCTCCTGAGGATCCCTGAACCTCAGTAATCTAGTCCTGAGAAGGACCCAGATCACAACAACAGGGACAGGATAATATAAGCCAACACACAGTACTAGACGAACGAGACAGTACAAGGGGAAAACCAAAAACCACCTTGCATACAAAAACTCACACCACAACAACAGAGGGAACACCAACGAGTAAGGAGATAAATGATAAAGCGAGGAAAGGAAAAAAACACACCAAGTACACTTCACTCCAAACTCCAAAATACCACGAGCCGCTCTGTTTGTCTGCAAGGAATGCTTTCACCGACAACTTCCCTAACAACTTCCCTAACAGACCGGCAGGTATTTGAAGGAGTCCCACTACTGCAGCATTGACTGCAGCTGGGCGAGGCTGGGCCTCATCTAGCACAGAGAGAGAGAATTAACTCCCTCACTGCCGAAAAACACAAAGCACCAAAAACTCAGCTGCGAGAAGTCAGGCTGTGTAATCGTGACGATCTTCGTGGCGACACACCAGTGACAGTCCTATAGGGAAGAGCTACTTTTATACTTGATGTCATCACCTGCTGAATTTCTAGTGCAATTGCACATTTGTAAAAAAAAAACCACTAGAAATACCTCATTATAACAATTTAGTAGAGGACAGATGGAAAAGATAAAGGATCAGATATTATTTGATCGCTGCACAGTAGTAGTAGGTAATCATGCCATCCAACAGAATGGTCTACAGCACATATGTCAAAGTCAAGGCCCGCGGGCCAGATCCGGCCCGCGAATTGATTATCTATGGCCCCCTGGATGATATTTAATTACTATTAGATCCGGCCCGCAGGCCACAGCCGCCTGCTGGTGTTTTGCACGCACCAACCAGGCCGGCGTCAGCACCCGGCACACCCGGGCAAGTGCCGGGGCCCTGAGCAGGCGGGGGGGGCCCACTCGCAGTCTGGCACCCCCCCGCCCGTTAGCGGAGGAGAGCGGTGTCAGCGCCGCCACTGGGCCCCCCCCCGCTTGCTCAGGGCCCCGGCATCAGCTGGCACAATACTTACCTCTCCCGTGCCTCCGCTGCCTCCGCTCCGGGCTCCAGGGGGCGCCGGCGCTTCCTCTCACAGCAGGCCGCTGAATGACGTCATCATTCAGCGGCCGGCTGTGGCACAGAGCGCGCGGACGTCGGACAGGTAAGACGTGTGTGTGTATGTCTCTGTGTGTGTCTGTGTGTATGTAGCGCGGTGCTTTGTGTGTGTGTGTGTGTGTGTGTGTATAAGTATGTGAGAGAGTGCTTGTGTGCTGTCTGTGTGTGATAGGCAGGCATTGCTGATAATGGGGAGGCATTGATGATGATGATGGGGAGAAGATGATAATGGGCAGGCATTGCTGATAATGGGGAGGCATTGATGATGATGATGGGGAGAAGATGATAATGGGCAGGCATTGCTGATAATGGGGAGGCATTGGTGATGATGGGGAGAAGATGATGATAATGGGCAGGCATTGATGATGGGGAGAAGATGATGATGGGCAGGCATTGATGATGATGGGGAGGAGATGATGATGATGGGCAGGCATTGATGATAATGGGGAGGCCATGATGATGATAATGGGGAGTCTTTCCACAGCGCCCTTTCCTGAGCTGTAACAGTGCAGAACGCAGTACAGCGCAGAGGAGAGCTCCATATTTTGTATGGAGCATTATATGGGGACCAGTATCCTGTATGGAGCATTATATGGGGACCAGTATCCTGTATGGAGCATTATATTGGGTCCAGTATCCTGTATGGAGCATTATATTGGGTCCAGTATTCTGTATGGAGCATTATATGGGGGGTGACATCCTGCATGGGGTATTATATGGGTGATGAGGGGGAGACTGTGGTGCCCATAATATTGTATGGAGGACTGTACTGTCCAGTCTGTACTGTGCGCTGTGAGGATTTGGCGGTTTTTGAGCTATTGTACAATTTACAATAGATATCAGTCGTAATGGAAGAAGAGAAGTATTTGGCATTGTACTGTACCCATATTTCTCTGCTGTATCTGTGCATCATGAATCGTGGTCTGTGTTAAAGGGGCCCACTGAGGCTCTTTCGCCCGGGGCCCATAAAAACCTGGAGCCGGCCCTGGCACCAACACTACATTTCCCACAATGCACCGGTAGCAGGGTCGGCGTCAGTCCGGCCCTCGGCTTGTAGCAAATTTGTTTTTTTTGGCCCTCGGTGTGTTTGACTTTGACATCCCTGGTCTACGGGGAGCTGCAAACTGAATCAGTGCTGCCATCTGGTGCCGACAAGGTGTATTAACCTTCAGTTAGTCGCGCCAAAAGATTTACAAGATTAGTCGCGCTGGGTCCCTGGGAACCCCAGTTTTAACGATGAGCTGAGGAAGGAGGGACGCCTGATCTAGAAAACTATTGAAACGGATGGTTACCTGTCTTCAATATGACGAAAAAAAAACTTTCATGGGTTCTTAAGGACTCAACACTACTAGTTAAGGGGGATCTGTCAGCAGGTTTTGGCTATTTAATTTGACAACAGCATGATGAAGTGGCAGAGACCCTGATTCCAGCGATGTATCTCTTACTTTACTGGGTGCAGCAGCTGTGATAGAATCACATTTCTTTTTTTGGCTGCAGATCTCAGAATACTGAGATCTGTATAACCCCGTATTAGCAGCCAATCAGTGGTGAGGGTGTGGCTGGACTAGAAGGCACCAGACACCTAGTCCTCTAGTAATAATCCGCTGATAAAACACTGATTTTATTGAAACAGCAAAACGCAGCCCAGTAAGTGACATCGCTGTAATCAGGGTCTCTACATCATGGTGGTCTTAGATTACATAGCAAAAAACTAGTGACAGATTCACTTTAAGAATAAAACTAAAATAGGCAGATTTTGGTGAAACTCTGAATGTTACTCATGCTGCAATTCCCTAAGTATGGACATTTTGGTTATACAGCACAGTACGGTACATTTGATTGCTGGCAACTTCTCTGCCCCCATAGGATTATGCATAAATGCATTGATACACATTGGGTCAGGGTTCCTGTTGGATCAAATACTCACGTGCTGCTGTATCCAGTGATTGGATTCCATCTCTGATTTTCGTAGATGTAAACACACGTCGTGTCAGACTGGGGAAAAATGTTATTTGTGCTGCTGTCCAACCCTGGAAACAAAGGGAAAATAAAAAGGATTCTGTTATTAGTAAAGAGAACATAACTGATACAGTAAACTACATGATGAGAAAGAGCATCTGACACAGCGCTGATGCTGCTGTGATCACAGGACTTTATTAACTAAGTTCCCTCAGACACAGAGACAGCTTGTCATTGCATATTGGGGTAGACTTTTAAAATGTTCTCTCTTTTTTACTATGCCAGTATAAAAGTAATAAATTGTTACAGTTGGTCACAAAATTAATAAATAGTAACGCTACACCGTACCTTGCATGAATCCTCCACCGTAGCCTCCAGTATAAACCCATGCAGTGAGATCGTAACTGATGCCCCACACAACACCACAGCTGCTGCTCTCCACCAGTTTCAGGTGTCCTCCTACTTGGCGCCAAAACCTGCAAACAAATAGCAAATTCCCATTACCCAAATATATTTATATATTGAGAAGAAAAAAAAGAGTCACATGCAAAAATATAGACTTGCATAAATTTAGCCTAGTGTAGTGGAATCTATGTTCTTACATATTGTGTTACCTATGACACAAAATACGGATTTTTGTGTTACTCACCGTAAAATCCTTTTCTCCGAGACGCTCATTGGGGAACACAGGACTGTGGGTGTATGCTACTGCCGCTAGGAGGCTGACACTAAGTAAACATAAAAAAAGGTTAGCTCCTCCTCTCGCCGTATACACCTCAGCACTGGCCGCAGGCAAATCCAGTTTAGTGCAAAAAGCAGTAGGAGGCTAAAGAATAAATTAATGTTAATACAGGTACAATATATCCAGAAGTAAATCTACTGATATAGACCCAAGCACATAAAATTAACTTAGAAATCGAAGCCATCCGGCTAATAGGGAGGGAGCTGTGTCCCCCAATGAGCGTCTCGGAGAAAAGGATTTTACGGTGAGTAACACAAAAATCCGTATTTCTCCTTCGTCTCATTGGGGGACACAGGACTGTGGGACGTCCCAAAGCAGTCCCTTGGGTGGGAAACCGACTCCACAGTGTAATTTATAATCAAGCATTGCTTATAGGTGCGCAACCGCGCCCTGAAGAATCCTTCTACCCAGACTGGCATCCGCAGAAGCCTGGGTATGGACATTATAATGCTTGAAAAAGGTATGCAGACTGGACCAGGTTGCTGCTTTACAAACCTGTTCCACTGAAGCCTGATGCCGAAGGGCCCAGGAGGCACCCACCGCTCTGGTGGAGTGAGCCTTGATCCCTGCAGGAACCACCGCGCCTCTGATGCGGTAAGCCTCCTGAATGGCTAACCGAATCCACCTAGCCAAGGCTGATTTAGAGGCAGCGAGTCCCTTCCTGCGACCTTCAGGGAGGACAAACAGCGTGTCCGTCTGTCGAAAGGACGCCGTCCGAGATACATATCTCCTGAGTGCTCTCACCAGATCCAGCGTATGGAGAGCCTTCTCCACTCGGTGCGTCGGAGCTGGGCAAAATGAGGGCAAAACAATGTCCTCATTAATATGAAATGAGGACACGACTTTAGGCAAAAAAGGTGGAGTAGGTCTGAGCACCACCTTATCCTGATGGAAAAGCAAGTACGGAGCTCGACAAGACAGTGCAGCCAGCTCCGAAACCCGCCTTATGGATGTTATGGCTACCAAAAACACCACTTTCCAGGAAAGAAACGACAGAGAAACCTCCTGCAAGGTTCAAAAGGAGACTCTTGCAGAACTCCCAGGACAAGATTGAGGTCCCAAACCTCTAAAGGAGTCTTGTAGGGAGGAACTATATGGACAACCCCCTGAATAAAGGTCCTAACCTGAAAATTAGACGCGATCCTTCGCTGAAAAAGCACAGACAAGGCTGATATCTGCCGTCTAAGCGTACTTGGCGCTAGACCTGAATCTAGGCCTGCCTGGAGAAATGACAGAATGTTTGGAATTGAAAACCTAAGGGGGGAACAACCATGTTCCCTGCACCAAGCAAAAAAGATCTTCCAAGTACCGTGGTAGATGCAGCCGAGACGGGCTTTCGGGCGCTAGCCATCGTCGCGGCGACCTTTTTAGAGAATCCAGCCCTGGTCAGGATCCAAGATTCAACGGCCAGGCCGTCAAACACAGGACCGCTGAGTTCTGGTGGTAAACTGGGCCCTGGGAGAGAAGGTCCGCGCGCTCTGGCAGTCGCCAGGGTGCGTCGGAGAGCAACTGTACCAGCTCCGCGTACCAAGAGCGACGCGGCCAATCCGGAGCGATTAATATCGCTGGAACCCCCTCTATCCTGATCTTTCTGATCACCCTTGGGAGAAGAGCTATTGGAGGAAATAAGTATGGAAGATGGAATTGATTCCACGGTAGAACCAGGGCGTCCACCGCAATTGCCTGCGGATCCCGGTACCGGGAGACGAAGTTGGGCACCTTGGCATTCATCCTGGAAGTCATCAGGTCCACATCTGGGGTTCCCCAGAGTCGACATATCTGCTGAAAAATCTCGGAATGTAGTGACCATTCCCCTGAAGCTATGCCGTGACGGCTGAGAAAATCCGCTGCCCAGTTTTCCTCGCCCGGAATGTGGACTGCTGAAATCACGGAGTGATTTACCTCTGCCCAGGACAGAATCTGTTTTACCTCGTGCATAGCCGCCCGGCTGCGGGTACCTCCCTGATGGTTTATGTATGCCACCGCCGTGGCATTGTCTGACTGAATTCGGACTGGGCGGCCTGCCAGATGTTGGTGAAAATGCCTCAGAGCCAGCCAAATAGCTCGGATCTCTAAAATATTTATCGGGAGGATCGACTCCTGCTGAGACCAAGTCCCCTGGGCTGTGTGGTGACGAAACACTGCTCCCCATCCGAGCAGGCTGGCATCCGTTGTGACTACCATCCAGATATTCGGAGGAAACAAACGGCCCTGTTGAAGAGTGGAACTCCTCGTCCACCACATAAGTGTGTCTGACCTGCAGGGACAGACGGCACCGAAGATTGAGGGAATAAAGGCTCCCGTCCCATACTGCCAAGAGTGCATGCTGAAGGGGGCGAAGATGAAACTGGGCAAATGGAATCGCCTCGATCGTTGCCACCATCCTTCCTAGAACCCTCATGCAAAACCGGATGGTATGAGGAATCGGTTTGTGAAGGATCCGTACCTCTTGACGGAGAACTAAGGCCTTGTCCTGAGGAAGGATTATCAACCCTTGAGCGGTGTCGAAATCCATCCCTAAGAAGGTGATCTTTCGAGATGGCACGGGAGATGACTTCTTCATATTCACCAGCCACCCCAGGCGAACAAGAGTGTCTAGGGTAATGCTGACGCTTTCCTCGCATGTTTGGAAAGACGGACCCTTGATGAGAAGGTCGTCTAGGTAAGGCAAGATGACTATCCCCCTGGAGTGTAGAATGGATACAACAGTAGCCATGACCTTTGTGAACACTCTGGGAGCTGTGGCTAGCCCGAATGGCAAGGCAGCGAACTGAAAGTGAAGTTTGCCGATGGCAAACCGAAGAAACCTTTGATGAGGGGGAAATATGGGGATGTGAAGATAGGCATCCTGGATGTCTATTGATGCTAGAAATTCCCCTTTTTCCATGGCAGCAATGACCGAGCGGAGAGACTCCATTCGAAAATGTCGAATTTTGACGAACCGATTCAGTCTTTTTAGATCCAGAATGGGCCTTACGGTACCGTCCTTTTTGGGTACAATGAACAGATTGGAATAAAACCCCCAACCTCTTTCGACCTCTGGTACAGGTACGACAACCCCGCTGTGTCGAAGAGACTCGACCGCCTTGAATAAGGCGAGAACCCGAGACTCCTCCTTGGGAAGGCGCGAGGGAAAGAAACGATTTGAGGGAAGGCTGGTAAATTCTATCTTGTACCCGAGGTGACTAATTCTCTGACCCATTCGTCTTGAGTAATTGATAGCCAAGTGGGACGAAACCAGAGTAGACGGCCGCCTACTCTGGCTGAATCGACCGGATTCTGCCTCCAGTCATTTATCCGAAAATCTTTGGGGCCTAGACCCTCTAGATTTCGGTTGTTGAGACCGCATTCTTCCCAACGGGTTGGTCTTGTAAGAGGCCTGACGATCTCTGGCCTGATTAGGTCGACCTGAGCCGCTGGAACTGGCTGTTGCAGCCCAACCTGGGTTGCGAAAGGCTCTAAAGCGAGGCTGAGGCTGTCGGCGAAAGGGCTGTTTGACTTTCTGCTGAGGCAAAAAAGAGCTCTTCCCTCCTGTCGCATCAGATATAAGCTGATCCAGTTTTTCACCAAATAAACGACCGCTTTGATAAGGCAAGGACGTAAGTGACTTCTTTGAAGTCGAGTCTGCTCGCCAAGTCCTCAACCACAAGGATCTCCTAATGGCAATCGCATTGGCAGCAGCTAATGCTGCGCAATTTGCCGCATCCATAGAAGCGTTGATCAAAAAATCACCTGCGAGAGCCATCTGATTAGATATCTCCAAAACCTCAGGTGGCACTTCTACACCGTGAAGAGCTCTGTTCAGAGACTCCGACCAGGAAATCATGGCTTTAGCAACCCAAGTCGCTGCAAAGGAAGGAGAGAGAGATGACCCAGATGCTTCAAACACCGAGCGAGCCAGGCTTTCAATCAGACGATCCGTTGGATCCTTAATCGAGGAACCATCAGGAAGGGAGAGAAGCGTCTTAGATGCCAAGCGTGACACCGGAGGATCGACCACTGGGGATTCCGCCCACTTCTTAAGAAGTTCAGGAGCAAAAGGATACCTGGTATTGAGAGCCTTCTGTCCTGTAAAGCGCTTATCCGGTTTTTCTCGGTGGCGCTGCACAAGCTCCTCAAACTCAGGATGAGCACCAAAAAACCTTATGGGTCTGTCTGGCTCGTTTGAAAGACACCTTATGACCAGAGGCCAAGGTGGATTCATCGTCTACCCCCAGAGATTGATTGACAGCTTCGATCAGACTGTCAATTGTCTCCTGACAACCTGGAGCTTCCAAATTGAGGGACCCTTCAGTATCGTAATCCGAATATTGATCACTTGCCTCTAAAGGTGAGGGAGAGCGAGAAGCTGAGCTGAAGGATGCCGAAGCCCTGGACGGCATAGGCGACGCAGTGTGGGTTCGCTTCCCCTGCGTCTGCCTGGTGAGAGCACGGCCCCTGCAGGCCGGAGGTTCCTGAGACGTCGCCAAGACGGGTGAACCACTGTCCCTGCTCCTATCAGGAGCTTGAAGGGACTCGATTGCTCTTGTTAATGATGCCACAGATTGAGACAGAGACAGGGCCCATTCCGGGGGACCTGACGCACTGGGCTGGGCTATAGGTGAGGGCTCCTGAGCCCGTTCAGAGTTACAGGCTTCGCAGACCCGATTAGTCTGGGCATGCGGAAAAGGGGATTTACAGGCAATGCATGCGGTATACAGCACCGTGTGAGCCTTAGTTCTTCTGGACATACTGTATCTGTTCAGAGCCCTGTGACGATGCGGAGGTATGGTAGCGGGGCGCAGCGAAGTGGAGCCGGGCTGGCGGTAGCAGCACTTACCCCAGTCCTGTATCCCCGGACGTCCTTAAGCAGCGTTGACAGCGCAAAAGGAAAAGAGCAAAGGCTCCAGACTTTCAAAAACAGCGCTCCCTGTCAGGGAGGCGTGGCTCATATAGCTGATCACAGGGGCCGGGGTCGAGAGGCGCGGCCTAGCGCCGTCAGATGCCGGAGACGCCACTTCCGGCCGCGGCCTAGTCTCCGGCCGAAGCCGGGGACTAAATTTCCGGCCGCGGCCTAGCGCCGGCCGAAGCCTCGGCCTAAATTTTTGGCGGTGGCTGCCCGAAAAACAGGGGGCGGGCCCGCCCCGCCTAGAAGCCAGGCGGACCGTCACCGCAGAGAGGGGATGGCGCTCTCCGGGGGTTTCACAGACAGCCTCGCGGACCGCTCCCACCGAATCTCGACCGCCCCAGACGCTACCTGACGTCCGAAACTGTTCTCCGGAGCTTTGAAGGTGGGTTCTCCTGCTTGCAGTCTTCTACCAAAAAAAAAAAATGGGGAACGGTGCAGGCTCCAGCTCCATGATCTCTAATGGTGGGTCTTCCTTGCTGCAGTGGACTTGCGGCTCTCCCAGACATTAGTCCAGCGTCTCCCGTCTTTTAGAGGGGGGCTTGCAGCAAAAAAAGGAGGGACGGTGCAGGCACCCTAACTCCATCACCCCTTCAGGGGATGAGGAGAGGGACCGTCCGCCACCTTGCAGCACCGCAGTCTAGCATTGGTGGTGCAGTGGGGGCCGCACGGACTAACTCCTGCCTCTGTACAGCCTAGGGCTTCAATACCTTAGGGTGGTCAGGGCAGAGTCCGGCATTTATGTCCCACGTTGCGGGAGAGGATACGTTGGAGGCTTTACTCCACGTGCTCGCCCGTTGATGGTTTGGGGAGATCGGACCCTTTCAATAGGATCCGTCGCCCCTATCTCATCTTCGTGGGAAAAAAAAAAAAAAAAAATGGTCTGGAAAAAGAACCAGACGTGTGCCTCCATCAGACACTAAGCAATAACTGGATTTGCCTGCGGCCAGTGCTGAGGTGTATACGGCGGAGGAGGAGCTAACCTTTTTTTATGTTTACTTAGTGTCAGCCTCCTAGCGGCAGTAGCATACACCCACAGTCCTGTGTCCCCCAATGAGACGAAGGAGAAAAGAAGGGTCCTCATATACACAGAGTATACTCCTTAAAGATGATTTTTATTAAATAGATTAAAACGGCAAACAATACCAAAAACACAGCGCCTGCTGAACACGAATGCAGGGAAAACACTCATCAAGAAAAAGGTGCAAGGTGCAACAAATACTAACGCATAATATACCTGCACTAAAATGGCCTGTCTAAATGTAACAAGTAGTAAGGAGGGTAAGCTACCCTAACAATCTGAACAAAAGTGACCCAAGTGCAGTAAATACAAGTCTATACACAACTCTTCAGAGCGTCCCCACTGCCTCTCATGAAGACTTAACGAAACGCGCGTTGGGGTGGTAGGGACACTCTAAAGAGCAAATTTTCCAAATTTTTTTTCACCAGCTAAATAAAAAACAAAAAACTGTACGTTTGGTATCTGCATACTCATACGAACCTGGAGAATCATACTGCCAGGTCAGTTTTACTATATACTGTAGTTAAAAAGGTAAATAAAATACACAAATACAAATTGTGGAATTGCACTTATTTTTTGGCAATTTCAAGACATTTGGAATTGTTTTTCCTTTTTCCACTAGACAATATGGTAAAATATACGGCCAGAAAAATAAAAAAGTTATGGCTCGTGGAAGAAGGGGAGGAAAAAATTAACCCCACCCCAAAAAAAAAAATTTGACGTATAGTGAAGGGGTTAAAGATCTTTGAATAATAACCATCACTGTTTTAGGGGATGAGGAGGCAAACTGAGTAGAATAGTCCACTCTGAACAACATTCTCCCATGCACGGATCCAAGTGCAATCAAGATACAGACATGAAGACGTGCATGGTAGGAGGAAGCCTTTATGCCACGGATCCTTCCATAACACTTACATCTGGTCACACATTCGTCCGCTGGTCAGAAACTCCAGGTCTGATGACGGCTCACTCACAAATATATCTCCTTTACAGGTAACGGACCAGATTGCCTGGGTAGAAGGAGGTACTTGCACTTTTCTAATTTCACAGCAAGACCTACTTAAAAGACTGAGCTGTAAAATAAGAAAGAAAAATTAATGTTTAAAGCTTAGAAAGAAAAAAAAACGTAAAGACAAACTACAACACACAATCTACTGATTAAAGGGGTCGTCAAAGAATGTATAAAAAAAAAAATTTAAGGTTACATTATGTGTGCTTCATGTAAATCACTCACCGAGTCACCTGGGTGGAGTCAGTGCGATGAAAAGTCACAGTATCCTGGCTGTTGCGACCTACAATCTGATGGATGTTTACTTGTCTACCAAGTGTTATGTCTAACAAAGCAGATGGGACTTCGCCGACATTTTCTGGAAGCCCGGGGCCCGCCGCAGTCTCGCACCGTCGAACACCCCCTTCTCCCAGCCCGGGACCTGCAGCATTGTTCCACTCCTGTTTCACTGCCAGCTTCCTGCAGCAGCAACCCTGCCTCCTGGGATCCCGCACCAACGCAGACGCCCCTCGCTCCCCCTGGGTAAGATACCGTAACAGCGGATTAAAAGACGCACCATTTTATTTAAAAAAAAGTTCCTATTTTCTTCCCCAAAATTAGGGGTGTTACGTTGTAACTCGTAAAGTACGGTACAAGTTTTCAACTTTCTAAATGGTAAGGTCCTGTGATTACAGCAGCACGGGCACTAATTCAAGCAAACGGTCTATCTCTATAGTACAATAATAGAAGAGGCCATTTTGCCTCTGCGTTATGGAAGAAGCGCGTGGGACTAAAGCGGTCTATATCCAGTGATGGATGGCCACCTTCAGAACAGCGCAAGCAAGCTGTAAAGCATAGAGCCTGCCCATGCTCGGCACTCCTTGCCTAAGAGGCCGACCAGGCCGGGACAAACCGAGCCCGCATCTTTGCCAGCAGATGATGGTTGTTAACCTGTCCAATGCCGCTGTCAATCTGTGACCATAGCACTTACAGCACTCTGGCAGGGGGTCGTGCTGTACTATGCATCCGTCGATACTCCCACGGCGCGATAGCAGGGCGCCGATTGCTTGGCATGACGGGGTCTGGCAAGCAGGGGTCTGCTGAAGACACCTGTGCCTGTCATGACGATACTCGGGGACAACCATGATTTTTGCTATACACAGCAATACTGTTGCATTCTTGTACATAGCACAAGCGATCGGATGATCGCAGGCTCAAGTCCCCAAAGGGGACTAATAAATACAGTGAAAAGTAAGAAAAAAAAAGTTTAAAAAATCTGAAAATATAAAAGTTCAAATCGCCACCCTTTACCCATTAAAAAAATGCACATATTTGGTATCACTGCGCTTGTAAAACTCTGATATATGAAAATATAAAACAAATCAATCTGATTGGTGAATGGCGGAAAAAATAAATAAAATCGCCAGAATTGCATATATATATATATATATATATATATATAATATATATATAATTATATATATATATATTTTTTTGTATTTGATTAGTTTCTCAGTATTGTACTCACCTGGACAGTCATATCGCCTGATCATTTTTGTTACTGTTAAATGAATGCTGTAAATAAAAACAAATCCCCAAAAATTGTGGAATTGCTCTTTTTTTGCTATTCTGCCACACTTGGATTTTTTCCCCGTTTCCCAGTGTATCAGATGATATAATATATGATGTCATTCGAAAGTACAACTTTTCCTGCAGAAAACACACCCTCGCCCTGCGCTTGCTCTTACCCAGTCATGCATCTCCTGCTCGGTGGCAGCGGCGAGGCGCACCGGCCACCTCTGCTTCGTCTTCTCAGAAGTGTATATGGCGAAGGAGTGTTTAGCGTCGTTAAGGACTGGCACGAGAATAGTGACTTCATTGAGAAACAAGTGCAAATACTGCAAAGAAAGCACTTATTGAGGTATTAGTAAGTAATGGGTACGGAATTGACTGTCAACACCCCCCCCCCCCAGCAATTGCCAGAACTGGGGACTTCTTTCTGGTGTATGATCGCCCACTACTTCACTCATTTTCTGACGGAGTTAGGCGAGTACTCCATTCTGGGAGACTTACAACTGCAGCCACCACTAGGGGAGCTAAGGAGCTTACTGCACATGCTAATCTTCCCGTTTCAGAAAATCCCTTTATACTGGCGTAAAATTTGTTTAAAATTTTTTTCAAAAAAACAAAGTGGGCTTTATTCACCCTCCCTGGGTCCAATACAAAGTCTCCGCTGCTGTTCCCGATGTCTGTTAGCCCCATCTAGTGGTGACTGCAGGTAGCCACAATTTATCTTTTGCATTGATGACTTTTGATAAATTAGAACAAGGCTTGATACATCCCAATTCTTTCAATTGTAAGGACCCGGGTTACAGCAGACCGTTGGGAACATTTACCTTTTTCTCCTCATAGTGAGTGTAGTAAATAAAGAGGATGCTGTCTATGGATCCATCATTGGCCGTCACCTGCTCAAGGGCCACCCGGACATCAATCCATTTGTAGGGTTTACAGTCTCTCCACCACTGTAATGCGCCCGTTTTCACCCACACGGACTGGAAAAAGGGAAGAGAACATCACTAGGATTCAGAGATGTGAAAAGGAAAGAATATTGGGTCAGAATAGATATGGCTGGCTGAAGAGGGCGACAACCCATTTCTATAGGTTCTGTTATAGGATATGGATATCATGATGGCTGCATGTAATACTACATTTCCCCTGTAGTGGCCGCTACACGAAAACAGCATATCTGGCCTGATCCGCTCTAGGCACAATCATCTGATTGCCCAAAATTTCAGATGAGGAACGCAATATAAAACAGAATTGCGACTAAAAGGACATGCCTTATTTCCGAAATAATAGAGATGCTAGGTCTCATATTGATCTACGTATTTTTTTTCTAAGTTGTATATTGTATGGTAGACTTTTGAGTACCTGATCTATGGCGGGCTCGTAGTGTCTGAAACTGTCCAGTTCTCGCTTTGTGCGCTCGCTGAGCTGGTCGAATATCTGTTTCCTCCACACTGCTGTATTAGCAGGGGTGATAGACAATGACATTGATTGCATACTGGCGGTCAAACCTGAAAGATTTGGAAATAGCACACAGCAAAATAACATGAAGGCTAGGGCTAGGCTACGGTCATCCACAAATTGTGATAAAATTGCAACATCACTGTTTCCTCATGGGGAAAAACATTTGCAACCATCGCAAAAAGGAGATTTTTGTGTACTCACCGTAAAATCCTTTTCTCCGAGACGCTCATTGGGGGACACACAGACCGTGGGTGTTATGCTGCTGCCACTAGGAGGACACTAAGCAATACACAGAGAAAGTTAACTCCTCCTCCTGCAGTATACACCCTCTGTTGGCTCAACAGTGAACCAGTTCGGTGTCAAAAGCAGTAGGAGTTCAAAACAGAATGCAACATGTCAACAATCAAAGAAAACAATGAGGCTGCAGGCTGAACAAGGGTGGGAGCTGTGTCCCCCAATGAGCGTCTCGGAGAAAAGGATTTTACAGTGAGTACACAAAAATCTCCTTTTCTCCATCGCCTCATTGGGGGACACATAGACCGTGGGACGTCCCAAAGCAGTCCCTGGGTGGGAAGCCATCAACAGATGAAGCCTCGTGAACCTCATGCATAAACGCATAAAGAATTTGTCTGCCAAGTGCCGCATCTGAAGAAACTTGAGCATGTATTTGGTAATGCTTGACAAAAGTATGGAGACTGGACCAAGTCGCAGCCTTGCACACTTGTTGTGCCGAAGTCTGGTGCCGAATGGCCCAGGAGGCCCCCACAGACCTGAGTGGAGTGTGCCTTAATCCCAGCCGCCGGGATAATCTGACCCTTGACACGGTATGCCTCTTGGATCGTCAAACGGATCCATCTGGCTAGCGTGGCCTTGAAAGCAGGAAGACCCTGCCTGCGTCCTTCCGGGAGCACAAACAGGGCGTCCGATTTACGGAAAGATGCAGTCCTCGAAATGTACCTTCGGAGAGCCCTCACCAAATCCAAGGTGTGAAGGGCTTTTTCTGTACGGTGAATCGGCGCCAGACAGAAGGAGGGTAGGACTATCTCCTCATTGATATGAAAAGCCGAGACGACTTTAGGCAAGAAGGAAGGAGAAGTCCTGAGGACTACCTTGTCCTGGTGAAAAATGAGAAACGGAGGTTTACAAGACAAGGCTGCCAATTCCGATACCCGCCTGATAGAGGTAATTGCAACTAGGAAGACGACCTTCCAGGAAAGAAGCGATAAGGACACTTCCGGCAAAGGTTCGAAGGGAGATTCTTGTAAGGCACTGAGGACTAGATTAAGATCCCAAGGGTCCAGAGGCCTCTTGTAGGGTGGAACAAGATGTGCCACTCCTTGGATAAAAGTCCTAACCTGAGACTTGGAAGCGATCCGTCGTTGGAAAAGGACGGATAAGGCAGAAATCTGTCCCTTGAGGGAAGAGAGTGCTAACCCTGAATCCAACCCTGCCTGGAGGAACTCCAGAATGGAAGGGATAGAAAAAACCAAAGGGGAACGACCCTTATCCTTACACCAGGAAAAGAATGTTTTCCACACACGATGGTAAATGCGTATGGAAACTGATTTCCTGGCATTGATCATTGTAGAGATAACCTTTTGCGAAAAACCAGCCTGGCCTAAGATCCAGGCTTCAATGGCCATACCGTCAAATTCAGCGCTCTCGAATTGTGATGGTAGATTGGGCCCTGAGAAAGAAGGTCTGGACGATCCGGTAGTCTCCAAGGAACGTCTGCGAGCAGACGCACTAGTTCGGCATACCACGGACGGCGAGGCCAGTCCGGTGCTACCAGGATGAGAGGAACGCCTTCCGTTTTGATCTTCCGAATCACCCTGGGGATTAACGGAAGAGGTGGAAAGATGTAAGGAAGACGAAATTGACTCCAAGGGAGGACTAACGCATCCGATCCGATGGCTAGTGGATCGCGAGATCTACTTATGAAAGTCTGAACTTTGGTATTTAGTCTGGATGCCATGAGATCCACGTCCGGCATACCCCAGCGCTGGCAAATGATTTGAAAAATTTCCGGGTGCAGGGACCATTCTCCTGAATCTAAGTCTTGGCGACTGAGAAAGTCAGCCTCCCAATTGTCCACTCCCGGGATGTGAACCGTGGAGATGAGAGAGCTGTTTGACTCGGCCCACCGCAGAATGTATGATACCTCGAGCATCGCTGTTCTGCTCCGAGTTCCTCCCTGACGGTTGATATACGCCACGGCCGTGGCGTTGTCTGACTGTATCCGGATGGGATGACCGGCTAACAGATGCTGGAAATGTAAGAGAGCTAGTTTGATAGCTCTGATCTCGAGGATGTTGATCGGGAGACGGGACTCTGGAGGGGACCAGCTGCCCTGAGCCGTGTGGTGAAGGAATACCGCTCCCCATCCGAGGAGACTGGCATCGGTGGTCACCACCAGCCAATGGAGAGGGAAAAGGGTTTCCCTTGATTCAGTGATGAAACATTTGTCCACCACTTCAGGGAGCGTCTGACTCTGAGAGAGAGACGAAAAACGGTGACTTAAGGATGCTGGGTTCCTGTCCCAAGCTGATATTAGCTCCTGTTGAAGAGGTCGGAGATGGAATTGAGCGAACGGTACTGCCTCGATGGAGGCTACCATTTTTCCCAGGACCTGCATGGCGAATCGCAGGGGGGAAGAGCGTCCTAGAGACAACAGGAGTACTCCCCTTCTCAGAGAAGCAATCTTCTCTGGAGGGAGAGATACCAACCCTTGGGAGGTGTTCAGAATCATTCCCAGAAAAGGAATCTTCTGAGAGGGAATGGGAGAGGACTTGTCCAAATTGACTAGCCAACCCAGGCGAGAGAGGGTGTCGATAGTGATCTCGACACTTTCTGCACAGGCCCAAAAAGTCGGTCCCTTGATGAGTAGGTCGTCTAGGTACGGGAGGACCACCATACCCCGAGAGTGTAAAATTGACATGGCGGCCGCCATGACTTTTGTGAACACTTGGGGGCGGTAGCGAGGCCAAAAGGCAAAGCGGCAAATTGAAAATGGTCTTCTCCGACTGCAAAACGCAGAAATTTTTGATGACCTCTGAAAATCGGAATGTGTAGATATGCGTCTTTGATGTCGATTGACGCCAGGTATTCCTTTCTTTCTAGAGATGCGATGACAGAGCAGAGAGATTCCATTCTGAAATGGCGGACTCTGATGAACTTGTTCAGCAATTTTAGGTCTAGAATAGGACGCAATGAGCCGTCTTTCTTGGGAACCACAAAAAGGTTTGAGTAAAACCCGTGGAATCTTTCCCCGTGAGGAACTGGGACAATGACCCCGCTGGTGCGAAGAGTGTTCAAGGCGTGAAGGAAAGGAGCTGCGAGATCCTTGGACTTTGGGGGACGAGACTGGAAGAAGCGACTTGGGGGAAAAGACAAGAATTCGATCTTGTAGCCGGAATCTACAAGATCTGGACCCACCGGTCGTGAACGGCCGACCCCCAGACCTCGCGGAACAAGAGTAGGCGACCGCCTACCCTGTTTGGGTCCCCCGACCCCAGCAAAGAGTCATTGGGAGGATAACTTTTTAGAGGAGGAACTCTTATTTCCCGACTGGGAAAAACTGTTTCTCCAGGGCTGAGAGGACCTGAATGATGGTTGCGAGCCCCTGTCCCTGCGAGAAGAACGGGGTGCACGGGACAAAGTAGAGGCAGAGGACCAGTGAAAGGAGGTCCGGAAGGGTCGGTTAAATCTGCGCTGTGGAAGAAATTTACTCTTCCCACCAGTAGCTGTTGTGAATGGGTTTGAGATGAGTTCTGAGCAGAGGCTCCCTCTGGTGGTTACAAGCGGTACTAGTGAAGATTGTGAGGACTGGGAATCAGGTGTTACTGACTGGTCTTATATAAGGGAGTCATTTTCCCATCAGGGTTGCCGGTGATCAATTGTTCTGGTCTGAATCCTTCTTTCCAGTTTCCCTTGTAGCCTGCTGTGTCGTGTCTGCATCTCCTGCTATCAGATAAGACATTTTCTTCTTTTGTGTTTGTGCTATATTTTTGCATTTTGTCCTGCACTTCTGTGGGGGCCTTCTGGGTCCCCTCCGGGGGCTTTTGCCCTCTCAGTTTGTTCAGCCACTGAGTTTTGTACTTTTGCTTTTCCAGTTTTTTCAGTGGCTGCTGTCTTGATTTTGTTACACCAGAGAACTAATTTAGGTGGTAGAGGTCGTGTGATCTCAGGTGATTTTGAAATTAGTAGAGTTGGTGTTTTTCAGGGTTTTCTGAGATTGCAGTAAGTACCCTTCCTGTCCTTTTCTATTTAGATAGTTTTGGCCCCAGCGTTTGCTCATACTATTTTCTTTCTGTGTCAGTATTTCCTCTTGTCTAACCGCCATTACATGTTTGGGGGCTTTCTATTATCTTTGGGGTCTGCTCCGGGGCAGATAGCTTTCCTATTTCTATCTTTAGGTGTAGTTAGTTTCTCAGGCTGTGACGAGGCGTCTAGGACCAACGTAGGAACGCTCCACGGCTGCCTCTAGTTGCGGTGGTTAGTCAGGGTACTGCAATCTCATAGATTCCAACTGCTCTGGTGTATTGCCTTTTTTACCTGCACTCCTCAGCTACCGTAACATAACAAGTAGCGTCAGAAATAATCTGATCAAGACGTTCTCCAAAGAGACGCCCTGATTGATAAGGCAACGAGGTCAGAGACCTCTTTGAAGCCGAATCCGCGTGCCACTCTCGGAGCCAAAGGGACCTTCGAATGGCAATGGCATTTGCGGCTGTGAGTGCAGCGCAATTAGCTGCATCTAAGAATGCATGGACTAAGTAGTCACCTGCCCGAGTAATCTGATAGGCCAGATTACGTGCCTCAGGGGGAAGAGGAACATCACTAGTAAGTTTAACGAGATCTTCAGCCCAGGCCACCATGGCCCTCGCTACCCAAGTAGCCGCAAAAGAAGGAGAGAGAGATGCTCCAGCGGCCTCAAAGACCGATTTAGCCAGATTGTCCGCCTGTCTATCTGAGGGATTTTTGATAGATGAACCATCAGAAAGGGACAAAAGGGTTTTGGAAGCCAAACGAGATACAGGTGGATCTACCACCGGTGACTCGGTCCATTCCTTTGCTACTGTTGCCGAAAAAGGGTAACGTGCTTTCAGAGACTTTAGTCCTGAGAAGCGTCTGTTCGGCTTCTCCCTATGTCCCTGAACAATGTCGGTAAACTCCGGGTGGTTACCAAAAAATTTGCGAGGACGCTTAATTCTTTTGAAGGAAACAGGGTGATCCGGGAGAGACCCGGGTTCATCCTCTACCTTCAGAGCCTTATTAACTGCCTCAATGAGAGAGTCCAGGGATTCCTGAAACTCTGGCGAATTTGTGTCTATATCCGACTCGTACTCAGAATCGTGATCACTGAGATCCCTAGGTGGGGGAGAACGAGAGGCTGAGCTCGCTGATGCCGAGCCGCTAGAGGGATTGGGAGATGTATTATGGCGGCGTTTCCTAGGTGGCCGCCTTGCTGGTGCTGTGGGCCGACCCGTCTGATGGGGTCTCTCTGAAGGCTGACGGGCCCCTTTCATGAAAAGGGACGCCCTGGCTAGAATAGGAACCACGGAAAGAGTCCAAAGCCCTCGTCAGAGAGTCCATGGATTGTGCCAAAAACTCAGGCCACCTGGAGGGATCCGGCTCACAGGGATTCAGAGTAGATAGGGGCTCCTGAACGGCAGTGGGGGGCTCCTGAGCCGTAGAAGCAGCGGGCTCCTGTGCACATGGTGGGCAGAATTGGGAACCATGCTTTGGTGGCAGGGGAGCGTTGCATGAGGCACAAGCGGCATATACCACAGTGTGGCTTTTGTCTGGCCTTTTTGAGCCCTTTGATTGAGACATTTTGGCGTCTATGAGGCTGCTGCAGGAGAAGGGTTAAGCGCTGTGTAAGCTTACCCAGGTCCTGTGGTAAGGTGGCGCTGAAGAATAGGTGATCCGGTGACCCAGTGCTGAAACGCTGAGATAGCTGGTGTCCCGGAAGATGGCGGCCGAGATTTGGGGCCTTGGCGCTTCTCGTGGTTTCCGAGAAGCGCTAAACAATGAGGGAGGAGAGAAAGGAAGCGCGGCAGGCCTGTGGAGAGAGCGCAATGTGGGCGGAGCTACCAGTGAGAGCGGTAAGCCCGCCCCACTCTCGGGACCTACACGAGCCTGAAGCCGGGGACTAAATTTTGGAGCCGACCCAGCGATGCACGGCGGCGGTCCTACGGCCCAAACGAGATCGCAATCGCGCACTACCGCCATACAGCTCAGTGCTGACAGTAGCGACGCCTGCCCTGACGTCCACCCAGAGGGAAAACTGCAGCGGTGACTGTGACAGCGCAGGGGGGCACAACATACAGGCAATTATCATGTTCTTCCCTACTCACTGCGGAGCCTCCTGGCTCAGATGTGAATGGCTGATGCCCCTGTGCCTCCTCAATCCGCCATCTCTTTCATAGGGAGGCGGAGAGTGATCCTTTCCCATCGTCCTAGCACCAACCACTTTCACTAGTGGTGGTGAGGGTGCTTTAATCCAAAAAACTCCGGGTCGCATAGCCATCTGACTCATGGGGAGAGCGGCCCCTGAAGGGGATCCGTCGCCCGATGGTAGCGTTGCAGGAGGGGTTACGTGGAGGCGACACTCCGTGTTCTCGCCTGTTGATGTTTGTGGGAGATCAGGACCTTTCGTACAAGTCCCGTCGCCCTTCCGTGCGTGGAAGAATAGTAAAAATAATAAAAATAAAATGTTAAAATATTGGGGTCTGAAACCAGACCCTGGTGCCTCCTACAGGCACTAAGCAAGAACTGGTTCACTGTTGAGCCAACAGAGGGTGTATACTGCAGGAGGAGGAGTTAACTTTCTCTGTGTATTGCTTAGTGTCCTCCTAGTGGCAGCAGCATAACACCCACGGTCTGTGTGTCCCCCAATGAGGCGATGGAGAAATTTCTGCGTTGGTTGGAATTCTTGAGATCGTCATTAGTTGCCTGCGAGGGCACAATGGGCAGGTATCATACGCGTGTCCTGTTCGTTATATATAGAAGTGACCAGAGGCGTAACGAACGCGGTCGCAGATGTAGAGCCCGGACCCGTGTGAGGGGCCCGCCGACACCAGCACAGACTTCAACAGGATGTACGTCCTCGGATTCAGCTGAAGTGTATTGCGGCGCAGAGATCCGTCGGGTTTGTGCGCTGCAATACACGCTGCCGGCCAATTAGAGGCTAGCATTTTTATATCGGCGTGCATGTGACTGGGGGTGCATGGGAGTGACGTCATGCGCTCCGGTCGCTGAAAGTTGAAGTCAGTTGCCGGCTTCAGCAGAGGACACCTTGCAGTGGGGGAGCAGAGGGAAGGTGAGTACAATCAATTTTTTTTTTCTATGCATTTAAAGAACAGCGACAGAATGGGGTCATATATTCCAGGATGGGGAACAGATTTACCAGAATGGGACCAGGACGAGGGATATATATACCAGGATGAAGCCCAGGATAAGGGACATGTATACTAGAATGGGGAACATGTATATCAAGATGGGGAACATGCATACCAGGATGGTCCCAGGATGGGGGGCATTACTACATAACAGGGGAAGGTCGTCAACTCGTATGTTTCTATAGAATTTAGAACACTATAAAAAGGCCCAACAGGTGAGGGGGCAGAGGTCCAAATTTTGAACCGGGGGCCCATTGGACTGTAGTTACGCCACTGGATGTGATATCACCAGTGCAGCTCACTTCCCACCTTTGATGTTTGCTAGAGAGTTATGGCCCCATACACATTTAGCTAAAATAGGTCAAACTCCTGGCTATAAGCAGGATCGGCCAACAGTCTAAGGAGTATGGGGGTGGGGTCTCCCAACAGATGATGGTGGAGGAGTGAAGGGCCTAGCTCGTTGGATTTCCAATGGCCGATTCTTTAGTTCTTCCGGGAGATGAAAGGAGTCCGGCAGGGACTCTCACATAGAGAAAACAAGAGCGCTTGGCCGAGCCGAGAGCTCCTGCATAAGGGGGAGTCGGGAGAGATAGCTGTCAAACGATTGATCGCTACTAAATGCGTATGGGCTCAAATTTACTACAACTGGCAGATGATGCCGTATTGCCAAGATGTTGTAGCCTAATAACCACATTATAAAATCTTTAAATAAAAAAGGACAATACAATGCCGATACCTGCTTGCCGAGTGAACCATTTAAGGGAGTTTTGAGAGTCTACGAGACAGCTCCCTCCAGAAACCCACGTCCACAACGGAAATATATCTCTTCCAAAAGAGTCTTCGGTTCCTTCAGGAAAAGTCTCAAACACCGACAGGTTGGAGGCGTCATCTGCAGCTTGGAGCGAACTGATGCGAGCTTCTACCAGATCGATGCTGCTCCACTGGGGAGCTCTGGGCATCTTGGAGTGTGTGGGCACCTCTTCACAACTGGGACCAGCATCTTCCTGGGGGTCCAGAGGAAGTTCTGCACTTGGATTGATGATTTCTTTTCCGTCCAACGTACTGGAACCAAGTTCTGATATCTGCGCTTGTTCGGCTTCTGAATCTACATCTGACTGGATGACTGAATCTGTTTGACCCCTCACTTCATCTCCAAAGAAGCAGCCGGCACTAAAAGGAATAAAACATCTATTTTTGGGGTACTTCTTAGCACCTATTAATGAATTTTAATTGGCTGCAACAATATTTTGAAATGCACAAAGAAATGTGATAACCCTGATAAAGGAGATGTTTCCGACCTCATAGTAATTCCTCATCTATCACCATAAATGTCAGATCAGTGGGGCCCCCACGACCTTTAGAAGCCAGTTCTAAGCCCCCTTGTTCCGTCTCACTGTGGTTGGCCATGTGTGGTGCAGCTTCATTTAAAATCTATGCGACTCGTGGAGACCGCCGCGTCCATCAGCCTTACAGATATTATCACAGGTGAATGATTGTGTTCCATTGCATACAGAGGAATAGGGGGGCTCGGGGTCCATTCGGCTAACGATGCACATCACAAATGTCCTTCTCTACCCAGGATGCCACAAAAGGGGTTGGCTACGCCTTTATTACTGATAGCCTATTCTTAGGACAGGCCATCAAAATCTGATCGGTTGGGGTGCGATACCGCTTCACCCCCAACGGATCAGATGTTTCATGATGCAGCGGGAATACAGCAGCTTCATCAAAACTATAGTGACCATGGCGGGTACCATAGGTCAACACCCTATTTATTTGATAAGTGTGGAACTGCAGTACCCGCTAGCGGCCAGTATATAAATGGTGGAGCTGCTATGTTCTGGTAGTATCCGAGAACTTTAACCTCCATATAGCCTATGCTCACGATACCATTAACCTCTGTATGTATTCTGCCCATGATACAATTATCTCTTGCATGTATTGTGCCCATGACACCAGGGCAGCACGGTGGCTCAGTGGTTAGCACTGCAGCCTTGCAGCACTGGCTTCCTGGGTTCAAATCCCACCAAGGACAACATCTGCAAGGAGTTTGCATGTTCTCCCCGTGTTTGCGTGGGTTTCCTCCGGGTACTCCGGTTTCCTCCCACACTCCAAAAACATACTGACAGGGAATCTAGATTGTGAGCCCCATCGAGGACAGCGACGATAATGTGTGCAAACTGTAAGGCGCTGCAGAATATGTTAGCGCTATATAAAAAATAAAGATTAAGATTAAGATCCTCTGAATGTGATACCATTGTCCTCTGCATGTAACATAGTTATTAAGGTTGAAGGAAGACTTTAAGTCCATCTAGTTCAACCCATATCCTATCCTAACCTGCCCTAACATGTTGATCCAGAGGAAGGCAAAAAAAAAACAAGTGGCAAACAGTAAGCTTCACATTGGGAAAAAAAATTCCTTCCCGACTCCACATACGGCAATCAGACTAACTCCCTGGATCAACGCAATATCTAGGAAACTAGTGAATATAGCCTGTAATATTATACTTTTTAAGAAAGGCATCCAGTCCCTTCTTAAATTTTAGTAGGGAATCACTCATTACAACATTAGACGGCAGAGAGTTCCATAGTCTCACTGCTCTTACAGTAAAGAATCTGCGTCTGTGATTATGGCTAAACCTGCTTTCCTCCAGACGTAGAGGATGCCCCCTTGTCCCCGTCACAGGTCTAAGAGTAAAAAGATCATTAGAAAGGTCCTTGTACTGTCCCCTCATATATTTATACATTGTAATAAGATCACCCCTAAGCCTTCGTTTTTCCAAACTAAATAACCCCAAGTGTAATAACCTGTCTTGGTATTGCAGACCCCCCAGTTCTCTAATAACCATGGTCGCTCTTTTCTGTACCCGCTCCAGTTCAGCTATGTCTTTCTTATACACCGGAGACCAGAACTGCACACAGTATTCTAAGTGTGGTCGCACCAGTGACTTGTATAGAGGTAAAATTATGTTCTCCTCAAGAGCATCTGTGCCTCTTTTAATGCATCCCATTATTTTATTTGCCTTTGCAGCAGCTGCCTGACATTGGCCACTAAATGTGAGTTTGTCGTCCACCCATACACCCAGGTCTTTTTCAGTGACAGTTTTGCCCAGTGTTTTATAATTAAGCACTTAATTATACATCTTGTTTGTTCTACCCAAGTGCATGACCTTACATTTATCCCCATTAAAGCTCATTTGCCATTTATCAGCCCAAGCTTCTAGTTTACATAAATCCTCCTGTAATAGAAAATTGTCCTCTTCTGTATTTATTACCCTGCAGAGTTTAGTGTCATCTGCAAATATTGAAATACTACTCTGTATGCCCCCTACAAGGTCATTAATAAATATGTTAAAGAGAAGCGGTCCCAATACTGACCCCTGTGGTACCCCACTGCTAACCGTGACTCAGTCCGAGTGTGCTCCATTAATAACCACCCTTTGTTTCCCATCCATGAGCCAGTTCTTAACCCACTTACACATATTTTCCCCTATGTGATAGCGTTATCCTCTGGATGTACTGTTCCCTTGATACCATTATCTTCTGCATGTGATAACACTGTCCTCTGCATGTGATACCGTTATCCTCTACATGTACTCTGCATGTGATACCATTATTCTCTGAATGCACTGTGCTCATGATACCGTTATCCCATGTATGCACTGTGACCTTGATACCATTATCCTCTGCATCTCTGCATGCACTGTGACTATTATTATTATTAATTATATAGAGCCATTAATTCCATGGTGCTGTACGTGAGAAGGTGTTACATACAAAGTTATAGCTATCATAGCCTATGATACTATTATCCTCCGCATGTGACATCGTTATCCTCTGCATGTACTCTGCATGTGATACCATTATTCTCTGCATGCACTGTGCCTATGATACTATTATCCTCTGCAGGTGACATCGTTATCCTCTGCATGTGATACCGTTATCCTCTGCATATGATACCATTATTCTCTGGATGCACTGTGTGCCTGTGATGCCATTATCTTCTGCTTGTGATACCACTGTTCTCTGCAAATGATAGTAATCCTTTGGATGTACTGTGCCCATGATACCATTATCTTGTGCATGTAATACCATTATCCTCTGCATGTACTGTGCCCATGATACCCTTATCCTCTGCATGTGACATCATTATCCTCTGGATGTACTCTGCATGTGATAACGTTATCCTCTGTATGTACTGTGCCCATGATACCATTATCCTCTACATGTGGTATCGTTATCCTCTGCATATGATACCTTTAACCCCTGTATGTTCTGGGCTCACGATACAGTTATCCTCTACATGTGCACTGCTATACTGAGACCTCTCTGCTCTCTTAGCTGCTTCATTCTCCACTGTGCAAAATAGCATTGACATATTCCCAAAATGGAGCAGAAGGGTCAAAAAAATTCTCAACAACTGATCACAGAGACTTTACTCAAATTGTCATTACCTATTGATGCTTGAGACACTTCCAGAGTTTGACCGGTCGCTTTCTCTAGGAACCAAAACGGCTTTCCACATTTTCCCACTCAGCTCACTTGGAGTGACACCTTGCCGAAAATATACTGCCCTGTCTTCATAGCCGATGCCCCAGACCTGAATGAGATAAAAAAAAAAACCATATATTTAATTCAGACATATGGAATCGCTTCATGCACCAATGTGCCAACATCATATACAATTCCTGAAATACTCTGCACTGCCAGAAGCATTTCAAAGAGAATCATTATGGAAAATAGCCGAAAGGTTTGTCCGATTTGTGGCCTATGGACAGAATAAGGCATAAATGTCTGACAGACGTAGGTAGGCCTTACTCCTAGGAGTCGCATCTAACTTAATATGCTATAAATGATGTCCCGGACGGGAGCAGCCCTTTAAAGAACAATGCGCGTGTCCGCTATGGTCCTTGGTCTCTTCTTATACCACAGGGTCATTGTAACATTCTGACTACACGTCTGGTGTATACATTACCTGATCATTGAGTCCAACGCTCAACATTGCCAGTTCTCCCACCATTTCAATCCAGCTGGTACCACATGGGTTGTGCGAGTTTATTCCTCTTCTAAACCAGACCTGGATAAATGTAAAAAAAGGAGCAGAAAAATATTACACAGGGTTCAGGTCGTTCATGCAACTTCGAAGACATGTTTGTTTTTACTTGACAGGGAACCTGACAGCGGGATTCACCCCTTGGAGGCTTTATCAGCCTCCTAATAGGACGATCTGAATACTTATGAAAATGTGATATTTCTGTTTTCTGTTTTAATAAATTTGCAAAAATTTCGACATTTCTGTGTTTCCCTCAGTCAAGATGGGGTGCAGAGTGTACATTAATGAGAAAAAAATGAAGTTTTGAATTTTCCAAATGGCTGCAATGAAACAGTGAAAAATGTAAAGTTGTCTGAATACTTTCCGTACCCACTGTATATATAAAAAAAAATAAAAAAATTTGCTGCGCTCTGATCCATCGGCCACGACAGTACGTGGAAGTCGGAGCAGAGCACTGCAAACTTTCGACAACCTGTCGACATCCTGGGCGCCTCTTCTGGTTAGTAGCCGGCATGATGCACGTTATGACATAGTCACAACGTCGCGGAGGTCTAGCAATCAGAAGATGCCGGCAGATAGCTGGGGATTCGTAGACCTCTGATCCGGCTGCCACAGAGTACGAACATGACCGCTGGATCAGGGGGGTACAAAGAGTTTTCCTCAAATCTAATCCTTTAATATGCAATCAATGAAAGCAGAGCTAAGAAAACGCACATCACGGCTGTTACGTAACTTACTTTGCGTTCTTTAGTCACAGCCCAAACTACGTGAACACCGACTGACACATGCATGATCCCGTCTTCGGGTGTGGGGGCTTCCACAATCTCCCAAGAAGTGCCTGAGAAAGACACCATACGTTAGAATACAGACTTTCAGACATCACAGTCAGCTCCAGGTAAGCAATGCAAAATATTTCCACACTTCCTGCAACCAAAGATGAGTCAGACTCATGCTGAAAGTATGATGACATTGATCAAGGGTGACATAGAGGGTTTTTGTCTTTTTACATTCAAATCAGAAAAGAAATAGCCACGTGAAGTAGTAGCCAAAGTGTTCCTAAGTAATCTGACAGCAGCATGGCATAGGGACAGAAATCCCAATTCCAGCGATGTGTCACTTAGTTTACTGGGTGCAGCAGTTGTGATAGAGTCACAGTTTTTTCTGCTGCAGATCTAAAAGAGCTCAGAATGCTGAGCTCTACATACAGTATATATTGTATACAGAAAGCTGCTAATCAGTGCTGCTGGCGTGGTTGGACCAGGAGGTACGAGACACCTAGTCCTGTAGTGATAATCTCCTGCTGATAAAACAGTGATTTTATTGAAACAGCAAAATGCAGCCTAGTAAGTGACACATCGTTGGAATCAGCATCTCTGTCCCTACATCATACTGCTCTCAGATTACACAGCAAAATTCTGCTGACAGTCGATTTGTCTTTTTTCCTGGACAAAAAAGTCTTTAAGTGGCCTCTAAACTACTTTTCTTCCCAGTCTACTTGCCCAGCTTCAGTTGTACTTATTAAATGTCTGTACTTGGAGAACGGATTCTCTCGGTGAAGAGGGAAACAACATGGGAATATACTCGTGAGGTAGTCCAATCACTTGGTTTTCTCCAATGTGTCTCATCTGCTGCTCTAACTCGGCCCAGCAAGTACAACATTATTTAATATTCTGTATTTCTCGCCAGTTAGAGAAAAGTATCCTCCAAAAAGGGGTAACCTTAAAGGGGCTGTCCACTACTCTTTAGGATAAGTCATCAATATAAGACTGACCACCCGCACCAATCTGCTGATATTGCTTCCGTCGGGGGATGGATTTTGACACTTGGCACGGTTCTTGGGTACTGCAGACCTGCTCTTATTCTCTTAAACAGGATCTGATCTGGAGTACTCCAGAGGCGGCCATTAAGCAATGTTGTGACGATACCCACTGACTGGTGGGAGTGCCTGGTGACGGACCCCCGCACTTAACTGATATGGATAACCTACCCCAAGGATACGTCATCAATATAAAAGTAGTGGACAAATCCTTCAAAAGGGTTTTCCAAAGATAGCAGAAAAACTTACTGACCACTGGAGGTCAGATTGCTGGTACCCCCCAGTGCCTCAAGAACAGGGAGTCCCAGCTCATTACAGCCTAGCTCCATTCATTCTCCATGAGACTGCTGGAAAAAGTAAAAAAAAGCACTCCGTTATTTCCAGCAGTCCCACAAACAATAAATCGAGGGATAGTATGTATGCTTGACCCCCACTAAAGAGACTCATTCACTGGGTTACTAGGGACCCCCCCCCCCCCCCGTGATGAATGAGTTATCCCCTATCCTGCTCATTGGGATAATTTTCAATTTTGGGAAGACCCAGAGACTAAGCCCAGAAATATTACACCCGGCCCCAACTCCTAGTGATTCTACAGCAAAATCCACACGTGTTACAGGCAGATTCTACCTCTAAAAGGGTATACAGAAGAGCACGTGATCTGGTGAGCTTTACCTTTAGGGTTATTCCTGCCGATACCTTTCCTTACAATGGCCTGTCCTTCCCATAGAGCAGCCCATAGGAGGTCATCGGGGCCGCAGCTTATCTGTATCACCTCGCTTGGCGTTTCTATTTCTGACCAAGATGATCCTTCAGGATTGTCATGACAGACGTCTTCTCTGTACCAAACCTAAAGGAAAATGGACAACGATGGACATTTCAATGCCTCGTGCACACATGGTGTAAGGGGACATCACACAGAGATGATCTGATGAGAATAAGAAGCTCCACACGCATGGATAGGACTCATACGTCATGTAGGTGTTATCTGAGCATGCTCGTGTCCTAATCGAGTATTTTCGGTGTGCTCTAAACAAATACTCGAGTCACCGCGGCTGCATGTCTTGCGGCTGTTCGACAGCTGCAACACATGCAAGATTACCTAACAAACAGACAATCCCCGCTTGTGTTGCTACTGTCGAACGGCTGTGGCATATTTTTCAAGCAAACCAAAATACTCAATTAGGACAAGAGCATGCTCAGATAACACCTTACCCGAGCACGCTCGCTCATCACTAATCTGGACCCGCCATACTTTACTTACACAGGATATTTACTTGCAGATGCCAACATGATGGCTGCCATGGTATGCCCTGGCGCTTCATGCTATTTGCTACCTACCATGAATAAGCAGCGACACTACATCTATTGCGCAGGCAAGCTAGAGCCGCAGTTGACATAAAGGAATTTTCTTCAAGGACTAGCCACCATACGCTACCTTTTATTATTTTAAAAATGAGTTCACGGTAGTCTTAAAACAACAAAAAAAAAACAAAAAAAAACAACTTTCTTATCTTCACCTACTGGACCCCAACGTTCCTCGATACTAATGCCACTGTCACTGATTTTTTACACTTCTGGCATGTAACCAGTAAGCAGCTAGAGATTGGCTGCAGCGGTCACATGCCATCTGAGCAGGAAGAGAGAATATTGAAGTCAGTCAGTGGCCTCTGACTAGATATAGCAGTTAGGAGACTTCCCCCACTAGAATAAATAGCAAGAAGATGGGTGGGTGACAGCAGTTGTGATACCAAGGAGCAGAGAGGTGATTTTTTTCAAAATATTATTATAAGACCACCATGGACCCATTTTTGAAACAAAAATAACAGTGGAAAATCCCTTAAACAGATATTCCCATCTGCAAGATCCTATCCCAATATGTAGTAGGTGTAATAATAATAATAATATTAGCATATACCTCCAATTAGAAATATAGTATAGTTCTTCTGATTCGCTGTGTCGCTTACCCCATGTACAGGGCATTGCAGTAGGTTAGGTATCCATGGTTATGACCACTGATATAGTGACAGTTAGTTGTCAGTGGTCGTAACCATGGATACCTAAGCTGCTGCACATGGGGTAAGCAACATAGCGAATCTGAAGAACTATACTATATTTCAAATTTGAGGTGTTTGCTAATATTATTACAGCTACTATATATAATGGTAGGATCTTGGAGATGGGAATACCGTTTTAAAGCCAAGTTCATACAGCGAGATGACTTCTAATCCTCTAGTGAACTCTTTGCATAGTTTTCATCCGCAAAGTGGCTGCACCTTGATCAAACAGTGGCACTTGTGTGTCCTCCTCCCCTAAAAAAAAAAAAAAAAAAACAACTATGTAAATCACGCACATACCTTCCCCTGCAACGAGACGGTCCAAACAGACAGCCGCCCCACAGGTTCATCGGTGATTTCCCATCCTCCAACGGATATGTCATTAAAAGGATCTGGTAACTGATCTTTCTCGATGTGTGAGGAAATCTAAAAGAACAACGTCATGACGTAGCAGGGGTCTGGTAAGCAGCAGTGGCGCCAAAAATGCCATGCAGCAGATTGCCGGCACAGAAGCGAATACTGCCCTGGTCCAGAGAAGGATTTGCACCCACAGAAAACGCGCACAGTGGCAGCGCGCACGCTCGCCAACCTCGCCACACTAACATCTCTACCCGATTCTATTCAATTATCTTATCAATTTGCCTTTAAAACAGGATATTTTACATATACCAAGCTAAGGATCATTTAGTGTAAACTCCACGCTCCACGTGCAATAGAACATGTACCTTCGCCCAGGTGTTTCTAGACTTGTATCGTCTGTACCGGATCCATCTCCTGCGTCGCACACAAGAATTCCACTTCTTATCCTTCGTGTATGTTGCAGGGAAATCTATAGCATAAGTCCATCCCTGCAAAGAGTACGAGAAGAATAGTGTGAAGGTTTGAGGTGAAATGGCAAGAAATCAGCCAAATTCTAAAATGTATCAAATCTTTTAACAGATTAATGACGATACAGGTTCAGTGAGTTCTGTGTGGTCCTCTAAAGAGACAGACTCTACAAGAAGACTTTTAAAGCTTAAATAGACTAGCCAGCCTTACGGGAGGTCCTCCGTAGACTAGCCGCCCTTACGGGAGGTCCTCTGTAGACTAGCCACCCTTACGGGATGTTCTCTGCAGACTAGCCGCCCTTACAGGAGGTTCTTCACAGACTAGCAACCCTTACAGGAGGTTCTCTGCAGACTAGCCGCCCTTACAGGAGGCTCTCTGCAGACTAGCCGCCCTTACAGGAGGCTCTCTGCAGACTAGCCGCCCTTACAGGAGGCTCTCTGCAGACTAGCCGCCCTTACAGGAGGCTCTCTGCAGACTAGCCGCCCTTACAGGAGGCTCTCTGCAGACTAGCCGCCCTTACAGGAGGCTCTCTGCAGACTAGCCGCCCTTACAGGAGGCTCTCTGCAGACTAGCCGCCCTTACAGGAAGCTCTCTGCAGACTAGCCGCCCTTACAGGAGGCTCTCTGCAGACTAGCTGCCCTTACAGGAGGTTCTCTGCACACTAGCCGCCCTTACCGGAGGTTCTCTGCACACTAGCCGCCCTTACAGGAGGTTCTCTGCACACTAGCCGCCCTTACAGGAGGTTCTCTGCACACTAGCTGCCCTTACAGGAGATTTTCTGCACACTAGCCGCCCTTACAGGAGGTTCTCTACACACTAGCCGCCCTTACAGGAGGTTCTCTGCACACTAGCCGTTCTTACAGGAGGTTCTCTGCAGACTAGCCGCCCTTACAAGAGGTTCTCTGCAGACTAGCCACCCTTACAGGAGGTTCTCTGCAGACTAGCCGCCCTTTTACAGGAGGTTCTCTGCAGACTAGCCGCCCTTACAGGAGGTTCTCTGCAGACTAGCCACCCTCACAGGAAGTTCTCCACAGACTAGTCGCCTTTCCAGGAAGTTTCCTGTAGACTAGCATAGCTTACACGACGTTCTATGCAGACTAGCAGACCTTACATGAATAGTTGTGCCACTTTCCCAACAGAGAAACGGCACTGTATTATTTCTATTCTGTATGAGATGTAATCTTTTACTGCTGTTGGCAGTAATCACATGGGTCACTTACCCCTTTCTCTGTGGGTTCTCCTCCTATAT
Organism: Oophaga sylvatica; assembly: GCA_033576555.1. Classification (NCBI taxonomy): domain Eukaryota; kingdom Metazoa; phylum Chordata; class Amphibia; order Anura; family Dendrobatidae; genus Oophaga; species Oophaga sylvatica. The sequence goes on from JARQOD010000007.1 coordinate 124,988,401, forward strand.
TCTCATCCACGTACCAATCGGACTCCCACTCCCAGTGCGATGAGGGTAGATTAAAACTGTCTAGAGGCTGATGTCTGAATCCAGTGACATCGCTCCACTGCCAGCGGTCACTGGGCAAAAGCCTCTCACAAAATCCGTCCACCGGATTCCAGCGCTGCAAACATCGGCAGAACAAAGAGGGCATAATTAAAGGGATATTCCTATTGTATAAAGTAAAGGAGTATATTGCGTAACGTGGGAGACACGTGACCAATTGCATTCTCTCTGCAATAACTACATCATCCCAGGCGCCACTTCCAATTCGTAGGACCGATGTGATGTCATGTGCGCAGCACGCCAGAACGATGGGCCTACGTATAAGACAAGGTGCTAGGGATTGCGGCAAGTAGCAATCACTAGCTGGGACTTGTAGTGCCTGACGCTAGAGGTCCGTACCTGATTCTCATACGTCTCTTCTTGGTATCGGATTGGTAAGTCACTGGCATGGACGTAGACATAGATCTGATGGTTACAGGCGACTCCCCAGCAGCAGGCCTGAACGGCAGAAACGCGCTTGAACTCCAGCTGTCCATCCTTACACAATTCCCATTGTTGCCCCTCTGTGGACAGCGTGTATACCTTGCCCCAAATATCAGACGCCCACACTATGGTACTTGGCATTCTCCTGGCCAAACACAAAAAGGGAAATAACTGTCAAGAAGTCTGAAAGTTACCGAGATCAATCAACAGCAATCTGCACCTTACCCTATAAAAAAGTAGGAGAAATGTGATTTTCTTTATAGGATTTTTTTTAGCCCCTTCCCACTATGGCCAGTTTTCATTTTTATACTTTTATTTTTTATTCTTCCCTCCTTCGAAGAGTCATAATTTTCTATTTTTTCAGCCATATAAGGTTTTTTTTTTCTTTTTAGCCTTGAATGACACCATTCACTTTATCATACAATGTCCTAAAAAAAAACATATTGCGATGAAATTTTAAAAGACAACAATTGTTTTTTGGGTTTTACGTTAAAAATGACCTGGGGCAAGATGACTCTCCGGGTCAGCACGATCATAGTGATACTAAACTTGCTTACTTTTTTTTTATTTAAATGGTAATAAAAAAATGTAAAAAAAAATTAAATTTTGATTTGTGTCACCATATTCTAAGTCTCATAACTGCTCCTATTACCGCTGCTTGTTCAGGGCCTGCACATAGCACACTCCGGTGATCTGCATCCTGGCAGATGCCATCTATACATACAGCAATCTGATCCAGGAATATGAGCTCTGCAGGCAAGGAGCGTGGTTATAGACCTTAGCAAGACACAGGCGGTAACGCAAGATCAGTGCAAAACGCGTAAAGCAAATGTCAGCACAGGTATAGATATAGGCGGAAGCAGGAATGCAGCCGCAGCAATGTTTGCTAGGTCTTGGAGTAAGATATTAAAAAGCAGAAAGCAAAAACGAAAAGTCATTTGTAGTAGAGTTGTTCTCAAAAAATGCTATAAATTGAAAAAAAAAAAAAAACCTCACATCTTTAGCCTGTTTTTTCTTTTGATCATTATTCCTCTTTGAGTCTTTATTAAAGGTTATTATATATGTGATCATATGTGTTGTTGTTTTTTTTTATGTTCATAATGTTATGTTGGAGGGGTTTTGAGTTTACCGATGCTCTTGAATGATTTGTAAAATGAAGTTGGGTTTCGCTGTTCGTGCACTTCAGGGGCTCTGTCCCGCCACCCATTCCAGCAAATCTGCACTCCCAATATGACGTAACTTCGCTCCTGAGCCCTGCCGTTTGCCCGAAAAGTATATTCTGCCTACATATGCGGTATCTGTGTAGTCAGTAGAAATTGTGTATAAAGGATGTGGTCCATTTTCTCTTATTACCCCTCGTGAAAAATTTTAATCTGGGGCTAAAGCAACATTTTACTGAATGCCGTTTTGCTTTCTTTGAGGCCCGATGCAGTTTTTGAGGTGGGATCTTCTTTACTTTTCTGACATATAGGCCCCCTAAGGTCACTTCAAATATGAAGTGGTCCCTAAAAATATAGGTGTTGGAAAAAAAAAAAGAAAAATTGCTGCAAAATTCCATCTTTATAACAAAAGAAAAGGACGTTTCAAAAACTACGCGAACGTAAACTATGCACATGGCAAATGTTAACTATTTTGTGCGGTGTGACTGTTGCATCAAAATTCGACTTTTAATTTACCACTAAATTAACCACTGACAAAGCACAATGTGTCACAAAAAAAAAAGGAAACAGAATCACCGGGATTTGTGGATGAATTCTAGAGTTATTTCCACTGTGAGATACTGAGGATGGCTGGATTTAGCGATCTGGCCAGCTTCAATGTGGCAAGTTGTATCGTAAAAAGAGTTTCGGACTTTGCAAAGGATATCCGCCACCTAGGAGGTGACCGGAAACTCGGCAACAAGCTATAAACTTATGGAATCAAAGGGTATTCCTACATTTGAAAGTGATCCTCTATGTTAACTTTCCAATCGCTGGGGATATGACTGCTGCTGACGACCCCAGAGTTCATGGAAACTGGGGCTCTTCAGAGTGGAGCGATGGTCGAACATGCGAACTACAGGGAGCGCCGGAGGTTGACGAGCGCTGCGATCAGATGGTTTTCAGCACTGCCAATAGAATGAATTGAGCGGCCGTGACCATGATCCGACTCCCTTTCCATTCACACATGGATTTTCAGAACCCCGATTCTTGGGATCGCTGACTCCTAGTGATCAGAAAGATAATTCTTCGCCCTGTCTTAAACTTGACAATACCCCTTTAAAAACCTTCTGATCTTGAGAACAGAGAACATTTTCAGCAAATCTTTTTGCAATTTTAGCCTTCTTTAACACCTCTTAGGAGGACGAATCTGACATTGCTGACAGGCTGGTATCTACAAGGGTACACGAACATAAATATATCATTGTCCTGGATGCTTTGTCATGATGCAATTTAGGGAAGAATGGGGGTTTGGCCGAGGAGACGGCGCAGTGAATTGCTCTTCTAATTTACCACTTTCACTTCCTATAAATGATGTAAGAACAGAAGCCTGGTGTGCTGCATTACCGTGCAGATGTCATACCGCTATACTACTGGTTTCACATCCGTGTTTTTCAGTTTTAGACGTGCGGAACGTCTGTACGTCTCTTGACCTCAAACCATAGGTTTGAATAAGACTGTTGGGTTTGAGTCAGGAGACTCGCGGTCATTCCATACCCAGACGTAAGACAGGGAGGCAGCAAGCCGGGCCTTAGCATCACAGGAATTATGCGGTCATGCTGCAATAGGCGGATTATCGAGCTCCAGCCGCAGGGATCTTATAATCACAAGAACGAAGGGGCTGCTGAAGTGCAAGTAGTCTGCAGTGGACCCTAGCCAAGACGGGACGCGGCTACGTGGTGACTTTGGCCAAAGATCACAGTATGGCGATGATACAGTTGTGTGAAAAAGTGTTTGCCCCCTTCCTAATTCCCTGTTCTTTTGCATGTTTGTCACACTTAAATGTTTCAGAGCACCAAACAAATGTAAATATTAGACAAAGATAACACAGCACGATGTCTAGCTTTGATCTTTTTGTCTACTTCGCTTTGTCAGGCACGTCCTATTTAAGTGATTTCTTGATTGAGAACAGGTGTGGCAGTAATCAGGCCTGCGTGTGGCTAGGGAATTTGATCTCAGCTTCCCAAAGATGTGTTAAAAAAATAAATTAAGGGGGGGGGCAATCACTTTTTCACACCACTGTCCCATAAGTTCTGCTGACACACAAGTCACAAGAGATGCAAAGCTGCTGGAATGTTTACGACGTGGGGCCACCATAATCCATGAGTCGCTCTCACTCACTACGCTGCGATGGGGCGACACCAGCCCGCCATCTTTGGCCACGTGATGTGCGATAACATCAAAGTCGCGTAGTAGGCCCAGCCTAAGGCCTCATACTCACTGGGCTGGAAAAAAATCGTTCCGTTTTCGGCAGGAAAAAAACGGTACAATTGTTGTAAAAAGACATGCGATTTTGATGCGATTTTAAATCGCACCATGCGTTTTCTGTCAGTTTTCCATCTGTATGCAATGCGATTTTAACATGAAGTTTTACATAGAGCAGTTATCTCTATGTAAAAAGTCATGTAAAAATCACATTGTAACAAAAAAAAGTACACAAAAAGCAAATAATTATAATATATATAATATATATATATATATATATATATATACATCTAATATATATATATAATATATATATAGGTCATACACTTCTACATAGTATAATAGCCGCTAATTCATCCCTGGCATTACTGTAAAATCACACTGACAGCTTTAATAAAGAATAGAAACAATACATTATAACAACATAGAATACATATATATATATATATATATATATATATGTAATTGTGACATGTATATATATATATATATATTTATAGTTCCTAGACTTCTACATACTGTAATAGCCGCTAATTCAATTGCCGGCTTTTGTGAAATCACAGAAGCCGACATGAAATGATACATTGTTTCCACACAGTTAACCATGTCATTTCCTGTATTTTGATAATGGTTTGAACTTACAATTACATGAGTGTATTTGTACAAAATTTCAGACATGTAGGGGTTAATTAAAGGTGTAAATTCGTTGAAAAAAAATGCGTGGGCTCCCGCTGTATTTTCTCCACCAGACAGACAAAGCAAGCGAGTGGGGGCAGATAATAATAGCCTAGGGAGGGTACATTTTTTTTGTGCCCCCCCCTGGCTACTAACATCTGCCCCCAGACACCCCAGAAAGGGCAAATCTATAATTAGATTCGCCCTTTCTGGCACTTTGCCCGTCTATTCCCATTGCCCTGTAGCGGTGGCGAATGGGTTAATATCGTCACCTTAATGTCACCGTAGTATTGAAAGGTGACCTTAAGGCAGGTTAATAATTGAGAGCTGTCAATTAGACAACTATCAATTATTAATCCTATTGAAGTAAATTAAAAAAACACAGACACATTAATAAAAATTAATTTTAATGAAATAAAAACACATTTTTTTGACCATATTTTATTTTACACTTAATCCGTGCGAAGCCATTGATCTCCTAAAATAAAGAAAAAAAAATAAAACAACATTATTCTTACCTATTCCGCCGATCTGTCACGTCCCACGCTGTAATCCTTCACAAAGGGTTAACTAGCTTTGAGCCAAGCAGTGCAAGTAATCCTGCATGCTCAGCTCAAAGCTCCTGAATGAATAAGTTCCTCTCCTGGCGACAGGAGAGGATGTGTTTAATGAATGAAGCTTAATTGATTGTGTCCACTTTCCCTTTAGGTCAGGTCACTAAAGTTAAATTGCCAATAAATCAATTAAGCTCCATTCATGAATCACTTCCTCTACTTTCTGTGGTAGAGGAATTTATTCATTCAGGGGGTTACAGCTAGGAGACAGAATTATCTCCCTGCTAACTGTAACCTCTTAACCCTTTCTGATGGATTACAGCGTGGGACCTGACTGTGCATCGGATTGGTAAGTATAATTTTGCTTTTTTATTTTATTTTTATTACAGGAAATGGTTTTAGCAGGAAAATAAAATATGGTCAAAAACTGTGTGATTATTTCATTAAACTTATTTTTTATTAAACTGTGTGTGTTTGATTTTTCTTTCATACAATAGGATTAATAATTGATAGTTGTCTAATTGACAGCTCTCAATTATTAACCTGGCTTACAGTCACCTTTCAATTGCAAGGTGGCTGTAACCCCTTATTAACCCATTCGCCACCGCTACAGGGCAATGGGAATAGACGGGCAAAGTGCCAGAAAGGGCGAATCTAATTATAGATTTGCCCTTTCTGGGGTGTCTGGGGGCAGATGTTAGTAGCCAGGGGGGGCACAAAAAAAATATACCTTCCCTAGGCTGTTATTATCTGCCCCACTCGCTTGCTTTGTCTGTCTGGTGGAGAAAATACAGCGGGAGCCCACGCATTTTTTTTTCAACGAATTTACACCTTTAATTAACCCCTACATGTCTGAAATTTTGCACACATACACTCATGTAATTGTAAGTTTCAACCATATATAAAAATACATGAAATGACATGGTTAAATGTGTGTAAACAATGTATCATTTCATGTCGGCTTCTGTGATTTCACAAAAGCCGGCAATTGAATTACCGGCTATTACAGTATGTAGAAGTGTATGAACTATAAATATATATATATGTATGTGTCACAATGACATGTACATATATATATATATATGTATTCTATGTGTATATATGTAGTGTTTTGTGAGCTGTCAGTGTGATTTTACAGTAGCCGGGGATGAATTGCCGGCTTTTCAAAGGAGACTGGTGCGTATACATCGGACAGCACTTGCATGGTGCGAGTGCTGTGCGATGATTTCTCGCACCCATTGACTTGCATTGGCGATTATCATGCCAAAATCGCATCAAATTGCAGCATGCTGCGATTTTTTTCTCACACCGATTTCTGATGAGAAAAAAAAATCGCAAATGAAAACTCACCCATTGACTAACATTGGTCAGATTTGAATCCGATTTTTTTTCATCAGATTTTCATCCGTTTTCGGCGCAAGTGAGTATGAGGCCTAAATGAGGCTGCGCTGCTGAATCTTAACAGTTCCTGGCCCGATACAAGAAAAATACAGGAGCCATAAAGTGTCACATCCCCTTCATCTAGCAACTGATGGTGGGGGTCTTTAATAGTCAGACCCCCTATTGAGCAGCAACCGTTTGAAACTGATCCGGTAAGCAAAAAACTGATGCTTTTCAAACGAAACAAAAAAAAAAACGTACTGACGGATCCGTCCTCCATAGACTTCAATGTGAAAAAAAAAAAGCGAGTACGGTAATCTGAGCATATGGAGCTGCTATTTTTTGATTGGGACATAATGATGATTGATTACGGTAGTTTTTTTTAGGGGGAAATGGAAAATCAATCAATCAATTTTTTTTTTTTTGCATTTTAAGTTTGTGCCGTTTACCATGCAGCATAAGTTTTGCGTCACTTTTATTTTATGGATAAGGCCACGTTCACACACTCAGTATTCGGTCAGTATTTTACATCACTATTTAAGTTGTATAAAAGCTCAAAATGGTAAAATATACAGCAAAAAAAAAAAAAAAACTATGGGGCAAAAATAAAAAATATAACAAATTATAGCTGTAGGAAGGCGAGGAGGGAAAAGCGAAGAGGGGCATAAACCTGGGGCCGGCCGGGGATTATCGGACAATGGTGGTCGGCACTTTTATTTAGCCACTTTTTGATGACAGATGCATTAAACTGCATATAAGAGACCACCATATGGTCATATAATATATGGACATCCCCTTGAAGGCTGGTGCGGAGCTATGTACTGGGAGATGGGGGTCTCATCTCCTCCCATGAAATACAGAAGCCTCAAAGAGTTGTGTAATTACCCCGAGTGTCCAGAAGGGGCGCACACATTGGGGCTCATCCTCATTAACCCCTCCCACTCCAAGGTCTCCACAATGACCCCAGTAGGACGTCTCGTAAAGGCCGTACGGATGTCTGTGCCCGGATGGCCGCCGCTTACCTTGCCGCCCCTGGCACCGGGTGTAATGACACGTAGGAGGGCGGCCCGGTCACCTGCACACACATTGGAGATGTTGACACAGCGCAGCCATTGCTCTGCAGCTTTTCCCTCCCTTCCCCTGGAGCAGACACGTGGGTGGGATAACTCCGAGCTGCGAGCTTTGCTATTGGCTGCTTCTGTCTCGACCTGCGCTGTGATTGGTGGAGAAAAGCTCTACGTCAAATTAGATGACAAAAACAGCAGCGCAGTCAGGTTGTGTCCAGAGAGGAGAGTGCGAGGGTCAGGAGACGAGAAGCTGAAGGCGTCATCCTCCTCTGAAGAGGCGAACTCCCCAAATATTATCATTAATACCAGCGTCATTTACCTCACAACATGACTGAAAAGCTGTCAAAAAATAAAATGGCGTCATTTACCTCACAATAAGACATAATACACTGAAAAGCTGTCAAAAGAAGAAAATGGCGTCATTTACCTCACAATATCACATAATATCACTGAAAAGCTGTCAAAAGAAGAAAATGGCGTCATTTACCTCACAATATCACATAATATCACTGAAAAGCTGTCAAAAGAATAAAATGTAACACAAACCCCATAGAGGGAAAAACCCGGGGGTCAAGAGTTATTTTATAAAAATTTTAAATTTTAATGAATAATAAATAAAATACAAAATCACAAAAAAACAAAGTATCACAGAAAACGCAGGTCAGAAAGAGTAGGACAATTTTTCACCCAATATGTTAGTGCGCACCATAAAAATTGTACATAATGTGCAATCCCAAAATATATAGTAATTTTTTATATAAAGCTGCACGAAAACCTATGCTCCGGCCCTATAACATTATCATCCGTACAAAATTAATAATAAAGTGCTTATGTGCAAAAGGATGGCAATGATAGCAGCAACAGTATTATAAATATAAATAGTGCATAAGAGATCGGATTAATAAGGTGCAAAAGCCAAAATATACATGGTGCTGCACAAGTACATATAATGCGGTCACAAAATATTATCATCCATATATGGTAAATAAATAAAGTGCTTCTGTGCAAAGAGATGGCGATGACAGCAGCAACAGCATTATGAATATAAATGGTGCATAGAAAATTCGAATCAATAAAGTGCAAATGCCAGAATCTAAACTTACATAAAGGTGAAAGTCCTGACCTCAGCCTGCCGCCCCAACGCGCGTTTCGCCGTTCTGGCGTCATTTACCTCACAATATGACATAATATCACTGAAAACCTGTCAAAAGAATAAAATGGCGTCATTTACCTCACAATATGACACAATATCACTGAAAAACTGTCAAAAGAAGAAAATGGCGTCATTTACCTCACAATATGACATAATATCACTGAAAAGCTGTCAAAAGAAGAAAATGGCATCATTTACCTCACAATATGACATAATATCACTGAAAAGCTGTCAAAAGAATAAAATGGCGTCATTTACCTCACAATATCACATAATATCACTGAAAAGCTGTCAAAAGAATAAAATGGCGTCATTTACCTCACAATATTACATAATATCACTGAAAAGCTGTCAAAAGAATGAAATGGTGTCATTTACATCACAATATGACATAATAGCACTGAAAAGCTGTCAAAATAATAAAATGGCGTCATTGACCTCACAATATGACATAATATCACTGAAAAGCTGTCAAAAGAATAAAATGTCGTCATTTACTTCACAATATGACATAATATCACTGAAAAGTTGTAAAAAAAGAATAAAATGGCGTCATTAACCTCACAATATGACATAATATCACAGAAAAAGAGTCAAAGAAGAAAATGGCGTCATTTACCTCACAATATGACACAATATCACTGAAAAGTTGTAAAAAAGAATAAAATAACGTCAATCATTTTACCATATAATCCAACAAATGGCGACTTTTTTGGGGGGGAGATTCGTTTTTCATGGCTTTCATTGTGACAGGGAAGTGCGATTCTTCCACTCAGCAATACCAAATTTGTATAGTTCCTTCTGGATTTTAGTGGTTAAAAAAATAATCAAAATTATCAGAACGTTGTAGAAAAAAAAAAAAGAAAATTTAGTGTCGATGTTTTCTCGACTTTTTTCATATTTTTTTGTTGCCGACATTTTTTTTTCTTCTGCAAAATGGCTGAGGAAACACTCAATCTGATGCGACTTGTGGGCGTCTTTCCAGACTTTCCATAGACTTTTATTGTAAAGTACGGAGGGTCTTCAGAGCAGAAAATGCCAGAAGAAAGGATCGGTCACGTGGTTTTCACCGTTTGGCTTCTTTGAAAAGCTGAAGCAGTTAAAAGACGCACAAAAGCCTGAACATGTGAACAGGAAGTGATTTCTACATAGATACGTATACCTTTCAGCCTCTTCTGTGTATTCCGAGCGTTGTTTTGACGCCAGTTTGGGAACATCCTGAAAAAAACGTCATGTTCATATATGTTATGATTTGGTAGCTGAGGAGAGCAGGCAAAAAAGGAAATACACCAGAGAGGTTGGAATCTATGGGATTGCAGTACCCTGACTAACCACCACAACTAAAGGCAGCCATGGAGCGTACCTACGTTGGTCCTAGACGCCTCGTCACAGCCTGAGAAGCTAACTACACCTAAAGACAGAAAGAGGAAAACTATCTGCCCCGGAGCAGATCCCCAAAGAACATAGAAAGCCCCCAAACATGTAATGGCAGTTAGACAAGAGAAAATACAGACACAGACAGAAAATAGTATGAGCAAACTTTGGGGCCCAAACTTCCTAAATAGAAAAGGATAGGAAGGACACTTACTGCAATCCAGTGGCGTAACTAGAAATGGCGGGGCCCCACAGCAAAATTTTGAACGGGGCCCCCTCTCCCAAACGGGCGGCGGGGGGGTGGGGTTCTGATAGTGGGCGGAGCCAATAGCAGTGGGCGGAGCAAATCACAGCAATTCTCTAGGCCCAAAAAATACTCTTCAGTCTCATAACGGCCAGCTTTTTGCCCAAATCAGAGCTGTATTTAAAGCAGACATTATGGAAACACAATATAATATAATGGACTGGTAGCAATGCAGCCCCCTTATGCTACCATTACTAGTAACCATGTCCCGCATAACTATTAATGCAGGCACATTATGCCCCCATAACTAGTAATAAGCCCTCTTATTCTCCCATCAGTAGTAATGTGCCCCTCAAGTAGTAATGCAGCCAAGAATGCAGAGTTATCACTCACACAGTATGTGCCCCCGTTAATCTTCGGTGGTATCTTCAGCTCCACAGTGGAGCACACTCACCACCAGTGTTCACCCTTCTGGGCGCCGCCGACGAGTGACGTCAGCAGCGTGATCACATGACATGATCACGCTGCAGACGTCGCTCTGACCCGGCGGTCAGAGCTTCAATTGTACTGGCGTCTGTATGGACACCAGTGCAATTGATTCCTGGGAGACGGCACGCAGCAGCTTCTCTGCGCCGGCTGTCAGCATGACAGCCAGCACAGGGAACCGCCGACTCTCAGGCCATGGGCGGCGGAACACAGCCGCAGGGGAGACAGCTGCAGCAGGGACGGGCCCCCTGCTAGCCCGGGCCCTATGGCAGCTGCTTCCCCTGCTTCCACGATAGTTCCGCCCCTGCTGCAATCCCAAAAAACCCTGAAAAGTACCAATTCTACTAAATACAAAAACACCTCAGATCACACGACCTCTACCACCTAAATTAGTTCTCTGGTGTAACAAAACTAAACAGCAGCCACTGAAAAAAATGGAAAAGGCAAATGAACAAACAACAGTGGCTGAACTAAACTGAGAGGAGCACAAGCCCCCGGAGGGGACCCGGCAGACCCCCACAGAAGTGCAGGACAAAATGCAAAAAGCAAGCACAAAAAACTAAAAGAAGAAAATGTCTTATCTGTTAGCAGAAGATGCAGGCACGAAACAGCAAGCTACAAAGTGAACAGGAATCAAAGATGAGACCAGAACAATTGATCACCGGCAACCCTGATAGGAGGGAACCTCCCTTATATAAGACCAGTCAGTAACACCTGATCGCCAATCCTCACAATCTTCATTGGATAGCTCAGTACTGTTTGTAACCACCAGAGGGAGCTTCTGCTCAGAATTCATTTCTAGCACATTCACAACACATATACCCCTAAGAGGGGTATCCTCTACTCCAGACCCTGGGTACCAACCGCACATGAAGCCAGGGCCGGCGTCAGCACCCGGCACTCCCGGGCAAGTGCCGGGGCCCTGAGCAGGCGGGGGGGGCCCACTCGCTGTCGGGCACCCCGGCGCCCGTTAGCGGTGTCTGCGCCACCACTGGGCCCCCCCCGCTTGCTCAGGGCCCCGGCAAGAGCCGGCGCAATACTCAACTCTCCCCGTGCCTCCGCTGCCGCAGCTCCGAGCTCCAGGGGGCACCGGCACTTCCTCTCTCACAGCAGCGCCTGTTCTGAATGGGTTTGAGATGAGTTCTGAGCAGAGGCTTCCTCTGGTGGTTACAAGCGGTGCTGGTCTGTCCAGTGAAGATTGTGAGGACTGGGAATCAGGTGTTACTGACTGGTCTTATTTAAGGGAGTCACCTTCCCATCAGGGTTGCCGGTGATCAATTGTTCTGGTCTGAATCCTTCATTCCTGTTTCCCTTGTAGCCTGCTGTGTCGTGTCTGCATCTCCTGCTAACAGATAAGACATTTTCTTCTTTTTGTTTTTGTGCTATATTTTTGCATTTTGTCCTGCACTTCTGTGGGGGCCTTCAGGGTCCCCTCCGGGGCTTTTGCCCTTTCAGTTTAGTTCAGCCACTGATGTTTGTACTTTTGCTTTTTCCAGTTTTTTCAGTGGCTGCTGTTTTGATTTTGTTACACCAGAGAACTAATTTAGGTGGTAGAGGTCGTGTGATCTCAGGTGTTTTTGAAATTAGTAGAGTTGGTGCTTTTCAGGGTTTTCTGGGATTGCAGTAAGTACCCTTCCTATCCTTTTCTATTAAGTTAGTTTGGGCCCCAGCGTTTGCTCATACTATTTTCTTTCTGTGTCAGTATTTCATCTTGTCTAACCGCCATTACTTGTTTGGGGGCTTTCTATTATCTTTGGGGTTCTGCTCCAGGGCAGATAGCTTTCCTATTTCTATCTTTAGGTGTAGTTAGTTTCTCAGGCTGTGACGAGGCATCTAGGACCAACGTAGGAACGCTCCACGGCTGCCTCTAGTTGTGGTGGTTAGTCAGGGTACTGCAATCTCATAGATTCCAACTGCTCTGGTGTATTGCCTTTTTTACCTGCACTCCTCAGCTACCGAAACATAACAGTATCACCGGCCCAAAAATTGAAAATTGTATGGTACTCACAGAAGGGAAAAAATATTGTGAAAGAAAAAAGGTTGTCAGAGTTGTCAGAGATATTTTTCTGTTTGTTGCATTTTTTTCCCTCTGTATCTCTGGGTGCTGGGGAGGATCTTTTCTCTCAATGGAGTTTGCACAGTTGTCTGGCCGTGTGGATCAGCTTGCCACTGAGGTTCAGAGTATTGCTGCATATCTTGCTAGGTTGCCTGTTGTGGAACCTAGGATTCCCATGCCAGATTTGTTTTTGGGGGATCGAGCTAAGTTTCAGAATTTCAAAAATAATTGTAAATTGTTTTTTGCCTTAAAATCTAAGTCCTCAGGGAACGCAGCGCAGCAGGTTCAAATGATCATCTCTCTCCTGCGCGGCGATCCTCAGGATTGGGCTTTTTCCCTGACACCTGGGGATCCTGTTTTGAGTGATGTTGATGCATTTTTTCAGGCTTTGGGGTTATTGTACGATGAGCCTAATGTCACTGATCAAGCTGAAAAAGCCTTGTTGGCATTAAATCAGGGGCCTTATGACGCTGAGTTATACTGTCAGAGATTCCGTAGGTGGGCAGTCCTGACCAAATGGAATGACGACGCTTTGGCAGCCCTTTTCCGAAAGGGTCTGTCAGATAATGTAAAGGATGTTATGGTGGGATTCCCTGTCCCCTCTGGTCTCAATGATTCTATGTCATTAGCGATTCAAATTGACAGACGTTTGCGTGAGCGGAGAAGTATGCGTGGAATGGTGTTGCCTTGTGAACCAGCTTCTGAACCCATGCAGTGTGATAGAGTGGTGTCTGGGGCACAGCGTCATGAGTTTCGAAAGCGCAATGGGTTATGTTTCTACTGTGGTGATGCCTCTCATGCTGTTTCAGTCTGCCCTAAGCGGGGAAGACATTTTGCACGCTCAGTTGTCTTGGGTAGTGTTCAGACTAAGTTTTTATTAACTGTCACTCTGATATGCTCTCTGTCCTCATTTTCTGCTCAGGCTTTCGTTGATTCTGGAGCAGCTATTAACCTGATGGATTATGATTTTGCTAAACGTTGTGGGTTTCCCTTGATACCCCTACAGAAGTCTATTCCCCTACTGGGGATCGATTCTACCCCTTTGGCTGAGAATAAACCCAGTTTTCTACTCAGGTGATAATGAGGGTTGAACCTGATCACCAGGAGTGCTGCAAATTTTTGGTTCTGTATAATCTGCATGACATTATCGTGCTGGGTTTCCCTTGGTTACAGTCTCATAAACCTGTTTTGGATTGGAAATCTGTGTCTGTAACCAGTTGGGGCTGCCAATGTGTTAATACCAACACTCCTGTTTTTTCTGCCTCCCCCCAGGCTCAGGATGTTCCTGACTTTTTGATTGATTTTTCTGATGTGTTTAGCGAAAGTAAATCTGCATCCTTGCCTCCCCATAGGAGCTATGACTGCGCTATTGAATTAGTGCCGGGTAGTAAATTCCCTAAAGGTCGCCTTTTTAACTTGTCTGTACCTGAACATGATGCTATGCGGTCTTATATCAAGGAGTCATTGGAGAAAGGTCATATCAGACCATCCTCTTCACCCTTAGGTGCCGGTTTTTTCTTTGTGGCCAAAAAAGATGGTTCATTAAGGCCGTGTATTGATTATCGTCTCTTGAACAATATTACTGTGAAATATCAATACCCGTTACCCTTGATTTCTGACCTGTTTTCCAGGGTGAAAAACGCTACTTGGTTTACCAAGCTTGACCTCAGGGGGGCGTATAACCTTATTCGCATTAAGCACGGGGATGAATGGAAGACGGCATTCAATACCCCTGAAGGGCATTTTGAGTACCTAGTGATGCCCTTTGGGCTCACTAATGCTCCTTCCGTCTTCCAGTCCTTCATGAATGACATTTTCAGGAATTTTGTGGACAAATTTCTGATTGTTTATTTGGATGATATCTTGATTTTTTCTAATGACTGGGACTCTCATGTGAAACATGTTCGAACTGTATTCCAGATTTTGAGAGAGAATGCTCTGTATGTGAAGGGATCAAAGTGTCTTTTTGGCGTACAGAGGATCTCATTTCTGGGATTCATTTTGTCCCCATCTGTTATTGAAATGGACACGGTCAAGGTTCAGGCCATCTGTGATTGGGTCCAACCTACTTCATTAAAGGCTCTTCAGAGATTTTTGGGTTTTGCCAATTTTTATCGTAAATTTATTGGTAATTTCTCGGTTATTGTTAAACCATTAACTGATTTGACCAGAAAGGGTTCTGATGTGGTGAATTGGCCTCCTGAGGGGGTGTAGTTCTTTCCGCCATCTCGCCCAATTTGAGACTTGCTCTGGAGGGGTGTCAGGAGGATAGGCCGAGTGCTCCCCTGTTGGAAAGTTGTTTGTCCCGGACCAGTGGAAAAAGAGTGTGATGTCTGAGATTCATTGTTCGCATTGGCTGGGCATCCCGGAATTTTTGGTACCAGAGACTTGGTTAGTCGGTCCTTTTGGTGGGCCTACCTTGTCTCGTGATGTCGGGGAAATTTGTGCAGTCCTGGGGGACTTGCTCTGCTCCAAGCCTTGCTCTCGCTCTAGTGGTTTGTTGATGCCTTGCCTGTGCCAAGAGACCATGGGACCCATTCTCTATGGATTTCATTTCCGACCTTCCTGTTTCTCAGAGAATGACCACCCATTGGGTAATTTGTGATAGGTTTTCCAAAATGATACATCTTGAAACATTACCTAAGTTGCCTTCCTCCTCTGAATTGGTGCGTTGTTCTTCAGCACGTGGTTCGTTTACACGGCATTCCTGAGAACATTGTGTTGACAGAGGAGTCCAGTTTGTTTCCAGATTTTGGAGGACTTTTTGTTCTAAATGGGTGTTCAATTGTCTTTTCCTCGGCATTTCATCCTCAGACCAATGGTCAAACTGAGAGAACAAACCAGACATTGGAGACTTATCTAAGATTGCTTTGTGTCTGCTGATCAGGATGACTGGGTCTCTTTTTTGCCTTTGGCTGAGTTTGCTCTTAATAATAGGGCTAGCTCTGCCACTTTGTGTCTCCGTTTTTCGTAATTCTGGGTTTCACCCTCGTTTTTCTTCAGGACAGAGGAGGCTTCTGTCTGTCCAGGTGTTGGACTCTGTTGTGGGGGCGTATGCAACAGTTTTGGGACCAGGTAGTGGAGAGGTTTTGTCCCTCTCTCAGGAGAAGGCCAGCGGTTTGCTAACGGCATAGGACTGATGGTCTCGGTTTAAAGTGGGGGACTTGGTCTGGTTGTCCTAAAGAATATTCCTATGAGAGTGGCATCTCCTAAGTTTAAGCCTAGGTTCATTGGACCTTTTTAAGATCTGGAGATTATTATCCTGTTTCTTTTCGTTTGCTTCTTCCAGGGACATTTAAGATCCATAACGTGTTCCACAAGTCCTTGTTGAAGAGGTTTGTTGAGCCAGTGGTTCCTGTGCTGTGCCTCCTGACCCTGTTTTGGTTGAGGGCAATCTGGAGTATGTGGTTGAGAAAATATTAGATTCTCATTTTTCTAGATGGAAACTCCAGTATTTGGTTAAATGGAGAGGTTATGGTCAGGAAGACAATTCTTGGGTGTTTGCTTCGGACATCCATGCTAGGAGACTTATCCTGTGCGTATCATAGAACTCATCCTGACCGACCTGGTTGCTCAAATGAGGGTTCGGTGACCCCCCCTCAAGGGGGGGGTACTGTTGTGAATGGGTTTGAGATGAGTTCTGAGAAAGAGGCTTCCTTGGTGGTTACAAGCGGTGCTGGTCTGTCCAGTGAAGATTGTGAGGACGGGGAATCAGGTGTTACTGACTGGTCTTATTTAAGGGAGTCACCTTTCCATCAGGGTTGCCGGTGATCAATTGTTCTGGTCTGAATCCTTCATTCTGTTTCCTTGTAGCCTGCTGTGTCGTGTCTGCATCTCTGCTAACAGATAAGACATTTTCTTCTTTTTGTTTTTGTGCTATATTTTTGCATTTTGTCCTGCACTTCTGTGGGGGCTTCAGGGTCCCCCCGGGGGCTTTGCCCTTTTAGTTTAGTTCAGCCACTGTGTTTGTACTTTTGCTTTTTCCAGTTTTTTTCAGTGGCTGCTGTTTTGATTTTTGTTACACCAGAGAACTAATTTAGGTGGTAGAGGTCGTGTGTCTCAGGTGATTTTGAAATTAGTAGAGTTGGTGCTTTTCAGGGTTTTCTGGGATTGCAGTAAGTACCCTTCCTATCCTTTTCTATTAAGTTAGTTTGGGCCCCAGCGTTTGCTCATACTATTTTCTTTCTGTGTCAGTATTTCATCTTGTCTAACCGCCATTACTTGTTTGGGGGCTTTCTATTATCTTTGGGGTTCTGCTCCGGGGCAGTAGCTTTCCTATTTCTAAACTTTAGGTGTAGTTAGTTTCTCAGGCTGTGACGAGGCGTCTAGGACCAAGTAGGAACGCTCCCGGCTGCCTTAGTTGTGGTGGTTTAGTCAGGGTACTGCAATCTCATAGATTCCAATGCTCTGGTGTATTGCCTTTTTTACCCGCATCCTCAGCTACCGGAAAACATAACAAGCGCCGCTGAATGACGTCATCATTCAGCGGCCGGCTGTGGGGGAGAGAGCGCGGACGCTGGACAGGTGAGATCGATGTGTGTGTGTGTGCCTGTGTGTATGAGAGAGTGCTGCCTGCGGTGCTGTATGTGTGATGGTGGTGGGGGGAGGCAGGCAGTGATGGTGGTGAGGAGGCGATGATGATGATGGGGAGGCAATGATAATGGGAAGGCAATGATGTGATGATGATATTAATGGGGAGGCAATGATAATGATGATGATGGGGAGACAATTGATAATGGGAAAGGGAATGATGATGTGATATTAATGGGGAGGCAAGATAATGAAGAGATGGGAGGCAATGATAAAGGAGGCAATGATGATGATATTAATGGGGAGGCAATGATAATGATGATGATGAGGAGGCAATGATAATGGGAAGGCAATGATGATGATATTAATGGGGAGGCAATGATAATGTGATGATGAGGAGGCAATGATAATGGGAAGGCAATGATGATGATGATGATATTAATGGGGAGGCAATGATGATAAAGGGAGGCATGATGTTGATGATGGGCAGGCAATGATGATGTAATGGAGAGTCTTTCCACAGCGCCCTTTTTTGAGCCGTAACAGTGCAGAACGCAGCACAGTGTAGAGGAGAGCTCCATATTTTGTATGGAGCATTATATTGGGTCCAGTTATTCTGTATGGAGCTTATTATTGGGTCCAGTATTCTGTATGGAGCATTATATGGGGGTGGGGGGTGACATCCTGCATGGGGTATTATATGGGTGATGAGGGGGAGACTGTGGTGCCATAATATTGTATGGAGGACTGTACTGTCCAGTCTGTACTGTGCACTGTGAGGATTGGCGGTTTTTGAGCTATTGTACATTTTACAATTAGATATCACTCATGTAATGTAAGAAGTGAGTATTTGGCATTGTTACTATACCTATTTTTCTCTGCAGTATCTGTGCATCATGAATCGTGGTCTGTGTTAAAGGGGCCCACTGAGACTCTTTCGCCGGGGCCCATAAAAACCATGGAGGCCGGCCTGCATGAAGCGCTCACTTGACGCATGGTGGGCATAGGCCACATGCATAGAGTGAGCCTTTTCAATGCAATCCTATGGTGGTGGAATCACCGCGATTCCACTAAATTAATGAACATGCTGCGTATTTTACCGCGATGCGATTACGCTCCAGAAAAAACCGCAGCATTAGTACAGCAACTGCGGAATCCCATAGCCTTGCATGGGATGCGTTTTGTTAGCGTTTTTATAAGTGTTTCCACAGGGGGAAAAACACGGCGAAAACGCTTTAAAAACGCAATGTGGGCACACAGCCTACAGTTCCTCTTCTGGCTGCTCTTCCTCATTGTCGCCATATCTGGCAGTCCACATGTGCACAAGACATAAAGGCTTCCACACACATCAGATAAAAGTCGTTCAGAGCCACATTAGTCGCTGTCACTCGTGGACGGGGGCTCCGCTGAGCGCACAGGGGGCGCACACACTGGCAGCTTTCCTGCATCTCCAGGTGCTCTTATTTTATTTTTGGGACAGGGCTTTTCCCATGATGTCACCTCAGCTCAGCACACCTCCTCTGCTCCAGCACAGAAGTCGGCAGCCAAGTGACATTAACTCTTTCAAGACTTCCCCTCCGCAGAGTAACAGCTACACACCGCCTGCAAATCGCGGCACTGTCGCTTTAAGACAGAGCTTCCTGCCGAGGAGAGTCAGGCAGTTGGGAGCGGTCACATGACCGAGTCTTGTGACTGGACGCGCTCACAGTACACAGCAGCAGCAGCACCGAGCACATTGGGAGGGAGCACAGCATGGTCTCAAGCCGCTCCTGCAGGACCGACCCCCGGCGTACAGTCCGGCCGCCACCGGGGGCTGCGAGTACGGGCAGCAGAACTACGGCACCCTCCCGGGAGCCCGCAGAGCGCAGCCCAGAGCGGCGGGCAGCCTCCGCCATACCCCTACCCCACGGCCACGGGCAGCGGTGAGTATCGTGACCAGTGTGAGCCTCTGTCAGGACTGGGAGCAATGCATCCTTCCTGTTATCTGTCATGTATCTAAGTGTATCTATCGTCCACTACTAATATAGCATTTCTCCTTCTATCTCTAATACTAGTATATACATGCAATATATATATATATATCCCATATAGATATATATATTTATAGTTATATATATATATCTATATCTATTGATATATATATATCTATTAGATATAGATAAATATTAGCGCAGACATGTTGCTGCTTATAAGGGCACAAATCTGAGAACCCTTGAAACAGCTGCGGACATAGCCAGGAGAGGACCCCCTATATGAGAGCAGTATATGGGCCCTTTTCGGTGCAATAGTTGATCATAATGGACACTGTGTCTAAGGGCTCGTTCACACGTCAGTGAGTGCTATCCGTTTTTTTTTATTCACAGATTGTACTTGTATTTTGCTTTTCTGTGGGGCTGTTCACATGTAATTTTATTTTATTTTTTCTTGTGCTTCGTGCAAAATCACAGAGATGTGTCAGATCAATCTCAGCAATGAAAGTTATGGGTTGTTGAAAATTGAAAATTAT
Source organism: Oophaga sylvatica (assembly GCA_033576555.1). Taxonomy (NCBI): domain Eukaryota; kingdom Metazoa; phylum Chordata; class Amphibia; order Anura; family Dendrobatidae; genus Oophaga; species Oophaga sylvatica. The sequence continues at coordinate 125,008,349 of JARQOD010000007.1, forward strand.
CAGGCCGCACTCAGATGCCATCTTGGTGCGGTTTGATTTTCACTGACTGATAGGAGAAAGTGGAGAAACATTTTTATTTTTTTTTTTCCTGTGGAAAAAACTGATAAAAAATTGGACACTGATAAAAATGACTGATTAAACTTGATCCTTTTTTTTTCGTCCGTGAAAAAAACTGACGTGTGATGAGGCCTGAAGCGGTTTGTGGCTTTGGAGGCAGAAGTGGGTCCCATTACCTTTTGGGCCCCTGTACGGTTTCACTGGCTGCAATAATGGTATGTCCGCCCTGCACTACGATATGCGAGTGTCGCTTGTTCTTTCTGTGCGAGTTACCATATGCAGATGTGTCTCATTGAACGCATGGTCTATCTAGACTTAAAACTGCAGATCCAGAGGGCATCAGTTATCCCGGGGGCACCTGTAGTTGGGAAACGTTAGATTTACACTACCTTGTAAGCAGCCATGTTTCTGGTCCGACCATGAGTCTCCTGACCCAAACTAACAGCCACATATACACCTCTAACGCTGTTCGTTCAGCTCTTGAAGATCCGCGGTCCAGCCAGAAATTGCGTTAGAAACATGGACCCAAAAACTATAGCTACTGTATGGTTTGTAAGTCTGGCCTAAGCTGGCCATACACTTCCAGTGAAATATCAGTGGGGTGGCCTGAAAGTTTCTGATGACAAATATTGGGAGGTAAAAAAAAAAAAAAAAAAAAGAATGGCTTTCTAATGTGTAGAACCCTCTGAAAGGGACCAATGAGCATTTATGCTTTGTTTTCAACTTCCTCCAAACATCGAAGGGACTATTCACGTAAACTAAAAGTCAGCTGAACACCCCAAATTTGTCGATATCAGCCAGAAATAATGTGTATATGGGGTCAATAGAATCCCACCAAAAAGATGTATAAGGAAAGAAGGACTGGGCATGTTGGATTTTAATATATCTGATCCTTTCAGCCAGCAAGGGGGTTCTCCTCTCACTCCATTAATAGTCTTATATGCTTGGCCAGCTGCTGTCTTAGACCATCGTTCCTTGCTTCTGACGTAGGTTTATGCTGTCTGAACCACGGGATACTCGGATACTGGTTGCGTTATTGCATAAGTGCATGTTTTACTCTGAAAGGCTGCGGCATTTTCAGTAAAAAAAAACCCAAAACATATTTTGAAAAGCCAGCCGCTGACAATGCATCTCAAATGACTAATCCAAAGCTGGCCCTAGTGGCTTCTCCCCGCCGCCTTCCATGGCTTACATGCCTCCTCTTATACACACATATCCCTGTCAGTCTATGGGAGAGGGGTGGGAAGAAGCCGCAGGGGACTGTTTTGGGCTAGTCATTCATGATGCACAATTCTGGGCGGCTTTTCAATGTATGTTTCAAAGTACGCGGCCTTCAGGTTCCCTTTAATTGAGTTATAGTGAAGCTGGGCCACTACACTTCCTATTTGTCAGTGTTTGTACAATAATTTACAATAGTGTTAATTATAAAAAGTTAACTTTGTACTTCCTTAAACTCTTCACAATGGAGATTATATCTGTGGGTGGATTTGATAAAAAAAAATCCTTCTTAATATCAATAACAGAATGAATGAAATGTTTATATTGAGGAAGGAAATAAGGCAAAAACCACTGTAATTAGTACGTTATATATTTCCTGATATAGTTCTATTAGCTAATAGTCTATTAGCCTAATAGTCGCTCCAGCCCAGGTCCCAGCTGATCCTTGTGTCTGCACGCGAAGAGGGCCAGAGGAGTACTTAGTTCAATAGCTTTTCTAGTCTCCTTAGCTGTGACAGAGAAGAGGACTGGCTTAAATACGGGATATGTGCCAGCCAGCCCCCTTTACACACAGCTCCACTCATTTGGTGTCGCAGGAGACCATTTCCTTGAAGGCAGTCTGCCATGATCTTCTATGGGGCAGAAACGCAATGACTTGCCACACGGGTCTGAAAAATGAGAAGAGCTGTTGTGTAGTGAAGGAGCATTCATCCACAGTTTCTGCATGTATGACGGTTTATGGGCATACTTGTCCACTGCTCCATGCAACGTGGTAGGAAATTTATATTAGATCCAGTAGCTGGAAGGCCTACAGATGCCAAAACTGAGGCCATTAATCTTGGCAAATGCCAGACCCTTTCGTTGATTTAATAACTACCCCCCCCCTTTTGAGTTATTGTCACACTAAATGGTATGCCACACTAAGCGAGATCGCAAACGAGATCGCAATTGCGTCACCATTTATGACGCAGTAGCGTTCTCGTTAGCGACTTAGCTGTGTGTGACATGTAGCAGCGATGTGGCCCCTGCTGAGATGTTGTTGATCGCTCATGAACGTTCTGAGCCATTTTTTGGTCGTTGGTGTCCCGCGGGTTTGAGCCTGAATCGCTGAGTGTGACACCCTTTATGAACGACTTCACCAGCATCGCAGGTGGGACTAGGTTTTCCCAATGACCGCAGAGGTTCTTTATACTGATCGCTGATGAGATGTGTTTGGAATCACAGATCGCTGATGAGTTGTGTTTGGAATCACACAGCTAAGTCGCTAACGAGATCGCTACTGCATCATAAATGGTGACGCAGTAGTGATCTCGTTAGCGATCTCGCTTAGTGTGGCATACCTTTAAGGGCCAAGTCAGGCGTCCATATAAATCGGACTGAGATCGGAAAGCTATGCACGGACTGGCTGGCAGCTCTCCTTAACCGAATGAGCTAGCTACATAGAAATACATGAAGCTGTCATGCTTGGTAGGTAGAACGCTGGCCAGTCCATGCATTGCGTTCCGATTTAGGTTAAATTTATACGGCCTTCTGACTGTTTCTTAACCTTGTGAGACATCATTAGTTACAAATACTGAGCTTTAGTCTTGAAAACCTTTTACTTTAGCTTCTAGATTGGGAGCATTATCTCCCAAGTCATGTGACATTTGGCTATCACATGCTCATTATACAGTGTTATCACTGATCTCCAGATACTCTACGCTAACATATGTGAATGTCCTGCATAAGTCTTATCATTGTGTCGCCGTGATCGCTTGCCTTAACCACGTAAATAATCAGAATCATCCAAACTGCACCAGCATCCCCTCTACTCTACTTATTGCTGGTGGCCACTTAAAAGGGGCTCCCACCTTTCCCTGAAGGTGGCAGATGTTTCTGAGGAATTAAGCTGCCACTAGCCGTGTCCGGCAGTGAGTTATGCCCTCTTTCTGGAATCGGATTTTTTTTTTTATTAAACAAAACCACTTTGCATATAGTTTTCCTTTTTTTTTTTTCTTTTTCAAACGGGAGGAGGAAGTAATGTGAAATATTGACACGGTTACAGATTAGCTCAAGGAAGTCAATCATGGCATTTATGTGTATATATAGATGTCAATTAATAACAACAATAAAGCAACAGGAATTGGTAGAAGCAATATCCATCCGCCTAACTGAGAGCTGCTTCTGATTGACTTCTCTGTTGAAAGTCTCTAATTTCAATTATTCTTTCTTTTCTCTTTCGATCAAGACCCAAGTGTAAGGGGATGGAGAACAGAAAGGATCGCTCTATCTCTTAGGCCGATTTCAAACGTCCTGATGTTTCTGGTACTGGAGATATGTGTCCGTGTAATACTTGAAGCACACATGTGGCAACTGTGTGCAGTATTTGACGGGCGCCAGGGAAGAAGCGCAACAGTAGAGCTGTTCCCCGGCGCCAGGTGCTGAAGATGGCTCTCATAATTTTCCCCTGCTCTGCCCGCGATTAGCATGAGCAGAGGCGAATGATGAGAGATATTCAATGATAACAGGGACTATTGCTCCCATCAGCCTACACCTGCTGTCGCTAATACAGAAGAGCAGGGTGGCAGCTGATTAGCACAGGTGATGAATACTCCTCGCAGCTGGTGGCTGCAACTCTCAGCTTCAGTGAGGCGCGGTCACACTAGCGAGTTTGATGCGAGTTAGTCGCACGACTTACTCGCATCAACACCCGGCACGGCCGCCCGCTCTCGGACCAGAGTGCACGGCTGCATGTATTTCTATGCCGCCGCGCACTCTGGTCCGAGAGCGGGCGGCCGTGCCGGGTGTTGATGTAAGTCGTGCGACTAAACTCGCATCAACTCGCTAGTGCGACTCCGGCCTAAGATGGTTATCAAGAATAGAGGCTTCCACAAGCTTTTTTATTTAATTAAAAAAAAGTGTGGAGTCCCCCTCATTGTTGACAACCAGCACCTTGCTAAAGCAGACAGCTGGGGGGCTGGTATTCTCATGCTGGTAAGGGGACATGGATATTGACTCCCCAGCTAAAAATAGAAGCCTGCAGCCGTCCAGAAATGGCACATCTAAGCCCACAGCTTAGTAATGGAAAGGTGTCTATAAGACGCCCATCCATTAATAATACTATAGTTGTATTGTAAATAAACACACAGCCAGAATAAAGTCCTTTATTTGAAAACAAAACACACTTTTCTTCCATTTTTATTTAAAATAACACAGTTATACTCGCCTAACGCCTAATTCCACTCAATCCCTTGTTTCCTGTAATAAAACAAAAATAAAAAAAACAACAATATCCCTCACTTGTCCGATGTTCTGTCCCACTGTCATAATCCGTGTCTGGGGATTAATAGTTTTCAACCTGAACGGTGCCAAGATGCTACCGTCCAGGCTGAGAACAACTAATGAATGAGCTGCTGCAAGCGCAGCATCAATGAGCAGCAGTGACCTAACCGAGGTTGCACCCGGTCACTGAGGCTGTGTTCCCAGCCGGACTGAACTGCGGTGACCTCAGCACTGCGAGAAACAGTCACTGAGTTCATGCAATTCAGCTCGGTGAGCTCAAAGATCTGCGGTGCACTCAACAACATTTTCTCACAGTGCTGAGGTCACTGCAGTTCAGCCTGGCTGGGAACGCCGCCTCAGTGACCGGCAGTAACCTCGATAAGGTCACTGATGCTGTGCTCAAAGCAGCTCATTCACCTGTTAAAAAGCGGAAGTGTCAGGATATTTTCCCAGGGACACAGGGTTGTGGAAACAGACTGACATGTGCACAGACCCATTCATTTGAATTGGGGTTTAGGTGTGTAAGTGTCTATTGGTATGTGTGAAAATGGCACCACACGTACTTGACACACTGACATTTTGCATTTGGGCAGGCACCTCTTTTGAGAGGAAGCTTGAGGTTTGTTACAGCTAATGAGCAAGATTTAATTGTGTAGTCTTTGGGATTCACATGAAGATAACCTTGGGATTAGTTCAGGGATCTCCATTGTTCCAAAGAAATATCTCCCAGTTAGACTTAAGCCCCCGTCCACACTAAGCGAGATCGCTGATGCGTCACCGATTTTATGACGCAACAGCGACCTAGCCAGCGATCTCGCTTAGTGGACACGCAGCGACAACCAGCCCCCCTGCTGGGTTATAGCTGATCGTCGTTGAATGTCCTGGACCATTTTTTCATCGTTGGTCTCCGTTGCCAGCTTGCATCGCTGGTGTGACAGCGGGAGACCAACGATCTGGGAGCTGGTATCCAATGTACATATCGGGTAACTAAGCACCGCGCGGCACCTGTTACGGTCGTACCCTGGTTACTGGCTCCAGCTTTGCTGTAGAGCGCTGAGAGACGGTATCTAGGGTACATATGGGTAAACTAGGTGCCGCGCGGGCTTAGTTACCCGATGTGTACATTGGATACCAGCGTGCTCGCTGGTCCTGATCGCTGGTGAGTCTGCCCATGTGACAGCTCACCAGCGATCAGCTAACGATGTCCCAGCAATCCCATCCAAGTCGTATGGGTTGGTGGGGATCGCTGGGACATTGAAGAGTGTGACGGGACCTTACCCTCCATTATTTTTGCCTCTGTCTGAATCAACAATAGTTGTTCATAGTTTGTGAAATTTAGACTTTTACTAGAGTCCGAGAAGTCAATAGGGTCAATAATTGTTTGCAAATTGTTATAGGTGATAGTTTATTTTAGTGTTGGACGCTTGCCTTAATTACCAGGTATTGATAGAAAATTTTTAGGGTATCCAAAACTCCACTTGTAATTGTTCAGGACTTTTAAAGAACCTACGCCCCTTTCCTACCGAAAACCCATGCCCATTATGCCAAGTTCAGTGTCTATGGGGGGTGTCTATTGGTTATGCTCCAATCCTCTTGACCCCTCAATGTTTTATAACATCTTTTCCCCAAGTGCCCTTTTAATTTTCTCTAAAATTTGAGTTCACCGTGGATGGAATTTGCAATTTACAAGTGCGCTGTATAGTTTGTTTAGTCCACAGCAGAAACCCATTTATTTATTATTTTCTGAGTTGATTGGCCGCCTTACCAGGAAGGGTAGGGATCTTGGACTTGGACCTTGTTATGGAGATGTGTGTGGGTCCCAAATCTATTAGATATTTCTGCATGTCCTACGGATATATAGACAATCACCCTTTTAAATAATGTGAGTCTGTAGACTGTGAGCCCTCGCGGGCAGGGTCCTCTCTCCTTCTGTTCTTGTGTGTTGCCTTGTATTGCTCACGTTTATTGTACTTGTCTATATTTGCCCTTTTCCCTTCGCCTGGACAGCACCATGGAGGACGTCCTCCTGGCCTATAGCGGGGGAAGGATCCAGAGAGGTTTAAAAGGCCCCTCCCCCCTCCACCCTCCAGTGTTTTTCCTGTCCACAGGGGCGGTTGTATGGAGGTTGTCCAGGAGTGGACGAAGAAGAAGGTGGACGTTTTCAGGCCCGGGGGAGGGTGTGTGGTCCATTCTTCCCCTGTCAAGTAGTCCGGGGGCTGAAACTTCCGGGGGGGTCCCACCCAAAGACGTGGTGGAGAAGCTCCTGGGTTAGGCCGCTTCCTCCGCAGTGGGGCTCTCGGCCTGAGCTGGCCCCATTCCAGCGAAGATACCGGCGTGCGGGGGGGGCCTGGCGTTTGGGAGTCAGGGCCCGAGCTAGAGGCCAGCGTCGTTCCATGGTTGAACGCGGAGGTGCGAACGGAAGGGCAACAGGGGGGTTTCCTGGATTTGGGGGCATAGGAGGAAATCTGGCGGTAATGCGTTCTGGCGGGCGCCGCTTCCCCAGTGGGCTTTGGCGTTAACCGCTCCCCTGTCTTTTGCGGGGTTGGACCAGCACGGTGAGTGCACTGGAATGTTTTTGTGGCCTAGGCCTCTGGACTGTGCTAGCCTCTGCCTTTGTGCAAGTGGCATAAAGCCTCATATGTGAGGGTGTTTACATGTACACAGTCAGGTTGGACTTAATTTGATAAGCCTTGCCGGTACTCTCATGTTTGCTTCTTAGTGCATGTCGGGTGCACGAGCCTTATGATTGGACTTCGAGTGACTTTTTTTTTTTGAAGCTGTTTTCCATTTTTTTATTCAATAAACAAGTGTTTCACTTTTTTCTTTTGCTTTAACTCTCCATCCATAAGGTCGCATAGGTTAATGGGGGCAATGTCTCCTGAAACGCCCTCCAGCTGTGGCGCATTAATTGCTCCTTCGGGTGGGGTGTTGCATTTGAGAATATATTCGGCTTGAGATTTATCGGAACTTGAGAGATTCTCTTTGGCCTCTAACTGGGACCCGTCTTTGTTTGGACACCTCAAGATGGTATACGTTGTACTGCAGCATGTGTTCTATGCTCATTTGATGCCTCTGGCATCATATTGCATCAGAGTGCGACTTAAGCGCTTATAGTGCCTTTGTGTCATGTTCCTATATCTTATTGATCATTGGCCTCAATGCATTTATTGAGGCTTGTGCATTTTGCTCAAGTGCCTCTATTCATCATTTTTGAGTGCCCCTGGTTTGTCTGCATCTGGTGCCTCTATTCTCTTTTGAGTTGCCCCGTGCTTTTGTCATAGTGTCCATAGTGCCTTTGTGTTATTAATCTATATATGTTGCCTTATGCATCATATTGTGCCTCGTGGTGGGTACTGCATCATAGTGCTTTATGCTTATATGATTGCCTCGGCAACCTATTGATCGTGCTTTGGCCTTTGTGTCATTTACATCATTTTCTTATTCCATCTTTGTTCCTTATGTATCTTTTGGTGTTCTGTGCATTGTATGCATAATAGTGCTTATGCATATATTAAGTGCCTTGGGATCGTATTGCTCATGGTGCCTCTATGCTTCATATTGGTCCTCTGTACATTAAATTCTATAGGCCTTATGCATCTTTGAGTTCCTTGTACATCACTTTGTTCATAGTGTCTCTGTGCATATTTTTATTGCCTCTGGCATCTTTGCATCAGAGTGCTTCATTACCTCTATGTTCTTTAACATCTATTGCTCATGTGCCTGTGTGCATAAGTGTCTCTAGCGTTTATTAATCTGGTGCCTTTGGGATCTAGTACTTCATAGTGCCTTTGCTTTATTACATCATGTTTCATAGTATTTATGCATATTTAATAATTGTAGGGTGCATCATGGTGTTTCATAGTGCTTGGGCGGCAGATTGCTCATGTGTTTATAGTGCCTCTATGCATCAGGGGATGATTTTCTTTGGCATTATATTGCAATATAACATAGTGTCTTTGTGCTATGTGTCTATTCCCCAATAGTGTCTTTCTGCATTCTTGCATCATTATTTCTCATAGTGTCTTTGTGTCATATTGCATTGTGTTTTTCTCATTAATTGCATCATTTACATCATGTGTCTTTCTGCTTCATATTGCATCATAGTGTCTTTGTGAATCATACTGATCATGTGTTTGGTGCATTTTATTGCATCAATGCTCTTGTCTTTGTGATCATATTGTAAGTCCGCAAGGATTGGGTTCTTCCCTTTGTATCACTTGTCTTGTAAATTTTTTTTACTGTAGATATATCTTTTAAAATTTGGTGAGCCCCTTCTCATGCGCACCATGGAATTTGCCGCTATAATTATATTGATCATAGTGCTTCTGGCTATTGCATCATAAGCTTCAGTGCTCGATGTGTCTTGGTGTCAAGTACCTCAGTGCTTATGTACATCGGACATTGTGGTTTTGTGTTTTTGGCTTAGACCTTTGATTTGCCTTATTCGTGCCCCCAATTTTAGGTCGGTCACCCTTCACTTTGTTCGGGCAACTCGTTTATAGAGTCCCTTTTTAGGACCCAGGGTCGCTTCGGTTGTTCATTCCTTGCAACTGGGCTTAGCCGACGAAAAAGCTATGCCTGAATTGGGCCCAGTAATTAGCTTTCTTCAGGATGGAACAGAACTCTCAAGTGAGTTATGCTTGAGGATTAAAGGAAGTCTCTTCCATGTTGGCTTTAAAGGGGCGACTCTTGGGGTCACCTAAAGTGGACATATAGTGGAAAGCGGAAATCTCATGAGGTGGAAAAAAGAATGTTCCCGACTCCAATTTGGCAGTCGGATAGTTTCCTTTCAACACCCGGGTAAAAGATTCTTGGCCCTAAATCCGTTGTATTACGTTTACCAGGGTCGGCATTTGCCTTTGTCTTTGTGGCAAAATGGCGGCATGTCATGTGACAGAAGATCCCTACCCCTGTTGTACGCATCAGGGTCCTAATGTAAGAGAATCTGTATCCGGTCTCTTAAGTTAGGCCTATAGTCCTTTGATCACAGTTAAAAAATTCCCTCCGAGGGAAGGAAACTACTTCCCTCAGTTTTAGAATATGGTTCCCCACCGGGCGTGGGGGATAAACATCTCTAAGAAAATTGCCTTTTTCGATAAATATATAATAAGTTGGCACTTTGTAATTAATGTCGTAGCTAATAACTATTAGAGCCGTCAATTTCTGTGTCAAAGGATTTTTTCAACATCCTCCCCCCCCCCCCCCACGCTTACTTCTCGATTCAGAGTCCGACTCCCGTTTTTAAAAGGTACTGCCAATAAAATCCCGCTGGCGATTCGTTAGCGTTGATATGGAGATGCTTCGGGATGTTTCTTATCGTAGATGCTGCCGCTTGGCGTTGTAGTTAACGACGCTATCGCCGTTGGCATCTTCTTAACGATTTAGCGGTCAAAAGTACCGCTAAACGTGAGAAAAAAAAAAAGGTGCCACACAGCGATAAGATACTTACCCACGGTGGCGCCACCCGCGATGAATAGGGTCCGGAACGATTCCGCGCGAGGGTCACAGCAGGAGTCGCGCTGGAAGCGCCGCACTGACATTTCGCTAACGGGTCGCAGTTGAGTTTTTTGGCGATCCGTGGGATATTGTTTAGTGTGGCATACCCTTTACATCAGAAAGCAAGAGTGGTGATCCAATCTTCCTTTTAACATTTACCGAGAGCCCAATTGTTTGTACTGGGAGATTTACCTGCCGATGGAGTATTTCCTTAGTTCCAATAATATCCAACCCTTATGGGGTTGGACCTCTAGGTTTCGAGTAGACATGTTCCCAGAAAGAGTAGGGTCTAATCAATGCTCTGCCTTTTCATGTATAAAGTTTTTGGGCTTGATCTTTCGCAGTCCGGGTTTTGTCCTGAGGTTCCTCGTAAGTTGGTAAGCCGGTCTCTAAACCAGGTTTAATTTGGCCCAGGAGGACAATGAAGGAACAGTCCCGTGTGTTAAGCACATCCAGCCGTTAATGGTCTGTACAGTCCTCATTGTGTGGTGACTGTAACTATCACTTATTTTTGTGGGAAATTTTAGATTTTAAGGTTTCGTGGCTGCGGTGTCTTATCTATCACAATAATGTAATTCTTGCGGTTCATTAGTGGTATTGGGGTACAAAGCTGTGTTTCATTCCGTCTCTGGGGGTTTTCTTGTTACACATTTACTGGAATTGGCCATTTAAAACATATACGGCACTCCTCTGTGTTATCTTTACGAATTTCTTTAGATATCTTATTTCTTTTTGATCTTTCGATCATTTCTTATCTAACCTGGTTCTTACCTGGGACTTTGGTCCCTTGGCTTTTTTCCCACCCTGGGTTTTTTTGGTATTCTCCATGGTGCTGTCCTGGGGAGTAATGGGAAAAGGAAATTAGACTACGGTATTCTTTTCCAGGAGTCCCTAAGGACAGCACCTAATTCCCTCCCTTTGTTTTTTTGGATTGAAGGGATCAATCTTGGCGGATGGTGTCGAGTTGCCAAGGCTAGGATAAAGAAGAGTTGTTCAATGGTTTCTTCTAGCGTTTGTAAGGGCGGTTTTTAGACCATTTCCTGCCACTTCGGTGGTACTTTGAAAAAACCTGGAGGGTGGAGGTGGGAGGGGCCTTTTTCCTCTCTGTGACCTGTCCCGCTATAGGTCAGGGAGGACGTCCTCCATGGGCTGTCCTAGGGACTCCTGGAAATGAATTACCGGTAGGTCTAATTTCTTTTCATTGTAAAGGATGGAAAAATGGCGCTTTAAAAATGTATAATAAATACATTTTTCTACACACACTTTTTAAAAAATGTGATTCTCTCGTTTTCGTTGGTTTTTTTCAACCCAGTCTTGAAGAAGAAAAAATATGCAATTATAGCTATGTAAATCATTGTATGCTATGTGTTAATTATATTTTTTGGGGTTTACATATGTATGTATGTTTGGGGGGGTGCTTTAAAGGGGTTTTTCCCACAAACAAAAGTTCTTTTAATCAACAGATCTTGGGAATAATAATAAGTTCCCAATTGGATGTGTTTAAAAAAATGTCCTGTGTGAGATAATCTTATTAAATGTGCCCTGCGTGCACTGTGTTTGGCTGTGTTGCCCTGCGGGTAAATGGTCTGTATACCACAGTCCTGGGCGGGGGGGAGGAAAAGAGCGCAGCAGGGCAGCAGGGGATCGCGTGATTCTATTTTCATTCCTTACAAGTTTTTAACCCCTTCACCCCAAGGGTGGTTTGCAGTTAATGACCGGGCTTTTTACAATTTGACCACTGTCTCTTTTGAGGTTTACTCGGGGAAAGCTTCAAGGTCTTCGGAATTTGTATTCACGTTGAAGTAAAATTTCTTGATAATAATTGGTTTATTTTTGAAAAAAACGCAAATTTGGCGAAAAAATTTTTTAAATTTTTTTCAAATTTTCAACTTTGAATTTTTTTCCCTTAAAAAGAGAAATTGTCGACAAAAAAAGTTAATAAATTAAATTTCCCACTGTTTCTTTACATCTGCACAATTTTGGACCAAAAAATTTTTTTTTTGTTAGGAAGTTATAAGGGTTAAAATTGCCGCGATTTCTCATTTTTCAACAAAATTTACAAGCCATTTTTTTAGGGGGCCACCTTCATTTGAAGTCCTTTGAGGGGTCTTTTGGCAGAAAATACCCAAAAGTGACACCTTCTAAAAACTGCACCCCTCAGGTACTCAAAACCACTTCAGAAGTTTTTAACCCTTCAGGTGTTCACGGAACTAAAGCAACGGGAAGGAAAAATGAATATTTACTTTTTAGCCACAAAAATGATCTTTTACAAACTTTTTTTTTTTTTTTCACAAGGGTTAAAAAGGAGAAAAAAAATGGGCAGTTAAGGTTGTTATGCAATTTTCCTGAGACGCCAAACCCCCAAAAGTGGGGGGAAAACCACTGTTTGGGCACACGGCAGAGCCGAAGGGAAGGAGCGCGTTTGACTTTTTCAAACTAAAATTGGCTGGAATTGAGATTGGAGCCATGTGTGTTTGGAGAGCCCCTGATGCGCCTAAACAGTGGAACCCCCCAAGTGACACCATTTTGGAAACTGACCCCTAAGGTACTTATTAGATTGTTGGAGCACTTTGAACTCCCAAGTGTTTCACAAAGCTTATAATGCCTGGTGTGAAAAAAAAAAAAATAATTTTCCACAAAAAGATTTTTTGTCCCAAAATTTTGAATTTTCCCAAGGAAATTGGACCCCAAAGTTGTTGTCCAATTTGTCCTGGTCGTGAAACCCATATGTGGGGGGGGGGACTGTTTGGGTGCACGGCAGGGTTGAAAGGAAGTAGTAACGTTTTGGAATGCGCGTTGATGGGGGTCATGTTCCGTTTGCAGTGCCCGTGAGTAAACGTGGAACCCCCCCCAAGTGACCCCCATTTTGAAAAATTACCCCCTAAGGAAATTATCTAGTTTTGGGTTTACTTTGAACCCCAAGTGCTTCACACAGTTTTAATGCCCGGGCTTGAAAATAAAAATCCTATTTTTTTCCAAAAATTATATTTAGTCATAATTTTTTATTTTCAAGGGTAACAGGGGAAATTGGACCACATAAGTTGTTGTAATTTGTCTGAGTACGCTGATACCCCAATGTGGGTGGGAACCCTGTTTGGGGCCGGCAGAGTCGGAATGGAAGGGGCACCATTGATTTTTCCAACCAAAATTGGTGGAATTGAGTTGGATGCCAGTTGCATTTGGAGGCCCCTGATGTGCCTAAACAGTGGAAACCCCCCCAAATGCCCCCTTTTTTTGGAAAATGACCCCCTAAGGAACTTTTCTAGATCTTGGTGAGCAATTTGAAACCCCCAAGTGCTTACAAAGTTTATAAGTAGAGCCGTAAAATTTAAAAAATCATATTTTTTCCACAAAAATGTCTTTTCACCCCAATTTTTATTTTTCCAAGGGTTTTAACAAGACTCCAAAATTTATTGTGCATTTGTCTGAGTGCGTGCCCCATATGGGGGGGGGGAAACATTTTTGGGTGATGGAGGTTTGGAGGGAAGGAAGCGCGTTCGCTTTTTCAAACAGAATGGGCTGGTTGCCATGTCGTGTTTGGAGAGTCTGATTTTCCTAAACGGGAAACCCCTTAAATGTGCCATTTTGGAAACTAGACCCCTCAAGGAACTTATCTGAGTGTGGTGAGAAACTTTTACCCCAGGTGTTTCACTAAGTTTATAAGTACAGCCGTAAAATAAAAAAATCTTTTTTTTTTTACAAAAAGATTTTTTCGTCCCCAATATTTTATTTTCACAAGGGTAAAGAAGAAATTGGAACCCAAAAGTTGTTGTAAAATTTGTCCTGAGTACGCTGTACCCAATATGGGGGGAGAAAAATACTGTATGGGCGCGCGGGTCGGAAGGGAAGTGTGGTTTTGGATTGCAGACTTTGATGGAATGGTTGGGGGGTCATGTCACATTTGGAGGCCCCCTATGCACTATCAGTGGAAACCCCCCACAAGTGACCCCTTTTGGTAAATAGACCCCCAAGGAATTTTTAGATGTGTGGTGAGCACTTTAAACCCCCGAAGTGCTTCAAGAAGTTTTAACGTCAGCCGTAAAAATAAAAAAATTTTTTTTTTTTTTTAAAAAAATTTTGATTTTTTCGCCCCAAATTTTATTTTCACAAGGGTAAAAGAATTGGAACCAAAAGTTGTTGTCAATTTGTCCTGGTAGTGAACCCAAATATGGGGGGAAAAATACTGTAGGGCGCACGTCAGGGCTCGAAGGGAAAGTTGTGACGTTTTGGATTGCGACTTTGATAAAATGGTTTGGGGGGTTATGTCGATTTGGAGGCCCCTGATGACCTAAACGTGGAAACCCCCCACAAGTGACCCCATTTGGAAATAGCCCAAACAAGGAACTTGTCTGATTTGTGGTAGCACTTTGAACCCCGAATGCTTAAAGAATTTTTATAACGCCACAGCCGTAAAAATAAAAAACCTTTTTTTTTTTTTGCAAAAAGGATTTTTTTGCCCAATTTTTATTTTACAAGGGTAACAGGAGAAATTGGGACCCCAAAAGTTGTTGTCCAATTTGTCCTGAGTCGCTGATATCCAATATGTGGGGAAAAACTACTGTATGGGTACACGTCGGGGCTGGAAGGGAAGTATGACGTTTGGTTGCAGATTTGATGGAATGGTCTGGGGCGTCATGTGCTTTGGGGCCCTGATGGCCTAAACGGGAAAAACCCAAAAGTGACCCCATTTTGGAAAAACCCCAAAGGAATTTTCTAGATGGTTGTGGTGGCGCATGAAGCCCCAAGTGTTCACGAAGTTTATAATGTACGCCGTAAAAAACAAAAAAATATTTTTTTTGTACAAAATGATTTTTCGCCCCGTTTTTTTTTTTCCAAGGGTGAGAAGAAATAGGACAATTGACAATAATTTGGGGTCCAGAGTACGCTGATACCCCATATGTGGGGATAAATCTGTTTGGCGCTGGCAGAGTGAAAGGAGGGCCCCGTTTGTTTTTTCAAGCAGAATTGGCGGAATTGAGTCGCGCCATGTCAATTTGGAGGCCCTGATGTGCCTAAAAGCGGAAAAACCCCCAATTTAAATCCAACCCTAACCCCAACCACCCCTAACCTAGTCCAACCCTAACCCAAACCTAACCCAACACACCCTATTCCCAACCCTAACCCTAATCCAACTTTAGCGGCCAACCCTAACCCTAATTTAGCGCAACCCTAACCCAAACCCTAATGGGAAATGGAAATAAATATTTTTTTTTAATTTTTATTTTTTCCCTATTTTGGGGGGGAATAAAGGGGGGTTTGGTTTCTATTTATGGGTTTTATTGATTGGCAGCTGCCCGCTAAAAGGCTTTTTATTGCAAAAATAGTTTTTGGCATCTTAATTTTGAGTGGCTATTATTTTTGGCATATTTTGGCCAACAGGTATGTGAGGTCTTATTTTTTGCGGGACAAATTTGGGACGTTTTTTTTGTACCATTTTTTGAGCCGGGGTTTTTTTTGTTTGCTTTTATTTCGATTTTTGGGGGTTAAAATGAACAAAAATCACCCAATTCTGAATTTCTTTTGGGGGAGACGTTTTTCCCCGTTCCGGTGTGGGTAAAAATTGTTAAAGCAGTTTTTTCTTCGGGTCATTTACGATTTTGGGGGATACCTCTTTATTTTTTTTTCTGTTTTAGGCTTTTTAATTAAAAAACATTTTTATTAAAAAATAATTATTTTTGCATGGGTTTTTTAATTTTCTGGGGAGCTTTTCTTTTTTATTTTTTCACTGATGAGGGCTTTAGGGACGGCTCGTTTTTGGGGACAAAATGACGTTTTCAGCGGTATATGTTTTTTATATCGGTCTTTTTGATCGGCGTTTTTTCCACTTTTTTTTTCGGCGGTATGTGATAAAGCATTGATTTTTGTTTCGTTTTTTTTTTTTTTTTTTTAAGGGGTTCACAAAAGGGGGTAATAAGGGGGACAATTTTATGGGGGGGGTGTTAGGGAAAGCGGGGAATACCAAAATGTGTACTTTTATTGTTTTTTTTTTTTTTTTACAGGAAAAGTGAATTTTGGGGAATATTTTTTTTTTTTTTTTTTTTTATTTTGGATTTTTTTTTAACATGTTTATTTTTACTTTTTTAACTTTTTTACTTTGTCCAGGGTGGGAATCACGTTTTTATCAGATCGCTGGTGTGCAGTGTGCACAGCACTCTGTCACACCAGCGATCGCCGGATAGATGAGGTTCTCAGGTGCTTCGGCAGGCACTGAGGTGCCGCCTCCCTCCGGACCCGGCGCCATTTGGATGGGTCCTGGGAGGGAGGAAGCCCTCGTAAGCGCGATACATCGCGTGCTCTGAGGGTATCAGGGGGGGGCAGGGAGCCCCCCCTGGCCGATCCCCCCTGGCCCCGTACACCGCGTTTGTTTGATCGGGTGGGGAAGGGGTTAATGTGCCGGGAGCGGTCCGTGCGCCCTGCACCAGCATGGGGTCGCTGTGATAATAGCGCACCCGGGGCATTAGCTGCGCTCCCTAGGGCGCAGTGATCGCTTGACGTACTATCCGTCCCCGGTCTACGGGCCCGGTACCATGGACGGGATAGTACGTCCGATGGCAGTAAGGGGTTAAAGAATGTTTTTTCTTCAAAGAATCATTTTTGACCCGTGCTGTCCTGTCTGTATACTTCCTTCTGCCAGGAGCTGTGGTATGTCAGACCATGTTCTGTACGGTCAGGAGACATTAACGGCAGGGGGATTTTGAGATTATCTAGACAGGAACATTTTATTTTAAACAATCCAATTGTGGAACTTTTATTTTCAAGATCTTTGTTAAATGAATTTTGTTTGTGGGGAAACCCCTTTAGACCTGGCAAGAAACCATTTTACTATGGGGATTTGCTTTTGGTCTTTAGGGGCCGTGACGTGAACATTTTGTCTGTGGTATACTTTTTTTTTCCTAGAAAATCCTGTGCAAAATCAACATGTTTGATCTTGTGGGCGTTTAGACACACAAACTGTTTTCTTGAGGAAGCAAAAATGTAAAGACGGTTTTGGTAAGAACTTACCTGAAAATCCTTTTCAGCGAAGGAAAGGAAAGGGGGAGCAATAGTCTAAATAGTGGGTGGCGGAGCCCAATAGGGGTTAACCCTCAGATTAAAAAGAGTGTTGACCGGCCCCTCCGTGGGTCCTCTTCTCCGTTTCCAGTCGTACAAAGCTAAGGAAAGGCAAAATCACCAGCGGCAACTCCCCTTTGAAGGACTTCAGAGGAAAAGACAAGAATACAGGTTGCATGCAACAGGAAGAAAACCACACAGTTCCAGGTACTACTCCTGGACCTGACCACTGGATGAGTGGGATGCTGGAACAGAGCCTTAGCGTGCCGCCTCGCCCAGATATCGTTCAGAGAAGGGTCACGCCGCATCTGAAAAAAAAACAAAATTTGCCTGGGAGGGAGCTGTGTCTTCTTCTTCCTTCGTGAAAAGGATTTCAGGTAAGTTTACCAAAATCCGTCTTTCAGCAGCAGATGGAGGAGAGAGACCACCTAGTCTAACAGTGGGGTCCCAAAAACGTCCAAAACAAGGGTGGGAAAAAAACCAAAAGAGGCAGAATCCCAACAACTAGATAAAAGCGAAAAAAGGGGCCAAATTAAAGTTCTTAACTTTAAAACAGCCGCTGCAGGACCCTACGTCCTAAGCGGAAGCAAAGGACGTCCACTTATAAACTTTGTAAATT
The DNA here is from genome assembly GCA_033576555.1 of Oophaga sylvatica. NCBI lineage: Eukaryota > Metazoa > Chordata > Amphibia > Anura > Dendrobatidae > Oophaga > Oophaga sylvatica. The sequence goes on from JARQOD010000007.1 coordinate 125,026,050, forward strand.
GTGGACGGAATGCCAGGTCGCCGCTCGAGGCTGAGCTGCCGAAGGCCCCTTGTTGAAAGGACCCGGGAAGCCACAGCCCTGTGGGTGAGCTTGAATTTAATCGGGCGGGGTTCGCCCTTAGTGGTAAGCCTTAAAATGGTGACCAATCCAACGAGCTATGGTCCTTGGAAGTCGTTGACACGCTGCGACTGCTGGAATCACAAACGAGAGTTCCGATTCCGAAAATTTTGAGTAAAAAAATGACGTCAAGCCCGCACCAAATCATTTGTGGGCCCGTTCCTTGATTCCTCGGCTGGAAGAGCAAGGGAAAACAATATCCTGGTTAATAGAAGTTGCGACCCACCCTTAGGTGGAAGCGCCCGTGTGCGAAGTACTTCGTTCGGGTGAAACTCCAGGAAAGGAGGCGAGCAAAAAAGAGCCGCCACTCAGAAAAACCCTTTCTCAAAAAGGTGGGCGCCACTGAAAGGAACCTTCCAAGATGCAAAGAAAGTGCAGAGTCCATGGCTTCAAAAGGCCTGTTGAAGAAACCTCCCATACAAGATTGAGCGCCAGGGACAAGGTGCCTTCCGCGGCGGAAATGGGGTTATTCCGCGAAAAAAGGAAGTACTTCCCTACGTGAGGCGTAGCTTCCGAAAGCAAGAAGGGCGAAACCCGACCCTTTTAAAGTGTAATGCCAAAACCCTTGTCCTACTGCAAAAGGAACAAATTGGGAATGGAAAGAAAACCTTGGGTTCCTGAAGAACCCAAAAACACCACAAAAAGAAGGCTTCCAGACTTGTGATAAATCCTAGGAGTAGCCGGACCTTCTGGCAGCTGCAAGTGGCAAGACTTGGTGAAAAACCTTAGGGTCAATATTTCGGTCTAAGGACGCCGTCAAACGCAGAGA
>JARQOD010000007.1:125027035-125104278 GCA_033576555.1 Oophaga sylvatica
GGGCTATCTGGACATAAGCTACATACCGATAGCTTGCTTATGGGATGCACTATTCAGTCATATCTTTAGCTGATATGGCTAAAATGGGGTGACAGATTCCCTTTAAGGCAATTACTCCGCCTGCGCGAAATCTCCAGCAGTGGGGGCAGGTCACTGAGCGTAAAGTGACCTGTCCATCAGAGGCCGAGGGAGGCTGGAGAGCTGGAAGTATAATGTATGCCCCCTGCAATTGCAACTAAAACATCAATGCTGGATTTGTCGAAGATGTTAAAATAAACTTCACGGTACCCACACTGACTGTGAATTACGGACGAGTGAAGCCGCCTCGGCCTTGCATCTGCAAATTTTTCAGCTCGGTCTATCACATGAACTTGCCCTAATAAACTAATTTCATGCCATAAGTATTCCGCACATTCAGTTGTTTATCATCTTCCTCGTCCTTCTCATTATCTAAGTGCAGTCATATGTTGGAGGATTATGTAATCCCTGTTTGGTCAGCAGTTACGAAGTCGCCCATCAGTCTTTGTGTTCGCTTGCTCATAGCTACCAGCGGTTTATCAATGGCTCCTGAAGAGTCGCCCTCCAAGTGCTCAGCTTCAAGTACTCACTATACAAATACAAATGTATAATACGGGTGCAATGCAGAAGACTTATTCTTTACATTTCTGGGAGAATACGTGGATTATATAGTTGAGATAAAATTGCATAATTTTAATGTTTGTTTCATATTCATTAATGGTTCAACTAGGCAAAGTGCTTATGAAAAGCAGTAACTTTGCAATTTACTTGTTATTTAAAATCTCCTCTGTTCTCAAAAGTGGAGGGATAAAAAGTGGAGGGATATTAAATTTTTCTTTTCTGCTCAGCCACCTCTGTGTTCGGTCTAGCAGCAGTCTCTGAACTTGCGCAGTATTTACAAGTTCTTTTCTTTAGAGCTTGTAAGAGCTGGCCGGGGCTCGCTTTTGGCGCCTGATCCAAGCTAGTTTTAGTGCGACTTTGGCCCTATAGAAATGAAGGATTGAAGTTCAGGGGAGAATGCACAGTTTGGGCTGAGAGCGCTCTCCCTCCATAGCCTCAGGAGCAGAGGCACTCCCATCAATTATGAACAACCCTTTAAAGTGATTCCCAACCTTGTAAGTTATCAGATAGGTGGCAACTAAGTTACTGATCCTCTGGGACCCCCACCGATCTAGAAAATGGGGCTCTGAAATGCTTCATTGGAATGAACTCCTCGCCGCCACTCCATTGCCTGTGGCACTACCCGAGATAGAGTACAGCGCTTCTATTGTGGGGGCAAATTATATTTTTTGGGGGGAAAATGGTAAATGTAGCTTTCACAGTAGACAGCAGCAATGAATAAACACTGTCAGAATATGGTCTTATGATGTGCAGTGTATTGTAAGCAGACGTGAGGAAGGTCATTGTGTTCCTTTTTTTTTTCCTCTCTCCCCATCATGTGAGTGCTTGTGATGTGTATGACATGCACACGCTGCTCTGTCTCAGCAAAACCATATTGCTAATGACTGAGGTTATTTCAGGGAGATCTGTTTTTGCCGTTTTTTTTTTTCAGCAGTTTTGTGATCTACACAAGTAGAAGTATTAATTTGATATCTTATTAACCCCTTCAAGACCCAGCCTATTTTGACCTTAAAGACCTTGCATTTTTGCAATTCTGACCAGTGTCCCTTTATGAGGTAATAACTCAGGAACGCTTCAACGGATCCTAGCGATTCTGAGATTGTTTTTTCGTGACATATTGGGCTTCATGTTAGTGGTAAATTTAGGTCGATAATTTTTGCATTTATTTGTGAAAAAAATGGAAATTTGGCGAAAATTCTGAAAATTTTGTAATTTTCAAATTTTTAATTTTTATTCTGTAAACCAGAGAGTTATGTGGCACAAAAAAGTTAATAAATAACATTTCCCACATGTCTACTTTACATCAGCACAATTTTGGGAACAACATTTTTTTTTGTTGGAAGTTATAAGGGTTAAAAGTTACCAGCGATTTCTCATTTTTACAGCAAAATTTACAAAACCATTTATTTTAGGACCACCTCACATTTGAAGTCACTTTAGGGGTCTATATGGGAGAGGGAAAATACCCAAAGTGACACCTTATTAAAAACTGCACCCCTCAAGCTACTCAAACTAATTCAAGAAGATTATTAACCCTCAGGTGCTTCACAGAATAAGCAACGTGAAGAAAAAATGGACATTTTATTTTTCCAACAAAAATTTTCTTTTAGCATCAATTTTTTTCATTTTACATGGGCATCAGATAAAATTGGATCCTAAAATTTGTTGGGCAATTTCTCCTGAGTACACAGATACCTCATATGTGGTCATAAACCACTGTATGGGCGCGCGGCAGGGCTCAGAAGGGAAGGAGCGCCATTTGACTTTTTGAATGGAAAATATGCTGGAATATTTAGCGGTTGCCATGTCGCATTTGGAGAGTCCTGTGTGCCTAAACATTGGAGCTCCCCCACAAGTGACCCCATTTTGGAAACTAGACCCCCTAAGGAACTTATCTAGATGCATAGTGACACTTTGAACCCCCAGGTGCTTCACAAATTGATCTGTAAAAAAAAAGAAATCTTTTTTGTAAAAAAAAAGAAAGTACTTTTTTTTCACAAAATTTTCTTTTAGCCTCAGTTTTTTCAATTTCACATGGGCAACAGTATAAATTGGATCCTAAAATTTGTTGGGCAATTTCTCCTGAGTACACAGATACCTCATATGTGGTCATAAACCACTGTTTGGGCGCACGGCAGGGCTCAGAAGGGAAGGAGCGCCATTTGACTTTTTGAATGGAAAATATGCTGGAATATTTAGCGGTTGCCATGTCGCATTTGGAGAGTCCCTGTGTGCCTAAACATTGCAGCTCTCCCACAAGTGACCCCATTTTGGAAACTAGACCCCCTAAGGAACTTATCTAGATGCATAGTGAGCACTTTGAACCCCCAGGTGCTTCACAGAAGTTTATAACGCAGAGCTGCGAAAATAAAAAATCATTTTTTTTTCTCAAATGATTTTTTAGCCCACTGTTTTTTATTTTCACAATGGTTACAGGAGAAATTGGACCCCAAAAGTTGTTGTCCAGTTTCTCCTGAGTTCGCTAGTACCCCATATGTGGGGGGGAACCACTGTTTGGGCACACGTCAGGGCTCGGAAGGGATGTAGTGGCGCTTTGAAATGCCGACTTGATGGAATGGTCTGCGGCATCTTGTTACGTTTGCAGAGCCCCTGATGTGCCTAAACAGTAGAAACTCCCCACAAGTGACCCCATTTTGGAAACTAGACCCGGCAAAGAACTTATCTAGATGTGGTGAGCACTTTGAACCCCCAAGGGCTACACAGAAGTTTATAACGCCCGGGCATGAAAATAAAAAAATCATATTTTTTCTACAATCAGGATCTTTTAGTCCCCAATTTTTTTATTTTCCCAAGGGTAACATGAGAAATTAGACCCCAAAAGTTGTTGTCCAATTTGTCCTGAGTATGCTGATATCCCATATGTGGGAGAAAACTACTGTATGGGCACACGTCGGGGCTCGGATGGGAAGTAGTGACGTTTTGAAATGCCCACTTGATGGAATGGTCTTCGGGCGTCATGTTACGTTTGCAGAGTCCCTGATGTGCCTAAACAGTAGAAATCCCCACAAGTGACCCCATTTTGGAAACTAGATCCCCCAAGGAACTCCTATAGATGTGTGATAAGCACTTTGAATCTCCAAGTCCTTCACAGAAGTTTATAACGCAGAGCCGTGAAAATATAAAATCATTTTTTTTCCACAAAAATAATTTTTAGTCCCCAGTTTTTTTTCCCAATGTTAACAGGAGAAATTAGAACCCCCAAAGTTGTTGTGCAATTTTTCCCGAGTACGCTGATACCCCATATGTGGGGATAAACCACTGTTTGGGCATACGTCGGGGCTTGGAATAAAGGGAGCACTGTTTGACTTTTTGAACGCAAAATTTGCAGGAATCAATGGTGGCGCCATGTCGCGTATGGAGACCCCCTGATGTGCCTAAATAGTGGAAACCCCTCAATTCTAACTCCAACCCTAACCCCAACACACACCCTAACCCCAACCCTAACCCCTACACACACCTAACCCTAATACAAACCTAATCATAACCCTAACCCCAACACACACCCCTAATCCAACTCTAACCATAAACCTAACTACAAGCCTAACCCAAATTCCAACCCTAACCGTAATTCTAACCTTAACCCTAATGCTAAAACCCTAAGGCTGGGTTCATATTGCGTTTTACCAGCCCGTTCAACACGTAGCGGTGACCGGCTGGTAACGGTATAGCATAACGCGATCGCGTTATGCTATACCCGCTAGCGCAGATGAATCAGCAGATAATCAGCCGCGGATCCGCAGCAAAATCCGCCGCGGATCTGCAGCGAATCAGCAGCGAAATCAGCCGCGGATCAGCAGCGAAATCAGCAGCGATATCACGCGATCAGCAGCGAAATCCGCCGCGGATCAGCAGCAAAATCAGCCGCGGATCCGCAGCAAAATCAGCCGCGGATCCGCAGCGAAATCAGCCGCGGATCAGCAGCGAAATCCGCCGCGGATCAGCAGCGAAATCCGCCGCGGATCGCAGCGAAATCCGCCGCGGATCAGCAGCGAAATCCGCCGCGGATCAGCAGCGAAATCAGCCGCGGATCAGCAGCGAAATCAGCCGCGGATCAGCAGCGAAATCAGCCGCGGATCAGCAGCGAAATCAGCCGCGGATCAGCAGCGAAATCAGCCGCGGATCAGCAGCGAAATCCAGGGTATCCCGCGGATCAGCAGCGAAATCCGCCGCGGATCCGCAGCGAAATCAGCCGCGATCCGCAGCGAAATCAGCCGCGGATCCGCAGCGAAATCAGCCGCGGATCGCAGCGAAATCAGCCGCGGATCCGCAGCGAAATCAGCCGCGGATCCGCAGCGAATCAGTCGCGGATCAGCAGCGAAATCAGCGCGGATCCGCAGCGAAATCCGCCACACTTGCGGATTTTGCTGCGATCCGCGCGGTTTCGCTGCTGATCTGCGGGGGATATCGCTGCGCATCCGCGCTGATTTCGCTGCTGATCCGCCGCGGATCCACAGCAAAATACGCCGCGGATCCGCAACAAAATCCGCAACGTGTGCACAGGGCCTAATAGGAAAAAAAAAAAAAAAATCTTTATTTTTTTTATTTGTCCCTACCTATGATAAAGGGGGGTTCATTTACTTTTTTTATTTTGATCACTGTGACAGTTTATCACAGTGATCAAAATAAATTTTTGGACACTGGGGGGCGCACTGCGCATGCGCCGGCCGGCGGGCGCACTGCGCCCGCCATTTTCCAAGATGGCGGCGCCCATGAAGAGGCCCGGGCGGACGCCGGGACCGATCCAGGGACATCGGTGGATCGGGAGAGGTGAGTAGGGTGGTCGGAAGGTTAGGGGGGGGGATCGGAAGGTGGGGGCACCGGAGCAAAGGTGGAGGGAGCGGTTAGTGACGGCGGTGACCGATCGCTGCCATCTTTCGGTGGCGGCGGCCGATCGCTGCCGTGACTACGTGTGAGGGGTCAGGTCTCGGTGTCCAGCCATGGCAGATGCTATTGCAGCATCGGCCATGGCTGGATTGTAATATTTCACCAATTAAATTGTGAAATATTACAGATTGCTCTGATTGGCTGTTTCACTTTTAACAGCCAATCAGAGCGATCGTGGCCACGGGGGGGTTAAGCCAACCCCCCTGTGGTGAAGCACAAAGGGTCTGTAACTGCGGGTCGGTGACCTTTGAGTGACCCCGGTCTCCCGGCCCGCAGGAACGCGATCCTTTCATGACGCAGGGTATGCGTCATAGGTCGGATTGGCACCGACTTTCATGACGCATAACGCTGTGTCAAAGGTCGGGAAGGGGTTAAGGGTCCAAAGTGAACATTATAAAAAAATGATAAAATTGGAATCCCCAAAAATGCTACCTAATAGAAAATTCTATGGAGCTCATAGCGCCACCTGGTGGTAAGTCGCAAGTTGCACTCATTAAAATTGGTAGATGAACTTTAAGTGTGCATTTATGTAAAGATTTGTATTATATTATATAATATATAAATATAGATATATATATTTTTTTCCTTAGCATGAGATTAATGGCAAAGCATGGTGGACCTTGCATTGTAATAAATTGTCTTTATCTTCTATTACCTTACATGTTGTTTTTTGTTTCTCCTTGCCCCAGGGTTGGCGTTTTGGAGGATTCCTTCACCTGCCTGGGGATTTTCTGTGCCGTGTTTTTCTTCCCAGTTGGAATCCTGTTCTGTTTTGCTTTGAGACAACGAAGATGTCCCAACTGCGGAGCCACATTTGGTTAAGAGGATCAAAAAAGAGACAACACTTTCTATATCCTACTTTTCTCAATCCCTTCTAAATGCACAATCCTTTAATTGAATAGCATCATTGTACGTGGGTGGTGGTCCGGTATATCCTTCTGTTCAGCATAGGGTGGGGGGGAAGCTCTGTGCCATAGAGACACGTGGAAGTGTGCAGCTTCCATACACCAGTGCCTTCAGAGACTGTACCAAGATCCCGGCTCTGCCCTGTGTTCATGTCATGAAGACAAGTCCCCGTCGCTTGTGTTCACATATTTGTATATATGTTAAAGTCAGACAAATTTCAATCTGTAAAACGTCTTTGGAAACAAAGAAAAAATTTTTTTATAGTAAAACAAGGCAGCACTGTGATAATTCTAAAGTTTGTCAAAATTAAAATGAATAATCTATGAAACCTTTTGTACCGCCAGATCTGTACTGCCATACACTGCGGTTCCATTTATATTTACAAAAATCTGATTAATAATGGTAGGGCTGCTGTGTCCTGCTTCTCCGCTGCCACCGCGCAAGTCCAGATGTGATCCATCACCCTGCTGAAGTCTGGGTGCATTTTAAGGACGCAGTCATGATCGCATTGCAATGCTCGGACTGGCCGGCAACAATACTGATCCGAGCGTGACAGCCTGTATTTCTATGCAGTGTCACACAGACGATGGTCGCGTGGCAAGGCTCGGACTGGCAGTCAGCAATCCTGACCCGAGCATGACAGCTGCATAGAAATGTCACACTTGGGTTAAAAAAAAAGCTGTGGACGTAATAGAGGAGAAAGAAGATGGCAAATAAAATTGGTTGGAGGCATTTTGTATACAGACCTTACACTGTGTCTTATCACCCTTCAATACAGCCTCTGAAATTCCAGTGAAATCACAAGTGAGTGCAACATATGGTGACTCCCAAGCAACAATACAACGAGCCACATCTTAGTCTGACAGCTAAGGTATCTGTGGTGCAGGGGTGGGGAAACTGGCCAAAGTCATTTGATGTTCGGTTTGAAGTTTCTGACAAGAATGCACACGCAGAATTCACTAATGAAGACCATGGCACATGCAGAGCTAGATTGCATTCATCGCTGGCCAGTGTCAGCATCAGAACATTTTTTTTTTTTTGGAGGGGCTCAGCGATCTCTGCGCTCCAGCCTATGAGTTGTATGCAGCTGTCAGTGTCTCCTGAGTGATGTATGCACGAGTCACAGTTTCTCCTATGTGATGTATATACAGCAGTGTCAGGGAGCACACCTGGGCGAATTACGAAGATCCCACCGCTGTCACCAGTTTGTCAAGGATAACAGCATGGGGAATCGCACAGATCCCACCGCTGTCACCAATCTGTCAAGAGCCGCAACTCCGCTGCCTCAGATTGTCGGGTCAATTATGCAATTGACTGACGAGTGATGGACGAGGCTGCGGCTGCTTCCACTACTAGCCAAGTTATTAGGGACTCACAGTGGAGCATATGGTTTAGACCACCGATTCCAATGCATGGACTATATACAGTCATGGCAGATAGTGTTGGCACCTTTGAAATTGTTTCAGAAAATAAAGTATTTCTCCCAGAAAATTATAGAAATTATATATTTATTTCATTAATGTCTACTGGCACAACACAAAATACAAAAACCCAAATTCTGCTTATTAGAGCAAGGGTGCACTTTTAAGTCACTTTAAAGGTGCAGTCAGACGGCTGTATTACTCGCGAGAGGATCGCATGGCAATCCTCGGACTGGCCGTCTAACACATGTGGTATCACCGCGTGTACTAAGGGGGGGGTGGAGCAGGGTTTCCACTGCTCCTACTGGTGGTTTAGTTGCTCCACGTCAACACAGCAGTCTTCTTTTGCGCTGCAAACGGCTTGACTGCTGTCATAATGCTGATTTACATCCGACTCCCCACGGTTAGGCAGCGGGAAGCCAGCTACTAATCAGCATGATGTCTGCAGTCACACCCTGTCAACAGAGCAGAGTGGAAGAAGAGTTGCTCTGCCGTCGTGACAAGCTGCTGAATCGCCAGCAGGAGCGGTCTGTGAAGTCTCTGTACCGGCAGAGATTGGCCCTAGGCATAACAGGCAGGTAGTTAGCAACCACCTGCCTCTTCGTTCTTAGGCACGTAGTAAAACTAAAGTCCCAGATAACGCTTTCAAGATGCTGATGAGTTCGGGTCTGGAGCGATGCTGCCGGTCCATGTAACCCAAGTTCGTGAATACTTCCATTCTTCATAAAGCAAGTACAGTGTGTCCATAAAGTCACGGTGCACTTTTGACCAGTCACTGGAAAGCAACAAAAGATGATAGAAATGTGAAATCTGCTCCAAATAAAAGAAAAACTCCAAGTTTCATACCTATTCAGTGCAGTTCAATGTGGGCTCCATTTGTTGCCCTACACACATCCAAATGATAGTGAAGTTCTTGCCCCACACAGGTAAGGACGTCTGGTGTAACAGAGTGAATAATGTCTGTGATTCTCCGTTTTAAGTGATTAATGTCGTTGATACGTTCAATGTACACATGTTGCTTCACATAACCCCAAAATTAAAAGTCTAAGGGCGTCAGATCCAGGGATCGTGATGGCTATGGCTTGACAGAACCCCTGCCTATCCACCGCCGGGGGAATGTTCTATCCAGAAACTCACGAACAATGGTGGCGTTTTGTGGAAATTGTGGCACTGCATACAATTCCAACATGTCAAGATACGCGTTTGCCATCACAGACTTCTCCGTGAAAAAAAATGGGCCTATCACCTTACCATGCATCAGGCCACACCACACGTTCACTTTAAGTGTGTTACGTTCGTACTCAACGTAGGCATGAGGATGTTCAGCGGCCCATATTCCGACGTTATGGCGATGAACATGTCCATAGATATGGAAGGTCGCCTCATCGCTAAACACAATCTTCTGCAAAAATCTTGCATCACTGTCGATCTCATGAAGCATATCTGTAGCAAACGCGCATTGTATGGGGCTAACCGCCAGTTTAATAGCATGCAACAGCCGCAGTTTGTACCCCGTAAAACAGACGATTCTTTAACACCTTATGAACTGTAGTCTTGCTTAGGTGTAATCGTCGAGCAGACACACGCAGATTTTTTTTTTAGGGCTATCCCGTATAGCCTCTACAGACTCGTCACTGACTGATGGCCTACTAGAAGGGGTTTCTCCACCAAACTGCCGGTTTCCTTCAACTGCTTATGCGAGTAATGTTATTCCTATGTGGTGGCGCTTCGATATAAACACGCAGACATTCACGTAGCACTTTGGTCACAAATTCAAATTTAGTGAGCCACAGAACACACTGAACTCTCCTCTGTACCATCCACATCTCGACTGGCATGGGCTGCTCCGCTGTATACACGGTGTTACGTCATCATCTGCGCATGTGCACATGCTGCCACATGATCCTACAGAAACTGGGAGAATTTACCTTTTAATTGGTGCAGACTTCACATTTCTATCATCTTTTGTTGCTTTCCTGTGACTGGTCAAAAGTGCACCGTGACTTTACGGACACACTGTATTATGGAGCAGGTTTACATTGTTTTGTGCCATTCCTCTGTTTTTATTCCTGAAAAGAATGAAGAAACTGACAAATTAGATATTACCACGTCTCATCAATCGTGTGTGACCTTGTCAGACTGTAGACACATTCCCACGACAATAGACCTATTACTATCCAATGTGTTAGTTTGTTCACACATTTCCAGCAGGACTTGCAAAGAGAAAACAGTTCTAATATAAAATGCTGAAGCCTGGCTATTTAATGGGAAACACAAGGGTTTAGTAAAACAGACAGGTCAGGAGAGCAAACCGGTCCCATGAACTACAAGAACCAACCATTAAATGGCACTACTCTACAAGACATCAATGGTGTGTCTGTAAGGTTGAGGGTTGACACATGACATTCCTGAGACTTTTCCCTTAGGTTTTTAATTTGGAGATAAAGCACACAAAACATTTTCCCCCAATCAGATGTTAATAGAGATGCTCCGCAGACCACGTCTTCTGGTGCCGTACAAGGTTTCTGGGACACAGATCCATCACTCACATTGTTAAATAAAAACCTACCTAAAATTAAAAAATAAAACTTATTTTCCCACAGGAACCCAGTGTTTATGTCATACTAAACATAACTGGAAAGCAACACAATGACCAAATCATCCATGCTCCTCATGGCCTTACTAAAATCAGAAAATCACTAATTTCAAGCGTTGCTCTAAGGAAGGGGGCAAACATGTACAAAAGGGGGAAAAAAAAAACAGCAGCTAAAAAGGTTTGTTACTAAACCAACATACAGTTTTTTTGTGATGGACAAACAGGTTGGTCTTAAAATCCACAAAATCTTGGGTTTTTGCTGACTTGATTCCTCCTGGGCCCTACATGTACGTGGATTTCAGGTGTCTCAGACCACTGCAGGGTCCTCTTTGCTTTGTTCTTGTGTTTTCTCCTTTCCCGCATCCTCAGCTGGTTTCTGTGAATTCTCCTCTTTGGCGCTCTTTATCACCTCCTGTAGGTTATACTTCCTGAACAAGGTGTAGTCCTTCACCACGCTCAGGCAGCAGACGTTCTTGATAATCTCCACTACAATCGTGAACTCAGGGTTGGTCAGGTCCACTTTATTCTCCGGATTCAGGTTCCCAACTAGTCCTGAAACATAAAACCGTGTCACTTAATCCAGAAGAAAAATGTAACTAAAAACAGGAACATTTGACTTTTTGGTCACTTTTTATTTCGTTTTTGCACGAACAGAAAAGAGTAACTTTAGCAAGTTTTTTTTTTTTTTAGAGGAGTCAAAGTGTTAAAATTTCTCTTTTTGGAGAGTGGCAAGTTGGCGTAGGGAGACTTATAGGCCATGCAATGCTCCCCTGGGAAGTTAAATATGAACCCTCTTCCTCAGTGCTCATTAGAATAATTTTTTTACGGCATTCAGTGTCAGATAAATGATAGTATTATACTACAGGTTAATACAATTATGGTGATACTAAATAAGACAGTTTTACCATTTAGTACCTTTGCACAAAAAAAAAAAAAAAAATCACAAAAAAAAAAAAAGTTGGCTGTTGTTCTGAGAGCCTTAAGTTTTACATAGATAGGTTTGTAAGGGCTTGGTATTTTTGCATAGATTTCAGAATTCTGGAACACATTTTTCTTTTGAGAGTTGGGATGATCAAAAACAGCAATTCTGCATTGTTTTTGTTTTGATTTTTTTTTCTGGATTATGGTATGGGATTCCTTTTTAAAAGTTTTCTCTTCACCTGTGCTGCAATTGCCAGCAGAGCAGGTGACAGAGCGCCACAGTGCAGAGTAAAACACTGAAGAGGCCGCGATGCAATCCCCCTGCTCAATCACTCTCGGAATCATTGCAGGTTCCTGCAGTTTGACCCCCACTGACAAAAAGTGATGGAACACCCAAGAAGTATAAATGAGACAGTAAAATTGGAAATGAATACGGGTAAAGCTGTAAGCCACCCGTGCCCATCAGCATCTCGTGCCACCATTAATATTTTATAAAGAGTGCCCCAAACACTACAGCTTATGGCATCCAGCAGGGACCCCAAAGCAATGTGAAGGCAAATAGGGTGGAAAGGAAAATTATCCAGGAGCTGCAAACAACTTCTTTTTTTTTGTACTGCAAAAGGAAAAAGGGATCAGTTCTCAAAATAGGGGGCCCTTTTTGATCTTTTTGCTATAGGATCCTATGTAATGATTGCAAGGCCAACTTGTAGACAGAGCAAAGGAACTTCACACATAAAAGTCACGTGAAGATTCTTCAAATTGAATGCTTTCTCACCTGCCAAGTCCTTTATGACCTCCTCTCTGTTCATGTGATTATTATTTCTTGCCTTATACACAATCTGAAAAGTTCCTTTGTTGGGAGCTTTAAAGCAAGGATGGAAGAACGTCTCTGCGTACTTCTTGAGATCCTCGGGGAAAGCTTTACAAGTACCGGTGATGGGTAACATACGACGGATGTACCGTGCCTTCTTCTTCTTTGTAGTGTTCAGATCCTTTAAAATGTGGTGAACTAACTTCTCCGGCTCTGAAAGAAGACAACACAAATATTAAAAATAGAAGGGAAGTGTTGTAAACACAATCTTGCCATTTTGGTTTTTTTTCTTCCTCTTTACTGTATGGGTTGAATAGCTAGTTCTTGTCGGCCCATAGACGTTGCATGTCCGGGCAGTCCACACTCGTCCCGGCACTGACACGTCATTGCAGTCTAACCATCTTGCATGAGATCATGTCACTGTGGGAAGCAGCTGTCAGACAGCAGCACTTCTCAGACAGTGAGTCTGTACACACTGCGCTAAATTAGCCCTTGTATATACAGATTAGGAACTACCAACAGTGCTTCCTCCTCTGGACCCAATGAACATGTGATCGCTGGGTGTAGGGAGAGAGTCAAAAACCCAGAAAGCTCCACTACGCAGCTCGGAAACTGGTATTTCCCTGTAACTGGGCTACTAATACCAGCCCCAGTTACAGAAGGAATCTGGAAAAAAAAAAAAAACCAAACATATTGATATGTTCAAATGCTCCCCGAAAGTCATTTAACACGGTATATGAGAGGGGGGGGGGTGGGGGAGCCGTTGTATACAATAAAAAAAAAAGCATTAACCCCTCAAGATCCAGCCTGTTTTCACCTTTCTGACCCTGCCAATTTTTACACTTCTGACCACTGTCACTTTATGAGGTAATAACTCTGGAACACTTCAACGGATCCTGGTGATTCTGAGAATGTTTTCTCGTGACATATTGTACTTTATGATAACGGTAAAATTTCTTTGATATAACTTGCGTTTATTTGTTAACAAAAATGGAAATTTGCCGAAACTTTTGAAAATTTTGCAATTTTCAAACTTTTAATTTTTATGCCCTTAAATCAGAGAGTCATATCACACAAAATAGTTAATAAATAATATTTCCCACATATCTACTTTACATCAGCACAATTTTGGAATCAAAAATTTTTTTTTTGTTAGAAAGTTAAGGGTTAAAAGTTGACCGGCGATTTCTCATTTTTTCAATAAATTTTACAAAACCATTTTTTTTTAGGGACCACCTCACATTTGAAGTCACTTTGAGTGGTCTATATGAAAGAAAATACCCAAAAGTGACACCTTTCTAAAAACTGCACCCCTCAAGCTGATCAAAACCACATTCAAGAAGTTTATTAACCCTTCAGGTGCTAATCATCAGCTAAAGGAACGTGGAAGGAAAAAAATGAACATTTAACTTTTTAGTCAAAAATTATCTTTCAGCAACAATTTTTTTTATTTTCACAAGTGTAAAAGGAAAAATGGACAACAAAAGTAGTTGTGCAATTTCTCCTGATTATGCCGATACCCCATATGTGGGGGAAAACCATTGTTTGGGCGCACGGCAGGGCTCAGAATGGAAGGAGCACCTTTTAACTTTTTGAACGCAAAATTGGTTGGAATTGATAGCAGACGCCATGTTGCATTTGAAGAGCCCCTGATGTGCCTAAACATTGGAAAACCCCAACAAGTGACCCCATTTTGGAAACTAGACCCCTCAAGGAACTTATTTAGCTGTGTGGTGAGCAAAAAAAAAAAAATCACGTTTTCCACAAAAATGATTTTTCAGCAATGATTTTTTTTATCTTCACAAGTGTAAAAGGAGAAAATGGACCACTAAAGTTGTTGTGCAATTTCTCCTGAGTACACAGATACCCCATATGTGGGGGAAAACCACTGTTTGGGCGCACGACAGGGCTCAGAATGTAAGGAGCACCTTTTGACTTTTTGAACGCAAAATTGGTTGGAACTGACAGCGGACGCCATGTTGCATTTTTTTTCTATAAAAGATCGGTCGTCACTAACGCTGTGATGCCAGCTACGCTACCTTGCTACGTCTAAAACTACAACTGTACTAACTACTGTTTTTTTTTTTTTTTTAGAAAAAAATAATATCGGATGTCACTTAGACTGTGATGTCCGCTACGCTAACTAGCTAAAATGAGAGAAATTTCCTTCCAAACTAATGATAAAATGATGAGGGTACCCCTATCTATAGTCAGTGGCCAGCTCCAATTAAAATAAGACATAATTAGCATGTCCCCCAAATAGTAGGGTATTATAGGAATCTCGCCAATCCTCTACCGGTGCTCATACAGAAAGACCAATTAAAGAGATGTCCCACTTCTACGCATCAAGCATCACGGGTGCTCGGGTACGCATCAAGCATCATGGGTGCTCGAGTCCCCAAGCCCGCATGTTTCGTGCCTGTCAGACAGCCAAAAAACATGTAGAGATTGTCTGACACACTGGTAATTACTGCATGTTTATTGGCTGTCTAACAGCTGCAAAACACGTGGGGCGGAAAGTGGAGCACCCACGATACTCGATACGTACCCCAGCACCCCGATGCTCACTTGAGTGGCGAGCACGCTCGCTCATTACTAGTCATCACCATTACATTGGTGGTGGTATGACACTTTGCACCCCCCAAGATCAGCTATTCTCAGCACCAGCAGTGGGGACACAGATCAATACAGCGCCTTTAACGCTTTAGTGGCACTGCCAGGTACTGCACACCAGATCCTATGCAAATGACAGGTCACAAGTATTAACCCCTTCCCGACCCATGACGCCACGTAGGCGTCATGAAAGTCAGTGCCAATCCGACCCATGACGCCTATGTGGCGTCATGAAAGGATCGCGTACCTGCGGGCCGGGCCGGGCGGATTTCGCTGCTGATCCGCAGCTGATTTCGCTGCTGATCCGCAGCTGATTTCGCTGCTGATGATATCCGCACGCAGCTGATTTCGCTGCTGATCCGCAGCTGATTTCGCTGCTGATCCGCAGCTGATTTGGCGCTGCGGATTCACAGCAGATCCAGAAACCATGTACAGTACAATGCAAATAAATGGTAAAAAAAAAACGCTGTGCACATGCTGCAGATTTTTCAGCGCAGATTTGCTGCGGTTTTAAATCCGCAGCATGTCAATTCTTTGTGCGGATTCCGCAGCGATTTTACACCTATTCCATTATAGGCGTAAAACCGCAGAGAAAAACCGCAGCAAATCCGCGCTAAATACGCAGGTAAAAGGCAGGTCGTTTTACCTGCGGATTTTAGAAAAATTCGCAAGTGAATCCGCAACGTGTGCACGGGGCCTTAGGGTCAGGCTGGGTTCATATTGCATTATGGCAGTCCGTTAGATGGACTGCGTTTCACCACGGTATAACGCGGTGTAACGCAGTCCGTTAACGCTGCCATTCACCCCATTGTGTGCGCCATGAAGCGGCATGCGTTCGCGACGTGTCGTCATTCAGTGACGGAGCCTTGGACGTAGGCTGCAGCGTCTGGGCTCCATCACCGCTAGCACAGATGAATCATCGCTGATTCCTCTGCACTAGCGGGTATAGCATAACGCGATTGCGTTATGCTATACATTACCAGCCCGTCAACGCTACGTGTTGAACGGGCTGGTAAAACGCAATATGAACCCAGCCTTAGGGTTAGAACTAGGGTTAGGGTTAGAACTAGAGTAAGGGTTGGAATTAGGGTTAGGGTTGGAATTAGGTGGTGATTAGGGTGGTTGGAATTAGGGTTAGGGTTGGAATTAGGGTTAGGGTTGAAATTAGGGTTAGGGTTGGGATAAGCGTTAGGGGTGTTTTGGGGTTAGGGTTGGGATTAGGGTTAGGCTTGTGGTTAGGTTTATGGTTAGAGTTGGGATTAGGGTTAGGGGTGTGTTGGGGTTAGGGTTATGGTTTGTATTAGGGTTAGGGGTGTGTAGGGGTTAGGGTTGGGGTTAGGGGTGTGTTGGGGTTAAGGTTGGAGTTAGAATTGAGGGGTTTCCACTATTTAGGTACATCAGGGGGTCTCCATACGCGACATGGCGCCAACATTGATTCCTGCAAATTTTGCGTTCAAAAAGTCAAACAGTGCTCCCTTTATTCCAAGCCCCGACGTGTGCCCAAACAGTGGTTTACCCCCACATATGGGGTATCAGCGTACTCGGGAAAAATTGCACAACAACTTTGGGGGTCTAATTTCTCCTGTTACTGTTGGGAAAAAAAAATTGGGGACTAAAAAAGTTATTTTTGTGGAAAAAAAATGATTTTTTATTTTCACGGCTCTGCGTTATAAACTTCTGTGAAGAACTTGGGGGTTCAAAGTGCTCACCACACATCTAGATAAGTTCCTTGCGGGGTCTAGTTTCCAAAATGGGGTCACTTGTGGGGAGTTTATACTGTTTAGGCACATCAGGGACTCTGCAAACGTAACATGACGCCCGCAGACCATTCCATCAAGTCGGCATTTCAAAACGTCACTACTTCCCTTCCGAGCCCCGAAGTGTGCCCATACAGTAGTTTTCTCCCACATATGGGATATCAGCGTACTCAGGACAAATTGGACAACAACTTTTGAGGTCTAATTTCTCCTGTTACCCTTGGGAAAATAAAAAAATTGGGGACTAAAAGATCATGTTTGTGGAAAAAATATGATTTTTTTTATTTTCATGGCCCAGCGTTATAAACTTCTGTGTAGCCCTTGGGGGTTCAAAGTGCTCACTACACATCTAGATAAGCTCCTTGGGGGGTCTAGTTTCCAAAATGGTGTCACTTGTGGGGGGTTTCTACTGTTTAGGCACATCAGGGGCTCTGCAAACGCAACATGACGCCCACAGAACATTCCATCAAGTCTGCATTCCAAAATGGCGCTCCTTCTCTTCTGTGCTCTCCCATGCGCCAAAACAGTGGTTCCCCCCCACATATGGGGTACCAGTGTACTCAGGACAAACTGTACAACAACTTTTGTGGTCCAATTTCTCCTGTTACCCTTGTGAAAATAAAAAATTGCGGGTTAAAAAAATCAGTTTTTGAGGAAAAAAATTATTTTTTATTTTCACGGCTCTGCATTACAAACTTCTGTGAAGCACGTGGGGGTTCAAGGTGCTCACCACACATCTAGTTAAGTTCCTTGAGGGGTCTAGTTTACAAAATGTGGTCACTTGTGGGGGGTTTCTACTGTTTAGGCACATCAGGGGCTCTGCCGCCCGCAGACCATTCCATCAAGTCGACATTTCAAAGCGTCACTACATCCCTTCCAAGCCCTGACGTGTGCCCAAACAGTGGTTCTCCCCCACATGTGAGGTACTAGCGTACTTAGGACAAATTAGACAACAACTTTTGGGGTCCAATTTCTCCTGTAACCATTGTGAAAATAAAAAATATGGGGCTAAATAATCATTTTTTGAGAAAAAAAAATGATTTTTTATTTTCACGGCTCTGCGTTATAAACTTTTGTGAACCACCTGGGGGTTCAAAGTGCTCACTGTGCATCTGCATAAGTATCTTAGGGGGTCTAGTTTCCAAAATGGGGTCATTTGTGGGGAGCTCCAAAGTTTAGGCATACAGGGGCTCTCCAAACATGACATGGTGTCCGCTAACGACTGGAGCTAATTTTCCATTCAAAAAGTCAAATGGCGCTTGTGAGGAACTCAGCCGGCCGCCACACGGTAGCCCGGGTATCACAGCTTCTGATACCACCGCCGCTACCAAATGTGACGGACGATCCCTTTCCTCCCACGTCACCAATGGGACGTAACTCCACAGGTACAGCTCTCCGGCGCCCCCCTTTGTCTCTCAGGTCAGTAAGAGAACTGCACCTAGAGCAAATGGCCGCGGGGAAGGTGTCCTGTTACCCACTGGGTATTCTAAGATTCGTGATCAGAGTAAAAGCATCAGCCCAAGATTAATTTTATGGTTTAATTTGCCTTAAGGGCACACTAGATAATTACAGAAATATACAGTAAAGCTATACAACGTAATTACAATGGATTTGCAGTCAGAGTAAGAATACAACAATAATGTACAAGGCTTAAAGGTATTAGCTATAGATCAATATTACCGGGTTGTATGGTCATGGGGAGGCATGGAGCTCTGCGTTCCCCAGGTGAGTCTTCAGTTGCTGGACAGCCCCCAATGCATGTGCTGCAGCTCTATTTGGCAAGTCTGTCCCTGATGCTTCTGTGTGTGAAAATGGAATGAGAGACCAGTCTCTTCTTGGCTACAGCTTCCAAACCTGCTAGGCCCTTCCCCATTTGCTTTGAAGCCCGCATATTAACTGGCCTGCAATTCATATGGAGCAGGAAACAATGCCTTGAGCTTGAGCTAATTACCATACGACTGACCATCTTTTCAGACCCTGGCCTAAACCAATTAGCATGTAAAGGCCTATTGATTCACAGTGGACATCAAAGCTGGCCGTACTGAATATGCTAATAGGCCCTGTGTAGCTAAAAGTCTGTGGCTGTGTGAACTGACAAAATGGAGGCTGGTACAGGCCCTATACAAAATGGCGACAATCTTTTCCTTACACCTCCCTGCTTTTGAGGTTCCTGTGTTCCCCGTGCGCCCTACCGCACCCTCTCTTTGGCTAGGGTGGCAGACCCACGAGGATTTCTGACTCTCTGTCCTCTGAAAGGTTGCACACTGGTTGGGCATAAGCCTCCCGCTCATGGAAGGCCTTCCTCCTACCACGGGTGTGGTCCAGGGTGACCAGGTAGGTGACGGCGTTGAGCTGCTCGTGCACGAGGTATGGACCCTCCCAGGCCGCCTGAAGCTTGTTTTGTGGTACGGGGACCAGTACCCACACCTTTTGACCCACCTGGTAGGTCCGCTCACAAGCATTCTGGTCGTATCATCGCTTCTGGTCAGCCTGAGCTTGGGCCATATTGTCATGCACCAGCCGTGTCAAGGCCATCATTCGGTCCCGGAAGCGCACGACATACTCAATGACCGACACTCCAGGGGTGGCTAAATCCCCTTCCCATGCTTCCATCACCAGAGCAAGGGGCCCCCGTACACGTCGCCCGTACAGGAGCTCAAAGGGGGAGAACCCCGTTGAGGCCTGTGGAACCTCCCGGTAGGCAAACAGCAGGTGTGGGAGATACCGCTCCCAGTCTCTCCCGTGGGAGTCGACCAACATCTTCAGCATCTGCTTTAAGGTGCCATTGAACCGCTCACACAAGCCATTGGTCTGTGGGTGATACGGGCTGGCCACCAGATGTTGCACCTGTACCTGCTTACAGAGAGACTCCATCAGCTGCGACATGAACTGGGTCCCTCGGTCGGTGAGCATTTCCTTGGGAAACCCCACTCTGGAGAAAATCTCCAGTAAGGCAGTGGCCACTTTGTCGGCCCGAATGGACGACAAAGCTACCGCCTCCGGGTACAGGGTGGCATAGTCCACTACCGATAGTATGAAGCATTTCCCGGAGCGGCTGGGAGTGGACAGAGGTCCAATGAGATCCACAGCCACCCTCGAGAAAGGCTCTTCGATGATGGGCAGAGTTACCAGTGGGGCTTTGGGGCGCGGCCCCGCCTTCCCCACCCTCTGACAGGTGTCACATGAACGGTAGTAGGCTATCACCTCGGTCCTCATTCCAGGCCAGTAGAAATGCTGAGCTAACCTGGCCCTGGTTTTAGTGATCCCTAAGTGTCCGGCCATTGGAATCTCGTGTGCGATCCGCAACAATTCCGCCCTGAACGGGTGGGGCACCACTAACTGTCAGTCCCTGGGCCACGCCTCCGGTGAACCCTGCTGGACCGTTACCCGGTACAGCCGTCCCTGGTCCCAGACCACTCGCTCGCGGTCGGACTCCAGGGGAGGCTGTGCCGCCTGTTCCTTGAGAGTCTTCAGGCTAGGGTCAGCTTCCAACGCTGCCTGAAATCCCTGACTAGATATGGCAAGAATTGATGAAACTGCCCTGTCCTCTGTCAGTTCCCCGGGATCTGTCTCCTGGCTACTGTCTGACTCGGCAGCCACTTGGTCAGAGAGGGGGAAACCGTCGGACCTCCGCGAGGCTCCTTGGGCTTCAGCGCTCCCACTCCTGGTAACAGCGGCCACGACCGCTGAGACCACGGGTAGCGCCTGCTTTCCCTCATCCTCTGACCAAGTCGCCGGGTCAGGCAGACTTCCCTGACTTCCTGACATCCCGGATGTGGGGAACTCCTGACCTGGGGTCCTACCTGGTGGCTCCTCTCCCGGGACACCCCCTCCCCCCATGGCCTGCTCCTCTTCCTGCAGGGGCCCTAGACTCAGCAGGCTGGATTCACTTAGGGGCCCTACACTGCCCATAGCAGCCCCTCCCTCCACCTCTGAGCTCTCCCCTACAGCCTCCTCACCTGTCCTCACTGTGAGCCCTGTGTGTGTAGTGTCAGTGCATGGCTTACCATCAGGTTTCACTCCCTCCTCCACTGTTGGAGGCACATTCAATACATTAACATTAGCATTCACAGTAGAGTCATGACATTCTTGGGGAGCCGGACTTGGGGGTTCAGTGGCCACATACTGGGACACTAGCCGCCCCAAATCGGTCCCAAGCAACACATTTGCAGGAATATTCGGCGTTACTCCCACCTACCGCATCCCCCTCCCGGCACCCCAATCCAAATACACCTTGGCAACGGGCAGCGCCGGTTCAACGCCTCCAATTCCGGAGACAGAAAGGGTTTTCCCAGGTACCAAGTCTTGAGGGGACACCACCTCAGGGCGTACCAGGGTTCGTTCAGCGCCTGTGTCCCGCAGTCCCATGACCGCTGAGCGGCCGATGGTGACGGGTTGGTAATTGTCTAGGGACCTCCCACCACCCCCTCCCACACACAAAACAGTGGACGGTTTCTGGGACAGGGATGGGGCCTTCTAGCGCTGGGGACATGCAGCCTTAAAGTGTCCTGGCTGATTGCAATTATGGCAACGTCTGGGTTCTGTTCCTGGCCTGGAGAGGGCAGCCGGGGGGTACACCCCTTGCACTCTGGGGGCTGGAAATGGGGCTGGGGCAGGATTGGGCTTACCCCCTCTCCAGGTGTTGCTGGCAGGCTTCTTTGGCTCCGGCGCCCTGTTGTTGGCATACTCGTCTGCCAGGGCAGCTGTAGCAGAAGCCCCCTTTGGTTTCCGGTCACGGAGGAACTGCTGGAGGTCCTCTGGGCAGTTCCACAAAAATTGCTCCACGACAAACAGTTCTTGGACCTCCTGGCGGGTAGTGAGCTCTAGACCCGAGGTCCAGTGCTCCGCAGCTCTCAGCAGGGCCCGCATGTGGTCGGTCCAGGTGTCATTTGAACCCCGCTGCAGGCTCCTGAACTTCTGCGGTACGACTCCGGGGTGAGGTTGTAGTGCTGGATCAGGGCCCGCTTGATGCTGTTGTAGTCCTGCTCCTCCCCGGCAGGTAAGTCCCCCAAAACTTCCAGGGACTTACCCCTCAAACGGGGGGTCAGGTACCTTGCCCACTGATCCGGGGCCAGATGATGTTGGAGGCATGTCCTCTCAAAAGCCAGCAAAAAGGAATCCAGGTCTCCATCCTTTTCAAGCAAGGGAAGGTCCTCCGCCCGGACCTTGGAAGCCCTTGTCTCCAGGGGGCCTGGTGCGTCCAGTGGGGGCCCGTGCTGAGCCATCTCCAGTCGGTGCCGGTGCTCCGCAGCTTCACGGCGTTCTGTATGCTCCCGCTCCGCTGCTCTCTCTGACGCTGCTTGCTCACGCTCCGCAGCTCTCTCTGCCGCTGCTTGCTCACGCTCCGCAGCTTCACGGCGTTCTGCTTGCTCACGCTCTGCTGCTTTCTCTGCCGCTGCTTGCTCACGCTCTGCTGCTGTCTCTGCCGCCACCAGGAGTCTTTCATAGGCGGCGTCATTACCAGCCTCGAGCTGCGCCATAGCCGCTTGGAAGAGGGTCTCCGATCTGGACAGGCTGGGACGGGCAGGGGGTGGGCAGTCCACTGTGAGACTGAGCACGGGGGTCGGGCTCCTTGGGGAGCCCTGGCTGAGCTCCCCCTCATCGGTATCGAACCCCTCATAGGCCACAGCATTGGCCTCCCCCTTTGCCCTACTCCTGGTGCCTTCCGCCATCTTGGGAACCCTTGGTTACTGAAACACAGCTGCAACCCTGACCTTGCACACAACTTGTTATATTTACACTCTGACCGTCTAGTGCTGGGCTGACCTTAAGACCCCAGCAGTGAAAGTACTGCTGGTAGTCTCTAGTGTCTGGGAGTAGGGGTCCCAGCACACTATTACTCTGATCCCACCGCTGCCACCAATTTGTGAGGAACTCAGCCGGCCGCCACACGGTAGCCCGGGTATCACAGCTTCTGATACCACCGCCGCTACCAAATGTGACGGACGATCCCTTTCCTCCCACGTCACCAATGGGACGTAACTCCACAGGTACAGCTCTCCGGCGCCCCCCTTTGTCTCTCAGGTCAGTAAGAGAACTGCACCTAGAGCAAATGGCCGCCGGGGAAGGTGTCCTGTTACCCACTGGGTATTCTAAGATTCGTGATCAGAGTAAAAGCATCAGCCCAAGATTAATTTTATGGTTTAATTTGCCTTAAGGGCACACTAGATAATTACAGAAATATACAGTAAAGCTATACAACGTAATTACAATGGATTTGCAGTCAGAGTAAGAATACAACAATAATGTACAAGGCTTAAAGGTATTAGCTATAGATCAATATTACCGGGTTGTATGGTCATGGGGAGGCATGGAGCTCTGCGTTCCCCAGGTGAGTCTTCAGTTGCTGGACAGCCCCCAATGCATGTGCTGCAGCTCCATTTGGCAAGTCTGTCCCTGATGCTTCTGTGTGTGAAAATGGAATGAGAGACCAGTCTCTTCTTGGCTACAGCTTCCAAACCTGCTAGGCCCTTCCCCATTTGCTTTGAAGCCTGCATATTAACTGGCCTGCAATTCATATGGAGCAGGAAACAATGCCTTGAGCTTGAGCTAATTACCATACGACTGACCATCTTTTCAGACCCTGGCCTAAACCAATTAGCATGTAAAGGCCTATTGATTCATAGTGGACATCAAAGCTGGCCGTACTGAATATGCTAATAGGCAATGTGTAGCTAAAAGTCTGTGGCTGTGTGAACTGAGAAAATGGAGGCTGGTACAGGCCCTATACAAAATGGCGACAATCTTTTCCTTACAGCGCTCCTTCCCTTCTGAGCCCTGCCGTGCGCCCAAACAGTGGTTTATGACCACATATGAGGTATCTGTGTACTCAGGAGAAATTGCCCAACAAATTTTAGGATCCATTTTATCCTGTTGCCCATGTGAAAATGAAAAAACTGAGGCTAAAAGAAATTTTTTGTGAAAAAAAAGTACTTTCTTTTTTTTACGGATCAATTTGTGAAGCACCTGGGGGTTCAAAGTGCTCACTCTGCATCTAGATAAGTTCCTTGGGGGGTCTAGTTTCCAAAATGGGGTCACTTGTGGGGGAGCTCCAATGTTTAGGCACACAGGGACTCTCCAAATGCGACATGGCAACCGCTAAATATTCCAGCATATTTTCTATTCAAAAAGTCAAATGGCGCTCCTTCCCTTCTGAGCCCTGCCGTGCGCCCAAACAGTGGTTTATGACCACATATGAGGTATCTGTGTACTCAGGAGAAATTGCCCAACAAATTTTAGGGTCCATTTTATCCTGTTGCCCATGCAAAAATGAAAAAAATTGATGCTAAAAGAAAAATTTTGTTGGAAAAATTAAAATGTCCATTTTTTCCTTCCACGTTGCTTTAGTTCCTGTGAAGCACCTGAAGGGTTAATAATCTTCTTGAGTGTAGTTTTGAGTAGCTTGAGGGGTGCAGTTTTTATAATGGTGTCACTTTTGGGTATTTTCTGCCATATAGACCCCTCAAAGTGACTTCAAATGTGAGGAGGTCCCTAAAAAAAATGGTTTTGTAAATTTTGCTGTAAAAATGAGAAATCGCTGGTCAACTTTTAACCCTTATAACTTCCTAACAAAAAAAAATGTTGTTCCCAAAATTGTGCTGATGTAAAGTAGACATGTGGGAAATGTTATTTATTAACTATTTTGTGTCACATAACTCTCTGGTTTAACAGAATAAAAATTCAAAATTTGAAAATTGCGAAATTTTCAAAATTTTGGCCAAAGTTCCATTTTTTTCACAAATAAACGCAAAAATTATCGACCTAAATTTACCACTAACATGAAGCCCAATATGTCACGAAAAAACAATCTCAGAATCGCTAGGATCCGTTGAAGCGTTCCTGAGTTATTACCTCATAAAGGGACACTGGTCAGAATTGCAAAAAATGGCCAGGTCATTTAGGTCAAAATAGGCTGGGTCATGAAGGGGTTAAAGTAGTGGAACGAGCCTTTAAGAACGTCACATACCCACTGAGAACGAGCGGTCCTCAGACTCACGCTGCCACTCATCTATCACTGCAGGCAGGGGGTAGATTTAACAGACCAACATGGCTAGTGCAAGGATGGTTCTTATTTCCTCCTTCCATTATGATGTAGTTACATGGGTTGGAAAAACTGTAGTAGAAAAATGGGAAAATCTGCTGTGTACAGTATCAGGGTCGTAGATCAGATTTTATGAAACCTCATCTACAAGCAGCAGAAAAAAAAAAAAAGTGTAAATTGAGTAACGCTCCAGATTTCACACCCACAACCTGTCAATTTACGCTGTGGATTTTGACCTTTGCAATACAGAGATAAAATATGCAGTAAATATGCAGCATACAGGGCAGATTTTGATTTTGCAGTGGATACGGCGCGAAACAGATCTGCTGCGGAAGTTTCCTTGAATGTCTCAATGCTCTGAACACGGCTTGTAGAAATCCATCCACCTGCCTCGAGAACGACCCCATTCACATGTATGGAAGAGATAGGAGTTTCTGTTACAGATCTGCAGGAAGCGAATCCACCTCTCCAACAACAGTCATGTAGAGGGGGAAGGACGTGGTCTTACCTACATTGAGGGTCCTAATGAAAACAACATTATTAGCGCCACTTTCTACTGACTGAAATCTGCGTAAATTCTTTTCAGTCGACGTTCGAATCTGGTCAACTTCTTTCTTCAAAGCGGCTTCAACATCGTCGTCATCTTCATCCTCTTCGCTGCCTGAGAGCCCGTCTTCTTTATCACAGAGCTGTCAATGGAGAAAGAAAAAAAATTAGATCCATCAACAGCATTTACTTTTAATTCGGGCCACGATCGCCATCAACGCAGGCCCGGGCCACGATCGCCATCACGCGACCGGCCACGATCGCCATCAACGCAGGCACGGGCCACTATCGCCATCAACGCAGGCACGGGCCACGATCGCCATCAAAGCAGACCCGGGCCACGATCGCCATCAAAGCAGACCCGGCACGTCGCCATCAGCAGCCCGGGCCACGATCGCCATCAAAGCAGACCCGGGCCACGATCGCCATCAAAGCAGACCCGGGCCACGATCGCCATCAAAGCAGACCCGGGCCACGATCGCCATCAAAGCAGACCCGGGCCACGATCGCCATCAAAGCAGACCCGGGCCACGATCGCCATCAAAGCAGACCCGGGCCACGATCGCCATCAAAGCAGACCCGGGCCACGATCGCCATCAAAGCAGACCCGGGCCACGATCGCCATCAAAGCAGACCCGGGCCACGATCGCCATCAAAGCAGACCCGGGCCACGATCGCCATCAAAGCAGACCCGGGCCACGATCGCCATCAAAGCAGACCCGGGCCACGATCGCCATCAAAGCAGACCCGGGCCACGATCGCCATCAAAGCAGACCCGGGCCACGATCGCCATCAAAGCAGACCCGGGCCACGATCGCCATCAAAGCAGACCCGGGCCACGATCGCCATCAAAGCAACCCGGGCCACGATCGCCATCAACGCAGGCCGGGCCACGATCGGAGTAGCAGACTTGTGCCAAGAACTCTACACTGAAAACCTCCTCCATACACCGTACAAAGAGCAGCAGCACAGCCTTTTCCAAGCGAATGGGGTCGGCTGCTGTTCCCTGCACAGATGGGGGGCCGTGCAGGGATGGAGGGGGTGGCTCCACACCGATCATAAGATCATAAACCGCAGACACTTACTTGAATGGAAAATGGTTAATTAAAGTGCAGGGAAACACACTAGGGGCTTGCAAACCTTTAAACAGAACCTGTCATTAGATTAATGCTGCCTGTACTACAGGCAGCCTGAATCACAGCCTGACTACCGGCTTTTCCCCACCCAGCTCCAGATGATCGACAGGTCTCCATGTACACACGAGACCAGTCAATCATTCAGAATCAGGAGTGGAGAAGTTAGATCTCGCTGACTAGGAAGGGAAGATTCTCGGATGGTGATTGCAACGCAATGCTCGGACTGGCCGGCAGCTCTCCCTACCCGAGGGTCACAGCTGAATAGGAATCATTATTTATTCTGGAGCACCATTGATTCCGTGGTGCTGTACATGGGAAGGGGTTACATACAAATTACAGATAAGTTACAGTCAAGAAACTACCGATGACAGACTGGTACAGAGGGGAGAGGTCCTTGCCCTTGTGGGCTTACTGTCTACAGGAGTACAAAAAGCTGTCACGATCGGGAGAGCCGCCAGCCAGTCCGAGTATTGCGTTGAAATCCTCGAACCCAAATTAAACGGCTGTCTGACTCTTCCCTAATTCTCATGGTTAGTGGGGGTCCGGGTAGTCAGACAAATTGAGCAGAAAGGGATGTCATATTCTTATGATGTGACTGTCTGCACGGAATGACTGTGCAAACCAAGTACAGGAGATGGGTGCATCATGGCGGGGGGGGGGCAATCATTTTCATATCGCTTTCCCACCAGCTTCTTCTCCATCCTTTTCTGGCTCTATGAAGCCAGAGCTGTCAATCAAAGAAGAGAGGGTGGAGCTGGAGTGAAACCAAGCAGGTGGGAAGGTGAATATAAATGATTGGCAGCCGTGAAGCACCGAGACTTAGTTTGAACAGTGTTGGGTCGGCCTTCAAATCAGGCCTTTCAGTATATTAGATCGTGCCAGATTGGATATAGCTTCGATCGAGGCAGGATGGTGAGATGAAATGACACAGGTTTCCAGAACATATTAGCAAATCATTTATTACAGTAAATACATTTTGTCACGTATCTCATAGGTCATGTCAGTTTGACCAACTAGTTATCTAACTAAGGAATTCACTAATCATCAGGTGTTCCCTTTGATGGACCCCCAGCTGTCACCATAAGCAGTTATATCTACTGATTGATTACATACTTCAACATCATTTACCTCAGGGTTCGACAAACCCGGGCGCCAGGTCGCCAGTGGCGCCTAGAAAATCATGCCTGGCGCCCGGGTTTGTCGGGGCCCTGAGCAGGCGGGGGGGGGGGCCACTCGCCGTCGGGCACCCCGGCGCCCGTTAGCGGAGGAGAGCGGTGTCAGCGCCGCCACTGGCCCCCCACCCCCACCCCGCTTGCTCAGGGCCCCGGCAGCAGCTGGCACAATACTCACCGCTCCCCGTGCCTCCGCTGCCGCAGCTCCGGGCTCCAGGGGGCGCCTGCATGGCGCCGGAGCTTCCTCTCACAGCAGCGCCGCTGAATGACGTCATCATTCAGCGGCCGGCTGTGGCAGAGAGCGCGCGGACGCCGGACAGGTGAGATATGTGTGTCTGTATCAGTGTGTGTGTATGTAGTGCGGTGCTTTGTGTGTGTATGTGAGAGAGTGCTTGTGTGCTGCAGTGCTATCTGTGTGATGGTGGTGGGAGGGCAGTGATGATGATGATGAGGTGAGCATTCATGATGATGGTGAGGCGATGATGATGATGGGAGGCGAGTGATGATGGGAGGCGATGATGATGATGGGAGGCGATGATGATGATGGGAGGCAATGAGATGGGAGGCGATGATGATGATGATGGGAGGCGATGATATGATGATGGGGAGGGATGATGATGATGGGGAGGCGATGATGATGATGATGGGGAGGCGATGATGATGATGATGGGGAGGCGATGATGATGATGATGGGGAGGCGATGATGATGATGATGGGGAGGCGATGAGATGGGGAGGCATGATGATGATGAGGAGGCGATGATGATGATGATGGGAGGCGATGATGATGATGATGGGGAGGCGATGATGATGATGATGGGGAGGGATGATGAGGGAGGAGTTGATGATGGGGAGGATGATGATGAGAGGGAGGAGATGATGATGATGGGGAGGCAGATGATAGATGGGGAGGGATGATGAGTGTGATGGGAGCGATGATGATGATGATGATGGGGAGGCAGATGATGATGATGATGGGAGGCGATGATGATGATGGGAGGCGATGATGATGATGATGGGGAGGCGATGATGATGATGATGATGGGAGGCGATGATGATGATGATGATGGGGAGGCGATGATGATGATGATGGGGAGGCGATGATGATGATGATGGGGAGGCGATGATGATGATGATGGGGAGGCGATGATGATGATGATGGGGAGGCGATGATGATGATGATGGGGGGCGATGATGATGATGATGGGGAGGCGATGATGATGATGGATGGGGAGGCGATGATGATGATGATGGGAGGCGATGATGAGATGATGGGAGGCGAGATGATGATGAGATGGGGAGGCGATGATGATGATGATGAGGGAGGCGATGAATGATGATGATGGGGAGGCGATGATGATGATGATGATGGGGAGGCGATGATGATGATGATGATGGGGAGGCGATGATGATGATGATGAGGGAGGCGATGATGATGATGATGGGGAGGCGATGATGATGATGATGATGGGGAGGCGATGATGAATGATGATGGGGAGGCGATGATGATGATGATGATGGGAGGCGATGATGATGATGATGATGGGGAGGCTGATGATGATGATGATGGGGAGGCGATGATGAGATGATGAGGGAGGCGATGATATGATGATGGGGAGGCGATGATGATGATGAGGAGGCGATGATATGATGAGGAGGCAATGATGATGATGTGGAGGAGGCAATGATGATGATAAAATGAAAAAAAAAAATTCTGGCTCCTAAATTTTTTGGCTGGCTCCTAGATTCTGAACAACTTTGTCGACCCCTGATATACCTATACCCATTATTGCCCTTCCCATATTAGTCTGATAGTTATAAGAACACGTCTTGTTGGCTGACCTTTGAACCAGCAACATGACACGACATATATCAGTCAGCAAAAAATGTCTTAGTGAAATATGTAGAGAATGATTCTTTTAAAGGGATTATTATGTAAGCTCTAGCATTAACAAGGGTATTAGAATACAGAATATAGAAGGGTCTCCCAGATAACTATCAACAGTCATTATGTGCAGACAGTCTCTATAAAGGGGAGTCTCTCACAACAGGCTATGCCATGTCTAACAGATACCAGTACCCCCTCTATTCCCGGACCCGGTATCCTTCAATCCCTGTTGTGACTGGTGCGGAACCACAGCAGCAAGAATGAAAAAGGAGATTTCACCTGGGACGTCAGGACAAGACCCCCGGGTCAGTGTGGACTTTTCTCTAGTGTTATCGATCACTTTTCTTATTGGCTAGACATCTGGACCGTTACCATCTTCCTATATGATCCCATTTTTAAAGGGCTATTCCCAATATCGCAAGTCACCACCTATTCTCAGGAGAGCGGATTGAGGTGGGTCCGACTGCCAGGACCCGATTCCGAGACTGTGGCTCTGAGTGCCGGAGATGGCCCTGTGCTGTACACAGCTGTCTCCGTCAGTCACACAGAAAATGACTAGAGCGGAGGCACGAGCGACCACCATGCCAATGCAATGGGGTATTGTAGAGGACGAAGCTGAAGTTGGTTTCTTATTCGGCAATTTTTTATTTTCTTTTTTTTATAGGTTTAACAACAAAAAATAAGCATCACAATAATAAAAAAAAACAATGCAGTGAGGAGCCCTGATGTGAATACACTTAAAATCAGCGAAAAAAAATGATAAACCTGGCACAAAAATGGGCATCAAAGGGCGTTAATGAAAGGGTTAAATGACTTTGGGCCACTGATACCACACTGCAGACGTATAGAGTGGGTAAACAGCCAAATTCCACAGATCTGAATAAGTTACTGAGATATTTAAGGGGTTAAATGTCTTTAGGCCACTGATGTCACACTAAGAATACACAGATAGTGATGCCCCGCATCAAACCCAGGTCCCTCCAGCCTGGCCCAAATGGGAACACACAGATGTATATTCTTAGTGTGACATCAGTGGCCCAAAGTTATTTAACCCCATAAAAACATCAGTTACTTATTCAAATGGCCAAAATCGACTGTCTGCCCACTTTGATGCCAGTTCTGATGCAGAGAACCCATATGGACAGGCTGGAGGGACCTGGGATTGATGTGGGGCATCACTATCTGTGTATTCTTAGTGTGACATCAGCGGCCCAAAGTCATTTAACCCCTTAAAATACCAGTTACTTATTCAAATACGTAAAATTTGGCTGTGTGCCCACTTTGAAGCCAATTCTGATGCCCAGAACCCATTTGGGCCAGGCTGGAGAGACTTGTTTTTAATGTGGGGCTCCCTGTTCTATACATCAGCAGTGTGACATCAGTGGCTCAAAGTCATTTAACCCTTTCATTAACGGCCTCTGGTGCCCATTTTTGTGCCAGTTTTATCATTTTTGTCGCTGATATTAAGTGTATTCACATCAGGCTCCTCGCTGCAGTGTTTTTTATTATTGTGATGTTTATGTTTTCCTGTTAAACCTATAAAACACAGAAAAGAAAAAATTGCAGAATAAGAAACCAACTTCAGCCTGGTTTGTAGAGGCCCGTTATAACCATCAGTTGGGGTCCTAGTGCCCCCCTAATAGAACACATATGGAATATAATCTATACACCGATATATAAGTTATCACCGATCTTCAGCAAATCTGCACCCGATGCAAGTACCCGGAGTCTATGACTAAATTCACAGGCAATGGAAAACAATCTGTGGATTATTGTCCTCATGGCAAAAAAAAGAAAGAAAACGGTCCCTGATCCGTCAGTAAATCCCTGCAGTGTGCACACGTCCCAAGGCTGCAGCTGAGCAGCAGAACGTCACTACAACTCCCAGCATGCCCCATACTATCCGCAGCTGTCACCCACCTTCTCGGCGCCGTACAGCTGGTCTCCATACTCGTTGAGCAGGCCGTAGGCTTCCCACACGCACTTCTTCTCGTTCATGTTGCAGGTGATGAGGACGCCCCGCATGCCCACCTCCAGCTGCCGGCCGCCCCGGTGCCGCTTGGCGTGGCTCACATACTGCGCCTTTCCTCGCTTTTTCCCCTTCTGGACCTCGGCGCTCATCCTGGCTGCACGCGCACAAATACAGCGGGTGTCAGCTGCGGCGGGCGGCGATGGATGTCGTCACCGGAAGGGGCGGGGCCTCACAGGCACAAGGCGGAAGTGCCTAACAGGAAGCGGCAGTTCCAAACCGGAAGCGGCAGTGCACGTGTTTGCTGGAGGCT
Source organism: Oophaga sylvatica (assembly GCA_033576555.1). Lineage (NCBI taxonomy): Eukaryota > Metazoa > Chordata > Amphibia > Anura > Dendrobatidae > Oophaga > Oophaga sylvatica. Next base: position 125,058,669 of record JARQOD010000007.1, read on the forward strand.
TGAGTCAGAGTCAGGACCACGAGACGAGAGTGCTAGTGAGTAGTCCAGCCTGGGCCCTACAGAGCTTTAGGTCGAGAGTATGTCCTAGCTCTGGTTTCCCTATCAGAAGCTTTAGGTCAGACGTATTCCAGCCTGGGCCCTATAGAGCTTTAGGTAGAGTATTCCAGCCTGGGCCTATAGAGCTTTAGGTAGAGTCGGGTTATTTCCAGCCTGGGCCCTACAGAGCTTAAGGACTTAACTCTCCGGCTTTCTCAAATCAAGAATCTTTTGAGCTTCCGCTTTGTGGCTCTTTCACACTACAATGGCATCTGCTGAACTGAGGAAGGAGCTGAGCTGCCCCATTTGCCTGGACCTCTTTACAGATCCCGTATACCTGAGATGTGGACACAACTTCTGCCGCTTCTGTGTTGTGAGAGCTCTGGATATAGAGGAGGTAGATGGAGTATATTCCTGTCCGGAGTGCTTAGCAGAATATCCGGAGCGTCCGGCCCTGGAGAAGAACAGGAAGCTGTCGAATATAGTGGAGCATTTCTTATCTTCTCAGCCTGATATGGAGGAGCTACCCCAAATCTCTTGTGCTTACTGCGATGCCCCCACCCTGGCTGTAAGAACATGTCTGCAGTGTGAGAACTCTCTGTGTGGCAAACACCTGACAGTCCACAATGAGACGATGGATCACATATTAATAGAACCCACTCGCTCAATTTGCAACAAGAAATGTTCTCTCCACAAGAAGCTCCTGGAGTATTACTGTCCGCAGGACGCGGCTTGTCTGTGTGAGTCTTGCTGTTTGGTTGGTGAACATCGGGGTCACAAAATGGAAATTGTAGATGAGGCTTTTGAGAAGAGAAAGGAGAAACTGATGAAATATGTGAATAATCTGTACCCACAAAAACGTAAAATTAAGACCAGAGTCCAAAATCTGCAGGATTATATGTGGACTATCCATAAGAAAGCCTCGGATAAGCAGGAGAACATCAGAAAGTTATTTATGGACATTAGGAAACAACTGGAAACTGCAGAAGATAAAGCACTGAGGGAGGTCATCAGGCAGGAGGAGAAGATTGTGTCCAAGATATCTAAGCTGATCCACAAGTTGGAAGTACAGGAGCAACAGCTGTCCAAGAAAATGTATTATGTGGAGGAGATTTGTCGTGCCACTGACCCAATACGAGCCTTACAAGAAAGTGATATTACAGGATATGAAAGTGATGAGGACACAGCGGGAGATGTGAGTTCTGGTGAGGATCTGGATGAGGTTCTGATCTCATTGACCTTACACCGATCCATGAGGGATATTGTCACCTATGTAACCTCAGAGCTCGGGATCCAAATTCCAGACGTATTGCTGGATGTGGACACTGCTTATAACTGTATAGCGATATCAGAAGATCTGAAAACGGCAGCAGATTCAGAAGAACAGGACAGACCAGAATCGTCAGTAAGATTTATGGATGACTCCCATATTTTAAGCAGATGTGGCCTCTCCTCAGGAAGACATTACTGGGAGGTAGAGTGGAACCAGATAGGAGAATGTGAAGTCGGAATGTGTTATCCCAGGGTAGAACGGGAAGGATATAACTCTGATGCTAGATTTCATGCTAAATCTTGGTTTTTGTTTATGATGAGGAAGCATATGTTGTAAGTCACAACTCATTGATATTAAGCCTTGATGTGGAACCACAATGTCCAAAACTTGGAGTCTTCTTAGACTATGAGGCCGGGCGTCTGTCTTTTTATGAGCTAAGGGACCACATTACACACTTACACACCTTCACTGCTTCCTTCACCGAACCCTTACATGTTATCTTCTCTTTGGAAGATGGCGCCTCTGTTAAAATCACAAGCTGAGGCCGCTGCCAATGACATCACATCGTAATTGTTATTTCTTGTTATAATTCTGCATTTGTATATAGTGTGTTATCCGCAATGTCCTCTAATAATATAATGTTTATGGAGGTTTTCATGGCTGGGATTTTTCCGTTGTAATGTTTTGTGTGCCTTTCTGTGATCAGATATAGAATAAATGATTGAAACAAAATGGAAATATTATTGGGTGAATTGTCTTGATTGGTAATTGTTAATAATTAAATGATTAATTCTATCTGAAAGAGTGCTGGAACATAGCTGGGATATGTTATCTCCTTTGTGGAGCAAGAGTGTGTCACTGGCGCACAAGAAATAACTATCAGTAAATATATGGGGGTGCATACAAAGTGGTTGGCTAAATTGAACAAATAAGAAAAAGAAACCACTATATGGTATGCACACCACCAATATAATTTTATAAAAAAGACAAGCTTTATTGACAATGATTAAAACAAGATAAAAACAGTCATATCAAAAATTCTCACCTTTGGGGACTCCCACCAATCTAAACAATGGAGGGGCCACAGCATTAGTTTATCATAGCCTCTGGCACATCAGAGCTCTGGACACCTATGAAGTCAGGAGCTCCAGTACAGCCAGTCAGCCACAATGGATGGGGTGCTCCTCAGGAACACCACTGTGCAAGGTAAACAGGCAAGGGACCCGGCCCTGTGGCCCCCTTCATTCTCGGGGTGTACAAGAAGCCCCACTAATCAGAAAGCATTGTCATATTTTAACTATATATCACTATGGGAAAGCGCCCTTCAATTTTATGGATCTCCGCGGCAGCTTTAGAGAACCCAGATGATGTGATCAGTTTGTCTATACTAGGCCACGTTCAGTATTTTAAATCAGTATTTGGGTTCGCTCACACTTGCGTATAAATACGTCAAGTGTAATGTGAAAAAAAAAAAAAAAATCGCATTGCACTTGCACCAATGTTATTCAGTGAGTCAGTACAGGATCTGCTGTCTTGTTTTTCTCGCCTGTGTTCAGTGCAAGGAAAAAAATCACAGCATGCTGCGTACGGATGCATAAAATGGCCAAGACTCGCCAATGCATGTAAATGGGTGTGAGAACAAAAAAACGGACAGCACTGTCACGATGTGACACGACCCAACAAGTGGTCAGTCAGCGGACGGCGCACTACACACACAAACGGGATAGAAAATGGGGAAAGGAAGACCCTACTGATAGGGAAATGGGGGACGGTTACGACCTGAGCCTGTCCCTGCCCTAACTAACCATAAGTAGGTCCCCCTCCCCACCGCCATCAGGAACCTTGTCCCTCGTCACCAATTACTGTCCTAGCTAGTGCACTGGCCGGTGTTAGCAGCTCTTTCACCGCCACCGGGTCCAGGTCTGCCGCTGCTTGCATCATACCGCTCCTGGTTCCATGGCCACCGCCACTCCCACACTGCCTCGGGCTTCCCTCCTTCCTGCACGAGCGCTCCGGCGCGCTCCATCTTGGCCTTCGGCCGCGCGCACTATGTGCGCGCACATGCGCCTTGGGGCGCAACCGCAACCTTATCCTCCTGACTGACCTGACCCAGCAGCACTGCCTGGCCAATGGAGGGCAGGCACCAGGTATTTCAGGCCGCCCTCCCTTAATGGAGGCGCCTGATTATGGAGTTACTTATCTGTACCTAGGCCCTGTCTTGCTGCTCCACCTCGTGGTTTACCATCTCCGTGCTTCTCCAATACCCTCCCTGCTCTGTCTCTTCCTACCACCCAGTCTCTTCATCATTTTTGTATTGCTCTCTGAGCCGACCCCTGGTCCTAGCATCCGTGGTACTAGAGGTCCCTGAGCTTGCCCCAAACGATCCCTGTATAGGTGTTGGTCCAACCAGGTGCGCTCGCTTGGGGAAGGTTCGGTATCACAGTCCAGTGGGTCCTCTCTTGGTACTCGCCGCCTTCGGCGTAACAGCCGGCAAGGGGGGCTAGCCTCACCACTGCAGATAATACCACACAGGGGACTGACAAACACCAAAGGGACAAGAAGAAAACTCAGCACTTAGCTTCCAGACACTGCAGCCAAGCTCCACTCCATAGCACAGCAGCAGGACTCCAAACACCAGAGAGCTGCCCCTGCAAGGCTGGTCTCCATAGAGAAACTATCACCAACAGTCAGCTGATGCGTCAGTTGACCATTTAAAAGATGGTGGAAGTGGTCACCACCTACATCAGCTGACCCAGCAACTTTGCAACTGCAGAAGATTGCCAGTGATGGAAAAACTGATATTAACCCCTGCTGTCCTGAAAGGAAAAAAAGCTACATTTAAACAAAGTGGAACCAGAGCTGCCAAAAATCCAAAAATGGATCGTGACAGGTACACGGACAATCCATATGGCGTCCGATTATCTGAAATTAATCAGGAATTTGCACCATCAGAAACCCTCCTGGCAACCAAGGGAAAAAAATCTTAGCTAAACATATAGATAAATTGGTGAACCAGAGAAGGTGTTGGGATGTTTTTTTTTTTATTATTTAAATAAAGTATTTTTGGTGTGTGTGTATTTTTTTAAGTTTTTACTACTGGATTAGTAAGGGGGTGTCTGATAGACACCTCTCCATTACTAACACAAGGGCTTGATGGCAGCTGTGTTTTTGGACAAGTCACAGCTGATATCAACCCAAACTGCCATTATCTTATTGCCAATGCACAAGGGCAATAGGTAAAAGTGAATTCAAAGCTCCAGTACTGGCGTATCTAATGTGATGTGCCACTTCTGGGGTGGCTGAGGGCTGGTACTTTTAGGCACAGAAGAGCCCAATAACTTTCTGTATCTTTAGATAAGATTGCTTTTTTAATTTTGTCAAGCAGCTTTAAAGGGTTGTTCCCATCTCCAAGATCCTATCTCAATATGTAGTAGGTGTAATAATAATATTAGCAACTTTAGGAGTTTATTTAAAAAAGATCAGAGTTGTTTATACTATAGCAGTGATGGCAAACCTATGGCACGCAGAGCCCTCTCAGCTGGTACGCGGCCTCGCCTCATCTTTGCTCCCTGACTGCAGCTTCCTCCCTCACATATTGAGCAGCGCGGAGCTGAAAAATGATGTTAACCAGCTGTGACAGTCAGCGCCGCTCAATGTGTGAGAGGAATTGAGAGAGGAAGGAGGCTGCCGGCGCGCAGAGAGGTGAGTGCGGCCGCTGTGCCAGTGAAGCTGTGGTGTGTGCTGAGTGCGGTTGCTGTTGAGAGATGATGGCGGTGATAGGGAGAGGGCCAATGATGGGGAGAGGGCCAATGATGGGAGTGATGGGGAGGAGGAAATGATAGAGGTGGTGGAATTTCTACATGAAGGGGCATATTACTATAAAAAAGGGATCATGAAGGGACCTATTTCTGCATGAAGGGGATCATGATGGGGCATATTTCTACATGAAGGGATCATGATGGGGTATATTTCTGCATGAAGGGGATCATGATGGGGCATATTTCTACATGAAGGGGTCATGATGGGGCATATTTCTACATGAAGGGGTCATGATGGGGCATATTTCTGCATGAAGGGGATCATGATGGGCATATTTTTGCATGAAGGGGATCATGATGGGGCATATTTCTGCATGAAGGGGATCATGATGGGGCATATTTCTACATGAAGGGGTCATGATGGGGTATATTTCTGCATGAAGGGGATCATGATTCGGCATATTTCTACATGAAGGGGTACATTTCTGCATGAAGGGGATCATGATGGGGCACATTTCTGCATGAAGTGGATCATGATGGGGCACATTTCTGCATGAAGTGGATCATGATGGGGCATATTTCTACATGAAGTGGATCATGATGGGGCATATTTCTACATGAAGGGGTCATGATGGGGTATATTTCTGCATGAAGGGGATCATGATTGGGCATATTTCTACATGAAGGGGTCATGATGGGGCACATTTCTGCATGAAGTGGATCATGATGGGGCAGATTTCTGCATGAAGGGATCATGATGGGGCAGATTTCTGCATGAAGGGGATCATGATGGGGCAGATTTCTGCGTGAAGGGGATCATGATGGGGCAAATTTCTACATGAAGGGGATCATTATGGGGCATATTTCTGCATGAAGGGGATCATGATGGGGCATATTTCTGCATGAAGGGGATCATGATGGGGCATTTCTACATGAAGGGGATCATGATGGGCATTTGGCACGTGTTGGCACGTCATAAATAATTGGGTTTTAGGTTGCAGTTTGGGCGCTCGGTCTCAGAAAGGTTCGCCATCACTGTACTATAGTAACATACTATTATTTACATTGGTAGAATGCTATTATTGGCACATTGCAATTGCTGTAAATATGCGTGATACAAGACTTACTGATGACTGTCTGTATACTGCCCCCTTATGTCTGGGCTACATATTGTAGATAGTCACTGACAGGGCCGCCATCAGGGCATTACTTCCCTTACTGCTGTATGGGGCCCGGTGAACAGCAGTACAGAAGAGGGGCCCGCAGGTCAGGGGTCTCACTCCTGTGCTTCTAGACATCGGGCCCCAAGTGTTGTGCCTGTGCGCTGCGGCCGGGCCTGCGGCGCACACATCAGCATAGCCGCCACAGTGCCCGACATCAGAGAGAAGTGAAAAGAGCTGAAGGACCTGTGGTGACATCATCATTATCACAGGCATTCACCGTTCATTAGCTCATGCCCCCTGATCACATGACGACGTCACCACCGGTCCTTCAGCTCACACAGCAGCAGCTGCATCTTCGCTGCAGGACCGTGGCCAGGTAAGAATAAAGTTTGATTATTTTATTATTGAAAGGGGCAGAATGGAGACACTTTGGCAGAGACACTGGGGCAAGATGGGAGATACTGGGGCAGGATGGGAGACACTGGGGCAGAGACACTGGGGCAAGATGGGAGATACTAGGGCAGATGGAGACACTGGGGCAGGATGGGACATATGGCAGGATGGGAGATACTGGGGAAGGATGGGAGACACTGGGGCAGGATGGGAGACACTGGGGCAGGATGGGAGACAAGGGAGCAAGATGGGAGACACGGGGGCAGGATGGGAGACACTGGGGCAGGATGGGAGATGCTGGGGCAGGATGGGAGACACTGGGGCAGGATGGGAGACACTGTGGCATAGACACTGGGGTAGGATGGTAGACACTGGGGTAGAGACACTGGGGAAGGATGGGAGATACGGGGACAGTATGGGAGACACGGGGGAAGGATGGGAGACACTGGCAGAGACACTGTGGCAGAGACACTGGGGCAGGATGGGAGATACCGGGGCAGGATGGGAGACACCGGGGCAGGATGGGAGACACCGGGGAAGGATGGGAGACACCGGGGAAGGATGGGAGACACGGGGCAGGATGGGAGACCTGGGGCAGGATGGGAGACGCTGGGGCAGGATGGGAGACGCTGGGGCAGGATGGGAGACGCTGGGGCAGGATGGGAGACGCTGGGGCAGGATGGGAGACGCTGGGGCAGGATGGGAGACGCTGGGGCAGGATGGGAGACACTGAGGCAGAGACACTGGGCATAGACACTGGGGCAGATGGGAGACACTGGGGCAGGATGGGAGATACTGGGGCAGGATGGTAGACACTGAGACAGGATGGGAGATACGGGGGCAGGATGTGAGACACGGGGTAGGATGGTAAACACTGGGGCAGGATGGGAGACACTGGCAGAGACACTGGGGCAGGATGGGAGACAAGGGAGCAGGATGGGAGACACGGGAGCAGGATGGGAGACACGGGGCAAGATGGGAGACACTGGGGTAGGATGGTAGACACTGGGTAGAGACACTGGGGCAGGATGGGAGATACTAGGGAAGGATGGGAGATACGGGGGCAGGATGGGAGACACGGGGGAAGGATGGGAGACACTGGCAGAGACACTGTGGCAGAGACACCGGGGCAGGATGGGAGACACCGGGGCAGGATGGGAGACACCGGGGCAGGATGGGAGACACTGGGGAAGGAGGGAGACACGGGTCAGGATGGGAGACGCTGGGGCAGGATGGGAGATGCTGGGGCAGGATGGGAGATGCTGGGGCAGGATGGGAGACGCTGGGGCAGGATGGGAGACGCTGGGCAGGATGGGAGACACTGAGGCAGAGACACTGGGGCATAGACACTGGGGCAGGATGGGAGACACTGGGGCAGGATGGGAGATACTGGGGCAGGATGGTAGACACTGAGACAGGATGGGAGATACGGGGGCAGGATGTGAGACACGGGGTAGGATGGTAAACACTGGGGCAGGATGGGAGACACTGGCAGAGACACTGGGGCAGGATGGGAGACACTGGGGCAGGATGGGAGACAAGGGAGCAGGATGGGAGACACGGGGGCAAGATGGGAGACACTGGGCGAGGATTGGAGACAAGGGGGCAGGATGGGAGACACGGGGCAGGATGGGAGATGCTGGGGCAGGATGGAGACACTGGGGCAGAGACACTGGGGCAGGATGGGAGACACTGTGGCATAGACACGGGTAGGATGGTAGACACTGGGTAGAGACACTGGGGCAGGATGGGAGACAAGGGAGCAGGATGGGAGACACGGGGCAAGATGGAAGACACTGGGGCAGGATTGGAGACAAGGGAGCAGGATGGGAGACACGGGGGCAGAGACACTGGGGCAGGATGGGAGACACTGTGGCATAGACACTGGGGTAGGATGGTAGACACTGGGGCAGGATGGGAGATACTAGGAAGGATGGGAGATACGGGGGCAGGATGGGAGACACGGGGGAAGGATGGGAGACACTGTGGCAGAGACACTGGGGCAGGATGGGAGACACTGGGGCAGACACACTGGGCAGGATGGGAGACACTGGGGCGAAGACACTGGGGCAGGATGGGAGACACTGGGGCAGGATGGGAGATACCGGGGTAGGTTGGGAGATACCGGGGTAGGTTGGGAGATACCGGGACAGGATGGGAGACACCAGGGCAGGATGTGAGACACGGGTAGGATGGTAAACACTGGGCAGGATGGGAGACACTGGCAGAGACACTGGGGCAGGATGGGAGACAGGGGAGCAGGATGGGAGACACGGGGCAAGATGGGAGACACTGGGGCAGGATTGGAGACAAGGGAGCAGGATGGGAGACACGGGGCAGGATGGGAGATGCTGGGGCAGGATGGGAGACACTGGGCAGAGACACTGGGGCAGGATGGGAGACACTGTGGCATAGACACTGGGAGTGGGAGGGGATGGAGACACTGGGGAGATGACACTGGGGCAGGATGGGAGACAAGGGAGCAGGATGGGAGACACGGGGCAAGATGGAAGACACTGGGGCAGGATGGAGACAAGGAGCAGGATGGGAGACACGGGGCAGAGACACTGGGGCAGGATGGGAGACACTGTGGCATAGACACATGGGGTAGGATGGTAGACACTGGGGCAGGATGGGAGATACTAGGGAAGGATGGGAGATACGGGGGCAGGATGGGAGACACGGGGCAGGATGGGAGACACTGTGGCAGAGACATGGGCAGGATGGGAGACACTGGGGCAGAGCACACTGGGGCAGGATGGGAGACACTGGGGCAGAGACACTGGGGCAGGATGGAGACACTGGGCAGGATGGAGATACGGGGTAGGTGGGAGATACGGGACAGGATGGGAGACACCAGGGCAGGATGGGAGACACCAGGGCAGGATGGGAGACACCAGGGCAGGATGGGAGACACCAGGGCAGGATGGGACACCGGGCAGGATGGAGACACCGGGGCAGGATTGGAGACACCGGGCAGGATGGGAGACACCGGGGCAGGATGGAGACACCGGGGAAGGATGGGAGACACTGGGGAAGGATGGAGACACAGAGCAGGATGGGAGACACGGGGCAGCATGGGAGACGCTGGGGCAGGATGGGAGACGCTGGGGCAGGATGGGAGACACGTGGGGCAGATGGAGACGCTGGGGCAGGATGGGAGACCTGGGGCAGGATGGAGACGTGGGCAGGATGGAGACGCTGGGCAGATGGAACACTGAGGCAGAGACACTGAGGCAGAGACACTGGGGCATAGACACTGGGGCAGGATGGGAGACACTGGGGCAGGATGGGAGACACTGGGCAGCATGGGCAGGATGGGAGACACTGGGGCAGGATGGGAGATACGGGAGGTGGGAGATACGGAGGATGGGAGACACCGGGCAGGATGGGAGACACAGGCAGGATGGAACACAGGGCAGGATGGGAGACACGGCAGGATGGGAGACACGGCAGGATGGGAGACACGGGCAGGATTGGAGACACCGGGGCAGGATGGGAGACACCGGGCAGGATGGAGACACGGGAAGGATGGGAGACACTGGGAAGGATGGGAGACACAGAGCAGGATGGGAGACACGGGGCAGCATGGAGACGCTGGGGCAGATGGGAGACGGGCAGGATGGGAGACACGGGGCAGCATGGGAGAGGGCAGATGGGAGACGCTGGGGCAGGATGGGAGACGCTGGGCAGGATGGGAGACGCTGGGGCAGGATGGGAGACGTGGGGCAGGATGGGAGACACTGAGGCAGAGACACTGAGGCAGAGACACTGGGGCATAGACACTGGGGCAGGATGGGAGACACTGGGGCAGGATGGGAGATACTGGGGCAGGATGGTAGACACTGGACAGGATGGGAGATACGGGGGAGGAGTGAGACACGGGGTAGGATGGTAGACACTGGGGCAGATGGAGACACTTGACAAGACACTGGGGCAGGATGGGAGACACTGGGCAGGATGGAGACACTGGGGCAGGATGGGAGATTATGGGGCAGGATGGGAGACACGCAGGATGGGAGACACAGGGCAGGATGGTAGACACTGGGGCAGGATGGGAGACACTGTGGCAGAGACACTGGCAGGATGGGAGACGGCAGGGTGGGAGACAAGGGGCAGGATGGGAGACACAGGGGGCAGGATCATGGTGCAGGGTCATGAGCCAAGATGGAGACACATGGTGCAAGATAATGGGGCAGATGGGACTGGATGGGGAGATCATATGAGGCAGGATGGGACATCACATGGGGCAGAATGGATAATCATGAAGGCAGGATGGGAGAACATATGGCTGGAGCCGGGAATGAGACACACGGGGGCCAGGATGGGGGATATTATTACCATAGGGGCTAATTAAGGGATATTATTAATGCAGTGATGTATTTATTTTATTTTTTGAGGATACTGTTATAAATGGGGGGTGGTCCTGTTACTGGGCAGAGCAACATTATGTCGCCTTTTTTTCTTCATCTGGTGTAGTTTAGAATTTGGGGAAAAAAAGACGGATTTTGGTAAGAACTTACCTGTAAAATCCTTTTCAGCGAAGGAAGGAAGGGAGACACTTCATTACTAGTGGGTAGGCGGAGCCCAGGTAGGATAATCACCTCAGATCATAAAAAAGTGATGTCCGGCCCCTCCGGCTCGGGCTCCTCCTGTCGTACTTCCCAGTTTTGTACACAAGCTAAGGAGAAACAAAAATCACCAGCAGAGCGACATAACCCTCCTGAAGAATTTCAGGAAACAAAAAAAAAAAAAAAAAGGTTATGCATATAACTCAAAAACCACACAGTTCAGGCACTACTCACAAAACCTGACCAGTGCGATGAGCTGGCGATGCCGGAACAGAGCCGTAGAGCGTTGACCTCAGCTCAGACACTCGTTATCAGAGACTAGCCACGCTGCATCTGTAACAACAACACTTCTGCCATGGGAGGGATCAGTCTCTCCCTTCCTTCGCTGAAAAGGATTTTACAGGTAAGTTCTTACTAAAATCCGTCTTTCAGCAGCAGATGGAAGGAAGGGAGACACTTCATTACTAGTGGGACGTCCCAAAGCAGTCCAAAATCAAGGGTGGGAAAAAAACCATAAAACAGGCAGAACCCAACAACCTTGAGAAATGCACAACAGGCGCAACACAAACTTAACTAGAAGTTTAAATTACAGCCGCCTGTAGGACCCTGCGTCCTAAGGCTGCATCGGCGGAGGCACTGACGTCCACCTTATAAAACTTTGTAAATGTGTGGACAGAGCGCCAAGTCGCAGCCCGACAAAGCTGAGCTGCTGAAGCCCCTTGATACAAGGCCCACGAAGAACCCACAGCTCTCGTGGAATGAGCCCGAATCCGAATTGGGCAAGGTTCGCCCTTAAAACGGTAAGCCTCCAAAATGGCTGATCGGATCCAACGAGCTATTGAATCCTTAGAAGCACGTTGACCACGTCGACGACCTGCTGGAGTCACAAACAAAGAGTCCGACTTCTGAAAACTCTGGGTAACAGACAAGTAAAACTTCAAAGCCCGCACCAGATCCAATGTGTGCAAAGCTCGTTCCTTTGCATTTTTCGGTTTCGGACAAAGCGAGGGTAAAACAATATCCTGGTTAACATGGAATTGTGATACCACCTTAGGTAGGAAGTCGTCTCGCGTGCGAAGAACAACGCGATCCGGAAAAAATTCCAGGAAAGGCGGCGTACAAGAAAGAGCCGCCAACTCAGAAACCCTTCTCAAAGAAGTGACCGCCACCAGGAAGGCAACCTTCCAAGAAAGCAAGGAAAGGCTAACAGAATCCAAAGGTTCAAAAGGCTCGCGCTGAAGAACCTCCAACACCAGATTAAGTCGCCAAGGCGACACTGGCGCCTTCCGCGGTGGAAACTGACGGGCTACTCCGCGGAAAAAGGAACGAACGTCCCTACGCGATGCAATAGCTTTTCGAAAAAGCAAAGACAGGGCAGACACCTGACCCTTCAGGGTGCTAACTGCCAAACCCTTGTCTAGCCCGTACTGCAAAAAAGCCAACAAGTTGGTGAATGGAAAACCTCTTCGGATTCCTTGAAGAACCCGAACACCATGAAAAGAAGGTTTCCCAGATCTTGTAATAGATCCTAGTCGTAGCCGGACTTCTGGCCGCTCGCAGAGTAGCAAGGACTCCTGCTGAAAACCCTCGACGGGTTAAGATTTCGGTCTCAAGAGCCATGCCGTCAAACGCAGAGACCTCAAGCCCGGATGATACACGGGTCCTTGAGTTAACAAGTCCGGACGGAGAGGAAGAGGAAATGGAGGTGCCGCCAGCAGCGACACCAGCGTGGAAAACCACGCCCTTCTTGGCCAATCTGGAGCTATGAGAATAGCCAGAACTCTCTCCCGTCTGATTCGACGCAACACGAGAGGAAGCAGGGATATCGGTGGAAACACATAAATTAGCTCGAATTGGTCCCACGGAACCACCAGAGCATCCACCGCCCAAGCCTTCGGATCCCTGTACCTGGACATGAAGGTCGGTAACTTGGCATTGACCCTGGATGCCATCAAATCCACTTGGGGAGTTCCCCAACGGGAGCACAGCAGTGCAAAGACCTCCGGATGAAGACTCCATTCTCCGGGGTCCATCCTCTCGCGACTGAGAAAGTCCGCCGTGACATTCTGAACACCTGGGACGTGAATCGCAGAAATGACTGGAACTCTGTTCTCGGCCCATACCAAAATCCGAGACACCTCCAACATGAGTCTGGAGCTCCTCGTCCCTCCTTGGTGGTTGATATACGCAACCGCCGTCGCATTGTCCGTCTGTACACGGACTGGCAACCCGCTCAAAGGGACCGTCCAGTGTTGGAGGCAGAGAAAAATCGCCCTCAATTCCAGAATGTTGATTGGTAACACCGATTCCTCCGGTGACCATACTCCCTGAATCCAGAGATCGTTCCAAACACCCCCCCAGCCCGTCAGGCTGGCGTCGGTGGTTATGACCGACCATGTCAAAGGGAGGAAGGACTTCCCCAGGGAAAACGCCTCCGGGCGCAACCACCATTCCAGAGACTCTCTCACCTTGTGGGAGATCATGACACTGCAATCCAGTGTCACCTGAGTTCGATCCCAACATTTCAAAATGAACCTCTGAAGAGTCCTGCAATGGAATTGGGCAAACGGCAGTGCCTCCATTGACGCAACCATCAACCCCAGAAGGCGCATACACTTGCGCAGGGACATTGTCGTCGAGGACTGCATAAGTTGGGCAAGCCGATGAATATTCGCTTGCTTGTCCGGAGGTAGGGACACTACAGCTTTTGCTGTGTTGAACAGCATCCCCAAAAATAGAATTGACTGCGACGGCTCCAGGACGACTTCTCCCAGTTGACCAGCCACCCGAAATCCTCCAGGAGCTGAAGGGATAGATCGCGAGCCGTCACTGCCTCCTCCTTTGAGGATGCCACAATCAGAAGGTCATCCAGATAAGGAAGAATCGTAATCCCCCGTCTTCGAAGGATTGCCATGAGAGGTGCCAGAACCTTTGTAAAAACTCGGGGCGCTGAAGCCAACCCGAAAGGTAGGGCCACAAATTGATAATAGTCCTGCCCTATGGCAAAACGAAGAAAACGCTGATGAGCCCTTCCGATGGGAATGTGCAAATAAGCGTCGCGAATGTCGATAGACACCAAAAAGTCGTTCTGTGACAGGGCCATCACAACTGAGCGAAGAGACTCCATGCGAAACTTGTGGATGCGAACATACCGATTTAACCTCTTGAGATCCAGGATGGGACGAAATTTGCCCTCCTTTTTGGGAACCACAAAGAGGTTGGAATAAAATCCCTTTCCCCGGTCTTCCGGAGGAACCGGTACTATCACACCTTTCTGTAGCAGGGAATCTACCTCCCGCAGTAGAGCGGCCAATAAATCGGGATCTGACGGAATGCGAGACTGGCAAAAACTTTCTGGAGGTCGAGAAAGAAATTCTATGAAATAGCCTGCCTTCATGACCCGCGTTACCCAAGAATCTGAGATGCGGGAGATCCAAATCGATTGGAAATGAAGCAGGCGACCCCCCACTCGAGATCCCTCGAGTGAACTTCTGGCGTCAGTCCGTTTTAGCGGGCTTTTTGTCAGATTCTCGCTTTTCTTTGCGCCAGTTCTGTTTCCAAGAAGTAGAAGATTTCTGGGAAGACTTTTTCCCTGAAAAAGTGGGACGGCTCGATCTCCAAGAGGTCTGACCAACCCGTCCCCTGGCTCGAAAAAAACGTTTGTTACCATTGGTACCAGACTTGCCAGATGAAGACGCTACAGCTCTACGTTGAGGTAAAGCTGTCTCCTTTGCTTTGGCTCTGACAATCAAATCGGTAAGGTCAGAACCAAAAAGCTGACCACCTTTGTAAGCTAAAGAAAGTAAACCTTGCTTGGAAACCGCATCTCCGGTCCACTGTTTAAGCCACAAAGCCCTTCTAACAGTGATTGCAGAAGATTGAGATCTCGACAACAGGGATGTAATGTCTAAAGCCGCATCACAGACATATCGGGCTGAATCCTCTATCAGTTTGATGATCCCCTCTATTTCGTCTAAGGAGGATCCATCCTGCAGCGCGGTGTGCAGACGGCCTATCCAGCCCATGGAAGCCTTAGAAGCACATAAGGATCCTAAGGCCACCCTAAATCCATGACCCGCAGCTTCATAAATGGCTTTCGCCGCCATCTCTGTCCAGCGGATCCTGCAGATTCGCCTTCCCCTTGACGGGTAGCAAAGAAGATTTGCTAAGCTGAGATAAAGGAACATCCACCTCAGGAGATGGAATCCAGTTGTCAAACAATTCCGTCGGACAAGGGTACAGAGTCTCAAAAAACCGTGTCCCCTGGAAACGTTTATCCGGATACAGACGTTCCTTTTCCACTGCCCCAGTAATCTCCTTCATAGCTGGCAGTGCTGACCGCGATTTATGCGACTCATGAAACCACCGGGATGTATCCGTACTACCATTTACCTCCTCAGGTAACTGTAATACCTCCCTCATGGCTATAATAAAGGCCTCAATACGCCCCGATAGTGAGGCAGAAAATTCCCGACGATCCTCTTTGTCAGAATCAGACAATTCCCCTCAGAACATGAAGGGGAACCCCCCATAGCAGACATCTCTGAGTCACTAAGTGGGGAGGGCATAGCAGGTCTGAAACGCTTCCTGCCATGAGGAGGTCTAGATGACACCCACTGACCTAAAAGGTCAGATAGTCCATTAATAGAACTAGTGAGAATATCAAATTTGGCATCATAAGGACCCCCGACCACAGCACTAGACGGTGCTGAGGATTCTTGCGTATCAGATACGCGGGGCTGATCCTGTAAAGGATGAGGGAGACGGTCTGCCTCCAGACTCTGCTCTGACATGCTTTCAAAGAAATTGACAGACTGTGCAGAAAGTCCCAGAAATGTGTGGACTTCAATCAACAAAAGCGAACGCTGAAGGGTTAATCCCGAAAGGAACAACCCCAGCTATGTCCCCCGCTGCAGATACCTCTACTCACTCCAATAAGAGATAAAAAAGGTCCCTAAAGAGGAGAATTTAGGACCCTGCAGCGCACTGTAAAGACACAGCGCTGTCAGCGTTAAAAACGCTGTGGGGAGCGAAGGGTTAAGCTTCTCCCGATATCAGAAGAAGCGACTCACCCAGCTGGATCGGCGCTGTCTTTAGCCTGTGTGCAAAAAATGGGAGGAGAGAGCAGGAGTTCTGAGCCTGATAATGGCTGCCGCAGAGTGAAGCAGGAAGAGAAGGAGCCGAGGGAAACGCGCGCATAGCGCGCTTCCTGTTACAAAAAAGCCGGGAAATCCCGAAGCCACGCCCCCCCGCCGGCTTAAAAAAAAGTGCGGGAATCCCTGCTCTCCGTCTCACTGACACAAAGTAACGGCGCTGCAGCGCCGAAGCACACACCTAAAGGCCCATGTCCAGCAAAATAAATTGCGGACATCACACAGTCACCCTTATAAATAACAGCGCTGTCACCACAGACGCTGCAGCACTCACCAGCCGAGCGTCACAGGGACCCCCAGGGATTTGTGACGCTATGCCCATCGCTTCCCCTAGGACAGAGAAAGCAGTGACCCAGAGTGCGGTTTGCGTCCCTGTCAGGAAAGCAGACCTCATCCCCCCGGGCCGGCAAGAATATGCAGAGACCTCCATACAGGGTATACACATCTGCCAAGGGAGAGGATGGGGTCCAGCAGCGCTGAGACCCCTGAGACCTCTAGACTAATGTCCAAGTCTCTGTCCGATAAAAATAAAAAAGTCTTCTGAGGAGCTGCCTCAGCAGCGACCATCCTCCTTGGACCTCAAATCGAAACTAAGAAGTACGGCAGGAGGAGCCCGAGCCGGAGGGGCCGGACATCACTTTTTTATGATCTGAGGTGATTATCCTACCTGGGCTCCGCCTACCCACTAGTAATGAAGTGTCTCCCTTCCTTCCATCTGCTGCTGAAATAAGTAATGTGTTCTGCAAGCCGTGCTCTAGATAACTGTGTTATTTCCTGCAGAGACAAGCCCTGACTGGAAGAAGTGATGGAGGTCAGTGCTGGATGAAAGATGAAAAGCGAAGATGAAGGACTTCACCTAGAGACGTCACTGGTGAGTCAGTGTGTTACCTATACACTGACACTATACACTGTATACTATATACAGCGGTCCTGTGTACAATGTCACCAGTGATCACTGTATTACCTATACTCAATGTAATGCAGCTGAAATGCAGGCCAGTGTGCTCAGGACAAGCCTGCACTGCAGCAGCCAAAACCACCACCAGGTGGCAGCAAAAACATCCAAAGCTGTGTTAAGAGTAAGCAGTCATATAAGTACTACAGGTCACAGCAAGCCTGTGGTCAGAAAACAAGCCAATAGGTCAAAACCAGATGGGAGCTGTAAGATTACTGCAGTGTAATGCAATATTCCCCAGAGGGAGCTAGGGAGGGACGTGAGACTGAGTACACAGAGGAGCTATACTAATCAGAAGCACAGACACCAACAAGTGATGTGAGCGTGGTCAGGCAAGCCGAGTCAAAACCGTACGGAGGCAGAAGTACCAGAAGGAGCAGCAATACACGTAGTCAATATACCAAGCCGAGGGTCAAATAGCCAGACAGGGAACGTAGCAGCAGAAACGGATACCAAGAGACGGGGTCAGAGTCAGTCCGGGTCATACACGAGTAATCAAGTCAAAGGCAGGAGGATCACCAGGTAACAGGGGTCAGAGGCTCTAGACTGGAAGCTTGAACTAACACTAAGGCCGGCGTCACACTGGCGACAAAATCGGACGACTGCAATGCGATGAAAAATCGTATTGCAGTCGGCCCTATGTTAATCTATGGAGCAGCTCCCAGTAGCCGTTTTTTTGTGGTCCGTTTTCAACGTCCGTGTACAATCGCAGCATGCTGCGATTGTTACCGATTGTGGGTCGACGATCGCCAATGCAAGTCTATGGCAGCGATGAAAAGTGGGATTACAAACGGAGCACACTGTGTGACTTGCGATAAAAAATCGGACCACTATCTTCAGGTGTCAGGAAATTGCATCTGGAGAAATGACAGGAAGGGCTGACATGCTAATTAGGCTAGGAAAAATCAAACGAAAACAGGAAACCGCCTCCACGGAGTCCACAAACATGGCCACACACATCAACGTTGAAATGTTAATTGTTCTGGTCCAGGAGAGGCCAGAACTTTGGGACCAGCGCGATGCAAACTATTCCAACCGGTCAATGAAGGAGGCCTCTTGGAGGAGAATCTGTACCCAGATGTTCCCTGATTTTGGCGACAGGTCTAGGGAGGAGCAAGAACGCATTAGTAAGTACCGACTTGAAAATGCTTAAAATAATGCTGGACTATTCAGTATGTACCAACAACAATGTGTTATAATGTTCCTGTACCCTTATATGTGACCCCGAAATGTATTGAATACATCAGTTGAACCCCCAATGCTATGTTCCAAATCCAAACACATGTAATATTGAGCTCCTGTAATTGTCCAAACAGCCGCCTTAGAAAAAAAAAAGTTAATGCAAGTTGAAAAAGTGCTAACTGTTTGAAATGAAAAAAAAAAAAAATTAAAAATGAGGTAACGTTTCTACCCTGCATTGGTTGTTTGTGAAACTTTAATTAACAGAACTCAATAGTAACATAGGAGACCACTGTGGGATATGTTCTAACTTTAAAAAGGTCCATCCCATATATAGGGAAATCACACAGGGCAGGGATCAATTGAAGCTCCTGCTCTGATGAATGTTCATGTGCCGTCTGTGTATTTGGTATATTTATGTTCTACTACAATGGTGTCAAAAAAAAATATTACAAATGTGGCCTGACACAATAAATGCGTCGGTGAATTACTTAATATGTGTCCCTTTTGTTTATTTGATTGCTGTGTGTCCACAAAATGCACATTATTGTGACACATATGTCATACAGATTTCTACTTATGAAGCCTTCTAATATTTCATTTCAATTTTAATGAGATATACTTTGTATTGCTGTTTGACACCCCTATAACAAATTTTTCATAACAAATTTTTTTTTTCTTGCAAATATTTTAGCATTTTGCACAATTATAAAGGCACATAATGTTAAAATTATATTTGATGTGTTAATTTTTCAGTGGCAGATGTTACAAGACGATGGCGCAGCTGTAGAGACTCTTATCGAAGAGAGAGACAGCTGAGGGGCCGCAGTGGGGCAGCAGGAACCGCCAAACGAAAATACGTCTACTATGACCGTCTCAATTTTCTTGCTCCAGCTCTGGATTTGAGACCGTAAGTTTATGTCTGTACAAAATGTATATGTGTATTATTAATAAATTTTAATAAATTGTTATTCTTCTATAGCACCGAATCAAACCTGACTGCCAGAGAGGCAGCTTCCGACTCGGAGCAAATTATTGATCCTGTGGGTGATGTTGAGGAGGCTGGTCCATCGTCAGCAGCAACAGCATCATCACCACCACCACCAACACCATCAGTGGAGACGGAGAGATTGCCTTCTCAAGCGCAAGACCCTCCCCTGAGCAGCAGCCCTGGTAGGCCCCTGGATGTGGGTTCGCCTACAGCTGCAGTTGCACGCAGACCCAGGCGTAGAAGAGAGGGAGTTGGTTCTGTCACAAGGAGGCAGGTGGACAGAGGAGTGCTGGACTATTTGTCCAGTGTTGCTCATGATGATGGTGAGGAGGCCTATTGCCGCAGTCTTGCCCTTACCTCCGGGCAATTCCTAGCCAGCACAGACTGCTGATCAGAAATGCTCTGCATATTGTGTTGCATGCTGGGACACCACCAAATGATCCAACAAACCTGGTAAATTACCTACATACATGGGTGGCTGGTCCAGACAATGTATGTAGAGTGGTGTCCCAACATACAGCACAATCTGCAGCAGCCACTGATCCACCTCCTCATCATCATCCTCCTCCTCCACCTCCTCCTTGTGTCCAACAGAACCCAACTCCTCCTCTTCAGCCTACTGCGGCTTCTTTTTATGGAGATAACCAGCTCCAACACATGCCACATAGTGGCCACTCACAATATGCCCACTCGACCATACCCAATGTTCAAGGCTGGCCACAACATGGGTATGGTCGACATGGACATTTTGGGGGCTATAATGTAAGTGGGCAGTCATGTTATGACTACCCACAACAGTTCCCAAATTTCCCATACCCAAACCCACCTCAACAGCAAGCAGCAAGCATACAGCCAAGTTCCCAGTCAGCCACCACTCATGCTGACACAGTGGCTGGAAAGCAGTCTACACAGCCCTCACAAGCTGCACTTCCACATTCACCACCACACACATACCAGCACTTATAGTTGTGTTTTGTATTTGTTTTGCTTTTGTTATCTGAATTTGGAAAATGTTATTTGTTTTTGTTAATGTAATTTTATTTTTGATAAAAAAACCTACAAATAAGGACAGATTAGTCCTTTGAGATAAGTTCAAAAGCCACTAATCCCTAAACCCAAGATAACATTTTTTTTACGTGGCATTAATTGTATGTATTTTTTCAAAAGGTAATGCCCTGCTTAACTTACACACAGCATTACCAACACAACATAACAACATATAAAATAAATATTGAAAAATTAGCTTTATGACAGAGCAACATAGCCACACTACATGTCTACTAATGCCTCCTCTTGCCAGGCAGTAGCACCCTCAGAGGAAACAAAATATTGAGTGAACACATCACGTACTCTTATGCCTGAAGGTGGACGACGGGGATGGATGGGTGGTGACATAGGCAAAGACACATTCACAGATAATAATTGATCCACATGTTGAGAGGAGCATTCATGTATTCTAGCAAAATTATGTAGGACCACACATGCTTGGAGGACCACATTAACATTGGCTTCACTAAGTTGAATTGCAGATTGAAGTACACGCCATTTAGCACAAAGAATTCCAAATGTGCACTCCACCAGACGCCGAGCACGTGACAGCCGACAATTAAATATTCTCCTCCGATGGGTGAGATAGCGACGGGGATATGGCCTCATTACATTCCTGGTTAATTGAAATGCCTCATCTGCAACTATAACATAAGGCACATGCTCTGGAATGGAGTCAGTAAGTTGACTTGCTGGAGGTAGGTCCAGTTGGTTATTGCGTAACCGCCTACCCATTATGGAAGTATTGAAGACTCTTGAGTCTCCAGTCCTTCCATAGGCCCCAATGTCTACAATTATAAACATGTAGTTTGTGTCGACCAAGGCCAACAAAACAACAGAAAAATATTGTTTATAATTGAAGAATTGTGAGCCTGAGTTAGGAGGTTTGCGAACACGTATGTGCTTGCCGTCCAGGGCTCCTATACAGTGTGGAAACTGACAATTTTGCTCAAAACCCTCTGCTATCCTCAACCAGTCACTCATTTTTGGTTCAGGCATGACTTCTTCATGTAGTCTGTTCCAAATTTCCACACAAGTTGACCGAACAATGCCAGAAATTGTTGATCTGCCTATTAGGAACTCTACGTGCAGAGCAGCGTAGGACATGCCAGTAGAAAGGAACCTGTAACACACATAGAACATCGACAAATCAGTTTACAAATTTATCATAAAAAAGAAACAACACTTAATAATGCATGAGTTTGTTATAGCACACATGCTGTAAATGAGATTAAAATACATGGCTTCTGTACAATACACCATAGGCAATAATTGAGATACCTAAGGTTGAGAAATACAATACACACATTACAAGATTACAAGAAGTGTGCTCCTACACTTGCAAAGTGAGTATGTGGATAAAAAAATCATCAACATATCGTTAATACACATACCTTATTGTTAGAAGAAGGCGTTCCTCGGCAGAAATGGATTTTCTCATCCTGGTGTCCTGAAATGTGATCCCAGGGCGCACAATGTCAAGCAGCTTATCAAACGTAGCTATGGTCATTCGACAATATAGGAAAAACTTATCTCCATTACTACGCAGTGACAAATATAGACGATGAAAATGTCCTTTAGTTAGCCTTCTTGTCAAAAGAGGATGTACCCACATCCTTCTGCGTCTTCTGTGATCTGATATTACAGGATATGGCTCTCCAAAACGTCTGGATATAACCCAATGGAACAGCACACGCTCAGTTGTCGAAAATCTCAGTGTGTCGCTCATGTTTGGATAATGCAGGTAGCAAGCACAAAGCAGAATGACCAAAATGAGACCAGTGCAAAGGTGGGAGGCTCACAGCTGGATCAGATCACTTAAATATAGCTCTGCCTGATGATTTAAATTATTATCAGGCCTGAAATCCGTTACTTGTCAGTTTTGGTTTGCTGCGACTAAAAAACGGTGGTGGGATGAAAATCGGATGTTACAAGGTACACACACATGCGATTAAATCGCATCTTTGAAGGAAAATCGGATGCCAGAAGGATGTGTGATGTTTGCATTTTGATCCGATTGTCGACCGTCTAAAACGGACCGATTTTTTGTGGTTGTGTGTGACGCCGGCCTAACACTGGTAAGCCGGCTGTGACGGACTGAAATAGCCCAGCCCGCTCCAAAACGAGGCCGAGGAAATTAACCCCCGCATGACCAGTCCTGAGAGATGACAGCAGCGCACAAACTCCGGACCGGACCATGACACTCAGACACTGTATACTAAGTACAGATTTCTTTTGTATAATGGCACTTATGGTGATATTAGTATTGTTTTTTTTTTTTTTATTAATGATCAGTATTGTAGTATTCAGTCTCTATGTGGTAGTAATATGTTGTCCAGCAATGGTGTGGTGGTATTTGTTCCTTGTATGTGCTATTATTCAGTCACTGTGTGGTGGTAATATGTGGTCTGGTCATGGTGTGGTGGTATTTGTCCCTTGTACGTGCTATTATTCGGTCACCATGTGGTGGTACTATGTGGTCTGGTCATGGTGCGGTGGTATTTGTCCCTTGTATGTGATATTATTCGGTCACTGTGGTGGTAAAATGTGGTCTGGTCATGGTGTGGCGGTATTTGTCCCTTGTATGTGGTATTATAGGTTACTATGTGGTGGTAATACGTGATCTGTCATGGTGCGGTGGTATTTGTCCCTTGTATGCTATATTATTCGGTCACCATGTGGTGGTAATATGTGGTCTGGTCATGGTGTGGTGGTATTTGTCCCTTGTATGTGGTATTATAGGTTACTATGTGGTGGTAATATGTGGTCTGGGCATGGTGCGGTGGTATTTGTCCCTTGTATGTGCTATTATTCGGTCACCATGTGGTGGTAATATGTGGTCTGGTCATGGTGTTGCGGTATTTATCCCTTGTATGTGGTATTATAGGTTACTATGTGGTAGTAATACGTGATCTGTCATGGTGCGGTGGTATTTGTTCCTTGTATGTGATATTATTGGTCATTTTAAAAATTGAAAAATAAATAAAAATATACCTAAATTGTATTGCATATTTTAACAAATGATTAATAGGACAGAGTAGAGCTCGGCCAAAAGAGTTTACCTTGTTGTGTAGGTGGCTTAAATAATCTTCTGGCCAAAATAAAAGCTGCTGGCTATATGTGTAATCTGGTGATGGGAACTGTTAGGCTAAGTGCACACGATCAGGAATAATTGCGTTTTTTTCGCGGTTTTCCGCGGTAAAAACGCAAGCATTAAGCATCCTATACATGTTAATTGATTCCGCATGTTTTGGCCACATGTTGCGTTTTTTTCCGCGAAAAAAACGCTTCGTGGAAAAAATAGCAACATGTTCATTAATTTAGCGTAATCGCGGTGATTCCGCCGCCATAGGAATGCATTGAACCGCTTACTTTCCGCATGTGGCTATGCCCACCATGCGCAATGTAAGCGGTTCATGTGCGGATGGTACCCAGGGTCTGGAGCAGAGGAGACTCTCCTCCAGGCCCTGGGTACCATATCCCTGGTAAAACAATAATTAAAATAAAAAATAATGATATTCTCACCTTCCGGCGGCCCCGCAGCCTTCCCGCCTTCAGCGACGCTCCCGGCAACTTCCGGTCCCAAGAGTCCTTTGCGAGAATCACCCAGATGGCATAGCGGTCTCGCGAGATGCTACGTCATCGGGGTGATTTGTCGCAAAGCACTCCTGGGACCGGAGTTGCGGGGAGCGTCGCTGAAGGCGGGAAGGCTGCGGGGGCCGCCGGAAGGTGAGAATATCATTATTTATTATTTTTTTTATTATTTTTACATTAGATCTTTTTACTATTGATGCGACATAGGCGGCATCAATAGTAAAAAGTTGGTCACACTTGTCAAACACTATGTTTGACTCGTGTGACCAACCTGTCAATCAGTTTTCCAAGCGATGCTACAGATCGCTAGGAAAACGCTAGCATTCTGCAAGCTAATTACGCTTGCAAAACGCTATTATTCTGGCGGGAATCAGCATACAAAAAACGTGCGTATTTCCTGCGGGAGAAGTGCGGGATTGCCGCGGAAATTTCCGCGGCAATTCCGCAACGTGTGAACTTAGCCTTAATGTGTGATTAGTGAGAAGTGGAGTTTTTCCAAGAGAGAGCGGTGGGACTGTGTACAGTTCAAGGGGTGGAGGCGGGACTTGAGTGGAGCCTGGGCGGAGTCTCAAGGGGGCCCTGAAAATTTTGCCAGTATGGGGCCCCGAAACTCCTAGTGGCAGCCCTGGTCACTGAGCTGATTCGCTTAAACTGGCGTTTCATACAGTGGTCTTAACGATGGGCATGCAGGAGTAAGATGCGACTAATTCATTAAGAGGAGCACGCCAGTTAATGAAGTGGGCACATCTCATCACTGGAGTGTGCCTCACCGGATGTGTTTGAGGTTCCCAGACCCCCTGCCAGATGGAAGACAGAGGAGGAAGCCCACGTGTGATAGAACTGAATGTGCAGAGCGGCGATGGCTCGATGAATCCACTGCGCGATTCCGATCTGTGACATCGATCCTCTGTATCCTGTATGAAGTTTTGTAATGTTCAAGCCTGCGCCTCCTGTGCAGAGTAAAGTTTACAGTAAGTGTTAGGGCTGCCTCCTGTGGGTTTCTCTTGACGTCTCGGTATGGGGAGCCTGCCCATACAGTCTGGCAGCCATTGAGGTTGGGGTGCCCGTCAGCACCTGGAGCACCACTTCCATTATTTATTATACTTTACTCCACAGCGAGCGATCACGTGAACTCTTGTAACTCTGTACATAGTTTATAATTAATGTCTTTCTTCTACGAACTGGGATTTTAGACATTAAGTTGGTTCTGGTCTACAGTATTGTTGTAAGATGAACCTTTCTCATGGTATACAAACCAGCTCTTCATTCCCGCAGCGAAGCTCGCCTACATGTGCCCTCTTCCATTTTTGCCAAAAGTGAATATTAACAGTTTTTTGGGGCTAGAGAAGGAAGCAATCCAGTTCCTTGACATTGCCCTGCAAGTCTGTCATCAGAATACAATAATGGGGTCAGAACGAACAAAAATATAGTACAAGTACGGTAGTAGTGATGAGCGAGCATCTTCCGCGCGCTCGAATAATATGGTGATGATATTTTGAGCCCCCATAGATTTTGGTGCACTTGTTTTACTTTTAGAAGAGAATTAATTAATGACCCTTTTGTAATTTAGAATATTTAATAATCCGGCAGACATCGGGATCCTTTCCTGCCAGTTAGAACACGTTAGGGAATTGCTGAAAATACAGTTCTTTAATATAGGATTTCCAAGATGTGATGATGGCGCAGATTATTCATTTAACTTTACAGCAGAAGAATAATTAATAGTAACTAAGACTTCCTCCCAGGGTATGGGCCACCCAGCCCCGGCCTCGCTCCCTCCACGCCTCCCACTCTGTGACATTCCACAAACATTTACTTGCAGGATAGGGAAGTGGGAGCGGATATCTGGTAGGGGTCGACAGACTGTGAGTACAGCCAATATATGTGGGATCCTCCTTTCACCAAAATGTTGAAGGTGGACACCCCCAATGTATGGGGGAACTGTTTCCTGCATGAAAGAGTCTAATCGTCCCTCTTGCAATTCTATTGCTCTTTGCGGTTAGGCGTCTGTCTACACCTAGTAAGCTGGACAAAAACGCATTGATTTTTTGGAAGAGCTTTTAAAAGGCTTATTTATTCATTGTGTAATGAGGAATAATGACGGTATGAATACACTTCAACCCCTTTCCCGTAAAGGCGATTTTTTTAAAAAATATATTTCCTCCTTTTTTCCCTCCATCTTTTCTATTTTTCCGTCAGCATAGAAATATGAGTGTTTATTTTTCTTCTGCAGGACTTTTTTTTTTAAATAATTTTATTTTTTTACTGTATTTTCTTGTCCCCTTTGTGGACTTGAACCTGCAATCATTTGATCACTATGTACAACTACAGTGGTGCTCAAAAGTTTACATACCCCAACAGAATTTTTGCTTTCTTGGCCTTTTTTCAGAGAATATGAAAGATAACACCAAAACTTTTTCTCCACTCATGGTTAGTGCTTGGGTGAAGCCATTTATTGTCAAACTGCTGTGTTTTCCCTTTTTAAATCATAATGACAACACAAAACATCCAAATGACCCTGATCAAAAGTTTACATACCCTGGTGATTGTGGCCTGATAACATGCACAGAAGTTGACACAAATGGGTTTGAATGGCTACTAAAGGTAACATCCTCACCTGTGACCTGTTTGCTTGTAATCAGTGTGTGTGTGTGTGTGTGTGTGTGTGTGTGTGTGTGTGTGTGTGTGTGTGTGTGTGTGTGTGTGTGTGTGTGTGTGTGTGTATAAAAGATGAGTGAGTTTCTGGGATCCAGACAGACTCTTGCATCTTTCATCCAGCCACTGTCTTTTCAGGATTGTGAGTCATGGGGAAAGCAAAAGAATTGACAACGGATCTACAGTAAAAAGTAGTTGAACTGTATAAAACAGGAAAGGGATACAAAAAGATATCCAAGGAATTGTTTATGTCAGTCAGCAGCGTTCGCACTGTGATTAACAAATGGAAAATTGGGCTCTATAAAAACAGCTTCCTACACATCCTTAGCTCTTCTTTATCCACTAAGCATATGGCAGATCCCCTGTGGGCATTACAGCAGGCCTCGTTCCTGCAAGTAATAGGTTACTTGGTTAAGGTCTTGCTGCACCGGCCGCGCGTATTCCCTGTGAAAAATCTCTGGTCCCGCCCCTACACCAGCGGAGAGAGAGGCGACGGGACCCTTCCATCCAGGCCTGACACATCGAGGCTCCCAACGCCAACAGGTAGGGCAGCCACGGCGATATTACTCACTGCTCCTGCAGTGTGTGACACCGTCATTACATGCAAGCCAGAGCAGCCTTGCTCCTGGCAAATCTGTCCCACTATTGGAGGGGGTGAGGGGGAGGGAGGATGGTAGGGCTGCAAACCTGTCTCCTGTTGGCCTAGGGACTCCGGTCCCGCCACTACATCCAGGTGGCACTGCCAGGTACTGAACACCAGCTCCTGTGCAAATGATACGTCACAAGTATTAGAGTAGCGGAACGAGCCTTATACCCACTGGGAACGAGCGGTCCTCAGACTCACGCTGCCACTCACCTATCACTGCAGGCAGGGGATAGATTTAACAGACCACATGGCTAGGGCAAGGATGGTTCTTATTTCCTCCTTCCATTATGATGTAGTTACATGGGTTGGAAAAATCCCACAATGTCTGTCTGCTATTTCTGCTTTCTTCTCTGCTCTCTTTCTAAAACTGAACATGGACAAAACAGAATTCATCATCTTTCCCCCATCTCACTCTACCCCCCACCAGACCTGTCCATCAACGTCTGCTCACTTTCCCCAGTCCCGCACGCTCGATGCCTCGGAGTGATCCTCGACTCTGCCCTCTCTTTCGAGCCACATGTCCAAACCCTTGCCTCCTCCTGCCGTCTCAAACTCAAAAATATTTCCCGGATCCGTGCATTCCTTGACTATGAAACTACAAAAACACTAGTGCATGCCCTCATCATCTCCCGCCTCGACTACTGCAACCTCCTACTCTGGCCTCCCCTCTAGCACTCTGGCACTACTCCAATCCATCCTGCACTCTGCTGCCTGACTAATACACCTGTCTCCCCATTATTCCCCAGCCTCTCCTCTCTGCCAAGCCCTTCATTGGCTTCCTATCGTCCAGAGGCTCCAGTTCAAAACCCTAACAATGACCTACAAAGCCATCCACAATCTGTCTCCTCCATACATCTGTGACATGGTCTCCCGGTACATACCCACACGCAACCTTCGATCCTCTCAAGATCTCCTCCTCTACTACACTCTTATCTCTTCTTCCCACAACCGCATACAAAGCTTCTCCCGTGCCTCTCCCATACTCTGGAACTCGCTACCCCAACACATCAGACTCGTGCCTACCATGGAAACCTTCAAAAAGAACCTGAAGACCCACTTCTTCCGACAAGCCTACAACCTGCAGTGATCATCAGTCTACTGAACCATCGCACGACCAGCTCTACCCTCTCCTAGTGTATCCTCACCCATCCCTGTAGACTGAGCCCTTGCGGGCAGGGTCCTCTCTCCTTCTGTACTTGTGTGTGCCTTGTATTGCTCATGTGTACTGTACTTGTCTATATTTGCCCCTCTTCACATGTAAAGCGCCATGGAATAAATGGCGCTATAAAAATCTATAATAATAATAGAAGAAAAATGGGAAAATCTGCTGTGTACAGTATCAGGGTCGTGGATCAGATTTTATGAAACCTCATCCACAAGCAGCAGAAAAAAAAAAAGTGTAAATTGAGTAACGCTCCAGATTTCACACCCACAACCTGTCAATTTACGCTGTGGATTTTGACCTTTGCAATACAGGGAATAAAATATGCAGTAAATATGCAGCATACAGAGCAGATTTTGATTTTGCAGTGGATACGGAAACAGATCTGCTGCGGAAGTTTCCTTGAATGTCTCAATGCTCTGAACACGGCTTGTAGAAATCCATCCACCTGCCTCGAGAACGACCCCATTCACATGTATGGAAGAGATCAGGAGTTTCTGTTACAGATCTGCAGAAGCGAATCCACCTCTCCAACAACAGTCATGTAGAGGGGGAAGGACGTGGTCTTACCTACATTGAGGGTCCTAATGAAAACAACATTATTAGCGCCACTTTCTACTGACTGAAATCTGCGTAAATTCTTTTCAGTCGACGTTCGAATCTGGTCAACTTCTTTCTTCAAAGCGGCTTCAACATCGTCGTCATCTTCATCCTCTTCGCTGCCTGAGAGCCCGTCTTCTTTATCACAGAGCTGTCAATGGAGAAAGAAAAAAAATTAGATCCATCAACAGCATTTACTTTTAATTCGGGCCACGATCGCCATCAGCGCAGGCCCGGGCCACGATCGCCATCAGCGCAGGCCCGGGCCACGATCGCCATCAGCGCAGGCCCGGGCCACGATCGCCATCAGCGCAGGCCCGGGCCAGATCGCCATAGCGAGACAGCATCGCATCAGACGTCACGGGCACGGGCACTATTGCCATCAACGCAGGCACGGGCCACGATCGCCATCAACGCAGGCCGGGCCACGATCGCCATCAGCGCAGGCCCGGGCCACGATCGCCATCAACGCAGGCCACAGGGCCACTATCGCCATCAACGCAGGCACGGGCCACTATCGCCTCACGCAGGCACGGCCACGATCCATAACGCAGACCCTGGCCATGATCGCCATCAACGCAGGCCCGGGCCACGATTTGGAGTAGCAGACTTGTGCCAAGAACTCTACACTGAAAACCTCCTCCATACACCGTACAAAGAGCAGCAGCACTGCCTTTTCCAAGCGAATGGGGTCGGCTGCTGTTCCCTGCACAGATGGGGGGCCGTGCAGGGATGGAGGGGGTGGCTCCACACGATCATAAGATCATAAACCGCAGACACTTACTTGAATGGAAAATGGTTAATTAAAGTGCAGGGAAATACACTAGGGGGCTTGCAAACCTTTAAACAGAACCTGTCATTAGATTAATGCTGCCTGTACTACAGGCAGCCTGAATCACAGCCTGACTACCGGCTTTTCCCCACCCAGCTCCAGATGATCGACAGGTCTCCATGTACACACGAGACCAGTCAATCACTCAGAATCAGGAGTGGAGAAGTTAGATCTCGCTGACTAGGAAGGGAAGATTCTCGGATGGTGATTGCAACGCAATGCTCGGACTGGCCGGCAGCTCTCCCTACCCGAGGGTCACAGCTGAATAGGAATCATTATTTATTCTGGAGCACCATTGATTCCATGGTGCTGTACATGGGAAGGGGTTACATACAAATTACAGATAAGTTACAGTCAAGAAACTACCGATGACAGACTGTACAGAGGGGAGAGGTCCTTGCCCTTGTGGGTTTACTGTCTACAGGAGTACAAAAAGCTGTCACGGTCGGGAGAGCCACCAGCCAGTCCGAGTATTGTGTTGAAATCCTCGACCAAGTTAAACGGCTGTCTGACTCTTCCCTAATTCTCATGGTTAGTGGGGGTCCGGGTAGTCAGACAAACTGAGCAGAAAGGGATGTCATATTCTTATGATGTGACTGTCTGCACGGAATGACTGTGCAAACCAAGTACAGGAGATGGGTGCATCATGGCGGGGGGGGGGCAATCATTTTCATATCGCTTTCCCACCAGCTTCTTCTCCATCCTTTTCTGGCTCTATGAAGCCAGAGCTGTCAATCAAAGAAGAGAGGGTGGAGATGGAGTGAAACCAAGCAGGTGGGAAGGTGAATATAAATGATTGGCAGCCGTGAAGCACCGAGACTTAGTTTGAACAGTGTTGGGTCGGCCTTCAAATCAGGCCTTTCAGTATATTAGATCGTGCCAGATTGGATATAGCTTCGATCGAGGCAGGATGGTGAGATGAAATGACACAAGAGACAAGTCTCTCGTTCTGATGCCAAGGTCATCTAACTTTATTACTTCCCCCAGCCAGCTTATATCCACACTGGACTGGGCGTATACATGCATTAGGTAATGGTGTTTCCAGAACATATTAGCAAATCATTTATTACAGTAAATACATTTTGTCACGTATCTCATAGGTCATGTCAGTTTGACCAACTGGTTATCTAACTAAGGAATTCACTAATCATCAGGTGTTCCCTTTGAGGGACCCCCAGCTGTCACCATATCTACTGATTGATTGCATACTTCATCGTCATTTACCTATACCGATTATTGCCCTTCCCATATTAGTCTGATAGTTATAATAACACGTCTTGTTGGCTGACCTTTGATATATGTTGTGTCATGTTGCTGGTTCAGTCAGCAAATAATGTCTTAGTGAAATATGTAGAGAATGATTCTTTTAAAGGGATTATTATGTAAGCTCTAGCATTAACAAGGGTATTAGAATACAGAATATAGAAGGGTCTCCCAGATCCCTATCAACAGTCATTATGTGCAGTCTCTATAAAAGGGGAGTCTCTCACAACAGGCTATGCCATGTCTAACAGATACCAGTACCCCCTCTATTCCCGGACCCGGTATCCTTCAATCCCTGTTGCGACTGGTGCCGAACCACAGCAGCAAGAATGAAAAAGGAGATTTCACCTGGGACGTCAGGACAAGACCCCCGGGTCAGTGTGGACTTTTCGCTAGTGTTATCGATCACTTTTCTTATTGGCTAGACATCTGGACAGTTACCATCTTCCTATACATCCCATTTTTAAAGGGCTATTCCCAATATCGCAAGTCACCACCTATTCTCAGGAGAGCGGATTGAGGTGGGTCCGACTGCCAGGACCCGATTCCGAGACTGTGGCTCTGAGTGCCGGAGATGGCCCCGTGCTGTACACAGCTGTCTCCGTCAGTCACACAGAAAATGACTAGAGCGGAGGCACAAGCGACCACCACGCCAATGCAATGGGGTATTGTAGAGGACGAGGCTGAAGTTGGTTTCTTATTCGGGAATTTTTTATTTCTTTTTTTTATAGGTTTAACAACAAAAAATAAGCATCACAATAATAAAAAAACAATGCAGCGAGGAGCCCTGATGTGAATACACTTAAAATCAGCGACAAAAATGATAAACCTGGCATCAAAAATGGGCATCAAAGGGCGTTAATGAAAGGGTTAAATGACTTTGGCCCACTGATACCACACTGCAGACGTATAGATGGGTAAACAGCCAAATTTCCACAGATCTGAATAAGTTACTGAGGTTTTTAAGGGGTTAAATGACTTTAAGCCACTGATGTCACACTAAGAATACACAGATAGTGATGCCCCGCATCAAACCCAGGTCCCTCCAGCCTGGTCCAAATGGGAACACACAGATGTATATTCTTAGTGTGACATCAGTGGCCCAAAGTTATTTAACCCCATAAAAACATCAGTTACTTATTCAAATGGCCAAAATCGACTGTCTGCCCACTTTGATGCCAGTTCTGATGCAGAGAACCCATTTGGGTCAGGCTGGAGGGACCTGGGATTGATGTGGGGCATCACTATCTGTGTATTCTTAGTGTGACATCAGCGGCCCAAAGTCATTTAACCCCTTAAAATACCAGTTACTTATTCAAATATGTAAAAATTGGCTGTGTGCCCACTTTGAAGCCAATTTGATGCCCAGACCCATTTGAGCCAGGCTGGAGAGACTTGTTTTTAATGTGGGGCTCCTGTTCTATACATCAGCAGTGTGACATCAGTGGCTCAAAGTCATTTAACCCTTTCATTAACAGCCTCTGGTGCCCACTTTGATGCCCATTTTTGTGCCAGTTTTATCATTTTTGTCGCTGATATTAAGTGTATTCACATCAGCTCCTCGCTGCAGTGTTTTTTATTATTGTGATGTTTATGTTTTGCTGTTAAACCTATAAAACACAGAAAAGAAAAAATTGCCGAATAAGAAACCAACTTCAGCCTGGTTTGTAGAGGCCCGTTATAACCATCAGTTGGGGTCCTAGTGCCCCCCTAATAGAACACATATGGAATATAATCTATACACCGATATATAAGTTATCACCGATCTTCAGCAAATCTGCACCCGATGCAAGTACCCGGAGTCTATGACTAAATTCACAGGCAATGGAAAACAATCTGTGGATTATTGTCCTCATGGCAAAAAAAAGAAAGAAAACCGGTCCCTGATCCGTCAGTAAATCCCTGCAGTGTGCACACGTCCCAAGGCTGCAGCTGAGCAGCAGAACGTCACTACAACTCCCAGCATGCCCCATACTATCCGCAGCTGTCACCCACCTTCTCGGCGCCGTACAGCTGGTCTCCGTACTCGTTGAGCAGGCCGTAGGCTTCCCACACGCACTTCTTCTCGTTCATGTTGCAGGTGATGAGGACGCCCCGCATGCCCACCTCCAGCTGCCGGCCGCCCCGGTGCCGCTTGGCGTGGCTCACATACTGCGCCTTTCCTCGCTTTTTCCCCTTCTGGACCTCGACGCTCATCCTGGCTGCACGCGCACAAATACAGCGGGTGTCAGCTGCGGCGGGCGGCGATGGATGTCGTCACCGGAAGGGGCGGGGCCTCACAGGCACAGGGCGGAAGTGCCATACCGGAAGCGGCAGTTCCAACCGGAAGCGGCAGTGCACGTAGCTTGATGAGAGCGAGAGTCTAGACCACGGACGAGAGGTGTGAGTAGTCCAGCCTGGGCCCTACAGAGCTTAGTGAGAGTAGTCCAGCCTGGCCCTACAGAGCTTTAGGTCAGGAAGTATTCAGTCCTAGATTTCAACGATAGCTTTAGGTTAGTCAGGTATTCCAGCCTGGGCCCTACAGAGCTTTAGGTCAGAGTATTCCAGCCTGGGCCCTATAGAGCTTTAGGTCAGACGTAATCCAGCCTGGGCCCTAAGAGCTTTAGGTCGACGTATTCCAGCCTGGGCCCTACAGAGCTTAGGTGAGGAGTAGTCCAGCCTGGGCCCTATAGAGCTTTAGGTCAGAGGTATTCCAGCCTGGGCCCTATAGAGCTTTAGGTCAGACGTATTCCAGCCTGGGCCCTACAGAGCTTTAGGACTTAACTCTCCGGCTTTCTCAAATCAAGAATCTTTTGAGCTTCCGCTTTGTGGCTCTTTCACACTACAATGGCATCTGCTGAACTGAGGAAGGAGCTGAGCTGCCCCATTTGCCTGGACCTCTTTACAGATCCCGTATACCTGAGATGTGGACACAACTTCTGCCGCTTCTGTGTTGTGAGAGCTCTGGATATAGAGGAGGTAGATGGAGTATATTCCTGTCCGGAGTGCTTAGCAGAATATCCGGAGCGTCCGGCCCTGGAGAAGAACAGGAAGCTGTCGAATATAGTGGAGCATTTCTTATCTTCTCAGCCTGATATGGAGGAGCTACCCCAAATCTCTTGTGCTTACTGCGATGCCCCCACCCTGGCTGTAAGAACATGTCTGCAGTGTGAGAACTCTCTGTGTGGCAAACACCTGACAGTCCACAATGAGACGATGGATCACATATTAATAGAACCCACTCGCTCAATTTGCAACAGAAATGTTCTCTCCACAAGAAGCTCTGGAGTATTACTGTCCGCAGGACGCGGCTTGTCTGTGTGAGTCTTGCTGTTTGGTTGGTGAACATCGGGGTCACAAAATGGAAATTGTAGATGAGGCTTTTGAGAAGAGAAAGGAGAAACTGATGAAATATGTGAATAATCTGTACCCACAAAAACGTAAAATTAAGACCAGAGTCCAAAATCTGCAGGATTATATGTGGACTATCCATAAGAAAGCCTCGGATAAGCAGGAGAACATCAGAAAGTTATTTATGGACATTAGGAAACAACTGGAAACTGCAGAAGATAAAGCACTGAGGGAGGTCATCAGGCAGGAGGAGAAGATTGTGTCCAAGATATCTAAGCTGATCCACAAGTTGGAAGTACAGGAGCAACAGCTGTCCAAGAAAATGTATTATGTGGAGGAGATTTGTCGTGCCACTGACCCAATACGAGCCTTACAAGAAAGTGATATTACAGGATATGAAAGTGATGAGGACACAGCGGGAGATGATGGAGATGTGAGTTCTGTGAGGATCTGGATGAGGTTCTGATCTCATTGACCTTACACCGATCCATGAGGGATATTGTCACCTATGTAACCTCAGAGCTCGGGATCCAAATTCCAGACGTATTGCTGAATGTGGACACTGCTTATAACTGTATAGCGATATCAGAAGATCTGAAAACGGCAGCAGATTCAGAAGAACAGGACAGACCAGAATCGTCAGTAAGATTTATGGATGACTCCCATATTTTAAGCAGATGTGGCCTCTCCTCAGGAAGACATTACTGGGAGGTAGAGTGGAACCAGATATGGAGAATGTGAAGTCGGAATGTGTTATCCCAGGGTAGAACGGGAAGGATATAACTCTGATGCTAGATTTCATGCTAAATCTTGGTTTTTGTTTATGAATGAGGAAGCATATGATGTAAGTCACAACTCATTGATATTAAGCCTTGATGTGGAACCACAATGTCCAAAACTTGGAGTCTTCTTAGACTATGAGGCCGGGCGTCTGTCTTTTTATGAGCTAAGGGACCACATTACACACTTACACACCTTCACTGCTTCCTTCACCGAACCCTTACATGTTATCTTCTCTTTGGAAGATGGCGCCTCTGTTAAAATCACAAGCTGAGGCCGCTGCCAATGACATCACATCGTAATTGTTATTTCTTGTTATAATTCTGCATCTGTATATAGTGTGTTATCCGCAATGTCCTCTAATAATATAATGTTTATGGAGGTTTTCATGGCTGGGATTTTTCCGGTTGTAATGTTTTGTGTGCCTTTCTGTGATCAGATATAGAATAAATGATTGAAACAAAATGGAAATGTTATTGGGTGAATTGTCTTGATTGGTAATTGTTAATAATTAAATGATTAATTCTATCTGAAAGAGTGCTGGAACATAGCTGGGATATGTTATCTCCTTTGTGGAGCAAGAGTGTGTCACTGGGCACAAGAAATAACTATCATAAATATATGGGGGTGCATACAAAGTGGTTGGCTAAATTGAACAAATAAGAAAAAGAAACCAATATATGGTATGCACACCACCAATATAATTTTATAAAAAAGACAAGCTTTATTGACAATGATTAAAACAAGATAACAACAGTCATATCAAAAATTATCACCTTTGGGGACTCCCACCAATCTAAACAATGGAGGGGCCACAGCATTAGTTTATCATAGCCTCGGCACATCAGAGCTCTGGACACCTATGAAGTCAGGAGCTCCAGTACAGCCAGTCAGCCACAATGGATGGGGTGCTCCTCAGGAACACCACTTGCAAGGTAAACAGGCAAGGGACCCGGCTTTGTGGCTCACTTCATTCTCGGGGTGTACAAAAGCCCCACTAATCAGAAAGCATTGTCATATTTTAACTATATATCACTATGGGAAAGCGCCCTTTAATTTTATGGATCTCCGCGGCAGCTTTAGAGAACCCAGATGATGTGATCAGTTTGTCTATACTAGGCCACGTTCAGTATTTTAAATCAGTATTTGGGTTCGCTCACACATGCGTATAAATACGTCAAGTGTAATGTGATGTGAAAAAAAAAAAAAAAAATCGCATTGCACTTGCACCAATGTTATTCAGTGAGTCAGTACAGGATCTGCTGTCTTGTTTTCTCGCCTGTGTTCAGTGCAAGGAAAAAAATCACAGCATGCTGCGTACGGATGCATAAAATGGCCAAGACTCGCCAATGCATGTCAATGGGTGTGAGAACAAAAAAACGGACAGCACTGTCACGATGTGACACGACCCAACAGGTGGTCAGTCAGCGGACGGCGCACTACACACACAACGGGATAGAAAATGGGGAAAGGAAGACCCTACTGATAGGGAAATGGGGGACGGTTACGACCTGAGCCTGTCCCTGCCCTACCCTAACACCATAAGTAGGTCCCCCCCCCCACGCCATCAGGAACCTTGTCCCTCGTCACCAATTACTGTCCTAGCTAGTGCACTGGCCGGTGTTAGCAGCTCTTTCACCGCCACCGGGTCCAGGTCTGCCGCTGCTTGCATCATACCGCTCCTGGTTCCATGGCCACCGCCACTCCCACACTGCCTCGGGCTTCCCTCCTTCCTGCACGAGCGCTCCGGCGCGCTCCTTCTTGGCCTTCGGCCGCGCGCACTATGTGCGCGCACATGCGCCTTGGGCGCAACCGCAACCTTATCCTCCTGACTGACCTGACCCAGCAGCACTGCCTGGCCAATGGAGGGCAGGCACCAGGTATTTCAGGCCGCCCTCCCTTAATGGAGGCGCCTGATTATGGAGTTACTTATCTGTACCTAGGCCCTGTCTTGACTGCTCCACCTCGTGGTTTACCATCTCCGTGCTTCTCCAATACCCTCCCTGCTCTGTCTCTTCCTACCACCCAGTCTCTTCATCATTTTTGTGTTGCTCTCTGAGCCGACCCCTGGTCCTAGCATCCGTGGTACTAGAGGTCCCTGAGCTTGCCCCAGGGTGGATTTGATTTAAATCAAACTGATTTAAATCACGATTTAAATCACGATTTAAATCACTAGTCAGTAAGGCTTGATTTAAATCAGTGATTTAAATCAAAGTTTCTACCAGACCGGTATATCTAATTTCATCATGTGCGATACGCCCCAGACCGGTGTATCTAATTTCATCATGCGCGATATGCCCAAGACCGGTGTATCTAATCCCATAATGCGATACACTACACTCAGCACTGTATCTAGATACATGCAGTGTGTCATGTGCTGTGAATAATCCCAGTGTGTGATACTCTCCACGTATCTGTGCTCAGTTTATAATACAGCGAGCAGCATGAACTAACAGAATAGATGCTGCCGGTCGTCCTCAGTGACAGCCTACTTGTCAGTATCACTGGCAGTCCCCAACAAAATGGCTCCGCAATGGCTCCGCTCTGTGAGCCTAAACTACATCCTCTGTTATTACAAACACCTAGTAACGGAGGAGAGAAGTCACACGTGATCAGACCCCGCCTGCATTTACTACTGTCGCAATACGAGCTAGCAGTTTATATTTCAGCAGCTGCTCTGCCTAGTGTTTAAAAGTGGAAATACCAAACATTTTACAATTATTTTTCAGATTTTATTTCTCGGCCTGCTGCCATTATAAGGAAAGAATGTAATAAACCTCAGATCGTACACACAAACAGATCCAGACTTGTTTGTCTGTGGCTATGCTGCAGTATTGTGCTCAAAGTTTCACTTTCATTTTCTTGTCTGCTTGCCCTTCCTCCTCCTCACACTTAGATTCACATTCTTCTTGTGTTGTGCAGATCTATTCCACTCCAAACAATCAGAAACATATTGTCTAACTTCTTGGACTTGGCACTGAAGGGGTTGATTCTGTATTCATAGGTTTGTAGAACAATAGGATTAAGGTCTTTTTCTCAACTCTGTTCATGTTGTAACATTTTTGCCGTGAAGAAGAGGCTGGGACCTCTGCGGAGTCAAATTCAGTTTTGAGAACTGCGTAAGTAAAGCGAGCGTCTGTGATAATATAGGAGAGAAACTGCCCACTAATCCTACAGAAACCTCTGGAAGAGCATGGCATTGTGAATGTTACACATATACAGCCTTTATTCTACTGAGTTAAACAACTCAGCTTTATCTCATGATGGAAGAACCTTTGGATGGTAAAATATTTTCCTCAAAAAGCAGTTTATTGAAAAAAATCCGATTTAAATCAAAAAAATCCGATTTTTTTGATTTTTTAAAAAAAATCATTGATTTTTATCCACCCTGGCTTGCCCCAAACGATCCCTGTATAGGTGTTGGTCCAACCAGGTGCGCTCGCTTGGGGAAGGTTCGGTATCACAGTCCAGTGGGTCCTCTCTTGGTACTCGCCGCCTTCGGAGTAACAGCCGGCAAGGGGGGCTAGCTTCACCACTGCAGATAATACCACACAGGGGACTGACAAACACCAAAGGGACAAGAAGAAAACTCAGCACTTAGCTTCCAGACACTGCAGCCAAGCTCCACTCCATAGCACAGCAGTAGGACTCCAAACACCAGAGAGCTGCCCCTGCAAGGCTGGTCTCCATAGAGAAACTATCACCAACAGTCAGCTGATGCGTCAGTTGACCATTTAAAAGATGGTGGAAGTGGTCACCACCCACATCAGCTGACCCAGCAACTTTGCAACTGCAGAAGATTGCCAGTGATGGAAAAACTGATATTAACCCGTGCTGTCCTGAAAGGAAAAAAAGCTACATTTAAACAAAGTGGAACCAGAGCTGCCAAAAATCCAAAAATGGATCGTGACAGGTACACGGACAATCCATATGGCGTCCGATTATCTGAAATTAATCAGGAATTTGCACCATCAGAAACCCTCCTGGCAAACCAGGGAAAAAAATCTTAGCTAAACATATAGATAAATTGGTGAACCAGAGAAGGTGTTGGGATGTTTTTTTTTTTATTATTTAAATAAAGTATTTTTTTTTTAAACTTTTTACTACTGGAATAGTAAGGGGGTGTCTGATAGACACCTCTCCATTACTAACACAAGGGCTTGATGGCAGCTGTGTTTTTGGACAAGTCACAGCTGATATCAACCCAAACTGCCATTATCTTATTGCCAATGCACAAGGGCAATAGGTAAAAGTGAATTCAAAGCTCCAGTACTGGCGTATCTAATGTGATGTGCCACTTCTGGGGTGGCTGAGGGCTGGTACTTTTAGGCACAGAAGAGCCCAATAACTTTCTGTATCTTTAGATAAGATTGCTTTTTTAATTTTGTCAAGCAGCTTTAAAGGGTTGTTCCCATCTCCAAGATCCTATCTCAATATGTAGTAGGTGTAATAATAATATTAGCAACTTTAGGAGTTTATTTAAAAAAGATCAGAGTTGTTTATACTATAGCAGTGATGGCAAACCTATGGCACGCAGAGCCCTCTCAGCTGGTACGCGGCCTCGCCTCATCTTTGCTCCCTGACTGCAGCTTCCTCCCTCACATATTGAGCAGCGCGGAGCTGAAAAATGATGTTATCCAGCTGTGACAGTCAGCGCCGCTCAATGTGTGAGAGGAATTGAGAGAGGAAGGAGGCTGCCGGCGCGCAGAGAGGTGAGTGCGGCCGCTGTGCCAGTGAAGCTGTGGTGTGTGCGGCTGCTGTGGTGTGTGTGCTGTTGCTGTTGAGAGATGATGGCGGTGATAGGGAGAGGGCCAATGATGGGAGAGGGCCAATGATGGGAGTGATGGGGAGGGGAAATGATAGAGGTGGTGGAATTTCTACATGAAGGGGCATATTACTATAAAAAAGGGATCATGAAGGGACCTATTTCTGCATGAAGGGGATCATGATGGGGCATATTTCTACATGAAGGGGATCATGATGGGGCATATTTTTGCATGAAGGGGATCATGATGGGGCATATTTCTTCTTGAAGGGGATCATGATGGGGCATATTTCTACATGAAGGGGTCATGATGGGGTATATTTCTGCATGAAGGGGATCATGATTCGGCATATTTCTACATGAAGGGGTACATTTCTGCATGAAGGGGATCATGATGGGGCACATTTCTGCATGAAGGGGTCATGATGGGGTATATTTCTGCATGAAGGGGATCATGATTGGGCATATTCTACATGAAGGGGTCATGATGGGGCACATTCTGCATGAAGTGGATCATGATGGGGCAGATTTCTGCATGAAGGGGATCATGATGGGGCAGATTTCTGCATGAAGGGGATCATGATGGGGCAGATTTCTGCGTGAAGGGGATCATGATGGGGCAAATTTCTACATGAAGGGGATCATGATGGGGCATATTTCTGCATGAAGGGGATCATGATGGGGCATATTTCTGCATGAAGGGGATCATGATGGGCATTTGGCACGTCATAAATAATTGGGTTTTAGGTTGCAGTTTGGGCGCTCGGTCTCAGAAAGGTTCGCCATCACTGTACTATAGTAACATACTATTATTTACATTGGTAGAATGCTATTATTGGCACATTGCAATTGCTGTAAATATGCGTGATACAAGACTTACTGATGACTGTCTGTATACTGCCCCCTTATGTCTGGGCTACATATTGTAGATAAGAAAAAAAGGAAGTAGTCAACAGCACTCTTCGCAGTGGGGCGCACGTACCAGATCCAAGGAACCAACTCGGAGATACAATGTAAGAAAAAGATGAACAGCGCTCCATCCAGGTGAGTTCAGTAGAAAAAACTTTATTCAAGCCATCAAATACATGTATTTGATGGCTTGAATAAAGTTTTTTCTACTGAACTCACCTGGATGGAGCGCTGTTCATCTTTTTTCTTACATATTGTAGATAGTCACTGACAGGGCCACCATCAGGGCATTACTTCCCTTACTGCTGTATGGGGCCCGGTGAACAGCAGTACAGAAGAGGGGCCCGCAGGTCAGGGGTCTCACTCCTGTGCTTCTAGACATCGGGCCCCAAGTGTTGTGCCTGTGCGCTGCGGCCGGGCCTGCGGCGCACACATCAGCATAGCCGCCACAGTGCCCGACATCAGAGAGAAGTGAAAAGAGCTGAAGGACCTGTGGTGACATCATCATTATCACAGGCATTCACCGTTCATTAGCTCATGCCCCCTGATCACATGACGACGTCACCACCGGTCCTTCAGCTCACACAGCAGCAGCTGCATCTTCGCTGCAGGACCGTGGCCAGGTAAGAATAAAGTTTGATTATTTTATTATTGAAAGGGGCAGAATGGAGACACTTTGGCAGAGACACTGGGGCAAGATGGGAGATACTGGGGCAAGGACACTGGGGCAAGATGGGAGATACTAGGGCAGGATGGAACATACTAGGGCAGATGGAGATACTGGGAAGGATGGGAGCATGGGGCAGGATGGGAGACACTGGGGCAGGATGGGAGACAAGGGAGCAAGATGGGAGACACGGGGGCAGGATGGGAGACACTGGGGCAGGATGGGAGATGCTGGGGCAGGATGGGAGACGCTGGGGCAGGATGGGAGACGCTGGGGCAGG
This sequence comes from Oophaga sylvatica, assembly GCA_033576555.1. NCBI lineage: Eukaryota > Metazoa > Chordata > Amphibia > Anura > Dendrobatidae > Oophaga > Oophaga sylvatica. Next base: position 125,100,671 of record JARQOD010000007.1, read on the forward strand.
ATGGGAGACACTGTGGCATAGACACTGGGGTAGGATGGTAGACACTGGGGTAGAGACACTGGGGCAGGATGGGAGATACTAGGGAAGGATGGGAGATACGGGGGCAGGATGGGAGACACGGGGGAAGGATGGGAGACACGGGGGAAGGATGGGAGACACTGTGGCAGAGACACTGGGGTAGGATGGGAGACACCCGGGACAGGATGGGAGACACCGGGGCAGGATGGGAGACACCGGGGCAGGATGGGAGACACCGGGGCAGGATGGGAGACACCGGGGCAGGATGGGAGACACGGGGGCAGCATGGGAGACGCTGGGTAGGATGGGAGACTCTGGGACAGGATGGGAGACGCTGGGGCAGGATGGGAGACGCTGGGGCAGGATGGGAGACACGGAGGCAGAGACACTGGGGCATAGACACTGGGGCAGGATGGGAGACACTGGGGCAGGATGGGAGACGCTGGGGCAGGATGGGAGACGCTGGGGCAGGATGGGAGACACGGAGGCAGAGACACTGGGGCATAGACACTGGGGCAGGATGGGAGACACTGGGGCAGGATGGGAGATACTGGGGCAGGATGGGAGACACTGGGGCAGGATGGGAGATACGGGGGCAGGATGTGAGACACGGGGTAGGATGGTAAACACTGGGGCAGGATGGGAGACACTGGCAGAGACACTGGGGCAGGATGGGAGACACTGGGGCAGGATGGGAGACAAGGGAGCAGGATGGGAGACACGGGGCAAGATGGGAGACACGGGGGCAAGATGGGAGACACGGGGGCAAGATGGGAGACACGGGGGCAAGATGGGAGACACTGGGGCAAGATGGGAGACACTGGGGCAGGATTGGAGACAAGGGAGCAGGATGGGAGACACGGGGGCAGGATGGGAGATGCTGGGGCAGGATGGGAGATGCTGGGGCAGGATGGGAGACACTGTGGCATAGACACTGGGGTAGGATGGTAGACACTGGGGTAGAGACACTGGGGCAGGATGGGAGACACGGGGGCAGGATGGGAGACACGGGGAAGGATGGGAGACACGGGGGAAGGATGGGAGACACTGTGGCAGAGACACTGGGGCAGGATGGGAGACACTGTGGCAGGATGGGAGACACTGGGGTAGGATGGGAGATACTGGGGTAGGTTGGGAGACACCGGGACAGGATGGGAGACACCGGGACAGGATGGGAGACACCGGGGCAGGATGGGAGACACCGGGGCAGGATGGGAGACACCGGGGCAGGATGTGAGACACCGGGCAGGATGGGAGACACCGGGCAGGATGGGAGACACCGGGGCAGGATGGGAGACACCGGGGCAGGATGGGAGACACCGGGCAGGATGGGAGACACCGGGGCAGGATGGGAGACACTGGGGAAGGATGGGAGACACGAGAGCAGGATGGGAGACACGAGAGCAGGATGGGAGACACGGGGCAGCATGGGAGACGCTGGGGCAGGATGGGAGATGCTGGGGCAGGATGGGAGACACGGGGGCAGGATGGGAGACACGGGGGCAGCATGGAAGACGCTGGGGCAGGATGGGAGATGCTGGGGCAGGATGGGAGACACTGGGGCAGGATGGGAGACGCTGGGGCAGGATGGGAGACGCTGGGGCAGGATGGGAGACACTGAGGCAGAGACACTGGGGCATAGACACTGGGGCAGGATGGGAGACACTGGGGCAGGATGGAGGGAGAGGGGCAGGATGGTAGACACTGGGACAGGATGGGAGATACGGGGGCAGGATGGGAGACACGGGGTAGGATGGTAGACACTGGGGCAGGATGGGAGGAACACTGGGCAGAGAACACTGGGGCAGGATGGGAGATTATGGGGCAGGATGGGGCAGAACGGCAGGATGGGAGACACAGGGCAGGATGGTAGACACTGGGGCAGGATGGGAGACACTGTGGCAGAGACACTGGCAGGATGGGAGACGGCAGGGTGGGAGACAAGGGGCAGGATGGGAGACACAGGGGGCAGGATCATGGTGCAGGGTCATGAGCCAAGATGGAGACACATGGTGCAAGATAATGGGGCAGATGGGACAGGATGGGGAGATCATATGAGGCAGGATGGGACATCACATGGGGCAGAATGGATAATCATGAAGGCAGGATGGGAGAACATATGGCTGGAGCCGGGAATGAGACACACGGGGGCCAGGATGGGGGATATTATTACCATAGGGGCTAATTAAGGGATATTATTAATGCAGTGATGTATTTATTTTATTTTTTGAGGATACTGTTATAAATGGGGGGTGGTCCTGTTACTGGGCAGAGCAACATTATGTCGCCTTTTTTTCTTCATCTGGTGTAGTTTAGAATTTGGGGAAAAAAAAGACGGATTTTGGTAAGAACTTACCTGTAAAATCCTTTTCAGCGAAGGAAGGAAGGGAGACACTTCATTACTAGTGGGTAGGCGGAGCCCAGGTAGATAATCACCTCAGATCATAAAAAAGTGATGTCCGGCCCCTCCGGCTCGGGCTCCTCCTGCCGTACTTCCCAGTTTTGTACACAAGCTAAGGAGAAACAAAATCACCAGCAGAGGCGACATAACCCTCCTGAAGAATTTCAGGAAACAAAAAAAAAAAAAAGGTTATGCATATAACTCAAAGACCACACAGTTCAGGCACTACTCACAAAACCTGACCAGTGCGATGAGCTGGCGATGCCGGAACAGAGCCGTAGAGCGTTGACCTCAGCTCAGACACTCGTTATCAGAGACTAGCCACGCTGCATCTGTAACAACAGCACTTCTGCCATGGAGGGATCAGTGTCTCCCTTCCTTCCTTCGCTGAAAAGGATTTTACAGGTAAGTTCTTACCAAAATCCGTCTTTCAGCAGCAGATGGAAGGAAGGGAGACACTTCATTACTAGTGGGATGTCCCAAAGCAGTCCAAAATCAAGGGTGGGAAAAAAAACCATAAAACAGGCAGAACCCAACAACCTTGAGAAATGCACAACAGGCGCAACACAAACTTAACTAGAAGTTTAAATTACAGCCGCCTGTAGGACCCTGCGTCCTAAGGCTGCATCGGCGGAGGCACTGACGTCCACCTTATAAAACTTTGTAAATGTGTGGACAGAGCGCCAAGTCGCAGCCCGACAAAGCTGAGCTGCCGAAGCCCCTTGATACAAGGCCCACGAAGAACCCACAGCTCTCGTGGAATGAGCCCGAATCCGAATTGGGCAAGGTTCGCCCTTAAAACGGTAAGCCTCCAAAATGGCTGATCGGATCCAACGAGCTATTGAATCCTTAGAAGCACGTTGACCACGTCGACGACCTGCTGGAGTCACAAACAAAGAGTCGACTTCCGAAAACTCTGGGTAACAGACAAGTAAAACTTCAAAGCCCGCACCAGATCCAATGTGTGCAAAGCTCGTTCCTTCGCATTTTTCGGTTTCGGACAAAGCGAGGGTAAAACAATATCCTGGTTAACATGGAATTGTGATACCACCTTAGGTAGGAAGTCGTCTCGCGTGCGAAGAACAACGCGATCCGGAAAAAATTCCAGGAAAGGCGGCGTACAAGAAAGAGCCGCCAACTCAGAAACCCTTCTCAAAGAAGTGACCGCCACCAGGAAGGCAACCTTCCA
>JARQOD010000007.1:125104378-125203722 GCA_033576555.1 Oophaga sylvatica
TTTTTTTTATAGGTTTAACAACAAAAAATAAGCATCACAATAATAAAAAACAATGCAGCGAGGAGCCCTGATGTGAATACACTTAAAATCAGCGAAAAAATGATAAACCTGGCACAAAAATGGGCATCAAAGGGCGTTAATGAAAGGGTTAAATGACTTTGGCCCACTGATACCACACTGCAGACGTATAGACTGTGGTAAACAGCCAAATTTCACAGATCTGAATAAGTTACTGAGGTTTTAAGGGGTTAAATGACTTTAAATTCCCTAAGAATACACAGATAGTGATGCCCCGATCAAACCCAGGTCCCTCCAGCCTGGTCCAAATGGGAAGACACAGATGTATATTCTTAGTGTGACATCAGTGGCCCAAAGTTATTTAACCCCATAAAAATATCAGTTACTTATTCAAATGGCCAAAATCGACTGTCTGCCCACTTTGATGCCAGTTCTGATGCAGAGAACCCATTTGGGTCAGGCTGGAGGGACCTGGGTTTGATGTGGGGCATCACTATCTGTGTATTCTTAGTGTGACATCAGCGGCCCAAAGTCATTTAACCCCTTAAAAATACCAGTTACTTATTCAAATAGTAAAAATTGGCTGTGTGCCCACTTTGAAGCCAATTCTGATGCCCAGAACCCATTTGGGCCAGGCTGGAGAGACTTGTTTTTAATGTGGGGCTCCTTGTTCTATACATCAGCAGTGTGACATCAGTGGCTCAAAGTCATTTAACCCTTTCATTAACGGCCTCTGGTGCCCACTTTGATGCCCATTTTTGTGCCAGTTTTATCATTTTTGTCGCTGATATTAAGTGTATTCTCATCAGACTCCTCGCTGCAGTGTTTTTTATTATTGTGATGTTTATGTTTTGCTGTTAAACCTATAAAACACAGAAAAGAAAAAATTGCAGAATAAGAAACCAACTTCAGCCTGGTTTGTAGAGGCCCGTTATAACCATCAGTTGGGGTCCTAGTGCCCCCTAATAGAACACATATGGAATATAATCTATACACCGATATATAAGTTATCACCGATCTTCAGCAAATCTGCACCCGATGCAAGTACCCGGAGTCTATGACTAAATTCACAGGCAATGGAAAACAATCTGTGGATTATTGTCCTCATTGCAAAAAAAAAAAAAAATGGTCCCTGATCCGTCAGTAAATCCCTGCAGTGTGCACATGTCCCAAGGCTGCAGCTGAGCAGCAGAACGTCACTACAACTCCCAGCATGCCCCATACTATCCGCAGCTGTCACCCACCTTCTCGGCGCCGTACAGCTGGTCTCCGTACTCGTTGAGCAGGCCGTAGGCTTCCCACACGCACTTCTTCTCGTTCATGTTGCAGGTGATGAGGACGCCCCGCATGCCCACCTCCAGCTGCCGGCCGCCCCGGTGCCGCTTGGCGTGGCTCACATACTGCGTCTTTCCTCGCTTTTTCCCCTTCTGGACCTCGGCTCATCCTGGCTGCACGCGCACAAATACAGCGGGTGTCAGCTGCGGCGGGCGGCGATGTGACGTCACCGGAAGGGGCGGGGCTCACAGGCAAGGGCGGAAGTGCCTAACAGGAAGCGGCAGTTCCAAACCGGAGCGGCAGTGCACGTGTTTGCTGGAGGCTTGAGAGTCAGACCACGAGACGAGAGTGCTGTGAGAGTAGTCCAGCCTGCGTGAGAGTCCAGCTTTACAGAGCGTTAGGTGAGACGTAGTCCAGCCTGAGCCCTACAGAGCGTTAGTCAGAGAAGTATTCAGTCTGGTTTCCCTTATCAGAGATCAGCTTAGGTCAGACGTAATCCAGCCTGGCCTATAGAGCTTTAGGTCAGACGTATTCCAGCCTGGACCCTACAGAGCTTAAGGACTTAACTCTCCGGCTTTCTCAAATCAAGAATCTTTTGAGCTTCCGCTTTGTGGCTCTTTCACACTACAATGGCATCTGCTGAACTGAGGAAGGAGCTGAGCTGCCCCATTTGCCTGGACCTCTTTACAGATCCCGTATACCTGAGATGTGGACACAACTTCTGCCGCTTCTGTGTTGTGAGAGCTCTGGATATAGAGGAGGTAGATGGAGTATATTCCTGTCCGGAGTGCTTAGCAGAATATCCGGAGCGTCCGGCCCTGGAGAAGAACAGGAAGCTGTCGAATATAGTGGAGCATTTCTTATCTTCTCAGCCTGATATGGAGGAGCTACCCCAAATCTCTTGTGCTTACTGCGATGCCCCCACCCTGGCTGTAAGAACATGTCTGCAGTGTGAGAACTCTCTGTGTGGCAAACACCTGACAGTCCACAATGAGACGATGGATCACATATTAATAGAACCCACTCGCTCAATTTGCAACAAGAAATGTTCTCTCCACAAGAAGCTCCTGGAGTATTACTGTCCGCAGGACGCGGCTTGTCTGTGTGAGTCTTGCTGTTTGGTTGGTGAACATCGGGGTCACAAAATGGAAATTGTAGATGAGGCTTTTGAGAAGAGAAAGGAGAAACTGATGAAATATGTGAATAATCTGTACCCACAAAAACGTAAAATTAAGACCAGAGTCCAAATCTGCAGGATTATATGTGGACTATCCATAAGAAAGCCTCGGATAAGCAGGAGAACATCAGAAAGTTATTTATGGACATTAGGAAACAACTGGAAACTGCAGAAGATAAAGCACTGAGGGAGGTCATCAGGCAGGAGGAGAAGATTGTGTTCAAGATATCTAAGCTGATCCACAAGTTGGAAGTACAGGAGCAACAGCTGTCCAAGAAAATGTATTATGTGGAGGAGATTTGTCGTGCCACTGACCCAATACGAGCCTTACAAGAAAGTGATATTACAGGATATGAAAGTGATGAGGACACAGCGGGAGATGATGGAGATGTGATTCTGGTGAGGATCTGGATGAGGTTCTGATCTCATTGACCTTACACCGATCCATGAGGGATATTGTCACCTATGTAACCTCAGAGCTCGGGATCCAAATTCCAGACGTATTGCTGGATGTGGACACTGCTTATAACTGTATACGATATCAGAAGATCTGAAAACGGCAGCAGATTCAGAAGAACAGGACAGACCAGAATCGTCAGTAAGATTTATGGATGACTCCCATATTTTAAGCAGATGTGGCCTCTCCTCAGGAAGACATTACTGGGAGGTAGAGTGGAACCAGATAGGGAATGTGAAGTCGGAATTGTTATCCCAGGGTAGAACGGGAAGGATATAACTCTGATGCTAGATTTCATGCTAAATCTTGGTTTTTGTTTATGACTGAGGAAGCATATGTTGTAAGTCACAACTCATTGATATTAAGCCTTGATGTGGAAACCACAATGTCCAAAACTTGGAGTCTTCTTAGACTATGAGGCCGGGCGTCTGTCTTTTTATGAGCTAAGGGACCACATTACACACTTACACACCTTCACTGCTTCCTTCACCGAACCCTTACATGTTATCTTCTCTTTGGAAGATGGCGCCTCTGTTAAAATCACAAGCTGAGGCCGCTGCCAATGACGTCACATCGTAATTGTTATTTCTTGTTATAATTCTGCATTGTATATAGTGTGTTATCCGCAATGTCCTCTAATAATATAATGTTTATGGAGGTTTTCATGGCTGGGATTTTTCCGGTTGTAATGTTTTGTGTGCCTTTCTGTGATCAGATATAGAATAAATGATTGAAACAAAATGGAAAATTATTGGGTGAATTGTCTTGATTGGTAATTGTTAATAATTAAATGATTAATTCTATCTGAAAGAGTGCTGGAACATAGCTGGGATATGTTATCTCCTTTGTGGAGCAAGAGTGTGTCACTGGCGCACAAGAAATAACTATCAGTAAATATATGGGGGTGCATACAAAGTGGTTGGCTAAATTGAACAAATAAGAAAAAGAAACCACTATATGGTATGCACACCACCAATATAATTTTATAAAAAAGACAAGCTTTATTGACAATGATTAAAACAAGTTAAAAACAGTCATATCAAAAATTTCACCTTTGGGACTCCCACCAATCTAAACAATGGAGGGGCCACAGCATTAGTTTATCATAGCCTCTGGCACATCAGAGCTCTGGACACCTATGAAGTCAGGAGCTCCAGTACAGCCAGTCAGCCACAATGGATGGGGTGCTCCCAGGAACACCACAGTGCAAGGTAAACAGGCAAGAGACCCGGCTTTGTGGCTCCCTTCATTCTCGGGGTGTACAAGAGCCCCACTAATCAGAAAGCATTGTCATATTTTAACTATATATCACTATGGGAAAGCGCCCTTTAATTTTATGGATCTCCGCGGCAGCTTTAGAGAACCCAGATGATGTGATCAGTTTGTCTATACTAGGCCATGTTCAGTATTTTACATCAGTATTTGGGTTCGCTCACACTTGCGTAGAAATAAGTCAAGTGTAATGTGATGTGAAAAAAAAAAAAAAAAAATCGCATTGCACTTGCACCAATGTTATTCAGTGAGTCAGTACAGGATCTGCTGTCTTGTTTTTCTCGCCTGTGTTCAGTGCAAGGAAAAAAATCACAGCATGCTGCGTACGGATGCATAAAATGGCCAAGACTCGCCAATGCATGTCAATGGGTGTGAGAACAAAAAAACGGACAGCACTGTCACGATGTGACACGACCCAACAGGTGGTCAGTCAGCGGACGGCGCACTACACACACAACGGGATAGAAAATGGGGAAAGGAAGACCCTACTGATAGGGAAATGGGGGACGGTTACGACCTGAGCCTGTCCCTGCCCTACCCTAACACCATAAGTAGGTCCTCCCCCCCACCGCCATCAGGAACCTTGTCCCTCGTCACCAATTACTGTCCTAGCTAGTGCACTGGCCGGTGTTAGCAGCTCTTTCACCGCCACCGGGTCCGGGTCTGCCGCTGCTTGCATCATACCGCTCCTGGTTCCATGGCCACCGCCACTCCCACACTGCCTCGGGCTTACCTCCTTCCTGCACGAGTCGCGCGCTCCTTCTTGGCCTTCGGCCGCGCGCACTATGTGCGCGCACATGCCCTTGAGGCGCAACCGCAACCTTATCCTCCTGACTGACCTGACCCAGCAGCACTGCCTGGCCAATGGAGGGCAGGCACCAGGTATTTCAGGCCGCCCTCCCTTAATGGAGGCGCCTGATTATGGAGTTACTTATCTGTACCTAGGCCCTGTCTTGCTGCTCCACCTCGTGGTTTACCATCTCCGTGCTTCTCCAATACCCTCCCTGCTCTGTCTCTTCCTACCACCCAGTCTCTTCATCATTTTTGTGTTGCTCTCTGAGCCGACCCCTGGTCCTAGCATCCGTGGTACTAGAGGTCCCTGAGCTTGCCCCAAACGATCCCTGTATAGGTGTTGGTCCAACCAGGTGCGCTCGCTTGGGGAAGGTTCGGTATCACAGTCCAGTGGGTCCTCTCTTGGTACTCGCCGCCTTCGGCGTAACAGCCGGCAAGGGGGGCTAGCCTCACCACTGCAGATAATACCACACAGGGGACTGACAAACACCAAAGGGACAAGAAGAAAACTCAGCACTTAGCTTCCAGACACTGCAGCCAAGCTCCACTCCATAGCACAGCAGCAGGACTCCAAACACCAGAGAGCTGCCCCTGCAAGGCTGGTCTCCATAGAGAAACTATCACCAACAGTCAGCTAATGCGTCAGTTGACCATTTAAAAGATGGTGGAAGTGGTCACCACCCACATCAGCTGACCCAGCAACTTTGCAACTGCAGAAGATTGCCAGTGATGGAAAAACTGATATTAACCCTGCTGTCCTGAAAGGAAAAAAAGCTACATTTAAACAAAGTGGAACCAGAGCTGCCAAAAATCCAAAAATGGATCGTGACAGGTACACGGACAATCCATATGGCGTCCGATTATCTGAAATTAATCAGGAATTTGCACCATCAGAAACCCTCCTGGCAACCAAGGGAAAAAAATCTTAGCTAAACATATAGATAAATTGGTGAACCAGAGAAGGTGTTGGGATGTTTTTTTTTTTTATTATTTAAATAAAGTATTTTTGGGTGTGTGTGTATTTTTTTTAACTTTTACTACTGGATTAGTAAGGGGGTGTCTGATAGACACCTCTCCATTACTAACACAAGGGCTTGATGGCAGCTGTGTTTTTGGACAAGTCACAGCTGATATCAACCCAAACTGCCATTATCTTATTGCCAATGCACAAGGGCAATAGGTAAAAGTGAATTCAAAGCTCCAGTACTGGCGTATCTAATGTGATGTGCCACTTCTGGGGTGGCTGAGGGCTGGTACTTTTAGGCACAGAAGAGCCCAATAACTTTCTGTATCTTTAGATAAGATTGCTTTTTTAATTTTGACAAGCAGCTTTAAAGGGTTGTTCCCATCTCCAAGATCCTATCTCAATATGTAGTAGGTGTAATAATAATATTAGCAACTTTAGGAGTTTATTTAAAAAAGATCAGAGTTGTTTATACTATAGCAGTGATGGCAAACCTATGGCACGCAGAGCCCTCTCAGCTGGTACGCGGCCTCGCCTCATCTTTGCTCCCTGACTGCAGCTTCCTGCCTCACATATTGAGCAGCGCGGAGCTGAAAAATGATGTCATCCAGCTGTGACAGTCAGCGCCGCTCAATGTGTGAGAGGAATTGAGAGAGGAAGGAGGCTGCCGGCGCGCAGGGAGGTGAGTGCGGCCGCTGTGCCAGTGAAGCTGTGGTGTGTGCGGCTGCTGTGGTGTGTGTGGTGCTGAGTGCGGTTGCTGTTGAGAGATGATGGCGGTGATAGGGAGAGGGCCAATGATGGGGAGAGGGCCAATGATGGGAGTGATGGGAGGAGGAAATGATAGAGGTGGTGGAATTTCTACATGAAGGGGCATATTACTATAAAAAAGGGATCATGAAGGGACCTATTTCTGCATGAAGGGGATCATGATGGGGCATATTTCTACATGAAGGGATCATGATGGGGTTATATTCTGCATGAAGGGGATCATGATGGGGCATATTTCTACATGAAGGGGTCATGATGGGGCATATTTCTACATGAAGGGGATCATGATGGGGCATATTTTTGCATGAAGGGGATCATGATGGGGCATATTTCTGCATGAAGGGGATCATGATTCGGCATATTTTTACATGAAGGGGTACATTTCTGCATGAAGGGGATCATGATGGGGCACATTTCTGCATGAAGTGGATCATGATGGGGCACATTTCTGCATGAAGTGGATCATGATGGGGCATATTTCTACATGAAGTGGGTCATGATGGGGCATATTTCTGCATGAAGGGGATCATGATTGGGTATATTTCTACATGAAGGGTCATGATGGGGCACATTTCTGCATTAAGTGGATCATGATGGGGAAGATTTCTGCATGAAGGGGATCATGATGGGGCAGATTTCTGCATGAAGGGGATCATGATGGGGCAGATTTCTGCATGAAGGGGATCATGATGGGGCAGATTCTGCGTGAAGGGGATCATGATGGGGCAAATTTCTACATGAAGGGGATCATGATGGGGCATATTTCTGCATGAAGGGGATCATGATGGGGCATATTTCTGCATGAAGGGATCATGATGGGGCATATTTCTACATGAAGGGGTCATGATGGGGCATATTTCTACATGAAGGGGATCATGATGGGGCATATTTTTGCATGAAGGGGATCATGATTCGGCATATTTCTACATGAAGGGGCATATTACATAAAAAGGGATCATGAAGGGACCTATTTCTGCATGAAGGGGATCATGATGGGGCATATTTCTACATGAAGGGATCATGATGGGGTATATTTCTGCATGAAGGGGATCATGATGGGCATATTTCTACATGAAGGGGTCATGATGGGGCATATTTCTACATGAAGGGGATCATGATGGGGCATATTTTTGCATGAAGGGATCATGATTCGGCATATTTTTACATGAAGGGTACATTTCTGATGGGGATCATGATGGGGCACATTTCTGCATGAAGTGGATCATGATGGGCACATTTCTGCATGAAGTGGATCATGATGGGGCATATTTCTACATGAAGTGGGTCATGATGGGGCATATTTCTGCATGAAGGGGATCATGATTGGGCATATTTCTACATGATGGGGCATATTTCTACATGAAGGGGTCATGATGGGGCACATTTCTGCATGAAGTGGATCATGATGGGGCAGATTTCTGCATGAAGGGGATCATGATGGGGCAGATTTCTGCATGAAGGGGATCATGATGGGGCAGATTTCTGCATGAAGGGGATCATGATGGGGCAGATTTCTGCATGAAGGGGATCATGATGGGGCAGATTTCTGCGTGAAGGGGATCATGATGGGGCAAATTTCTACATGAAGGGGATCATGATGGGGCATATTTCTGCATGAAGGGGATCATGATGGGGCATATTTCTGTATGAAGGGGATCATGATGGGGCATATTTCTGCATGAAGGGGATCATGATGGGGCATATTTCTGCATGAAGGGGATCATGATGGGGCATATTTCTGCATGAAGGGGATCATGATGGGGCATTTCTACATGAAGGGGATCATGATGGGCATTTGGCACGTGTTGGCACGTCATAAATAATTGGGTTTTAGGTTGCAGTTTGGGCGCTCGGTCTCAGAAAGGTTCGCCATCACTGTACTATAGTAACATACTATTATTTACATTGGTAGAATGCTATTATTGGCACATTGCAATTGCTGTAAATATGCGTGATACAAGACTTACTGATGACTGTCTGTATACTGCCCCCTTATGTCTGGGCTACATATTGTAGATAGTCACTGACAGGGCCGCCATCAGGGCATTACTTCCCTTACTGCTGTATGGGGCCCGGTGAACAGCAGTACAGAAGAGGGGCCCGCAGGTCAGGGGTCTCACTCCTGTGCTTCTAGACATCGGGCCCCAAGTGTTGTGCCTGTGCGCTGCGGCCGGGCCTGCGGCGCACACATCAGCATAGCCGCCACAGTGCCCGACATCAGAGAGAAGTGAAAAGAGCTGAAGGACCTGTGGTGACATCATCATTATCACAGGCATTCACCGTTCATTAGCTCATGCCCCCTGATCACATGACGACGTCACCACCGGTCCTTCAGCTCACACAGCAGCAGCTGCATCTTCGCTGCAGGACCGTGGCCAGGTAAGAATAAAGTTTGATTTTTTATTATTGAAAGGGGCAGAATGGAGACACTTTGGCAGAGACACTGGGGCAGGATGGGAGACACTGGGGCAGAGACACTGGGGCAAGATGGGAGATACTAGGGCAGGATGGGAGACACTGGGGCAGGATGGGACATACTAGGGCAGGATGGGAGATACTGGGGAAGGATGGGAGATGGGATGGAGACACTGGGGCAGGATGGGAGACAAGGGAGCAAGATGGGAGACACGGGGGCAGGATGGTGAGTAATGCTGGGGCAGGATGGGAGACACTGTGGCATAGACACTGGGGTAGGATGGTAGACACTGGGTAGAGACACTGGGGCAGGATGGGAGATACTAATAATAATAATAATACTTTATTTATATAGCGCCAATCATATTCCGCAGCGCTTTACAGTTTAACAGTTTCAAAATACAAGTCATAGTAACAACGTTAACAATACAATAATTAAAGCAAAATAAGCCGACCCTGCTCGTGAGAGCTTACAATCTACAATGAGGTGGGGGAGATACAATGTACAGGTGTGTATATACAATGGTGCATTTACAATGATGGTCCAGCCATCTTGAGGGAGTGAGGCATGGATGGAGATAGTGAATGGGCTACACATACACACTTAAACATAGAACGACTTTGGTTAGTGAATGTGATAGGCCACTCTGAACAAATGTGTTTTGAGGGAGCTCCTGAAACCATGCAAATTGTGGATAGTCCTAATTTCTTGGGGTAGAGCATTCCAGAGGATTGGCGCAGCGCGGGAGAAGTCTTGGAGTCGGGAGTGGGAGGTACGGATTAGTGCAGAGGTTAGTCGAAAGTCGTTTGCAGAGCGCAGCAGTCGGTTAGGCCGATAGATAGAAATGAGGGAGGAGATGTAGGGGGGTGCTGCACTGTGGAGAGCTTTGTGGGTGAGAACCAGTACTTTGAATTGGATCCTATAATGAATGGGCAGCCAGTGTAAGGACTGGCGAAGAGTGGACGCGTCCAAGTACCGATTAGCCAGATGGATGACCCTGGCTGCTGCATTAAGGATGGACTGGAGAGGGGATAGTCGAGTAATGGGGAGGCCAAGTAATAGAGCGTTGCAGTAGTCCAGGCGGGAGTGGATCAATGCTACAGTGAGGGATTTTGTTGTTTCCATGGTGAGAAAAGGGCGGATTCTAGAGATGTTCTTTAGGTGTAGACGGCAAGAGCGGGCAAGAGATTGTATATGGGAGGTGAAGGAGAGATTGGTGTCAAACATAACACCCAGACAGCGAGCCTGCTGCCGGGGTGTTATTATGGTGCCGCCCACAGAGAGGGAAATGTCAGATTTAGGGAGGTTAGTAGACGGCGGGAGCAGAAGGAGTTCAGTCTTGGAGAGGTTAAGTTTCAGATAGAGAGCGGACATGATGTTGGAGACTGCGGACAGACAGTCGGTGGTGTTCTGTAGAACAGCGGGGGTAAGGTCGGGGATGACGTGTATAGTTGTGTGTCATCGGCATAAAGATGGTACTGAAAGCCAAATCTGCTGATGGTCTGTCCAATTGGGGCCGTGTAGAGAGAGAAGAGAAGGGGGCCAAGGACTGAGCCCTGGGGTACACCGACAGTGAGAGGAAGAGGAGATGACGTGGAGCCAGAGAACGAAACACTGAAGGAGCGGTCAGAAAGATAGGAGGAGAACCAGGAGAGAACAGTGTCCTTAATACCTAGTGACTGGAGCCTAGAGAGTAGGAGACGGTGGTCAACCGTGTCGAAAGCTGCAGAAAGGTCGAGAAGAATGAGCAGAGAGTGGTCGCCGTTACGTTTTGCTGTAAGAAGGTCATTGGTCACTTTGATGAGTGCAGTTTCAGTCGAATGTAGGGGGCGGAAGCCGGACTGTGAAGGGTCTAGGAGGGAGTAAGTGGAGAGGTAACGGGTGAGGCGGGAGTAGACTAGGCGCTCCAAAAGTTTAGAGATGAAGGGAGATTGGAGACCGGTCTGTAGTTGTTTGTGCAGGAAGGGTCAAGAGCGGGTTTCTTTAGTAATGGAGTAATGATGGAGTGTTTGAAGGAGGATGGGAAAATGCCAGAGGAGTGAGAGATTAAAGATTGTAGTTAGGTGAGTTGTGACAACTGGAGAGAGAGACTGGAGATGTGAGGGGATGGGGTCGGTAGTGCATGTAGTCGGACGAGAGGAAGAGAGGAGTCTGGAGACTTCTTCTTCTGTGATGGGATCAAATGTGGAAAGTGAGCCAGGGGAAATGCAGGGTGGGATGGGAGTCACAGCACTTGGTGGTTGAGAGCAGATTTCCTGACGGATAGTATCTATTTTTTCTATAAAGTGGGAGGCCAGGTCGTCAGCACAAATGTCTGTGATAGGGGCTTGTGCTTTTGGCCTGAGGAGGGAGTGAAAAGTGTCAAAAAGTTTCTTGGGGTTGTTGGCTAGTGAGGAGATCAGTGTGGTGAAGTAGGTCTGTTTGGCGAGGTGAAGGGCAGCATTATAAGTTCTTAACATGAATTTAAAGTGGATGAAGTCTTCTGGTGTGCGGGTTTTTCTCCAGAGGCGTTCAGCACTCCTAGAGCATCGCTGAAGAAGTCGAGTTTGCAATGTGAGCCAGGGCTGTTTTACTGTGTGTTTGGAGGTTCTGAGGGTGAGCGGTGCTACTTGGTCAAGGGTGCTTTTAAGAATGTCATTGTAGTGATGAACAGCCAGATCAGGACAGGAAAAAGAGGAGATTGGGGACAGCGATGAGTGTAGGGAGTCTGAAAGTGTCTGAGGGTTAATGGCTTGTAGATTTCTGAATGTGTGGTAGGTAGGAGTGCGCTGGGGTGGTGGAGGATTTGTGAGCGTGAAGGAGAGAATGTTGTGGTCAGAGAGTGGAAGCGGTGAGTTATTTAGGTGGGAGATTGAACAGAGGCGGACAAAGACCAGGTCAAGGGTGTTGCCATCCTTGTGTGTCTCAGAGGTTGAAAGCTGTGAGAGGCCTAGAGAAGTGGTTAGTGATAGAAGCTGAGATGCAGATGTGGAAGTAGGGCTGTTAATGGGGATGTTGAAGTCTCCAAGGATAAGGGTTGGTAGTTCTGAGGACATGAAGTGCGGCAGCCAGGCTGAGAAGCGGTCAAGGAACTGGGTGGGTGAGCCTGGGGCCGATATATGACCGCTACTCTGAGGGAGAGGGGATGGAAGAGCCTGATGGTGTGGACCTCAAAAGAAGGGAATGAGAGTGATGGAATTGGGGGGATGACCTGGAAAGTGCATTGTGGGGACAGGAGTATGCCAACTCCACCACCATGTCTGTTTGTGGGTCTCGGGGAATGGGAGAACTGTAAACCACCATAGGAAATGGCAGCAGGGGAGACAGTGTCAGAATCCTGAATCCAGGTTTCAGTGAGGGCCAACAGATTAAGAGAGTGGTTCAGAAAGTAGTTGTGCAGAAAGGATAGCTTGTTGCATGCAGACCGTGGATTCCAGAGGGCACAATTGAAAGAAGGAGATGAGGGAGTGCAAGTAATATTAATAAGATTATTATGGTTTCGGTATGAGGTAGGGTAGGGATTGAGGTTGGGGGATGGTGGACCAGGGTTGGGGGAGATGTCCCCTGAAATCAGTAGGAGTAGGAAGATAAAGAGCAGGTAGTTGTTGGAATTGTAAGTAGGTTTTGTATGTGATGTGTTTGGGCAAGATGGGCTGAGGTTTTTCAGGAAGGTGAGGAGTGCATGGGAGCTGTACATGGGAGAGGGAAGGATAGAGGGGCTGATGTGTATGAGTCGTGATGGAGGGGGATGGGGCGGTGAATGTGGATGGCAAGGGAACACAGGAGAAAATAGATAAAGTACATAATGAAAAATAAGGCAAAGTGTGGGGTACCTGA
Organism: Oophaga sylvatica; assembly: GCA_033576555.1. Taxonomy (NCBI): domain Eukaryota; kingdom Metazoa; phylum Chordata; class Amphibia; order Anura; family Dendrobatidae; genus Oophaga; species Oophaga sylvatica. The sequence continues at coordinate 125,117,334 of JARQOD010000007.1, forward strand.
TTCCAGCCCTGATTAACTGCCATGAATAACTGCCGTTTTCAAGATGCTTTTCTTCTGTGATGCTTAACTTCTGGGATGCATGCGCCCCCACAATGCATGCGCCCCTTAGACTACTCCTAAATATATAGTCCACACTACAGGGTCAGGAAAGTGGGATTGTGGGAAATGCTTTGGGATAATTTGCCAGCTGGGCCAGCACACCAGGGGGTGGTTAGATCAAAGGCACTAGACCTGGCAACATCTATATATTATAGCACTTTCCACCTGATAGCATCTACAGAGGCCCCAGTCACACGAATACACAGCAGTAAGTATTAAGCACAGTGCAAAAAATGAATTATACTAAAGTTTTACCAGGCACATTAAACTATGTTGCAAAATGGTACAGCAGTGGTTGGCAGCAATCAGAAGTATGGAGTGCCTACTATTGCTATATATTTCCACATGCAAGACAGAAGGGGCTTGTGTCATTCAGCTGCTTGCTGACAATGAATGGAGTGCATACATGCAGAGACTATCAATTCAGAGGATGAATGATTTGGTTACCATTGCTATATATTTCCACATGCAAGACAGAAGGGGCTTGTGTCATTCAACTGCTTGCTGATAATGAATGGAGTGCATACATGCAGAGAGGATCAATTCAGAGGATGAATGATTTGGTTACCATTGCTATATATTTCCACATGCAAGACAGAAGGGGCTTGTGTCATTCAGCTGCTTGCTGATAATGAATGGAGTGCATACATGCAGAGAGGATCAATTCAGAGGATGAATGATTTGGTTACCATTGCTATATATTTCCACATGCAAGACAGAAGGGGCTTGTGTCATTCAGCTGCTTGCTGATAATGAATGGAGTGCATACATGCAGAGAGGATCAATTCAGAGGATGAATGATTTGGTTACCTGTGTGAAGAGAGAAGATGAACGTTAATTCCTCCCATGAATAACTGCCGTTTTCAAGATGCTTTTCTTCTGTGATGCTTAACTTCTGGGATGCATGCGCCCCCACAATGCATGCGCCCCTTAGACTACTCCTAAATATATAGTCCACACTACAGGGTCAGGAAAGTGGGATTGTGGGAAATGCTTTGGGATAATTTGCCAGCTGGGGCCAGCACACCAGGGGGTGGTTAGATCATCAAAGGCACTAGACCTGGCAACATCTATATATTATAGCACTTTCCACCTGATAGCATCTACAGAGGCCCCAGTCACACGAATACACAGCAGTAAGTATTAAGCACAGTGCAAAAAATGAATTATACTAAAGTTTTACCAGGCACATTAAACTATGTTGCAAAATGGTACAGCAGTGGTTGGCAGCAATCAGAAGTATGGAGTGCCTACTATTGCTATATATTTCCACATGCAAGACAGAAGGGGCTTGTGTCATTCAGCTGCTTGCTGACAATGAATGGAGTGCATACATGCAGAGAGGATCAATTCAGAGGATGAATGATTTGGTTACCATTGCTATATATTTCCACATGCAAGACAGAAGGGGCTTGTGTCATTCAGCTGCTTGCTGATAATGAATGGAGTGCATACATGCAGAGAGGATCAATTCAGAGGATGAATGATTTGGTTACCATTGCTATATATTTCCACATGCAAGACAGAAGGGGCTTGTGTCATTCAGCTGCTTGCTGATAATGAATGGAGTGCATACATGCAGAGAGGATCAATTCAGAGGATGAATGATTTGGTTACCATTGCTATATATTTCCACATGCAAGACAGAAGGGGCTTGTGTCATTCAGCTGCTTGCTGATAATGAATGGAGTGCATACATGCAGAGAGGATCAATTCAGAGGATGAATGATTTGGTTACCATTGCTATATATTTCCACATGCAAGACAGAAGGGGCTTGTGTCATTCAGCTGCTTGCTGATAATGAATGGAGTGCATACATGCAGAGAGGATCAATTCAGAGGATGAATGATTTGGTTACCATTGCTATATATTTCCACATGCAAGACAGAAGGGGCTTGTGTCATTCAGCTGCTTGCTGATAATGAATGGAGTGCATACATGCAGAGAGGATCAATTCAGAGGATGAATGATTTGGTTACCTGTGTGAAGAGAGAAGATGAATGTTAATTCCTCCCATGAATAACTGCCGTTTTCAAGATGCTTTTCTTCTGTGATGCTTAACTTCTGGGATGCATGCTAGGGAAGGATGGGAGATACAGGGGCAGGATGGGAGACACGGGGAAGGATGGGAGACACTGGCAGAGACACTGTGGCAGAGACACTGTGGCAGAGACACTGGGGCAGGATGGGAGACACCGGGGCAGGGTGGGAGACACCGGGGCAGGATGGGAGACACCGGGCAGGATGGGAGACACCGGGGCAGGATGGGAGACACCGGGGCAGGATGGGAGACACCGGGGCAGGATGGGAGACTCTGGGGCAGGATGGGAGACTCTGGGGCAGGATGGGAGACGCTGGGGCAGGATGGGAGACGCTGGGGCAGGATGGGAGACGCTGGGGCAGGATGGGAGACGCTGGGGCAGGATGGGAGACGCTGGGGCAGGATGGGAGACACAAGCAGAGACACTGGGGCATAGACACTGGGGGAGGATGGGAGACACTGGGGCAGGATGGGAGATACTGGGGCAGGATGGTAGACACTGAGACAGGATGGGAGATACGGGGGCAGGATGGGAGACACGGGGTAGGATGGTAAACACTGGGGCAGGATGGGAGACACTGTGGCAGAGACACTGGGGCAGGATGGGAGACACGGGGGCAAGATGGGAGACACGGGGGCAAGATGGGAGACACGGGGGCAAGATGGGAGACACTGGGGCAGGATTGGAGACACGGGGGCAGGATGGGAGATGCTGGGGCAGGATGGGAGACACTGGAGCAGAGACACTGGGGCAGGATGGGAGACACTGTGGCATAGACACTGGGGTAGGATGGTAGACACTGGGGTAGAGACACTGGGGCAGGATGGGAGATACTAGGGAAGGATGGGAGATACGGGGGCAGGATGGGAGACACGGGGGCAGGATGGGAGACACCGGGACAGGATGGGAGACACCGGGACAGGATGGGAGACACTGTGGCAGAGACACTGGGCAGGATGGGAGACACTGGGCAGAGACACTGGGGCAGGATGGGAGATACCGGGGCAGGATGGGAGACACCGGGACAGGATGGGAGACACCGGGACAGGATGGGAGACACCGGGACAGGATGGGAGACACCGGGACAGGATGGGAGACACCGGGGAAGGATGGGAGACACGAGAGCAGGATGGGAGACACGGGGCAGCATGGGAGACGCTGGGGCAGGATGGGAGACGCTGGGGCAGGATGGGAGACACGGGGCAGCATGGAAGACGCTGGGGCAGGATGGGAGACGCTGGGGCAGGATGGGAGACGCTGGGGCAGGATGGGAGACACTGAGGCAGAGACACTGAGGCAGAGACACTGAGGCAGAGACACTGAGGCAGAGACAATGGGTAGAGACACTGGGGCAGGATGGGAGACACTGGGGCAGGATGGGAGACACTGGGGCAGGATGGGAGACACTGGGGCAGGATGGTAGACACTGGGACAGGATAGGAGATACGGGGGCAGGATGTGAGACACGGGGTAGGATGGTAGACACTGGGGCAGGATGGGAGACACTGGGCAGGATGGGAGACACTGTGGCAGAGACACTGGGGCAGGATGGGAGACACTGGGGCAGGATGGGAGATTATGGGGCAGGATCGGAGACACGGCAGGATGGGAGACACAGGGCAGGATGGTAGACACTGGGGCAGGATGGGAGACACTGTGGCAGAGACACTGGCAGGATGGGAGATGGCAGGGTGGGAGACAAGGGGCAGGATGGGAGACACAGGGGGCAGGATCATGGTGCAGGGTCATGAGCCAAGATGGAGACACATGGTGCAAGATAATGGGGCAGATGGGACAGGATGGGGAGATCATATGAGGCAGGATGGGACATCACATGGGGCAGAATGGATAATCATGAAGGCAGGATGGGAGAACATATGGCTGGAGCCGGGAATGAGACACACGGGGGCCAGGATGGGGGATATTATTACCATAGGGGCTAATTAAGGGATATTATTAATGCAGTGATGTATTTATTTTATTTTTTGAGGATACTGTTATAAATGGGGGGTGGTCCTGTTACTGGGCAGAGCAACATTATGTCGCCTTTTTTTCTTCATCTGGTGTAGTTTAGAATTTGGGGAAAAAAAGACGGATTTTGGTAAGAACTTACCTGTAAAACCTTTTCAGCGAAGGAAGGAAGGGAGACACTTCATTACTAGTGGGTAGGCGGAGCCCAGGTAGGATAATCACCTCAGATCATAAAAAAGTGATGTCCGGCCCCTCCGGCTCGGGCTCCTCCTGTCGTACTTCCCAGTTTTGTACACAAGCTAAGGAGAAACAAAAATCACCAGCAGAGCGACATAACCCTCCTGAAGAATTTCAGGAAACAAAAAAAAAAAAAAAAGGTTATGCATATAACTCAAAAACCACACAGTTCAGGCACTACTCACAAAACCTGACCAGTGCGATGAGCTGGCGATGCCGGAACAGAGCCGTAGAGCGTTGACCTCAGCTCAGACACTCGTTATCAGAGACTAGCCACGCTGCATCTGTAACAACAACACTTCTGCCATGGGAGGGATCAGTGTCTCCCTTCCTTCCTTCGCTGAAAAGGATTTTACAGGTAAGTTCTTACTAAAATCCGTCTTTCAGCAGCAGATGGAAGGAAGGGAGACACTTCATTACTAGTGGGACGTCCCAAAGCAGTCCAAAATCAAGGGTGGGAAAAAAACCATAAAACAGGCAGAACCCAACAACCTTGAGAAATGCACAACAGGCACAACACAAACTTAACTAGAAGTTTAAATTACAGCCGCCTGTAGGACCCTGCGTCCTAAGGCTGCATCGGCGGAGGCACTGACGTCCACCTTATAAAACTTTGTAAATGTGTGGACAGAGCGCCAAGTCGCAGCCCGACAAAGCTGAGCTGCCGAAGCCCCTTGATACAAGGCCCACGAAGAACCCACAGCTCTCGTGGAATGAGCCCGAATCCGAATTGGGCAAGGTTCGCCCTTAAAACGGTAAGCCTCCAAAATGGCTGATCGGATCCAACGAGCTATTGAATCCTTAGAAGCACGTTGACCACGTCGACGACCTGCTGGAGTCACAAACAAAGAGTCCGACTTCCGAAAACTCTGGGTAACAGACAAGTAAAACTTCAAAGCCCGCACCAGATCCAATGTGTGCAAAGCTCGTTCCTTTGCATTTTTCGGTTTCGGACAAAGCGAGGGTAAAACAATATCCTGGTTAACATGGAATTGTGATACCACCTTAGGTAGGAAGTCGTCTCGCTGCGAAGAACAACGCGATCCGGAAAAAATTCCAGGAAAGGCGGCGTACAAGAAAGAGCCGCCAACTCAGAAACCCTTCTCAAAGAAGTGACCGCCACCAGGAAGGCAACCTTCCAAGAAAGCAAGGAAAGGCTAACAGAATCCAAAGGTTCAAAAGGCTCGCGCTGAAGAACCTCCAACACCAGATTAAGTCGCCAAGGCGACACTGGCGCCTTCCGCGGTGGAAACTGACGGGCTACTCCGCGGAAAAAGGAACGAACGTCCCTACGCGATGCAATAGCTTTTCGAAAAAGCAAAGACAGGGCAGACACCTGACCCTTCAGGGTGCTAACTGCCAAACCTTGTCTAGCCCGTACTGCAAAAAAGCCAACAAGTTGGGAATGGAAAACCTCTTCGGATTCCTTGAAGAACCCGAACACCATGAAAAGAAGGTTTCCCAGATCTTGTAATAGATCCTAGTCGTAGCCGGACTTCTGGCCGCTCGCAGAGTAGCAAGGACTCCTGCTGAAAACCCTCGACGGGTTAAGATTTCGGTCTCAAGAGCCATGCCGTCAAACGCAGAGACCTCAAGCCCGGATGATACACGGGTCCTTGAGTTAACAAGTCCGGACGGAGAGGAAGAGGAAATGGAGGTGCCGCCAGCAGCGACACCAGCGTGGAAAACCACGCCCTTCTTGGCCAATCTGGAGCTATGAGAATAGCCAGAACTCTCTCCCGTCTGATTCGACGCAACACGAGAGGAAGCAGGGATATCGGTGGAAACACATAAATTAGCTCGAATTGGTCCCACGGAACCACCAGAGCATCCACCGCCCAAGCCTTCGGATCCCTGTACCTGGACATGAAGGTCGGTAACTTGGCATTGACCCTGGATGCCATCAAATCCACTTGGGGAGTTCCCCAACGGGAGCACAGCAGTGCAAAGACCTCCGGATGAAGACTCCATTCTCCGGGGTCCATCCTCTCGCGACTGAGAAAGTCCGCCGTGACATTCTGAACACCTGGGACGTGAATCGCAGAAATGACTGGAACTCTGTTCTCGGCCCATACCAAAATCCGAGACACCTCCAACATGAGTCTGGAGCTCCTCGTCCCTCCTTGGTGGTTGATATACGCAACCGCCGTCGCATTGTCCGTCTGTACACGGACTGGCAACCCGCTCAAAGGGACCGTCCAGTGTTGGAGGCAGAGAAAAATCGCCCTCAATTCCAGAATGTTGATTGGTAACACCGATTCCTCCGGTGACCATACTCCCTGAATCCAGAGATCGTTCCAAACACCCCCCCAGCCCGTCAGGCTGGCGTCGGTGGTTATGACCGACCATGTCAAAGGGAGGAAGGACTTCCCCAGGAAAACGCCTCCGGGCGCAACCACCATTCCAGAGACTCTCTCACCTTGTGGGAGATCATGACACTGCAATCCAGTGTCACCTGAGTTCGATCCCAACATTTCAAAATGAACCTCTGAAGAGTCCTGCAATGGAATTGGGCAAACGGCAGTGCCTCCATTGACGCAACCATCAACCCCAGAAGGCGCATACACTTGCGCAGGGACATTGTCGTCGAGGACTGCATAAGTTGGGCAAGCCGATGAATATTCGCTTGCTTGTCCGGAGGTAGGGACACTACAGCTTTTGCTGTGTTGAACAGCATCCCCAAAAATAGAATTGACTGCGACGGCTCCAGGGACGACTTCTCCCAGTTGACCAGCCACCCGAAATCCTCCAGGAGCTGAAGGGATAGATCGCGAGCCGTCACTGCCTCCTCCTTTGAGGATGCCACAATCAGAAGGTCTCCAGATAAGGAAGAATCGTAATCCCCCGTCTTCGAAGGATTGCCATGAGAGGTGCCAGAACCTTTGTAAAAACTCGGGGCGCTGAAGCCAACCCGAAAGGTAGGGCCACAAATTGATAATGGTCCTGCCCTATGGCAAAACGAAGAAAACGCTGATGAGCCCTTCCGATGGGAACGTGCAAATAAGCGTCGCGAATGTCGATAGACACCAAAAAGTCGTTCTGTGACAGGGCCATCACAACTGAGCGAAGAGACTCCATGCGAAACTTGTGGATGCGAACATACCGATTTAACCTCTTGAGATCCAGGATGGGACGAAATTTGCCCTCCTTTTTGGGAACCACAAAGAGGTTGGAATAAAATCCCTTTCCCCGGTCTTCCGGAGGAACCGGTACTATCACACCTTTCTGTAGCAGGGAATCTACCTCCCGCAGTAGAGCGGCCAATAAATCGGGATCTGACGGAATGCGAGACTGGCAAAAACTTTCTGGAGGTCGAGAAAGAAATTCTATGAAATAGCCTGCCTTCATGACCCGCGTTACCCAAGAATCTGAGATGCGGAGATCCAAATCGATTGGAAATGAAGCAGGCGACCCCCCACTCGAGATCCCTCGAGTGAACTTCTGGCGTCAGTCCGTTTTAGCGGCTTTTTGTCAGATTCTCGCTTTTCTTTGCGCCAGTTCTGTTTCCAAGAAGTAGAAGATTTCTGGGAAGACTTTTTCCCTGAAAAAGTGGGACGGCTCGATCTCCAAGAGGTCTGACCAACCCGTCCCTGGCTCGAAAAAAACGTTTGTTACCATTGGTACCAGACTTGCCAGATGAAGACGCTACAGCTCTACGTTGAGGTAAAGCTGTCTCCTTTGCTTTGCTCTGACAATCAAATCGGTAAGGTCAGAACCAAAAAGCTGACCACCTTTGTAAGCTAAAGAAAGTAAACCTTGCTTGGAAACCGCATCTCCGGTCCACTGTTTAAGCCACAAAGCCCTTCTAACAGTGATTGCAGAAGATTGAGATCTGGACAACAGGGATGTAATGTCTAAAGCCGCATCACAGACATATCGGGCTGAATCCTCTATCAGTTTGATGATCCCCTCTATTTCGTCTAAGGAGGATCCATCCTGCAGCGCGTGTGCAGACGGCCTATCCAGCCCATGGAAGCCTTAGAAGCACATAAGGATCCTAAGGCCACCCTAAATCCATGACCCGCAGCTTCATAAATGGCTTTCGCCGCCATCTCTGTCTTTCTGTCCAGCGGATCCTGCAGATTCGCCTTCCCCTTGACGGGTAGCAAAGAAGATTTGCTAAGCTGAGATAAAGGAACATCCACCTCAGGAGATGGAATCCAGTTGTCAAACAATTCCGTCGGACAAGGGTACAGAGTCTCAAAAAACCGTGTCCCCTGGAAACGTTTATCCGGATACAGACGTTCCTTTTCCACTGCCCCAGTAATCTCCTTCATAGCTGGCAGTGCTGACCGCGATTTATGCGACTCATGAAACCACCGGGATGTATCCGTACTACCATTTACCTCCTCAGGTAACTGTAATACCTCCCTCATGGCTATAATAAAGGCCTCAATACGCCCCGATAGTGAGGCAGAAAATTCCCGACGATCCTCTTTGTCAGAATCAGACAATTCCCCCTCAGAACATGAAGGGGAACCCCCCATAGCAGACATCTCTGAGTCACTAAGTGGGGAGGGCATAGCAGGTCTGAAACGCTTCCTGCCATGAGGAGGTCTAGATGACACCCACTGACCTAAAAGGTCAGATAGTCCATTAATAGAACTAGTGAGAATATCAAATTTGGCATCATAAGGACCCCCGACCACAGCACTAGACGGTGCTGAGGATTCTTGCGTATCAGATACGCGGGCTGATCCTGTAAAGGATGAGGGAGACGGTCTGCCTCCAGACTCTGCTCTGACATGCTTTCAAAGAAATATGACAGACTGTGCAGAAAGTCCCAGAAATGTGTGGACTTCAATCAACAAAAGCGAACGCTGAAGGGTTAATCCCGAAAGGAACAACCCCAGCTATGTCCCCCGCTGCAGATACCTCTACTCACTCCAATAAGAGATAAAAAAGGTCCCTAAAGAGGAGAATTTAGGACCCTGCAGCGCACTGTAAAGACACAGCGCTGTCAGCGTTAAAAACGCTGTGGGGAGCGAAGGGTTAAGCTTCTCCCGATATCGGAAGAAGCGACTCACCCAGCTGGATCGGCGCTGTCTTTAGCCTGTGTGCAAAAAATGGGAGGAGAGGAGAGCAGGAGTTCTGAGCCTGATAATGGCTGCCGCAGAGTGAAGCAGGAAGAGAAGGAGCCGAGGGAAACGCGCGCATAGCGCGCTTCCTGTTACAAAAAAGCCGGGAAATCCCGAAGCCACGCCCCCCCGCCGGCTTAAAAAAAAGTGCGGGAATCCCTGCTCTCCGTCTCACTGACACAAAGTAACGGCGCTGCAGCGCCGAAGCACACACCTAAAGGCCCATGTCCAGCAAAATAAATTGCGGACATCACACAGTCACCCTTATAAATAACAGCGCTGTCACCACAGACGCTGCAGCACTCCACACATATAAAAACAATGTGGATACTCACCAGCCGAGCGTCACAGGGACCCCCAGGGATTTGTGACGCTATGCCCATCGCTTCCCCTAGGACAGAGAACGCAGTGACCCAGAGTGCGGTTTGCGTCCCTGTCAGGAAAGCAGACCTCATCCCCCCGGGCCGGCAAGAATATGCAGAGACCTCCATACAGGGTATACACATCTGCCAAGGGAGAGGATGGGGTCCAGCAGCGCTGAGACCCCTGAGACCTCTAGACTAATGTCCAAGTCTCTGTCCGATAAAAATAAAAAAGTCTTCTGAGGAGCTGCCTCAGCAGCGACCATCCTCCTTGGACCTCAAATCGAAACTAAGAAGTACGGCAGGAGGAGCCCGAGCCGGAGGGGCCGGACATCACTTTTTTATGATCTGAGGTGATTATCCTACCTGGGCTCCGCCTACCCACTAGTAATGAAGTGTCTCCCTTCCTTCCATCTGCTGCTGAAATAAGTAATGTGTTCTGCAAGCCGTGCTCTAGATAACTGTGTTATTTCCTGCAGAGACAAGCCCTGACTGGAAGAAGTGATGGCGGTCTGTGCTGGATGAAAGATGAAAAGCGAAGATGAAGGACTTCACCTAGAGACGTCACTGGTGAGTCAGTGTGTTACCTATACACTGACAATACACTGTAACATTACAGCGTCCTGTGTACATTCACCAGTGATCACTGTATTACCTGTACACTGACATATATACAGAACTCCTGTGTACAATGTCACCAGTGATCACTGTATTACCTATACTCAATGTAATGCAGCTGAAATGCAGGCCAGTGTGCTCAGGACAAGCCTGCACTGCAGCAGCCAAAACCACCACCAGGTGGCAGCAAAAACATCCAAAGCTGTGTTAAGAGTAAGCAGTCATATAAGTACTACAGGTCACAGCAAGCCCGTGGTCAGAAAACAAGCCAATAGGTCAAAACCAGATGGGAGCTGTAAGACTACTGCAGTGTAATGCAATATTCCCAGAGGGAGCTAGGGAGGGACGTGAGACTGAGTACACAGAGGAGCTATACTAATCAGAAGCACAGACACCAACAAGTGATGTAGCGTGGTCAGGCAAGCCGAGTCAAAACCGTACGGAGGCAGAAGTACCAGAAGGAGCAGCAATACACGTAGTCAATATACCAAGCCGAGGGTCAAATAGCCAGACAGGGAACGTAGCAGCAGAAACGGATACCAAGAGACGGGGTCAGAGTCAGTCCGGGTCATACACGAGTAATCAAGTCAAAGGCAGGAGGATCACCAGGTAACAGGGGTCAGAGGCTCTAGACTGGAAGCTTGAACTAACACTAACACTGGTAAGCCGGCTGTGACGGACTGAAATAGCCCAGCCCGCTCCAGAACGAGGCCGAGGAAATTAACCCCCGCATGACCAGTCCTGAGAGATGACAGCAGCGCACAAACTCCGGACCGGACCATGACACTCAGACACTGTATACTAAGTACAGATTTCTTTTGTATAATGGCACTTATGGTGATATTAGTATTGTGTTTTTTTTTTTTTTTATTAATGATCAGTATTGTAGTATTCAGTCTCTATGTGGTGGTAATATGTTGTCCAGCAATGGTGTGGTGGTATTTGTTCCTTGTATGTGCTATTATTCAGTCACTGTGTGGTGGTAATATGTGGTCTGGTCATGGTGTGGTGGTATTTGTCCCTTGTATGTGCTATTATTCGGTCACCATGTGGTGGTACTATGTGGTCTGGTCATGGTGCGGTGGTATTTGTCCCTTGTATGTGATATTATTCGGTCACTGTGGTGGTAAAATGTGGTCTGGTCATGGTGTGGCGGTATTTGTCCCTTGTATGTGGTATTAATTATATGGTTACTATTGTGTGGTGTATATACTGTGATTCGTACATGGTTTTGGCGGTGGTGTTATTTGTCCCTTGTATGCTATATTATTCGGTACCTATGTGGTGGTAATATGTGGTCTGGTCATGGTGGGTGGTATTTGTCCCTTGTATGTGGTATTATAGGTTACTATGTGGTGGTAATATGTGGTCTGGGCATGGTGCGGTGTATTTGTCCCTTGTATGTGCTATTATTCGGTCACCATGTGGTGGTAATATGTGGTCTGGTCATGGTGTTGCGGTATTTTCCCTTGTATGTGATATTATTCGGTCACTGTGGTGGTAATATGTGGTCTGGTCATGGTGTGGCGGTATTCGTCCCTTGTATGTGGTATTATAGGTTACTATGTGGTGGTAATACGTGATCTGTCATGGTGCGGTGGTATTTGTTCCTTGTATGTGATATTATTGGTCATTTTAAAAATTGAAAAATAAATAAAAATATACCTAAATTGTATTGCATATTTTAACAAATGATTAATAGGACAGAGTAGAGCTCGGCCCAAAAGAGTTTACCTTGTTTAGGGGCTTAAATAATCTTCTGGCCAAAATAAAAGCTGCTGGCTATATGTGTAATCTGGTGATGGGAACTGTTAATGTGTGATTAGTGAGAAGTGGAGTTTTTCCAAGAGAGAGCGGTGGGACTGTGTACAGTTCAAGGGGTGGAGGCGGGACTTGAGTGGAGCCTGGGCGGAGTCTCAAGGGGGCCCTGAAAATTTTGCCAGTATGGGGCCCCGAAACTCCTAGTGGCAGCCCTGGTCACTGAGCTGATTCGCTTAAACTGGCGTTTCATACAGTGGTCTTAACGATGGGCATGCAGGAGTAAGATGCGACTAATTCATTAAGAGGAGCACGCCAGTTAATGAAGTGGGCACATCTCATCACTGGAGTGTGCCTCATCGGATGTGTTTGAGGTTCCCAGACCCCTGCCAGATGGAAGACAGAGGAGGAAGCCCACGTGTGATAGAACTGAATGTGCAGAGCGGCGATGGCTCGATGAATCCACTGCGCGATTCCGATCTGTGACATCGATCCTCTGTATCCTGTATGAAGTTTTGTAATGTTCAAGCCTGCGCCTCCTGTGCAGAGTAAAGTTTACAGTAAGTGTTTGGGCTGCCTCCTGTGGGTTTCTCTTGACGTCTCGGTATGGGGAGCCTGCCCATACAGTCTGGCAGCCATTGAGGTTGGGGTGCCCGTCAGCACCTGGTGCACCACTTCCATTATTTATTATACTTTACTCCACAGCGAGCGTTCACGTGAACTCTTGTAACTCTGTACATAGTTTATAATTAATGTCTTTCTTCTACGAACTGGGATTTTAGACATTAAGTCGGTTCTGGTCTACAGTATTGTTGTAAGATGAACCTTTCTCATGGTATACAAACCAGCTCTTCATTCCCGCAGCGAAGCTCGCCTACATGTGCCCTCTTCCATTTTTGACAAAAGTGAATATTAACAGTTTTTTGGGGCTAGAGAAGGAAGCAATCCAGTTCCTTGACATTGCCCTGCAAGTCTGTCATCAGAATACAATAATGGGGTCAGAACGAACAAACATATAGTACAAGTACGGTAGTAGTGATGAGCGTGCATCTTCCGCGCGCTCGAATAATATGGTGATGATATTTTGAGCCCCCATAGATTTTGGTGCACTTGTTTTACTTTTAGAAGAGAATTAATTAATGACCCTTTTGTAATTTAGAATATTTAATAATCCGGCAGACATCGGGATCCTTTCCTGCCAGTTAGAACACGTTAGGGAATTGCTGAAAATACAGTTCTTTAATATAGGATTTCCAAGATGTGATGACGGCGCAGATTATTCATTTAACTTTACAGCAGAAGAATAGTTAATAGTAACTAAGGCTTCCTCCCAGGGTATGGGCCACCCAGCCCCGGCCTCGCTCCCTCCACGCCTCCCACTCTGTGACATTCCACAAACATTTACTTGCAGGATAGGGAAGTGGGAGCGGATATCTGGTGGGGGTCGACAGACTGTGAGTACAGCCAATATATGTGGGATCCTCCTTTCACCAAAATGTTGAAGGTGGACACCCCCAATGTATGGGGGAACTGTTTCCTGCATGAAAGAGTCTAATCGTCCCTCTTGCAATTCTATTGCTATTTGCGGTTAGGCGTCTGTCTACACCTAGTAAGCTGGACAAAAACGCATTGATTTTTTGGAAGAGCTTTTAAAAGGCTTATTTATTCATTGTGTAATGAGGAATAATGACGGTATGAATACACTTCAACCCCTTTCCCGTAAAGGCGATTTTTTAAAAAAATTTATTTCCTCCTTTTTTCCCTCCATCTTTTCTATTTTTCCGTCAGCATAGAAATATGAGTGTTTATTTTTGTTCTGCAGGACTTTTTTTCAGGGTGGATAAAAATCATGATTTTTTAAAAAAATCAAAAAAATCGGATTTTTTTGATTTAAATCGGATTTTTTTGATTTAAATAGGATTTTTTAATCAAGTTGTACACAAGCAAAACTTTGTCTTTTTGCAAATCAAATTATTTTACACAAATAAAAATATTAAAACAGTTGATGATTATGAAACCTAATAATTTTTATTTGCACTATTAAACAATCAGAATTGAACTAGAGAGTAAGTACTTTTTAACAATAGCCTATCTCTAACGTTTGAAGTAAGCAAACATCTTCAGTGAATACATCAGTCCTTTAAGCCTACTGTTTATTTAGGACTTTTAATAGGAAAACTAGTTGTCCTGCTTTAGCAGTTCCTAAGCGGTTTCGGACTGTTGTGTGCACAAAACCAAATGAAGAAAACAATCTCTCTACTCCTGCCGATGAAGCCGATGCAGTCAGTAGCTGAGTAGCTACATTTATTATCTTCGCTGGAAGAACAAGTGATTGCGACTTCCACCAGTCCAGTGGTTTTAGTTCATTAACGACGTTATCTGCAAACATGTATTTTTGAAATGGTGCAGATTCACACTTCAATTTCAGCACAGTTGCCACAATGTCATGGTTAGTATTGGTGAGCCACTCCATTGCAGAGTTGATTTCCGCCTCAGATAGTTTTTTCCCTCTGTAGATGGGATGCAAGATATTGGCTAAATAGTGTTCTTCTTTTAATGCTTGGTCCTTGCAGTGGTGTATTGCAACCTTTACATTGTTTGAGAGGTTCAAGCGATCTAGCGAACCTTCTAAATCTTTCCAAACTTCTGTGGCATCAGCAAATGGGCAGAACAACCGTATGTAATGACATTTGTGTCATCCTCATGTGCCAGTTCCGCTCGCATTTTTGCCACATTGCTTGCGTTATCAGTAACTAAGCTCCTTACTTTACATCCAAACTGTTCTTGGCATTGGTGAATTGAGTTCTTAGCAATTTCAAGTAAATATTCAGCAGTATGTGAATTTCCAGATGTGTCGATTGTGTCTGTAAGGTAAGTTTCACCATCTTCTGTTGTGACACAAGTGCAAATTATGGGGTCGTTGTGGATGTTGCTCCAACCATCCAAGCTCATGTTAACAACTTTGTCTTTCAAATATTTTGTACAAGCCGCTCTTTCTTTGTCGTATACAGCCTGAAGATGTTTTCCTGAGATATCAAATCTACTTGGTGGTTTGTAGCCTGGTCTTATTCCTTCGATCATTTGTACAAACAATGGGTGTTCAACTAGTCGGAAAGAAGAATTGGTTGCAAATATGAATTTAGCAATTAATTCATCAAAATGTTCTTTCTGGCTCGTCGTAGTCTTTAAGAGGAATTTTTCTACACTTTGCACGCAAAGTTTTTTGTTGGGCTGCTTTGTTGAAGTTGTACCCAGATATTGATTGTCACGTGCAGCACAAGCCATATTTGACCCTGAAAGCACAGTAATTAAAAATATAATTCGACTGCGTATTTGAAGAAATATAACGAAAATATTTTGAAACAAACTTTTTGAACAATGTAATGGTCCTCGTCCTATAAGGGCTGTATCAAAAGTTATGCTACTCAAGTTTCCGGTGAAGTTGCTGTAATACTAGTAATATCAGAGCAACTGAAAAAAATTATGTCACAAAAGTTTTAAAAATGTTTTTTTAAAAAAATGGTCAATTTGGCAGACTTCAAAAGTGAATTGTAGCCTACAATAAAAAAAAAAATAGGCGTATACACACTCTTTTATTTTTACTTAACGTTAATCTTCTGTGAAATATTGCCTTAACATAAATTTAAATTCTATACTCCAGAACTAGTGTTAGAAATTTTTCTTTTCATAGACTTTAACCATCCCAGTAAAACGTCTGTTAAAATAGGTTGTAATTGCCAGACTTACCACTAGTGCTAGGGTCCTGGTGCATAAGAAGCTGTGGGGGTTCATTGACATTAGTTGTATCACTATCAACATCTTCATTTCCCTTCTGGTTGCAGTTTTCATAATGTGATTTCAAACGGCAAACAAGTCCTTGGATATCCTTTTGACAGTATTTGCACTTTGCTCTCCCACCTTTCTTTCCAAGCTCTGCTGGCATCTCAACAAAATGAACCCAAATAGGGTCTCTCTTACGACCTGCCATGGCTCACGCAGATCACTTCTGAAGTTTGATTGTTACTACAGCCAAGTACTGCTGACTGACTATCCAACAAGTTTGGGCATGTCAACTGAATGGAAAAAGAAACTGAAACCAAGCTACAGAAAGTGAAACCAAGCTAGAAGTGTGGAGTTAATTGAACAATGATTGAAAGTTTTAGATTTTAATCGTGATTTATATTAAAAAAATCTTTTGATTTAAATCGGTGATTTAAATCATGATTAAAATCACGATTTAAATAGATCTGATTTAAATAGAAAAAAATCATTTGATTTAAATCATGATTTAAATCGTTGATTTAAATCGGCGTGATTTAAATCAATCCACCCTGCTTTTTTTTTTTTTAAATAATTTTTTTTTTACTGTATTTTCTTGTCCCCTTTGTGGACTTGAACCTGCAATCATTTGATCACTATGTACAACTACAGTGGTGCTCAAAAGTTTACATACCCCAACAGAATTTTTGCTTTCTTGGCCTTTTTTCAGAGAATATGAAAGATAACACCAAAACTTTTTCTCCACTCATGGTTAGTGCTTGGGTGAAGCCATTTATTGTCAAACTGCTGTGTTTTCCCTTTTTAAATCATAATGACAACACAAAACATCCAAATGACCCTGATCAAAAGTTTACATACCCTGGTGATTGTGGCCTGATAACATGCACAGAAGTTGACACAAATGGGTTTGAATGGCTACTAAAGGTAACATCCTCACCTGTGACCTGTTTGCTTGTAATCAGTGTGTGTGTGTGTGTGTGTGTGTGTGTATGTATATAAAAGATGAGTGAGTTTCTGGGATCCAGACAGACTCTTGCATCTTTCATCCAGCCACTGTCTTTTCAGGATTGTGAGTCATGGGGAAAGCAAAAGAATTGACAACGGATCTACGGTAAAAAGTAGTTAGTTAAACTGTATAAAACAGGAAAGCGATACAAAAAGATATCCAAGGAATTGTTTATGTCAGTCAGCAGCGTTCGCACTGTGATTAACAAATGGAAAATTGGGCTCTATAAAAACAAAAACAGCTTCCTACACATCCTTAGCTCTTCTTTATCCACTAAGCATATGGCAGATCCCTGTGGGCATTACAGCAGGCCTCGTTCCTGCAAGTAAAAGGTTACTTGGTTAAGGTCTTGCTGCACCGGCCGCGCGTATTCCCTGTGAAAAATCTCTGGTCCCGCCCCTACACCAGCGGAGAGAGAGGCGACGGGACCCTTCCATCCAGGCCTGACACATCGAGGCTCCCAACGCCAACAGGTAGGGCAGCCACGGCGATATTACTCACTGCTCCTGCAATGTGTGACACCGTCATTACATGCAAGCCAGAGCAGCCTTGCTCCTGGAAATCTGTCCCACTATTGGAGGGGGTGAGGGGGAGGAGGATGGTAGGGCTGCAAACCTGTCTCCTGTTGGCCTAGGGACTCCGGTCCCGCCACTACATCCAGGTGGCACTGCCAGGTACTGAACAAATGATACGTCACAAGTATTAGAGAACGAGCCTTATACCCACTGGGAACGAGCGGTCCTCAGACTCACGCTGCCACTCACCTATCACTGCAGGCAGGGGATAGATTTAACAGACCACATGGCTAGGGCAAGGATGGTTCTTATTTCCTCCTTCCATTATGATGTAGTTACATGGGTTGGAAAAATCCCACAATGTCTGTCTGCTATTTCAGCCTTCTTCTCTGCTCTCTTTCTAAAACTGAACATGGACAAAACAGAATTCATCATCTTTCCCCCATCTCACTCTACCCCCCCACCAGACCTGTCCATCAACGTCTGCTCACTTTCCCCAGTCCCGCACGCTCGATGCCTCGGAGTGATCCTCGACTCTGCCCTCTCTTTCGAGCCACATGTCCAAACCCTTGCCTCCTCCTGCCGTCTCAAACTCAAAAATATTTCCCGGATCCGTGCATTCCTTGACTATGAAACTACAAAAACACTAGTGCATGCCCTCATCATCTCCCGCCTCGACTACTGCAACCTCCTACTCTGGCCTCCCCTCTAGCACTCTGGCACTACTCCAATCCATCCTGCACTCTGCTGCCTGACTAATACACCTGTCTCCCCATTATTCCCCAGCCTCTCCTCTCTGCCAAGCCCTTCATTGGCTTCCTATCGTCCAGAGGCTCCAGTTCAAAACCCTAACAATGACCTACAAAGCCATCCACAATCTGTCTCCTCCATACATCTGTGACATGGTCTCCCGGTACATACCCACACGCAACCTTCGATCCTCTCAAGATCTCCTCCTCTACTACACTCTTATCTCTTCTTCCCACAACCGCATACAAAGCTTCTCCCGTGCCTCTCCCATACTCTGGAACTCGCTACCCCAACACATCAGACTCGTGCCTACCATGGAAACCTTCAAAAAGAACCTGAAGACCCACTTCTTCCGACAAGCCTACAACCTGCAGTGATCATCAGTCTACTGAACCATCGCACGACCAGCTCTACCCTCTCCTAGTGTATCCTCACCCATCCCTGTAGACTGAGCCCTTGCGGGCAGGGTCCTCTCTCCTTCTGTACTTGTGTGTGCCTTGTATTGCTCATGTTTACTGTACTTGTCTATATTTGCCCCTCTTCACATGTAAAGCGCCATGGAATAAATGGGCTATAAAAATCTATAATAATAATAGAAGAAAAATGGGAAAATCTGCTGTGTACAGTATCAGGGTCGTGGATCAGATTTTATGAAACCTCATCCACAAGCAGCAGAAAAAAAAAAAAAGTGTAAATTGAGTAACGCTCCAGATTTCACACCCACAACCTGTCAATTTACGCTGTGGATTTTGACCTTTGCAATACAGGGAATAAAATATGCAGTAAATATGCAGCATACAGAGCAGATTTTGATTTTGCAGTGGATACGGAAACAGATCTGCTGCGGAAGTTTCCTTGAATGTCTCAATGCTCTGAACACGGCTTGTAGAAATCCATCCACCTGCCTCGAGAACGACCCCATTCACATGTATGGAAGAGATCAGGAGTTTCTGTTACAGATCTGCAGGAAGCGAATCCACCTCTCCAACAACAGTCATGTAGAGGGGAAGGACGTGGTCTTACCTACATTGAGGGTCCTAATGAAAACAACATTATTAGCGCCACTTTCTACTGACTGAAATATGCGTAAATTCTTTTCAGTCGACGTTCGAATCTGGTCAACTTCTTTCTTCAAAGCGGCTTCAACATCGTCGTCATCTTCATCCTCTTCGCTGCCTGAGAGCCCGTCTTCTTTATCACAGAGCTGTCAATGGAGAAAGAAAAAAAATTAGATCCATCAACAGCATTTACTTTTAATTCAGGCCACGATCGCCATCAGCGCAGGCCCGGGCCACGATCGCCATCAGCGCAGGCCCGGCCACGATCGCCATCACGCAGACACGGCCACGATCGCCATCACGCAGGACACGGGCCACGATCGCCATCACGCAGGCACGGGCCACGATCGCCATCAACGCAGGCACGGGCCACTATCGCCATCAACACAGGCACGGGCCACTATCGCCATCAACGCAGGCACGGGCCACGATCACCATCAACGCAGACCCTGGCCACGATCGCCATCAACGCAGGCCCGGGCCACGATTTGGAGTAGCAGACTTGTGCCAAGAACTCTACACTGAAAACCTCCTCCATACACCGTACAAAGAGCAGCAGCACTGCCTTTTCCAAGCGAATGGGGTCGGCTGCTGTTCCCTGCACAGATGGGGGGCCGTGCAGGGATGGAGGGGGGGGCTCCACACTGATCATAAGATCATAAACCGCAGACACTTACTTGAATGGAAAATGGTTAATTAAAGTGCAGGGAAATACACTAGGGGGCTTGCAAACCTTTAAACAGAACCTGTCATTAGATTAATGCTGCCTGTACTACAGGCAGCCTGAATCACAGCCTGACTACCGGCTTTTCCCCACCCAGCTCCAGATGATCGACAGGTCTCCATGTACACACGAGACCAGTCAATCACTCAGAATCAGGAGTGGAGAAGTTAGATCTCGCTGACTAGGAAGGGAAGATTCTCGGATGGTGATTGCAACGCAATGCTCGGACTGGCCGGCAGCTCTCCCTACCCGAGGGTCACAGCTGAATAGGAATCATTATTTATTCTGGAGCACCATTGATTCCATGGTGCTGTACATGGGAAGGGGTTACATACAAATTACAGATAAGTTACAGTCAAGAAACTACCGATGACAGACTGGTACAGAGGGGAGAGGTCCTTGCCCTTGTGGGTTTACTGTCTACAGGAGTACAAAAAGCTGTCACGGTCGGGAGAGCCACCAGCCAGTCCGAGTATTGGTTGAAATCCTCGACCAAGTTAAACGGCTGTCTGACTCTTCCCTAATTCTCATGGTTAGTGGGGGTCCGGGTAGTCAGACAAACTGAGCAGAAAGGGATGTCATATTCTTATGATGTGACTGTCTGCACGGAATGACTGTGCAAACCAAGTACAGGAGATGGGTGCATCATGGCGGGGGGGGGGGGGCAATCATTTTCATATCGCTTTCCCACCAGCTTCTTCTCCATCCTTTTCTGGCTCTATGAAGCCAGAGCTGTCAATCAAAGAAGAGAGGGTGGAGATGGAGTGAAACCAAGCAGGTGGGAAGGTGTAATATAAATGATTGGCAGCCGTGAAGCACCGAGACTTAGTTTGAACAGTGTTGGGTCGGCCTTCAAATCAGGCCTTTCAGTATATTAGATCGTGCCAGATTGGATATAGCTTCGATCGAGGCAGGATGGTGAGATGAAATGACACAAGAGACAAGTCTCTCGTTCTGATGCCAAGGTCATCTAACTTTATTACTTCCCCCAGCCAGCTTATATCCACACTGGACTGGGCGTATACATGCATTAGGTAATGGTGTTTCAGAACATATTAGCAAATCATTTATTACAGTAAATACATTTTGTCACGTATCTCATAGGTCATGTCAGTTTGACCAACTGGTTACTAACTAAGGAATTCACTAATCATCAGGTGTTCCCTTTGAGGGACCCCCAGCTTCACCATATCTACTGATTGATTGCATACTTCATCGTCATTTACCTATACCGATTATTGCCCTTCCCATATTAGTCTGATAGTTATAAGAACACGTCTTGTTGGCTGACCTTTGATATATGTTGTGTCATGTTGCTGGTTCAGTCAGCAAATAATGTCTTAGTGAAATATGTAGAGAATGATTCTTTTAAAGGGATTATTATGTAAGCTCTAGCATTAACAAGGTATTAGAATACAGAATATAGAAGGGTCTCCCAGATCCCTATCAACAGTCATTATGTGCAGTCTCTATAAAGGGGAGTCTCTCACAACAGGCTATGCCAAGTCTAACAGATACCAGTACCCCCTTTATTCCCGGACCTGGTATCCTTCAATCCCTGTTGCGACTGGTGCCGAACCACAGCAGCAAGAATGAAAAAGGAGATTTCACCTGGGACGTCAGGACAAGACCCCCGGGTCAGTGTGGACTTTTCTCTAGTGTTATCGATCACTTTTCTTATTGGCTAGACATCTGGACCGTTACCATCTTCCTATACAATCCCATTTTTAAAGGGCTATTCCCAATATCGCAAGTCACCACCTATTCTCAGGAGAGCGGATTGAGGTGGGTCCGACTGCCAGGACCCGATTCCGAGACTGTGGCTCTGAGTGCCGGAGATGGCCCCGTGCTGTACACAGCTGTCTCCGTCAGTCACACAGAAAATGACTAGAGCGGAGGCACAAGCGACCACCACGCCAATGCAATGGGGTATTGTAGAGGACGAGGCTGAAGTTGGTTTCTTATTCGGCAATTTTTTATTTTCTTTTTATAGGTTTAACAACAAAAAATAAGCATCACAATAATAAAAAACAATGCAGCGAGGAGCCCTGATGTGAATACACTTAAAATCAGCGACAAAAATGATAAACCTGGCACAAAAATGGGCATCAAAGGGCGTTAATGAAAGGGTTAAATGACTTTGGCCACTGATACCACACTGCAGACGTATACAGTGGGTAAACAACCAAATTTCACAGATCTGAATAAGTTACTGAGGTTCTTAAGGGGTTAAATGACTAAGCCACTGATGTCACACTAAGAATACACAGATAGTGATGCCCCGCATCAAACCCAGGTCCCTCCAGCCTGCCCAAATGGGAACACACAGATGTACATTCTTAGTGTGACATCAGTGGCCCAAAGTTATTTAACCCCATAAAAACATCAGTTACTTATTCAAATGGCCAAAATCGACTGTCTGCCCACTTTGATGCCAGTTCTGATGCAGAGAACCCATTTGGGTCAGGCTGGAGGGACCTGGGTTTGATGTGGGGCATCACTACTGTGTATTCTTAGTGTGACATCAGGGCCAAAGTCATTTAACCCCTTAAAATACCAGTTACTTATTCAAATACGTAAAAATTGGCTGTGTGCCCACTTTGAAGCCAATTCTGATGCCCAGACCCCATTTGGCCAGGCTGGAGAGACTTGTTTTTAAAGTGGGGCCCCTGTTCTATACATCAGCAGTGTGACATCAGTGGCTCAAAGTCATTTAACCCTTTCATTAACGGCCTCTGGTGCCCACTTTGATGCCCATTTTTGTGCCAGTTTTATCATTTTTGTCGCTGATATTAAGTGTATTCTCATCAGACTCCTCGCTGCAGTGTTTTTTATTATTGTGATGTTTATGTTTTGCTGTTAAACCTATAAAACACAGAAAAGAAAAAATTGCAGAATAAGAAACCAACTTCAGCCTGGTTTGTAGAGGCCCGTTATAACCATCAGTTGGGGTCCTAGTGCCCCCCTAATAGAACACATATGGAATATAATCTATACACCGATATATAAGTTATCACCGATCTTCAGCAAATCTGCACCCGATGCAAGTACCCGGAGTCTATGACTAAATTCACAGGCAATGGAAAACAATCTGTGGATTATTGTCCTCATGGCAAAAAAAAGAAAGAAAACCGGTCCCTGATCCGTCAGTAAATCCCTGCAGTGTGCACACGTCCCAAGGCTGCAGCTGAGCAGCAGAACGTCACTACAACTCCCAGCATGCCCCATACTATCCGCAGCTGTCACCCACCTTCTCGGCGCCGTACAGCTGGTCTCCGTACTCGTTGAGCAGGCCGTAGGCTTCCCACACGCACTTCTTCTCGTTCATGTTGCAGGTGATGAGGACGCCCCGCATGCCCACCTCCAGCTGCCGGCCGCCCCGGTGCCGCTTGGCGTGGCTCACATACTGCGCCTTTCCTCGCTTTTTCCCCTTCTGGACCTCGCGCTCATCCTGGCTGCACGCGCACAAATACAGCGGGTGTCAGCTGCGGCGGGCGGCGATGGATGTCGTCACCGGAAGGGGCGGGGCCTCACAGGCACAGGGCGGAAGTGCCTACGGAAGCGGGCCGACAGTGTTTTGCTGGAGGCTTGAGAGTCAGACACGAGACGAGAGTGCTGTGAGAGTCAGCCAGCCGAGACCTACAGAGCTTAGTGAGGTAGTCCAGCCTGGCCCTACAGAGCTTTAGGTCAGAGAGTAGTCCAGCCTGGCCACTACAGAGCGTTTAGTGCCTAGAGCTAGTAGTATTCCAGCCTGGGCCTTAGAGCTTTAGGTCAGAGTATTCCAGCCTGGCCTAAGAGCTTTAGGTCAGAGTATTCCAGCCTGGGCCCTACAGAGCTTTAGGTCAGAGGTATTCCAGCCTGGGCCCTATAGAGCTTTAGGTCAGACGTATTCCAGCCTGGGCCCTACAGACTTTAGGACTTAACTCTCCGGCTTTCTCAAATCAAGAATCTTTTGAGCTTCCGCTTTGTGGCTCTTTCACACTACAATGGCATCTGCTGAACTGAGGAAGGAGCTGAGCTGCCCCATTTGCCTGGACCTCTTTACAGATCCCGTATACCTGAGATGTGGACACAACTTCTGCCGCTTCTGTGTTGTGAGAGCTCTGGATATAGAGGAGGTAGATGGAGTATATTCCTGTCCGGAGTGCTTAGCAGAATATCCGGAGCGTCCGGCCCTGGAGAAGAACAGGAAGCTGTCGAATATAGTGGAGCATTTCTTATCTTCTCAGCCTGATATGGAGGAGCTACCCCAAATCTCTTGTGCTTACTGCGATGCCCCCACCCTGGCTGTAAGAACATGTCTGCAGTGTGAGAACTCTCTGTGTGGCAAACACCTGACAGTCCACAATGAGACGATGGATCACATATTAATAGAACCCACTCGCTCAATTTGCAACAAGAAATGTTCTCTCCACAAGAAGCTCCTGGAGTATTACTGTCCGCAGGACGCGGCTTGTCTGTGTGAGTCTTGCTGTTTGGTTGGTGAACATCGGGGTCACAAAATGGAAATTGTAGATGAGGCTTTTGAGAAGAGAAAGGAGAAACTGATGAAATATGTGAATAATCTGTACCCACAAAAACGTAAAATTAAGACCAGAGTCCAAAATCTGCAGGATTATATGTGGACTATCCATAAGAAAGCCTCGGATAAGCAGGAGAACATCAGAAAGTTATTTATGGACATTAGGAAACAACTGGAAACTGCAGAAGATAAAGCACTGAGGGAGGTCATCAGGCAGGAGGAGAAGATTGTGTTCAAGATATCTAAGCTGATCCACAAGTTGGAAGTACAGGAGCAACAGCTGTCCAAGAAAATGTATTATGTGGAGGAGATGTGTCGTGCCACTGACCCAATACGAGTCTTACAAGAAAGTGATATTACAGGATATGAAAGTGATGAGGACACAGAGGAAGATGATGGAGATGTGAGTTCTGGTGAGGATCTGGATGAGGTTCTGATCTCATTGACCTTACACCGATCCATGAGGGATATTGTCACCTATGTAACCTCAGAGCTCGGGATCCAAATTCCAGACGTATTGCTGGATGTGGACACTGCTTATAACTGTATAGCGATATCAGAAGATCTGAAAACTGCAACAGATTCAGAAGAACAGGACAGACCAGAATCTTCAGTAAGATTTATGGATCACTCCCATGTTTTAAGCAGATGTGGCCTCTCCTCGGAAGACATTACTGGGAGGTAGAGTGGAACCAGATAGGAGGATGTGAAGTCGGAATATGTTATCCCAGGGTAGAACGGGAAGGATATAACTCTGATGCTAGATTTCATGCTAAATCTTGGTTTTTGTTTATGACTGAGGAAGCATATGTTGTAAGTCACAACTCATTGATATTAAGCCTTGATGTGAAACCACAATGTCCAAAACTTGGAGTCTTCTTAGACTATGAGGCCGGGCGTCTGTCTTTATATGAGCTAAGGGACCACATTACACACTTATACACCTTCACTGCTTCCTTCACCAAACCCTTACATGTTATCTTCTCTTTGGAAGATGGCGCCTCTGTTAAAATCACAAGCTGAGGTCGCTGCCAATGACGTCACATCGTAATTGTTATTTCTTGTTATAATTCTGCATCTGTATATAGTGTGTTATCCGCAATGTCCTCTAATAATATAATGTATATGGAGGTTTTCATGGCTGGGATTTTTCCTGTTGTAATGTTTTGTGTGCCTTTCTGTGATCAGATATAGAATAAATGATTGAAACAAAATGGAAATATTATTGGGTGAATTGTCTTGATTGGTAATTGTTAATAATTAAATGATTCATTCTATCTGAAAGAGTGCTGGAACATCGCTGGGTTATGTTATCTCCTTTGTGGAGCAAGAGTGTGTCACTGGCGCACAAGAAATAACTATCAGTAAATATATGGGGGTGCATACAAAGTGGTCGGCTAAATTGAACAAATAAGAAAAAGAAACCACTATATGGTATGCACACCACCAATATAATTTTATAAAAAAGACAAGCTTTATTGACAATGATTAAAACAAGATAAAAACAGTCATATCAAAAAATTATCACCTTTGGGGACTCCCACCGATCTAAACAATGGAGGGGCCACAGCATTAGTTTATCATAGCCTCTGGCACATCAGAGCTCTGGCACCTATGAAGCCAGGAGCTCCAGTACAGCCAGTCAGCCACAATGGATGGGGTGCTCCACAGGAACACCACAGTGCAAGGTAAACAGGCAAGGGACCCGGCCCTGTGGCCCCCTTCATTCTCGGGGTGTACAAGAGCCCCACTAATCAGAAAGCATTGTCATATTCTATATATCACTATGGGAAAGTGCCCTTTAATTTTATGGATCTCCGTGGCAGCTTTAGAGAACCCAGATGATGTGATCAGTTTGTCTATACTAGGCCACGTTCAGTATTTTACATCAGTATTTGGGTTCGCTCACACTTGCGTATAAATACGTCAAGTGTAATGTGGAAAAAAAAAAAAAATCGCATTGAACTTGCACCAATGTTATTCAATGAGTCAGTACAGGATCTGCTGTCTTTTTTCTCGCCTGTGTTTCATTGCAAGGAAAAAAATCACAGCATGCTGCGTACGGATGCATACAATGGCCAAGACTCGCCAATGCATGTCAATGGGTGTGAGAACAAAAAAACGGTCAGCACTGTCACGATGTGACACGACCCAACAGGTGGTCAGTCAGCGGACGGCGCACTACACAACGGGATAGAAAATGGGGAATGGAAGACCCTACTGATAGGGAAATGGGTGACGGTCATGACCTTACCCTGTCCATGCCCTCCCTAACACCCTAAGTAGGTCCTCCCCCCCCTCACCGCCATCAGAAACCTTGTCCGTCGTCACCTATTACTGTCCTAGCTAGTGCACTGGCCGGTGTTGGCAGCACTTTTACCGCAACCGGGCCCGTGTCTGCCGCTGCTAGCGTCATACCGCTCCTGGTTCCATGGCCACCGCCACTCCCACACTGCCTCGGGCTTCCCTCCTTCCTGCTCCTCGGCGCGTGCCTGCACGAGCGCTCCTTGGCCGTCGGCCGCACGCACATGCGCCTTAGGGCGCAACCGCAACCTTATCCTCCTGACTGACCTGACCCAGCAGCACTGCCTGGCCAATGGAGGGCAGGCACCAGGTATTTCAGGCCGCCCTCCCTTAATGGAGGCGCCTGATTATGGAGTTACTTATCTGTACCTAGGCCCTGTCTTGCTGTCGCTAGTGCTTTGTTAAAGCTCTATTCCTAACCCTATTTCTCTCCCCTCATCTTTTCCAGAGTCTGCTCTAGTCCTCTGTCTTTCTGGTGTCTCTTCCCAGCCTTCCTACTCTCTCCACCTCGTGGTTTACCATCTCAGTGCCTCTCCAATACCCTCCCTGCTCTGTCTCTTCCTACCACCCAGTCTCTTCGTCATTTTTGTGTTGCTCTCTGGGCCGACCCCTGGTCCTAGCACCCGTGGTACCAGAGGTCCCTGAGCTTGCCCCAAACGATCCCTGTATAGGGGTTGGTCCAAACCAGGTGCGCTCGCTTGGCGAAGGTTCGGTATCACAGTTGAGCGGGTCCACTCTGGGTACTCGCCGCCTTCGGCGTAACAGCCAGCAAGGGGGGCTAGCCTCACCACTGCAGATAATACCACACAGGGGACTGACATACACCAAAGGGACAAGAAGAAAACACAGCACTTAGCTTCCAGACACCGCAGCCAAGCTCCACTCCGTAGACAGCACAGCAGCAGGACTCCAAACACCAGAGAGCTGCCCCTGCAAGGCTGGTCTCCATAGAGAAACTATCACCAACAGTCAGCTGATGCGTCAGTTGACCATTTAAAAGATGGTGGAAGTGGTCACCACCCACATCAGCTGACCCAGCAACTTTGCAACTGCAGAAGATTGCCAGTGATGGAAAAACCGACATTAACCCCTGCTGCCTGAAAGGAAAAAAGCTACATTAAAACAAAGTGGAACCAGAGCTGCCAAAAATCCAAAAATGGATCGTGACAGGTACACGGACAATCCATATGGCGTCCGATTATCTGAAATTAACCAGGAATTTGCACCGTCAGAAACCCTCCTGGCAACCAAGGGAAAAAAAATCTTAGCTAAACATATAGATAAATTGGTGAACCAGAGAAGGTGTTGGGATGGTTTTTTTTTATTATTCAAATAAAGTATTTTTGTGTGTGTGTGTGTGGTTTTTTTTTTTAAACTTTTTACTACTGGGTTAGTAAGGGGGTGTCTGATAGACACCTCTCCATTACTAACACAAGGGCTTGATGGCAGCTGTGTTTTTGGACAAGTCACAGCTGATATCAACCCAAACTGCCATTATCTTACTGCCAATGCACAAGGGCAATAGGTAAAAGTGAATTCAAAGCTCCAGTACTGACGTATCTAATGTGATGTGCCACTTCTGGGGTGGCTGAGGGCTGGTACTTTTAGGCACAGAAGAGCCCAATAACTTTCTGTATCTTTAGATAAGATTGCTTTTTTAATTTTGTCAAGCAGCTTTAAAGAGTTGTTCCCATCTCCAAGATCCTATCTCAATATGTAGTAGGTGTAATAATAATATTAGCAACTTTAGGAGTTTATTTAAAAAAGATCAGAGTTGTTCATGCTATAGCAGTGATGGCAAACCTGTGGCACGCAGAGCCCTCTCAGCTGGTACGCGGCCTCACCTCATCTTTGCTCCCTGACTGCAGCTTCCTGCCTCACATATTGAGCAGCGCGGAGCTGAAAAATGATGTCATCCAGCTGTGACCGTCAGCGCCGCTCAATGTGTGAGAGGAATTGAGAGAGGAAGGAAGCTGCCGGCGCGCAGGGAGGTGAGTGCGGCCGCTGTGCCAGTGAAGCTGTGGTGTGTGCTGAGTGCGGTTGCTGTGGAGAGATGATGGCGGTGATAGGGAGAGGGCCAATGATGGGAGTGATGGGGAGGAGGAAATGATAGAAGTGGTGGAATTTCTACATGAAGGGTCATGATGGGGCTATTACTATAAAAGGATCATATGGGCATATTACTATAAAGGATCATGATGGGCATATTCTACAGAAGGGATCATGATGGGGCATATTTCTACATGAAGGGGATCATGATGGGGCAGATTTCTACATGAAGGGGATCATGATGGGCAGATTTCTACATGAAGGGGATCATGATGGGGCATATTTCTACATGAAGGGGATCATGATGGGGCATATTTCTACATGAAGGGGATCATGATGGGGCAGATTCTACATGAAGGGGATATGATGGGAGATTCTACATGAAGGGATCATGATGGCAGATTCTATGAAGGGACATGATGGGATACAGTTAGTCCTAATATTTGACAGAGAACATTTATCTATTGGTTCTAGACATTACCACAATGAATTTGAAACAAAACAAATCAGATGCAGTTGAAGTTCAGACTTTCAGCTTTCATTTGAGGGTATCCACATTAAAATTGGATGAAGGGTTTAGGAGTTTCAGCTCCTTAACATGTGCCACCCTGTTTTTAAAGGGACCAAAAGTAATTGGACAATTGACTCCAAGGCTATTTCATGGACAGGTGTGGGCAATCCCTTCATTATATCATTCTCAATTAAGCAGATAAAAGGGCTGGTGTTGATTTGAGGTGTGGTGTTTGCATTTGGAAGGTTTAGCTGTGAAGGAAACATGCGGTCAAAGGAGCTCTCCATGCAGGTGAAACAAGCTATCCTTAAGCTGCAAAAAACAGAAAAAACCCATCCGAGAAATTGCTACAACTTTAGGAGTGGCAAAATCTACAGTTTGGTACATTCTGAGAAAGAAAGAAAGCACTGGTGAACTCATCAATGCAAAAAGACCTGGGCGCCCACGGAAGACAACAGTGGTGGATGATCGCAGAATACTCTCCATGGTGAAGAGAAACCCCTTCACAACAGCCAACCAAGTGAACAACACTCTCCAGGAGGTAGGCGTATCAATATCCAAATCTACCATAAAGAGAAGACTGCATGAAATTAAATACAGAGGGTTCACTGCACGGTGCATGCCACTCATAAGAATCAAGATAAAAAGGCTAGGCTGGACTTTGCTAAAAAACATCTAAAAAAGCCAGCACAGTTCTGGAAGAACATTCTTTGGACAGATGAAACCAAGATCAACCTCTACTAGAATGATGGAAAGAGAAAAGTATGGCGAAGGCGTGGTACAGCTCATGATCCAAAGCATACCACATCATCTGTAAAACATGGCGGAAGCAGTGTGATGGCTTGGGCATGCATGGCTGCCAGTGGCACTGGGTCACTAGTGTTTATTGATGATGTGACACAGGACAGAAACAGCCGAATGAATTCTGAGGTATTCAGAGCCATACTGTGTGCTCAGATCCAGCCAAATGCAGCCAAACTGATTGGTCGTCGTTTCATACTACAGATGGACAATGACCCAAAACATAAAGCCAAAGCAACCCAGGAGTTTATTAAAGCAAAGAAGTGGAATATTCTTGAATGGCCAAGTCAGTCACCTGATCTCAACCCAATTGAGCATGCATTTCACTTGTTAAAGACTAAACTTCAGACATAAAGGCCCACAAACAAACAACAACTGAAAACCACCGCGGTGAAGGCCTGGCAGAGCATCAAAAAGAAGGAAACACAGCATCTGGTGATGTCCATGAGTTCAAGACTTCAGGCAGTCATTGCTAACAAAGGGTTTTCAACCAAGTACTAGAAATGAACATTTTATTTACAATTATTTAATCTGTCCAATTACTTTTGGTCCCTTTAAAAACAGGGTGGCACATGTTAAGGAGCTGAAACTCCTAAACCCTTCATCCAATTTTAATGTGGATACCCTCAAATGAAAGCTGAAAGTCAACTTCAACTGCATCTGAATTGTTTTGTTTCAAATTCATTGTGGTAATGTCTAGAACCAAAATTAGATAAATGTTGTCTCTGTCCAAATATTTATGGACCTAACTGTATTTCTACATGAAGGGGATCATGATTGGGCATATTTCTACATGAAGGGGATCATGATGGGGCAATTTCTGCATGAAGGGGATCATGATGGCATTTCTGCATGAAGGGGATCATGATGGGGCACATTTCTGCATGAAGGGGTCATGATGGGGCATATTTCTACATGAAGGGGTCATGATGGGGCACATTTCTGCATGAAGGGGATCATGATGGGGCACATTTCTGCATGAAGGGGTCATGATGGGGCATATTTCTGCATGAAGGGGATCATGATGGGGCATATTTCTGCATGAAGGGATCATGATGGGGCATATTTCTACATGAAGGGATCATGATGGGGCATATTTCTACATGAAGGGGATCATGATGGGGAATATTTCTACATGAAGGGGATCATGGTGGGGCATTTCTACATGAAGGGGATCATGATGGGGCATTTGGCACTTCGTCATAAATAATTGGGTTCAAGGTTGCAGTTTGGGCACTCTGTCTCAGAAAGGTTTGCCATCACTGTACTATAGTAACATACTATTATTTACATTGGTAGAATGCTATTATTGGCACATTGCAATTCCTGTAAATATGTGCGATACAAACTTACTGATGACTGTCTGTATACTGCCCCCTTATGTCTGGGTTACATATTGTAGATAGTCACTGAGCTGATTCTCTTAGGCTACTTTCACACTTGCGTTTTTTTTTGCGCAGCGCATCGTGCGCACATGAAACGCATAAAAAAATGCATGCAAACGCTTATAAACGCTGCGATATTTAGTCGCATCAGCGTGCGCATTACGACCAAAACACGCAGCGTTTGTATGCGATTTCAAGCGTTTTTGCGGCGCATGGGTTGTCTACGTGTCACATTTCTATCAACTCTGTATCATCTGTCTCTATCATCTGTATCAACTCTGTCTCTATCATCTCGGTCTCTATCATCTGTATCAACTCTGTCTCTATCATCTGTATCAACTCTGTCTCTATCATCTGTATCAACTGTCTCTATCATCTGTCTATCATCTCTCTCTATCATCTGTGTCTCTATCATCTGTATCAACTCTGTCTCTATCATCTCTGTCTCTATCATCTGTATCAACTCTGTCTCTATCATCTGTATCACCTCTGTCTCTATCACCTGTATCAACTCTGTCTCTATCATCTCTGTCTCTATCACCTTTTTATCTACACTCCTCACGATGTTGCTTGTGTAGGGGGTTGTTTAAACAAGTGTTTAGACATTATTTACTCCAAAATCGCGTGCGCGCAAAAGCGCTGACGAGCGCAAAGCCATGCGCACGCCAGTGCACCCATAGACTGCAATGTTATTTTTTGCGCATAGCATGCGCACACGTGCGCACGCGTTTTTTTAAAGCGGTTGGGCGGAAAAAAAATGCAACATGTAGCGTCTAGCGCCTATGGGCGCACACCTGGAAAATGCGCAGCGCACGCCAAACGCAGATGAATGCGTGCAAGCGTTAGACCCTGCGCCCGCCATGTTAAAGATAGGGGAACATTGCGCATGCGTCCGATAGCGCACGATGCGCTGCACAAAAAAACGCAAGTGTGAAAGTAGCCTTAGACTGGCGTTTCATACAGTGGTCTTAACGATGGCATGCAGGAGTAAGATGCGACTAATTCATTAAGAGGAGCACGCCAGTTAATGAAGTGGGCACATCTCATCACTGGAGTGTGCCTCACCGGATGTGTTTGAGGTTCCCAGACCCCCTGCCAGATGGAAGACAGAGGAGGAAGCCCACGTGTGATAGAACTGAATGTGCAGAGCGGCGATGGCTCGATGAATCCACTGCGCGATTCCGATCTGTGACATCGATCCTCTGTATCCTGTATGAAGTTTTGTAATGTTCAAGCCTGCGCCTCCTGTGCAGAGTAAAGTTTACAGTAAGTGTTTGGGCTGCCTCCTGTGGGTTTCTCTTGACGTCTCGGTATGGGGAGCCTGCCCATACAGTCTGGCAGCCATTGAGGTTGGGGTGCCCGTCAGCACCTGGTGCACCACTTCCATTATTTATTATACTTTGCTCCACAGCGAGCGATCACGTGAACTCTTGTAACTCTGTACATAGTTTATAATTAATGTCTTTCTTCTACGAACTGGGATTTTAGACATTAAGTCGGTTCTGGTCTACAGTATTGTTGTAAGATGAACCTTTCTCAAGGTATACAAACCAGCTCTTCATTCCCGCAGCGAAGCTCGCCTACATGTGCCCTCTTCTATTTTTGCCAAAAGTGAATATTTAGAGCTTTTTGGGGCTAGAGAAGGAAGCAATCCAGTTCCTTGACATTACCCTGCAAGTCTGTCATCAGAATACAATAATGGGGTCAGAACGAACAAAAATATAGTACAAGTACGGTAGTAGTGATGAGCGAGCATCTTCCGCGCGCTCGAATAATATGGTGATGATATTTTGAGCCCCATAGATTTTGGTGCACTTGTTTTACTTTTAGAAGAGAATTAATTAATGACCCTTTTGTAATTTAGAATATTTAATAATCCGGCAGACATCGGGATCCTTTCCTGCCAGTTAGAACACGTTAGGGAATTGCTGAAAATACAGTTCTTTAATATAGGATTTCCAAGATGTGATGACGGCGCAGATTATTCATTTAACTTTACAGCAGAAGAATAGTTAATAGTAACTAAGCCTTCCTCCCAGGGTATGGGCCACCCAGCCCCGGCCTCGCTCCCTCCACGCCTCCCACTCTGTGACATTCCACAAACATTTACTTGCAGGATAGGGAAGTGGGAGCGGATATCTGGTGGGGGTCGACAGACTGTGAGTACAGCCAATATATGTGGGATCCTCCTTTCACCAAAATGTTGAAGGTGGACACCCCCAATGAATGGGGGGAACTGTTTCCTGCATGAAAGAGTCTAATCGTCCCTCTTGCAATTCTATTGCTATTTGCGGTTAGGCGTCTGTCTACACCTAGTAAGCTGGACAAAAACGCATTGATTTTTTGGAAGAGCTTTTAAAAGGCTTATTTATTCATTGTGTAATGAGGAATAATGACGGTATGAATACACTTCAACCCCTTTCCCGTAAAGGCGATTTTTAAAAAAATTTTATTTCCTCCATCTTTTCTATTTTTCCGTCAGCATAGAAATATGAGTGTTATTTTTCTTCTGCAGGACTTTTTTTTAATTTTTTTTAATAATTTTATTTTTTTTACTGTATTTTCTTGTCCCCTTTGTGGACTTGAACCTGAAATCGTTTGATCACTATGTACAACTACAGTGGTGCTCAAAAGTTTACATACCCCAGCAGAATTTTTGCTTTCTTGGCCTTTTTTCAGAGAATATGAAAGATAACACCAAAACTTTTTCTCCACTCATGGTTAGTGGTTGGGTGAAGCCATTTATTGTCAAACTACTGTGTTTTCCCTTTTTAAATCATAATGACAACACAAAACATCCAAATGACCCTGATCAAAAGTTTACATACCCTGGTGATTTTGGGCTGATAACATGCACAGAAGTTGACACAAATGGGTTTGAATGGCTACTAAAGGTAACATCCTCACCTGTGACCTGTTTGCTTGTAATCAGTGTGTGTGTGTGTGTGTAAAAGATGAGTGAGTTTCTGGGATCCAGACAGACTCTTGCATCTTTGATCCAGCCACTGTCTTTTCAGGATTGTGAGTCATGGGGAAAGCAAAAGAATTGACAACGGATCTACGGTAAAAGGTAGTTGAACTGTATAAAACAGGGATACAAAAAGACGGATTTTGGTAAGAACTTACCTGTAAAATCCTTTTCAGCGAAGGAAGGAAGGAAGGGAGACACACTAGTCATTACTAGTGGGTAGGCGGACCCCACATAGGATAGAAGCACCTCAGATTAAAAAAGTGTTGACCGGCCCCTCCAGCTAGGGCTCCTCCTACTCCAGCTCTCCAGTCGTACACAAGCTAAGGAAGAGCAAATATCACCAGCGGAGCAACATAACCCCTTCTGAAAGACTTCAGAGAAAAAACAAGAATACAGGTTATGCATGTAACAGGCAAAAACCACACAGTCCCAGGTACTACTCACTGGACCTGACTACTGCGATGAGCTGGCAATGCTGGAACAGAGCCTTAGCGCGCCGACCTCAGCCCAGATAATCGCTATCAGAGAAGGGTCACGCCGCATCTGAAAACACAACAATACACTTCTGCCATGGGAGGGAGCTGTGTCTCCCTTCCTTCCTTCGCTGAAAAGGATTTTACAGGTAAGTTCTTACCAAAATCCGTCTTTCAGCAGCAGATTGGAAGGAAGGGAGACACACTAGTCATTACTAGTGGGACGTCCCAAAGCAGTCCAGAAATTAAGGGTGGGAAAAAAACCAAAAAAGGCAGATCCCAACAACCTAGGAAAATGCGCAACTAGCGCTAAACACAAGTTAACGAAAACTTTAAACTACAGCCACCTGCAGGACCCTACGTCCTAAGGCCGCATCAGCGGAAGCACTAACGTCCACCTTATAAAATTTTGTAAACGTGTGGACGGAGCGTCAGGTCGCCGCCCGGCAGAGCTGAGCTGCCGAAGCCCCTTGATGAAAGGCCCACGATGAACCCACAGCCCTCGTGGAGTGAGCTCGAATCTCAATCGGGCAAGGTCCGCCCATAAGTCGGTAAGCCTCTAAAATGGCCGACCGAATCCAACGAGCTATAGAGTCCTGGAAGCTCGTTGACTACGCCGACGACCTGCTGGAATCAGAAACAGAGAGTCCGACTTCCGAAAACCTTGGGTAATAGACAAATAGAACTTCAAAGCCCGCACTAAATCCAATGTGTGCAAGGCCCGTTCCTTCGCATTCCTCGGCTCCGGATAGAGCGAGGACAACACAATATCCTGGTTAACATGAAATTGTGACACCACCTTAGGTAAAAAGTCGCCCTGTGTGCGAAGTACTACGCAATCCGGGTGAAACTCCAGAAAAGGAGGCGAGCAAGAAAGAGCCGCCAACTCAGAAACCCTTCTCAAAGAGGTGACCGCCACTAGGAAAGCAACCTTCCAAGAGAGCAAAGAAGGCTAGCAGAGTCCATAGGCTCAAAAGGCCCATTGTTGAAGAGCCTCCAATACAAGATTGAGCCGCCAAGGAGACACAGGCGCCTTCCGCGGCGGAAACTGACGGGTTACTCCGTGAAAAAAAGGAACGTACGTCCCTACGCGAGGCGATAGCCTTCCGAAACAGCAAGGACAGAGCAGAAACCTGACCCTTCAGAGTGCCAACTGCCAAACCCTTGTCCAGCCCGTACTGCAAAAAGGCCCACAAATTGGGAATGGAAAAAAATCTTAGTAGTAGCCGGACCTCTGGCAGCTCGCAGAGTGGCAATGACTTTGGCTGAAAAACCTTGATGGATCTAACAGGTCCGGGCGAAGAGGAAGTGAAAATGGAGGCGCTGCTAGAAGCGACACCAGTGTCGAGAACCACGTCCTCCTTGGCTAAACTGGGGCTACCAACATAGCCGGGATTCTCCTAGTCTGATCCGACGCAACACCAGAGGAAGTAAGGATATCGGTGGGAACACATAGATTAGCTCGGATTGGTCCCACGGAGCCACCAGAGCATCCACCGCCACAGCCTTCGGGTCCTTGTACCTGGACATGAACGTCGGTAACTTGGCATTGAACCTGGATGCCATCAAATCCACTTAGGGAGTTCCCCAACGGGAGCACAGCAGTGCAAAAATTTTCGGATGAAGACTCCATTCTCCGGGATTCATCCTTTCGCGACTGAGGAAGTCCGCCGTGATATTCTGGACTCCTGGAATGTGAATCGCAGAGATGGCTGGCACCCTGGCCTCGGCCCATACCAGGATCCGAGACACCTCCATCATGAGCCTGGAGCTCCTCATCCCACCTTGGTGGCTGATATACGCGACCGCCGTCGCGTTGTCTGTCTGCACTCGGACTGGCAGACCGTCCAGTGTTGGAGGCAAAGGAAAATTGCCCTCTATTCCAGTATGTTGATCGGTAAGACAGACTCTTTCGACGACCATACTCCCTGAATCCAGAGATCGTTCCAGACACCCCCCCAGCCCGTCAGGCTGGCATCGGTGGTTATTACCGACCACCTCGGAGGGAGGAAGGACTTCCCCAGGGATAACGCTTCCGGACGTAACCACCATCCTAGAGACTCTCGCACCCTGTGGGAGATGATGACACTGCAATCCAGTGAAGCCTGCGATCGATCCCAACGGTTCAAAATGAGCATCTGGAGAGCCCTGGAATGAAATTGGGCAAACGGAAGAGCCTCCATGGACGCCACCATCAAACCCAGAAGGCGCATACACCTTCGAAGGGACATTGCTGTCAAAGACTTCATAACCTGTACATATCGAAGGAGACCTGCTTGCTTGTCTGGAGGCAGGAACACCACTGCTCGTACCGTGTCGAGGTGCATCCCCAAAAACGGTTCCAGAGACGACTTCTCCCCATTGACCAGCCACCCGAAGTCCTCCAGGAGCTGAAGGGATAGATTGCGAGCCGTCACCGCCTCCTCCTTTGAGGACGCCACAATCAAAAGGTCGTCCAGGTAGGGAAGAATCGTAACCCCCTGTCTTCGAAGGATAGCCATGAGAAGTGCCAGAATTTTTGTAAAAACTCTGGGTGCTGAAGCCAACCCGAATGGTAGGGCCACAAACTGGTAATGGTCCTGACCTATGGCAAAACGAAGTAAGCGTTGGTGGACCCTTCCGATGGGAACATGCAAATAAGCGTCGCGAATGTCGATTGACACCAAAAAGTCGTTCTGCGACAGGGCCGCCACAACGGAGCGAAGCGACTCCATGCGGAACTTCTGGGCGTGGACATGCCGATTCAATCTTTTGAGATCCAGAATGGGCCGAAATTTGTCCTCTTTTTTGGGGACCACAAAGAGGTTACGACCTGAGCCTGTCCCTGCCCTACCCTAACACCATAAGTAGGTCCTCCCCCCCACCGCCATCAGGAACCTTGTCCCTCGTCACCAATTACTGTCCTAGCTAGTGCACTGGCCGGTGTTAGCAGCTCTTTCACCGCCACCGGGTCCGGGTCTGCCGCTGCTAGCATCATACCGCTCCTGGTTCCATGGCCACCGCCACTCCCACACTGCCTCGGGCTTCCCTCCTTCCTGCACGAGCGCTCCGGCGCGCTCCTTCTTGGCCTTCGGCCGCACGCACTATCTGCGCGCACATGCGCCTTGGGGCGCAACCGCAACCGTATCCTCCTGACTGACCTGACCCAGCAGCACTGCCTGGCCAATGGAGGGCAGGCACCAGGTATTTCAGGCCGCCCTCCCTTAATGGAGGCGCCTGATTATGGAGTTACTTATCTGTACCTAGGCCCTGTCTTGCTGCTCTCCACCTCGTGGTTTACCATCTCCATGCTTCTCCAATACCCTCCCTGCTCTGTCTCTTCCTACCACCCAGTCTCTTCATCATTTTTGTGTTGCTCTCTGAGCCGACCCCTGGTCCTAGCATCCGTGGTACTAGAGGTCCCTGAGCTTGCCCCAAACGATCCCTGTATAGGTGTTGGTCCAACCAGGTGCGCTCGCTTGGGGAAGGTTCGGTATCACAGTCCAGTGGGTCCTCTCTTGGTACTCGCCGCCTTCGGCATAACAGCCGGCAAGGGGGACTAGCCTCACCACTGCAGATAATACCACACAGGGGACTGACAAACACCAAAGGGACAAGAAGAAAACTCAGCACTTAGCTTCCAGACACTGCAGCCAAGCTCCACTCCATAGCACAGCAGCAGGACTCCAAACACCAGAGAGCTGCCCCTGCAAGGCTGGTCTCCATAGAGAAACTATCACCAACAGTCAGCTGATGCGTCAGTTGACCATTTAAAAGATGGTGGAAGTGGTCACCACCCACATCAGCTGACCCAGCAACTTTGCAACTGCAGAAGATTGCCAGTGATGGAAAAACTGATATTAACCCGTGCTGTCCTGAAAGGAAAAAAAGCTACATTTAAACAAAGTGGAACCAGAGCTGCCAAAAATCCAAAAATGGATCGTGACAGGTACACGGACAATCCATATGGCGTCCGATTATCTGAAATTAATCAGGAATTTGCACCATCAGAAACCCTCCTGGCAACCAAGGGAAAAAAATCTTAGCTAAACATATAGATAAATTGGTGAACCAGAGAAGGTGTTGGGATGTTTTTTTTTTTTTATTATTTAAATAAAGTATTTTTTTTTTTAACTTTTTACTACTGGATTAGTAAGGGGGTGTCTGATAGACACCTCTCCATTACTAACACAAGGGCTTGATGGCAGCTGTGTTTTTGGACAAGTCACAGCTGATATCAACCCAAACTGCCATTATCTTATTGCCAATGCACAAGGGCAATAGGTAAAAGTGAATTCAAAGCTCCAGTACTGGCGTATCTAATGTGATGTGCCACTTCTGGGGTGGCTGAGGGCTGGTACTTTTAGGCACAGAAGAGCCCAATAACTTTCTGTATCTTTAGATAAGATTGCTTTTTTAATTTTGTCAAGCAGCTTTAAAGGGTTGTTCCCATCTCCAAGATCCTATCTCAATATGTAGTAGGTGTAATAATAATATTAGCAACTTTAGGAGTTTATTTAAAAAAGATCAGAGTTGTTTATACTATAGCAGTGATGGCAAACCTATGGCACGCAGAGCCCTCTCAGCTGGTACGCGGCCTCGCCTCATCTTTGCTCCCTGACTGCAGCTTCCTCCCTCACATATTGAGCAGCGCGGAGCTGAAAAATGATGTTATCCAGCTGTGACAGTCAGCGCCGCTCAATGTGTGAGAGGAATTGAGAGAGGAAGGAGGCTGCCGGCGCGCAGAGAGGTGAGTGCGGCCGCTGTGCCAGTGAAGCTGTGGTGTGTGCGGCTGCTGTGGTGTGTGTGTGTGCTGAGTGCGGTTGCCGTTGAGAGATGATGGCAGTGATAGGGAGAGGGCCAATGATGGGGAGAGGGCCAATGATGGGAGTGATGGGGAGGAGGAAATGATAGAGGTGGTGGAATTTCTACATGAAGGGGCATATTACTATAAAAAAGGGATCATGAAGGGACCTATTTCTGCATGAAGGGGATTCATGATGGGGCATATTTTCTACATGAAGGGGATCATGATGGGGTATATTTCTGCATGAAGGGGATCATGATGGGGCATATTTCTACATGAAGGGGATCATGATGGGGCATATTTCTACATGAAGGGGATCATGATGGGGTATATTTCTGCATGAAGGGGATCATGATGGGGCATATTTCTACATGAAGGGGATCATGATTGGGCATATTTTTGCATGAAGGGGATCATGATTGGGCATATTTCTGCATGAAGGGGATCATGATGGGGTATATTTCTACATGAAGGGGATCATGATTGGGCATATTTCTACATGAAGGGGTCATGATGGGGTATATTTCTGCATGAAGGGGATCATGATTCGGCATATTTCTACATGAGGGGTACATTTCTGCATGAAGGTGGATCATGATGGGGCACATTTCTGCATGAAGTGGATCATGATGGGCATATTTCTACATGAAGTGGATCATGATGGGGCATATTTCTACATGAAGTGGATCATGATGGGGCATATTTCTACATGAAGGGGTCATGATGGGGTATATTTCTGCATGAAGGGGATCATGATTGGGCATTTGGCACGTCATAAATAATTGGGTTTTAGGTTGCAGTTTGGGCGCTCGGTCTCAGAAAGGTTCGCCATCACTGTACTATAGTAACATACTATTATTTACATTGGTAGAATGCTATTATTGGCACATTGCAATTGCTGTAAATATGCGTGATACAAGACTTACTGATGACGGTCTGTATACTGCCCCCTTATGTCTGGGCTACATATTGTAGATAGTCACTGACAGGGGCGCCATCAGGGCATTACTTCCCTTACTGCTGTATGGGGCCCGGTGAACAGCAGTACAGAAGAGGGGCCCGCAGGTCAGGGGTCTCACTCCTGTGCTTCTAGACATCGGGCCCCAAGTGTTGTGCCTGTGCGCTGCGGCCGGGCCTGCGGCGCACACATCAGCATAGCCGCCACGGTGCCCGACATCAGAGAGAAGTGAAAAGAGCTGAAGGACCTGTGGTGACATCATCATTATCACAGGCATTCACCGTTCATTAGCTCATGCCCCCTGATCACATGACGACGTCACCACCGGTCCTTCAGCTCACACAGCAGCAGCTGCATCTTCGCTGCAGGACCGTGGCCAGGTAAGAATAAATTTGATTATTTTATTATTGAAAGGGGCAGAATGGAGACACTTTGGCAGAGACACTGGGGCAAGATGGGAGATACTGGGGCAGGATGGGAGACACTGGGGCAAGATGGGAGATACTAGGGCAGGATGGGAGACACTGGGGCAGGATGGGAGACACTGGGCAGGATGGGACATACTAGGGCAGGATGGGAGATACTGGGGAAGGATGGGAGACACTGGGGCAGGATGGGAGACACTGGGGCAGGATGGGAGACACTGGGGCAGGATGGGAGACACTGGGGCAGGATGGGACATGGGGCAGGAGGAACACTGGGGCAGGATGGGAGACACTGGGGCAGGATGGGAGACACTGGGGCAGGATGGGAGACACTGGGCAGGATGGGAGACACTGGGGCAGGATGGGAGACACTGGGGCAGGATGGGAGACACTGGGGCAGGATGGGAGACACTGGGGCAGGATGGGAGACACTGGGGCAGGATGGGAGACACTGGGGCAGGATGGGAGACACTGGGGCAGGATGGGAGACAAGGGAGCAGGATGGGAGACACGGGGGCAAGATGGGAGACACGGGGCAGGATGGGAGACAAGGGGGCAGGATGGGAGACCTGGGGCAGGATGGGAGACACGGGGCAGGATGGAGATGCTGGGGCAGGATGGGAGACACTGGGGCAGAGACACTGGGCAGGTGGAGACACTGTGCTAGACACTGGGTAGAT
The DNA here is from genome assembly GCA_033576555.1 of Oophaga sylvatica. Taxonomy (NCBI): domain Eukaryota; kingdom Metazoa; phylum Chordata; class Amphibia; order Anura; family Dendrobatidae; genus Oophaga; species Oophaga sylvatica. Next base: position 125,159,198 of record JARQOD010000007.1, read on the forward strand.
GGTAGACACTGTGGCATAGACACTGGGGTAGGATGGTAGATACTGGGGTAGAGACACTGGGGCAGGATGGGAGATACTAGGGAAGGATGGGAGATACGGGGGGGCAGGATGGGAGACACGGGGGCAGGATGGGAGACACGGGGGCAGGAGGAGACACGGGGCAGGATGGGAGACACGGGGGAAGGATGGGAGACACTGGGCAGAGACACTGTGGCAGAGACACTGGGGCAGGATGGAGACACTGGGCAGAGACACTGGGGCAGGATGGGAGACACTGGGGTAGGTTGGGAGATACCGGGGCAGGATGGGAGACACCGGGACAGGATGGGAGACACCGCAGTGGGCGGAGGATGGGAGACACCGGGGCAGGATGGGAGACACCGGGGCAGGATGGGAGACACCGGGGCAGGATGGGAGACACCGGGGCAGGATGGGAGACACCGGGGCAGGATGGGAGACACCGGGGCAGGATGGGAGACACGAGAGCAGGATGGGAGACACGGGGGCAGCATGGGAGACGCTGGGGCAGGGTGGGAGACGCTGGGGCAGGATGGGAGACGCTGGGGCAGGATGGGAGACGCTGGGGCAGGATGGGAGACGCTGGGGCAGGATGGGAGACGCTGGGGCAGGATGGGAGACGCTGGGGCAGGATGGGAGACGCTGGGGCAGGATGGGAGACGCTGGGGCAGGATGGGAGACGCTGGGGCAGGATGGGAGACGCTGGGGCAGGATGGGAGACACTGAGGCAGAGACACTGGGGCTTAGACACTGGGGCAGGATGGGAGACACTGGGGCAGGATGGGAGATACTGGGGCAGGATGGTAGACACTGGGACAGGATGGGAGATACGGGGGCAGGATGTGAGACACGGGGTAGGATGGTAGACACTGTGGCAGAGACACTGGGGCAGGATGGGAGACACTGGGGCAGGATGGGAGATACAGGGCAGGATAGTAGACACTGGGGCAGGATGGGAGACACTGGGGCAGAGACACTGGCAGGATGGTAGACACCAGGGCAGGGTGGGAGACAAGGGGCAGGATGGGAGACACAGGGGGCAGGATCATGGTGCAGGGTCATGAGCCAAGATGGAGACACATGGTGCAAGATAATGGGGCAGATGGGACAGGATGGGGAGATCATGAGGCAGGATGGGACATCACATGGGGCAGAATGGATAATCATGAGGGCAGGATGGGAGAACATATGGCTGGAGCCAGGAATGAGACACACGGGGGCCAGGTGTCACGCTGTCTAGCAGATGTATAAATATATAATGTCAGTAATCTATCAAGTGGGACAACATTCTATATAACATATAAATAGGTAACATTAACATGTATATATAGCATAGTATTACCTGACATAATATCCTGTGGGTCAATACTGAATCCTTTTCACGCTGTCTCTGGCTAGAGGTGGACCGGGGTCTATGCTGACCCTAAACTGGGGTCCTGACTAGTCCCTCTACCTGGAGGTACTGTTAATGGTACAGAGGTCCAGGCCACCAGCGTAAACCCTGTCTCCTATAAATCCCTGACCACTGTAATCTAGTCCTTAGAAGGACCCTGATTACCACCATAGGGAATGGACAGGTAAAGGTTAACAAACAGTATAGACAAACGAGACAGACAGGGGATAAAGTAAATACTGTCTTGCATACAACATTAAAACACAGAGGGAACACCAAAGGTCTAGGAGATAAACTATAAGCAAGGTGAGGAGAAACAACAAAAGAGCTCTTAGCTTAAGTCTTCTCAGAACCGATCCTATTTGCAGTCTGTATGAATGCTTTCACCGGCATCTAACCAGCAGACTGGCAGGTATATAAAGGAAGCTAATTAGAACATAATCAAAAGCAGCCGGGCGAGGCTGGACCTAGTCTTAGCAAAGAGCTAGGTAAAATTAACTCCCTCATTACCAAACACAAAGAAACAGCAACTCAGCTGCGAGAAGTCAGAATGTGCAATCGCGACGATCTTCGTGGCGATGCACCCATGACAGTACCCCCCCTTCTACGAGGGGCCTCCGGACCCTCAGGGCCAGGTCTGTCGGGTAAGTCGTGTGGAAGGTCCGAACCAATCGATCTGCGTTAATCTCAGACGCAGGAACCCACGTCCTCTCCTCAGGACCATATCCCTTCCAATGAACCAAATACTGAAGGGACCGGCGATTCAGACGTGAGTCAATGATCTTCAACACTTGAAATTCTAAGTTACCATTGACCACCACTGGAGGAGGAGGTAGAAGTGACGGTCTAACTGGCGCCACGTACCTCTTAAGCAACGATTTGTGGAATACATTATGGATTTTAAACGTAGGAGGAGGTCCAGACGAAATGCCACAGGATTAATTCTAGAACTGATCCTGTATGGACCGATGAACCTGGGACCCAGTTTCCAGGAGGGAACTTTGAGTTTTATATTCTTGGTAGACAACCACACCAGATCGTTCACACCTAGGTCCGGACCAGACACTCTCCTCCTATCAGACCTCCGCTTGAAACGGTTCCCCATAGCACTCAGACCATTCAGCACTCCTCTCCAAACTGAAGCAAGTGACGACGAGAATCGTTCCTCCTCAGGAACCCCAGATGGACGGGTATGTGTGGTCTTAGAGCGAGCACAAACTCCACAGGACGCGACAAAAGTTATTACCTCTTTATTTAAGTTAGGCCACCAAAACCGGCGAGAAAGGAGATCCACAGTTGCTTTACTCCCTGGATGTCCTACTAAAGCAGAACTATGATGTGCCTCGATAACTTTTTGTCTTAACTGATTAGGAACAAACAGTTTCCCTGGAGGTCCTACAGGGGCGTCCCCCTGAGCCTCCAACACCTCCTCCTCAAGCTCAGAGCACACAGCCGACACCACCACTCCCTCCTGAAGGATAGGAACCGGGCCATCCGTCTTTCCGGCCCCTGGGAAACTACGAGATAAGGCATCAGGAAGCAATTTTATTGAGCAGTCATACGTGCGATGAGGAGGTAACTTTTGACACCCCTCCTCTGAGAACATCTCCCCAAAGTCCTCCAGAAAAGGAGGCAAAGTCCTAGGCACGACCGCACCGATGACCGTGTTCATGCAGTTATTCTTGCAAAATTCACCCCACTGGCTTATCTTTCTGGATTGCCAATCAATCACTGGGTTATGTTTAGCCAACCAAGGAAGTCCCAACACAATAGGAGTAGGAAGACCCTCCAACACATAACAAGACAACTGTTCTTTATGTATTGCCCCTACTCGAAGGTCTATGTTATGAACAGCTTGTACAAAGCTACCTTGACCGAGAGGTCTGGCGTCAATAGAAAGTATAGGGATCGGTTTGGCCAATACACTCAGTTGCATACCTTGCACCTGGGCAAACCGAGCGTCCACCATATTAGCCCCAGACCCACTATCAAGAAGAACAGAAATCCTCTCAACTCTCGCACCAACCACCACCTCCGCAGGCACGAGAAATTGAGACGGACCTGGGGACGAAATACCTACTCCCAGGTTGTCGTCCACCACACAACCTGGGATTAACAGTTTTTCGGTGACTTTTTGCTCAATGAGGCACGGGAGGGACACCCCCCAACAAAATGTCCCTCTCTCCCGCAGAAGAAACACCTTCTTGTCTTGCGGCGCACCGCCGATTCCCTCCTACAAAATGATGTCCCACCCAACTGCATAGGTTCCTCAGAACAGACCAGGGGAACCTCCATATAAGGGACTTTAGTAGTGGGTGGAGTCATAACAGGGGGCGGAGTTACCTCGCACCTCCCCCGAAGCTGTCTATCAATACGAATAGCAAGGGCCATAGCAGCCTCCAGTGACGGAGGAGAATCATACTGAGCCAAAACATCTTTTAATTTGTCAGATAACCCTTGACAAAACTGGCTCCTAAGAGCTGGGTCATTCCACTGAGTATCTGTGGCCCATCTACGGAACTCAGAAGAAAATTCCTCCGCCGGACGATCTCCCTGCTGTATCCTACGTAACTTCGTTTCAGCAAGGGAGACCCGATCCGGGTCATCATACACCAGCCCCAGGGCAGCAAAAAATTGATCTACTGACTGGAGGGCCGGGGAGCCCGGAGGAAGAGAGAACGCCCAGGATTGAGGGTCCCCTTGTAAGAGCGAGATGACAATTCCCACCCTCTGCTCCTCACTCCCCGATGACCGAGGCCGTAGCCGAAAGTACAATTTACATGCCTCCCGGAAGGTAAAAAATTTGTCCCGCCCACCAGTGAACCTGTCCGGGAGAGCAACCTTAGGTTCAGATCTGGTTTGCTCCGGGGGGACAAAACCTTGGACTTAATGTCCGTAAACTCCATGGACAACTTCTGCAACTGCAGGGCAAGCTGGGCTACTGGATCCATGGTAGCTGGGGAGAATCTATAGCAGGGTCTCAAATCAATTTACCGGGCCGCTGAGGTAGAATCGGGTGAGGCTGGGCCGCATCAGTTTTCCACAAGAAAGCTCTACAAAAACATTCCAATGTTATCAATGTCCAATGGGACATGTGATGATGTATGTATAGTGCTGTGAGTTAATAGCGCAATATCATGATAAATATTATCCTTAATATTATGTTACAATACCAGGATCTGAGGATTTTCTGTTTTGAGGTCAAGAGGTCTCTGATGTGATCTTGCTGCCTGTCTCGCTGTCTTCCTCTTTTGACACTGCAGTGTGGTGGACAAGTAAACATTAACTGGTTAACAGCAAGAAGTTCCCCACTCATCTCCCCAGCGCTCATCCTCCCCAGCGCTCATCCTCCCCAGCGCTCATCCTCCCCAGCGCTCATCCTCCCCAGCGCTCATCTTCCCCCAGCGCTCATCCTCCCCAGCGCTCATCCTCCCCCAGCGCTCATCCTTCCCCAGCGCTCATCCTCCCCAGCGCTCATCCTTCCCCAGCGCTCATTCTCCCCCAGCGCTCATTCCCCCCCATTGCTTTTTCCCCATCACTCCCATCATTGCTTTTCCCTCATCACTCCCATCATTGCTTTTCCCCCATCACTCACATCATTGCTTTTGCCCATTGCTTTTCCCCATTACTCCCTTCATTGCTTTTCCCATCACTGTTTTCCCCATTGCTTTTCCCCATTACTGCCATCATTGCTTTTCCCCATTACTGACATCATTGCTTTTCCCCCATTACTCCCATCATTGCTTTTCCCCATTGCTTTTCCCCATTACTGACATCATTGCTTTTCCCCATTGCTTTTCCCCTTTACTGCCATCCTTGTTTTTTCCCCATTACTCCCATCATTGCTTTTCCCCATTACTGCCATCATTGCTTTTCCCCTATTACTGCCATCATTGCTTTTCCCATCACTGTTTCCCCCATTGCTTTTCCCCATTACTGTCATCATTGCTTTTCCCCATTACTCCCATCATTGCTTTTCCCATCTCTGTTTTCCCCATTGCTTTTCCCCATTACTGCCATCATTGCTTTTCCCCATTACTGTCATCATTGCTTTTCCCCATTACTCCCATCATTGCTTTTCCCATCTCTGTTTTCCCCATTGCTTTTCCCCATTACTGCCATCATTGCTTTTCCCCATTACTGCCATCATTGCTTTTCCCCATTACTGCCATCATTGCTTTTCCCCATTTCTGCCATCATTGCTTTTTCCCCATTGCTCCCATCACTGTTTTCCCCCCTTGCTTTTCCCCATTACTGCCATCATTGCTTTTCCCCATTACTCCCATAATTGCTTTTCCCCATTTCTGCCATCATTGCTTTTCCCCATTACTCCCATCATTGCTTTTCCAATCACTGTTTTCCCCATTGCTTTTCCCCATTACTGCCATCATTGCTTTTCCCCATTACTCCCATCATTGCTTTTCCCCATTACTCCCATAATTGCTTTTCCCCATTACTGTCATCATTGCTTTTCCCCATTACTCCCATCATTGCTTTTCCCATCACTGTTTTCCCCATTGCTTTTCCCATTACTGCCATCATTGCTTTTCCCCATTTCTGCCATCATTGCTTTTCCCCATTACTCCCATCATTGCTTTTCCTATCACTGTTTTCCCCATTGCTTTTCCCCATTACTGCCATCATTGCTTTTCCCCATTACTCCCATCATTGCTTTTCCCCATTACTCCCATCATTGCTTTTCCCATCACTGTCTTCCCCATTGCTTTTCCCCATTACTCCCATCATTGCTTTTCCCCATTACTCCCATCATTGCTTTTCCCCCTTACTGCCATCATTGCTTTTCCCCATTACTGCCATCATTGCTTTTCCCCATTACTGCCATCATTGCTTTTCCCATCACTGTTTTCCCCATTGCTTTTCCCCATTACTCCCATCATTGCTTTTCCCCATTACTCCCATAATTGCTTTTCCCCATTTCTGCCATCATTGCTTTTCCCCATTACTCCCATCATTGCTTTTCCCCATTGCTTTTCCCCATTACTGCCATCATTGCTTTTCCCATTACTCCCATCATTGCTTTTCCCATTACTCCCATCATTGCTTTTCCCCATTAGCACTGCTCCCAACTGCCATCTTGCTTTTCCCATCACTGTTTTCCCCATTGCTTTTCCCCATTACTCCCATCATTGCTTTTCCCATCACTGTTTTCCCCATTGCTTTTCCCCATTACTGCCATCATTGCTTTTCCCCATTACTGCCATCATTGCTTTTCCCCATTACTGTCATCATTGCTTTTCCCCATCGCTCTCCTAGACACACACACACACACACATACACCACCTCTCACCTGTCACACACACACACACACACACACATACACCACTCTCACCTGTACATACATACCACACACACACACACACACCACCTCTCACCTGTCCGCAGCATTACCGGTGCCCGCGCTTCCTCGCTTTGACAGAGCAGGCTGCTGAATGATGACGTCATTCAGCGGCGCTGCTCTCTGTGTCAGAGACAGGAAGCGCGGGCAGCAGCAGGAGATGAGTGAGTATGCCCGTGCCGCCATCTTTCTGTAGTACCGCTCATTAAGCTTATGAATATGGGCGGCACGCCTATGAGAGGAGTGCGTCCATTTCATGACCTTAATGACCGTACTACGAGTGACTGGATTTCACATGCGGTGTTTCTCGCATGTGAGATCCCAGCCGAGGGCCGCAAAGTATATACTGAGGGCCCATGAGGTGGGGGCCGCAAACTCGTGTCCCGAGGGCCGCAGTTGGCCCGCGGGCCGCGAGTTTGAGACCCCTGATCTATAGTTTTGGGCCGGTGAAAATGTCACGCTGTCTAGCAGATGTATAAATATATAATGTCAGTAATCTATCAAGTGGGACAACATTCTATATAACATATAAATAGGTAACATTAACATGTATATATAGCATAGTATTACCTGACATAATATCCTGTGGGTCAATACTGAATCCTTTTCACGCTGTCTCTGGCTAGAGGTGGACCGGGTCTATGCTGACCCTAAACTGGGGTCCTGACTAGTCCCTCTACCTGGAGGTACTGTTAATGGTACAGAGGTCCAGGCCACCAGCGTAAACCCTGTCTCCTATAAATCCCTGACCACTGTAATCTAGTCCTTAGAAGGACCCTGATTACCACCATAGGGAATGGACAGGTAAAGGTTAACAAACAGTATAGACAAACGAGACAGACAGGGATAAAGTAAATACTGTCTTGCATACAACATTAAAACACAGAGGGAACACCAAAGGTCTAGGAGATAAACTATAAGCAAGGTGAGGAGAAACAACAAAAGAGCTCTTAGCTTAAGTCTTCTCAGAACCGATCCTATCTGCAGTCTGTATGAATGCTTTCACCGGCATCTAACCAGCAGACTGGCAGGTATATAAAGGAAGCTAATTAGAACATAATCAAAAGCAGCCGGGCGAGGCTGGACCTAGTCTTAGCAAAGAGCTAGGTAAAATTAACTCCCTCATTACCAAACACAAAGAAACAGCAACTCAGCTGCGAGAAGTCAGAATGTGCAATCGCGACGATCTTCGTGGCGATGCACCCATGACACCAGGATGGGGATATTATTACCATAGGGGCTAATTAAGGGATATTATTAATGCAGTGATGTATTTATTTTATTTTTTGAGGATACTGTTATAAATGGGGGGTGGTCCTGTTACTGGGCAGAGCAACATTATGTCGCCTTTTTTTCTTCATCTGGTGTAGTTTAGAATTTGGGGAAAAAAATAAGTAATGTGTTCTGCAAGCCGTGCTCTAGATAACTGTGTTATTTCCTGCAGAGACAAGCCCTGACTGGAAGAAGTGATGGCGGTCTGTGCTGGATGAAAGATGAAAAGCGAAGATGAAGGACTTCACCTAGAGACGTCACTGGTGAGTCAGTGTGTTACCTATACACTGACACTATACACTGTATACTATATACAGCGGTCCTGTGTACAATGTCACCAGTGATCACTGTATTACCTGTACACTGACACTATATACAGAACTCCTGTGTACAATGTCACCAGTGATCACTGTATTACCTATACTCAATGTAATGCAGCTGAAATGCAGGCCAGTGTGCTCAGGACAAGCCTGCACTGCAGTAGCCAAAACCACCACCAGGTGGCAGCAAAAACATCCAAAGCTGTGTTAAGAGTAAGCAGTCATATAAGTACTACAGGTCACAGCAAGCCCGTGGTCAGAAAACAAGCCAATAGGTCAAAACCAGATGGGAGCTGTAAGACTACTGCAGCGTAATGCAATATTCCCCAGAGGGAGCTAGGGAGGGACGTGAGACTGAGTACACAGAGGAGCTATACTAATCAGAAGCACAGACACCAACAAGTGATGTGAGCGTGGTCAGGCAAGCCGAGTCAAAACCGTACGGAGGCAGAAGTACCAGAAGGAGCAGCAATACACGTAGTCAATATACCAAGCCGAGGGTCAAATAGCCAGACAGGGAACGTAGCAGCAGAAACGGATACCAAGAGACGGGGTCAGAGTCAGTCCGGGTCATACACGAGTAATCAAGTCAAAGGCAGGAGGATCACCAGGTAACAGGGGTCAGAGGCTCTAGACTGGAAGCTTGAACTAACACTGGTAAGCCGGCTGTGACGGACTGAAATAGCCCAGCCCGCTCCAGAACGAGGTCGAGGAAATTAACCCCCGCATGACCAGTCCTGAGAGATGACAGCAGCGCACAAACTCCGGACCGGACCATGACAGTACCCCCCTCTCAATGGGGGGCCACCGGACCCCCAGGCTTCCCTGGATGACGAGCGTGAAAGGCCCGGACCAACCGATCAGCATGGACCAAACGCGCCGGCACCCATGACCGGTCCTCAGGACCGTACCCTTTCCAATGGACCAAGTACTGAAGTGAACGGCGGAGCATACGAGAATCCACCACCTGTTCCACCTCGTACTCGGTCTGTCCATCTACCACAACAGGCGGTGGGTGTGAGGGAGACTCACCAGAAGAAGGCACCGACGGCTTCAGAAGTGCCTTATGGAACACATTGGGGATCCGCAACGACGGAGGCAAGCGCAGGCGAAAGACCACAGGATTAATTACCTCTAAAATTTCATACGGACCAATATACTTAGGACCCAACTTAGCCGAGGGAATTCTCAGCCTTATATTCTTGGTGGATAACCATACCTTATCCCCCACCTGATAAGCTGGCCCCACAGAACGTCGTTTATCTGCAAAAAATTTGTATTTGCCCTGAGCCTCCCCAATGTTTCTCTGAACCTCCCTCCAGACTTCCCCCAACCGCAGAAAGGCCGAATCAGCCCCTGGACATTCTGAATCCAGCCGGGAAAACTCACCAAAATGAGGGTGAAACCCATAGTTGCAAAAAATGGAGAAGTACCAGTGGACTGATTAACACGATTATTGAAAGCGAATTCTGCAATAGGTATTGCAGAGCACCAATCATCCTGTCTAGACGTGACAAGACACCGTAAAATCTGCTCCAATGACTGATTGGTCCTTTCAGTCTGACCATTGGTCTCTGGATGGTAGGCCGATGAAAAGGTCAGACTGATGCCCAGCCTTTTACAAAAAGCCCTCCAGAATTTTGCCACGAATTGTACCCCTCTATCAGACACCACACTGACAGGCACACCATGCAACCGGATCACATGCTCAATGAATAGTTTAGATAGAGTCTCAGCATTCGGAAGGCCCTTTAAAGGTACAAAATGTGCTTGTTTACTGAACCTATCAACAACTACCCAGATCACAGTTTTGCCATCAGAGGGAGGAAGATCGGTGACAAAATCCATGGACAGATGAGTCCATGGTCTATCCGGAATTGGCAGTGGCACCAATTCCCCGGCCGGTTGCGGGAGGCTTTTGCGCGGGCACAAGTTTCACAGGAGGAGACAAACCCAGTGATGTCTGACGTCAACGAGGGCCACCAGAACAGCCTAGTGATGGCTTTACGAGTGGCCGAGATACCCGGATGCCCACTCAGAGCAGAGTCGTGGAACTCTCGAAGCACCCTTAACCGATATTGGACAGGCACAAAGAGCTTATTTTCAGGTATGGACGATGGAGTAAGGGATTGGGACTCACGAATCTCTTGTTCCAATCTCGAGGAGACCACAGCCACCACCACCCCCCGCTGAAGAATGGAGGAAGGAGGTTCAGGAGGAGATACTGGATCCAAGCTATGAGACAAGGCATCAGCCTTCACATTCTTGGACCCTGGTCTGAAAGTGATGGAAAACTGAAATCGGGAAAAAAAAAAGTGACCACCTTGCCTGTCTCGGAGTTAAACGTTTGGCAGACTCGATGTAAGACAGGTTCTTGTGATCTGTAATGACAGTGATACGATGAGCTGCCCCCTCCAAAAAATGCCTCCATTCTTCAAATGCCAATTTAATGGCCAACAACTCCCGGTTACCCACATCATAATTCCTTTCAGCAGAGGAAAATTTTTTTGAAAAGAAGGCACAGGGTCTTAAGTTAGTTAATGTGGTGGGCCCCTGGGACAACACAGCCCCCACTCCCACCTCAGAGGCGTCCACCTCTATGATAAATGGTTTAGACAAATCAGGTTGAACCAGTACAGGGGCAGTCATGAAACTGTTTTTTAATGAAGAAAATGCCGCCACAGCTGGAGCTGACCAGTTTTTTAGATCAGCCCCCTTTCGAGTGAGATCAGTGAGGGGTTTGACCACTTGAGAAAACCCCTTGATAAATTTTCTATAGTAATTGGCGAAACCCAGAAATCGCTGAAGACCCTTGAGATCTCTGGGTTGCACCCAATCCACAATGGCCTGTACCTTCCTAGGGTCCATACGAAACCCCTCAGAGGACAAAATGACCCCTAGAAAGGACAATTCTTGAGTAAAAAATGAACACTTCTCCAGTTTGGCAAAGAGAGAGTTCTCCCTGAGCTTCTGGAGAACCGCACAAAGATGACCCATGTGACTTTGTCTATCAGAAGAATATATAAGTATATCATCAAGATAAACTACCACAAAGCGTCCAATAAAGTCTGAAAAAACATGGTTAATGAAATTCTGGAATACCGCTGGTGCGTTAGTCAAGCCGAACGGCATGACCAATTTTTCAAATAGACCTTCAGATGTGAGAAACGCAGTTTTCCACTCACCCCTCTCCCGCATACGGATGAGATTGTATGCTCCCCTGAGGTCCAACTTAGAAAACCATCTGGCCCCTGACAATTGGTTGTATAAATCAGGTATCAGTGGGAGAGGATAAGTGTTTCTTATGGTGATCTTATTCAGTTCTTGAAAATCGAGGCACGGGCGTAAATCACCATCTTTTTTTTTTTACAAAAAAGAACCCCGCCGCCACAGGAGAGACAGATGGCCGAATATGTCCTTTACGGAGGGTTTCAGAGATATACTCCTTCATAGCAGCTCGCTCAGGGATGGAGAGATTGTACAGACGTGCTTTGGGCAATTTGGCACCGGGAACAAGATCAATGGCACAATCGAATGGGCGGTGTGTTGGCAGAACCTCAGCCTCCTTTTCGTAGAACACATCCTCAAAGTCCTTCAGGTACTCCGGAATACCCTCCAGACTGACGGATGACATAGACACAGTAGAAAGACAATTTTTAGAACAATTAGGTCCCCATTTGACAATATCCCTGGACCCCCAGTCAATAACCGGGTTATGCCGTTGCAACCAAGGAAACCCTAACACCAGGCCAGCAGGGAGGTTATCCAAAACAAAGCATGACATGTGCTCCTGGTGCAGGGCCCCCACCCTGAGGGTGAATTCTTGAGAAATGAAATGGAGACCATCCTTTGTGAGAGGTGTAGAGTCAATAGCCACAAGTTTTAAGGGAGTCTCCAACCTAACTGTCCCTAATCTACAGCGGGCCACCAGTTTAGAGTCAATCAGGTTCAGGGATGACCCACAGTCTACAAAAGCCGAAGTATGGACAAAGCAGTTCTCAACACCAAGTTCCACCTTTAACAGTATCTTTGTAAATGAAGTAAAAGGTACCTGAGAGTCTGAGTGACCTCCACGATGATCACCCAGACTCAGCCGCTTGTTAGAGGATGGACAAGAGGGGCAGTCCCTTTTCCAATGTCCGGGGTCTCCGCAGCAAAAACACCGCTTTTCATCACGCCGCCGTTTCCTCTCTTTTTCCTGGAAGTCGGTGGCTCCCACCTCCATAGATTCAGATGGAAGCAAAACATCCGGGTTAGCAGGGAACAACGGAATCCCCCGTTGTGTAAGACCTCTCTCCCGAAGCCTCCGATCCATACGGATAGCCTGAGTCATAGCCTCCTCCAAAGAGCTGGGAGGTGGATGGATAGCCAGAGCGTCCTTCAAGCAATCAGACAGTCCCTTCCCAAATAGACATCTCAGTGCGGAGTCATTCCAAGATACCTCAGTGGACCATCGACGGAACTCGGAGCTGTACCATTCAGCTGAGTGCTTCCCCTGAACCAGACCCATAATGGTGTCCTCTGCCACCCTAACACGGTCCGGTTCGTCATAGATAAGTCCTAGGGCCTCAAAGAACCTATCTACCGAGGTCCGTTCAGGAGCGGTAGGGGGCAGCGAGAAAGCCCAGGATTGGGGACCTTCCCTAAGTAAGGAGATAATAATCCCTACCCGCTGAGTCTCATCCCCAGACGATCGGGGTCTAAGAGAAAACCATAATTTACAACTCTCCCTGAATATGCGATACTGATCTTTCTTGCCAGAAAACATGTCAGGAAGTTTAACTGTGGGTTCGGGGAGTGCAAAACAACATCTACAGAGTCATCAGGTAGACTAACAATATGAGAAGTGTTTCCCTGCACAGTCTGAATATTCTCAGTAAGTCTTTTCTGTAAGTGGGTATGAGACATAACAAGAGACTGATGTCTCCCAGAAAAATCCTGCACCATCTGCGTCAAACTGGACACTTGATCCGCCAAGTTATGCAGCGGATCCATGACTAGGGAAAAAAAAAATTGCAAACTCCCGTTTAAATGTTTGGTTAGTGATAATGTAAAGCAGCTGAAATGCAGGCCAGTGTGCTCAGGACAAGCCTGCACTGCAGCAGCCAAAACCACCACCAGGTGGCAGCAAAAACATCCAAAGCTGTGTTAAGAGTAAGCAGTCATATAAGTACTACAGGTCACAGCAAGCCCGTGGTCAGAAAACAAGCCAATAGGTCAAAACCAGATGGGAGCTGTAAGACTACTGCAGCGTAATGCAATATTCCCCAGAGGGAGCTAGGGAGGGACGTGAGACTGAGTACACAGAGGAGCTATACTAATCAGAAGCACAGACACCAACAAGTGATGTGAGCGTGGTCAGGCAAGCCGAGTCAAAACCGTACGGAGGCAGAAGTACCAGAAGGAGCAGCAATACACGTAGTCAATATACCAAGCCGAGGGTCAAATAGCCAGACAGGGAACGTAGCAGCAGAAACGGATACCAAGAGACGGGGTCAGAGTCAGTCCGGGTCATACACGAGTAATCAAGTCAAAGGCAGGAGGATCACCAGGTAACAGGGTCAGAGGCTCTAGACTGGAAGCTTGAACTAACACTAACACTGGTAAGCCGGCTGTGACGGACTGAAATAGCCCAGCCCGCTCCAAAACTAGGCCGAGGAAATTAACCCCCGCATGACCAGTCCTGAGAGATGACAGCAGCGCACAAACTCCGGACCGGACCATGACACTCAGACACTGTATACTAAGTACAGATTTCTTTTGTATAATGGCACTTATGGTGATATTAGTATTGTTTTTTTTTTTTTTTTATTAATGATCAGTATTGTAGTATTCAGTCTCTATGTGGTGGTAATATGTTGTCCAGCAATGGTGTGGTGGTATTTGTTCCTTGTATGTGCTATTATTCAGTCACTGTGTGGTGGTAATATGTGGTCTGGTCATGGTGTGGTGGTATTTGTCCCTTGTATGTGATATTATTCGGTCACTGTGGTGGTAAAATGTGGTCTGGTCATGGTGTGGCGGTATTTGTCCCTTGTATGTGGTATTATAGGTTACTATGTGGCGGTAATATGTGGTCTGGGCATGGTGCGGTGGTATTTGTCCCTTGTATGTGCTATTATTCGGTCACCATGTGGTGGTAATATGTGGTCTGGTCATGGTGTGGTGGTATTTGTCCCTTGTATGTGGTATTATAGGTTACTATGTGGTGGTAATATGTGGTCTGGGCATGGTGCGGTGGTATTTGTCCCTTGTATGTGCTATTGTTCGGTCACCATGTGGTGGTAATATGTGGTCTGGTCATGGTGTGGTGGTATTTGTCCCTTGTATGTGGTATTATAGGTTACTATGTGGTGGTAATATGTGGTCTGGGCATGGTGCGGTGGTATTTGTCCCTTGTATGTGCTATTATTCGGTCACCATGTGGTGGTAATATGTGGTCTGGTCATGGTGTGGCGGTTTTTGTCCCTTGTATGTGATATTATTCGGTCACTGTGGTGGTAATATGTGGTCTGGTCATGGTGTGGCGGTATTCGTCCCTTGTATGTGGTATTATAGGTTACTATGTGGTGGTAATACGTGATCTGTCATGGTGCGGTGGTATTTGTTCCTTGTATGTGATATTATTGGTCATTTTAAAAATTGAAAAATAAATAAAAATATACCTAAATTGTATTGCATATTTTAACAAATGATTAATAGGACAGAGTAGAGCTCGGCCAAAAGAGTTTACCTTGTTGTGTAGGCGGCTTAAATAATCTTCTGGCCAAAATAAAAGCTGCTGGCTATATGTGTAATCTGGTGATGGGAACTGTTAATGTGTGATTAGTGAGAAGTGGAGTTTTTCCAAGAGAGAGCGGTGGGACTGTGTACAGTTCAAGGGGTGGAGGCGGGACTTGAGTGGAGCCTGGGCGGAGTCTCAAGGGGGCCCTGAAAATTTTGCCAGTATGGGGCCCCGAAACTCCTAGTGGCAGTCCTGGTCACTGAGCTGATTCGCTTAAACTGGCGTTTCATACAGTGGTCTTAACGATGGGCATGCAGGAGTAAGATGCGACTAATTCATTAAGAGGAGCACGCCAGTTAATGAAGTGGGCACATCTCATCACTGGAGTGTGCCTCATCGGATGTGTTTGAGGTTCCCAGACCCCCTGCCAGATGGAAGACAAAGGAGGAAGCCCACGTGTGATAGATCTGAATGTGCAGAGCGGCGATGGCTCGATGAATCCACTGCGCGATTCCGATCTGTGACATCGATCCTCTGTATCCTGTATGAAGTTTTGTAATGTTCAAGCCTGCGCCTCCTGTGCAGAGTAAAGTTTACAGTAAGTGTTTGGTCTGCCTCCTGTGGGTTTCTCTTGACGTCTCGGTATGGGGAGCCTGCCCATACAGTCTGGCAGCCATTGAGGTTGGGGTGCCCGTCAGCACCTGGTGCACCACTTCCATTATTTATTATACTTTACTCCACAGCGAGCGATCACGTGAACTCTTGTAACTCTGTACATAGTTTATAATTAATGTCTTTCTTCTACGAACTCATATCAAAAAACTGACCGGCACATCCAAACTTAGATTCAGTGTGAACAGGTGCTAAACCTAGAGTCACCAACTCATATACATACAAGAAGAAAAGGTAGCACACTGTAGCGCTACAGCTTGCAAACACGAAATATGAAAAATATGAAAAATGAATTACATCATTACCTTAGAAATATGAAAAATTGAGAAGTCTTAGCGCATAAGATGGCCAAATTATGTGAGCCTGATAGCCACGTCAAGGCTCTTCTCGTATATCAGGTCCCTAACTAATGCCTATCCTCGCTTTAGAAAAGTCTGTCTGTATGGGAACCTATGAATCCTCTTTTCAGACTAAAATCTACATCTCTGTGGAGGGGTGATGAACCTGCTGTAATTAAAAGGCCTGTGACCACCAGGTGGAGTGCTCAGGCAGAAGGTAAATGAATACATATCAAAAAACTGACCGGCACATCCAAACTTAGATTCAGTGTGAACAGGTGCTAAACCTAGAGTCACCAACTCATATACATACAAGAAGAAAAGGCAGCACACTGTAGCGCCATAGCTTGCAAACACGAAATATGAAAAATTTGAAAAATGAATTACATCATTACCCTAGAAATATGAAAAATTGAGAAGTCTTAGCGCATAAGATGGCCAAATTATGTGAGCCTGATAGCCACGCCAAGGCTCTTCTCGTATATCAGGTCCCTAACTAATGCCTATCCTCGCTTTAGAAAAGTCTGTCTGTATGGGAACCTATGAATCCTCTTTTCAGACTAAAATCTACATCTCTGTGGAGGGGTGATGAACCTGCTGTAATTAAAAGGCCTGTGACCACCAGGTGGAGTGCTCAGGCAGAAGGTAAATGAATACATATCAAAAAACTGACCGGCACATCCAAACTTAGATTCAGTGTGAACAGGTGCTAAACCTAGAGTCACCAACTCATATACATACAAGAAGAAAAGGCAGCACACTGTAGCGCCATAGCTTGCAAACACGAAATATGAAAAATTTGAAAAATGAATTACATCATTACCCTAGAAATATGAAAAATTGAGAAGTCTTAGCGCATAAGATGGCCAAATTATGTGAGCCTGATAGCCACGCCAAGGCTCTTCTCGTATATCAGGTCCCTAACTAATGCCTATCCTCGCTTTAGAAAAGTCTGTCTGTATGGGAACCTATGAATCCTCTTTTCAGACTAAAATCTACATCTCTGTGGAGGGGTGATGAACCTGCTGTAATTAAAAGGCCTGTGACCACCAGGTGGAGTGCTCAGGCAGAAGGTAAATGAATACATATCAAAAAAACTGACCGGCACATCCAAACTTAGATTCAGTGTGAACAGGTGCTAAACCTAGAGTCACCAACTCATATACATACAAGAAGAAAAGGCAGCACACTGTAGCGCCATAGCTTGCAAACACGAAATATGAAAAATTTGAAAAATGAATTACATCATTACCCTAGAAATATGAAAAATTGAGAAGTCTTAGCGCATAAGATGGCCAAATTATGTGAGCCTGATAGCCACGCCAAGGCTCTTCTCGTATATCAGGTCCCTAACTAATGCCTATCCTCGCTTTAGAAAAGTCTGTCTGTATGGGAACCTATGAATCCTCTTTTCAGACTAAAATCTACATCTCTGTGGAGGGGTGATGAACCTGCTGTAATTAAAAGGCCTGTGACCACCAGGTGGAGTGCTCAGGCAGAAGGTAAATGAATACATATCAAAAAACTGACCGGCACATCCAAACTTAGATTCAGTGTGAACAGGTGCTAAACCTAGAGTCACCAACTCATATACATACAAGAAGAAAAGGCAGCACACTGTAGCGCCATAGCTTGCAAACACGAAATATGAAAAATTTGAAAAATGAATTACATCATTACCCTAGAAATATGAAAAATTGAGAAGTCTTAGCGCATAAGATGGCCAAATTATGTGAGCCTGATAGCCACGCCAAGGCTCTTCTCGTATATCAGGTCCCTAACTAATGCCTATCCTCGCTTTAGAAAAGTCTGTCTGTATGGGAACCTATGAATCCTCTTTTCAGACTAAAATCTACATCTCTGTGGAGGGGTGATGAACCTGCTGTAATTAAAAGGCCTGTGACCACCAGGTGGAGTGCTCAGGCAGAAGGTAAATGAATACATATCAAAAAACTGACCGGCACATCCAAACTTAGATTCAGTGTGAACAGGTGCTAAACCTAGAGTCACCAACTCATATACATACAAGAAGAAAAGGCAGCACACTGTAGCGCCATAGCTTGCAAACACGAAATATGAAAAATTTGAAAAATGAATTACATCATTACCCTAGAAATATGAAAAATTGAGAAGTCTTAGCGCATAAGATGGCCAAATTATGTGAGCCTGATAGCCACGCCAAGGCTCTTCTCGTATATCAGGTCCCTAACTAATGCCTATCCTCGCTTTAGAAAAGTCTGTCTGTATGGGAACCTATGAATCCTCTTTTCAGACTAAAATCTACATCTCTGTGGAGGGGTGATGAACCTGCTGTAATTAAAAGGCCTGTGACCACCAGGTGGAGTGCTCAGGCAGAAGGTAAATGAATACATATCAAAAAACTGACCGGCACATCCAAACTTAGATTCAGTGTGAACAGGTGCTAAACCTAGAGTCACCAACTCATATACATACAAGAAGAAAAGGCAGCACACTGTAGCGCCATAGCTTGCAAACACGAAATATGAAAAATTTGAAAAATGAATTACATCATTACCCTAGAAATATGAAAAATTGAGAAGTCTTAGCGCATAAGATGGCCAAATTATGTGAGCCTGATAGCCACGCCAAGGCTCTTCTCGTATATCAGGTCCCTAACTAATGCCTATCCTCGCTTTAGAAAAGTCTGTCTGTATGGGAACCTATGAATCCTCTTTTCAGACTAAAATCTACATCTCTGTGGAGGGGTGATGAACCTGCTGTAATTAAAAGGCCTGTGACCACCAGGTGGAGTGCTCAGGCAGAAGGTAAATGAATACATATCAAAAAACTGACCGGCACATCCAAACTTAGATTCAGTGTGAACAGGTGCTAAACCTAGAGTCACCAACTCATATACATACAAGAAAAAAAGGCAGCACACTGTAGCGCCATAGCTTGCAAACACGAAATATGAAAAATTTGAAAAATGAATTACATCATTACCCTAGAAATATGAAAAATTGAGAAGTCTTAGCGCATAAGATGGCCAAATTATGTGAGCCTGATAGCCACGCCAAGGCTCTTCTCGTATATCAGGTCCCTAACTAATGCCTATCCTCGCTTTAGAAAAGTCTGTATGTATGGGAACCTATGAATCCTCTTTTCAGACTAAAATCTACATCTCTGTGGAGGGGTGATGAACCTGCTGTAATTAAAAGGCCTGTGACCACCAGGTGGAGTGCTCAGGCAGAAGGTAAATGAATACATATCAAAAAACTGACCGGCACATCCAAACTTAGATTCAGTGTGAACAGGTGCTAAACCTAGAGTCACCAACTCATATACATACAAGAAGAAAAGGCAGCACACTGTAGCGCCATAGCTTGCAAACACGAAATATGAAAAATTTGAAAAATGAATTACATCATTACCCTAGAAATATGAAAAATTGAGAAGTCTTAGCGCATAAGATGGCCAAATTATGTGAGCCTGATAGCCACGCCAAGGCTCTTCTCGTATATCAGGTCCCTAACTAATGCCTATCCTCGCTTTAGAAAAGTCTGTCTGTATGGGAACCTATGAATCCTCTTTTCAGACTAAAATCTACATCTCTGTGGAGGGGTGATGAACCTGCTGTAATTAAAAGGCCTGTGACCACCAGGTGGAGTGCTCAGGCAGAAGGTAAATGAATACATATCAAAAAAACTGACCGGCACATCCAAACTTAGATTCAGTGTGAACAGGTGCTAAACCTAGAGTCACCAACTCATATACATACAAGAAGAAAAGGCAGCACACTGTAGCGCCATAGCTTGCAAACACGAAATATGAAAAATTTGAAAAATGAATTACATCATTACCCTAGAAATATGAAAAATTGAGAAGTCTTAGCGCATAAGATGGTCAAATTATGTGAGCCTGATAGCCACGCCAAGGCTCTTTCGTATATCAGGTCCCTAACTAATGCCTATCCTCGCTTTAGAAAAGTCTGTCTGTATGGGAACCTATGAATCCTCTTTTCAGACTAAAATCTACATCTCTGTGGAGGGGTGATGAACCTGCTGTAATTAAAAGGCCTGTGACCACCAGGTGGAGTGCTCAGGCAGAAGGTAAATGAATACATATCAAAAAACTGACCGGCACATCCAAACTTAGATTCAGTGTGAACAGGTGCTAAACCTAGAGTCACCAACTCATATACATACAAGAAGAAAAGGCAGCACACTGTAGCGCCATAGCTTGCAAACACGAAATATGAAAAATTTGAAAAATGAATTACATCATTACCCTAGAAATATGAAAAATTGAGAAGTCTTAGCGCATAAGATGGCCAAATTATGTGAGCCTGATAGCCACGCCAAGGCTCTTCTCGTATATCAGGTCCCTAACTAATGCCTATCCTCGCTTTAGAAAAGTCTGTCTGTATGGGAACCTATGAATCCTCTTTTCAGACTAAAATCTACATCTCTGTGGAGGGGTGATGAACCTGCTGTAATTAAAAGGCCTGTGACCACCAGGTGGAGTGCTCAGGCAGAAGGTAAATGAATACATATCAAAAAACTGACCGGCACATCCAAACTTAGATTCAGTGTGAACAGGTGCTAAACCTAGAGTCACCAACTCATATACATACAAGAAGAAAAGGCAGCACACTGTAGCGCCATAGCTTGCAAACACGAAATATGAAAAATTTGAAAAATGAATTACATCATTACCCTTTGATATGTATTCATTTACCTTCTGCCTGAGCACTCCACCTGGTGGTCACAGGCCTTTTAATTACAGCAGGTTCATCACCCCTCCACAGAGATGTAGATTTTAGTCTGAAAAGAGGATTCATAGGTTCCCATACAGACAGACTTTTCTAAAGCGAGGATAGGCATTAGTTAGGGACCTGATATACGAGAAGAGCCTTGGCGTGGCTATCAGGCTCACATAATTTGGCCATCTTATGCGCTAAGACTTCTCAATTTTTCATATTTCTAGGGTAATGATGTAATTCATTTTTCAAATTTTTCATATTTCGTGTTTGCAAGCTATGGCGCTACAGTGTGCTGCCTTTTCTTCTTGTTTTCTTCTACGAACTGGGATTTTAGACATTAAGTCGGTTCTGGTCTACAGTATTGTTGTAAGATGAACCTTTCTCATGGTATACAAACCAGCTCTTCATTCCCGCAGCGAAGCTCGCCTACATGTGCCCTCTTCCATTTTTGCCAAAAGTGAATATTTAGAGCTTTTTGGGGCTAGAGAAGGAAGCAATCCAGTTCCTTGACATTACCCTGCAAGTCTGTCATCAGAATACAATAATGGGGTCAGAACGAACAAAAATATAGTACAAGTACGGTAGTAGTGATGAGCGAGCATCTTCCGCGCGCTCGAATAATATGGTGATGATATTTTGAGCCCCCATAGATTTTGGTGCACTTGTTTTACTTTTAGAAGAGAATTAATTAATGACCCTTTTGTAATTTAGAATATTTAATAATCCGGCAGACATCGGGATCCTTTCCTGCCAGTTAGAACACGTTAGGGAATTGCTGAAAATACAGTTCTTTAATATAGGATTTCCAAGATGTGAAGAGGGCGCAGATTATTCATTTAACTTTACAGCAGAAGAATAGTTAATAGTAACTAAGCCTTCCTCCCAGGGTATGGGCCACCCAGCCCCGGCCTCGCTCCCTCCACGCCTCCCACTCCGTGACATTCCACAAACATTTACTTGCAGGATAGGGAAGTGGGAGCGGATACTGGTGGGGGTCGACAGACTGTGAGTACAGCCAATATATGTGGGATCCTCCTTTCACCAAAATGTTGAAGGTGGACACCCCCAATGTATGGGGGAACTGTTTCCTGCATGAAAGTCTAATCGTCCCTCTTGCAATTCTATTGCTATTTGCGGTTAGGCGTCTGTCTACACCTAGTAAGCTGGACAAAAACGCATTGATTTTTTGGAAGAGCTTTTAAAAGGCTTATTTATTCATTGTGTAATGAGGAATAATGACGGTATGAATACACTTCAACCCCTTTCCCGTAAAGGCGATTTTTTTAAAAAATTTTATTTCCTCCTTTTTTCCCTCCATCTTTTCTATTTTTCCGTCAGCATAGAAATATGAGTGTTTATTTTTCTTCTGCAGGACTTTTTTTTTTTTTTTTTTTTAAATAATTTTATTTTTTTACTGTCCCCTTTGTGGACTTGAACCTGCAATCATTTGATCACTATGTACAACTACAGTGGTGCTCAAAAGTTTACATACCCCAACAGAATTTTTGCTTTCTTGGCCTTTTTTCAGAGAATATGAAAGATAACACCAAAACTTTTTCTCCACTCATGGTTAGTGGTTGGGTGAAGCCATTTATTGTCAAACTGCTGTGTTTTCCCTTTTTAAATCATAATGACAACACAAAACATCCAAATGACCCTGATCAAAAGTTTACATACCCTGGTGATTGTGGCCTGATAACATGCACAGAAGTTGACACAAATGGGTTTGAATGGCTACTAAAGGTAACATCCTCAACTGTGACCTGTTTGCTTGTAATGTGTGTGTGTGTGTGTGTGTGTGTGTGTGTGTGTGTGTGTGTGTGTGTGTGTGTGTGTGTGTATGTATATAAAGATGAGTGAGTTTCTGGGATCCAGACAGACTCTTGCATCTTTCATCCAGCCACTGTCTTTTCAGGATTGTGAGTCATGGGGAAAGCAAAAGAATTGACAACGGATCTACGGTAAAAAGTAGTTAAACTGTATAAAACAGGAAAGGGATACAAAAAGATATCCAAGGAATTGTTTATGTCAGTCAGCAGCGTTCGCACTGTGATTAACAAATGGAAAATTGGGCTCTATAAAAACAAAACAGCTTCCTACACATCCTTAGCTCTTCTTTATCCACTAAGCATATGGCAGATCCCCTGTGGGCATTACAGCAGGCCTCGTTCCTGCAAGTAATAGGTTACTTGGTTAAGGTCTTGCTGCACCGGCCGCGCGTATTCCCTGTGAAAAATCTCTGGTCCCGCCCCTACACCAGCGGAGAGAGAGGCGACGGGACCCTTCCATCCAGGCCTGACACATCGAGGCTCCCAACGCCAACAGGTAGGGCAGCCACGGCGATATTCTCACTGCTCCTGCAGTGTGTGACACCGTCATTACATGCAAGCCAGAGCAGCCTTGCTCCTGGAAATCTGTCCCACTATTGGAGGGGGTGAGGGGGAGGGAGGATGGTAGGGCTGCAAACCTGACTCCTGTTGGCCTAGGGACTCCGGTCCCGCCACTACATCCAGGTGGCACTGCCAGGTACTGAACAAATGATACGTCACAAGTATTAGAGAACGAGCCTTATACCCACTGGGAACGAGCGGTCCTCAGACTCACGCTGCCACTCACCTATCACTGCAGGCAGGGGATAGATTTAACAGACCACATGGCTAGGGCAAGGATGGTTCTTATTTCCTCCTTCCATTATGATGTAGTTACATGGGTTGGAAAAATCCCACAATGTCTGTCTGCTATTTCTGCTTTCTTCTCTGCTCTCTTTCTAAAACTGAACATGGACAAAACAGAATTCATCATCTTTCCCCCATCTCACTCTACCCCCCCACCAGACCTGTCCATCAACGTCTGCTCACTTTCCCCAGTCCCGCACGCTCGATGCCTCGGAGTGATCCTCGACTCTGCCCTCTCTTTCGAGCCACATGTCCAAACCCTTGCCTCCTCCTGCCGTCTCAAACTCAAAAATATTTCCCGGATCCGTGCATTCCTTGACTATGAAACTACAAAAACACTAGTGCATGCCCTCATCATCTCCCGCCTCGACTACTGCAACCTCCTACTCTGGCCTCCCCTCTAGCACTCTGGCACTACTCCAATCCATCCTGCACTCTGCTGCCCGACTAATACACCTGTCTCCCCATTATTCCCCAGCCTCTCCTCTCTGCCAAGCCCTTCAATGGCTTCCTATCGTCCAGAGGCTCCAGTTCAAAACCCTAACAATGACCTACAAAGCCATCCACAATCTGTCTCCTCCATACATCTGTGACATGGTCTCCCGGTACATACCCACACGCAACCTTCGATCCTCTCAAGATCTCCTCCTCTACTACACTCTTATCTCTTCTTCCCACAACCGCATACAAAGCTTCTCCCGTGCCTCTCCCATACTCTGGAACTCGCTACCCCAACACATCAGACTCGTGCCTACCATGGAAACCTTCAAAAAGAACCTGAAGACCCACTTCTTCCGACAAGCCTACAACCTGCAGTGATCATCAGTCTACTGAACCATCGCACGACCAGCTCTACCCTCTCCTAGTGTATCCTCACCCATCCCTGTAGACTGAGCCCTTGCGGGCAGGGTCCTCTCTCCTTCTGTACTTGTGTGTGCCTTGTATTGCTCATGTTTACTGTACTTGTCTATATTTGCCCCTCTTCACATGTAAAGCGCCATGGAATAAATGGCGCTATAAAAATCTATAATAATAATAGAAGAAAAATGGGAAAATCTGCTGTGTACAGTATCAGGGTCGTGGATCAGATTTTATGAAACCTCATCCACAAGCAGCAGAAAAAAAAAAAAAGTGTAAATTGAGTAACGCTCCAGATTTCACACCCACAACCTGTCAATTTACGCTGTGGATTTTGACCTTTGCAATACAGGGAATAAAATATGCAGTAAATATGCAGCATACAGAGCAGATTTTGATTTTGCAGTGGATACGGAAACAGATCTGCTGCGGAAGTTTCCTTGAATGTCTCAATGCTCTGAACACGGCTTGTAGAAATCCATCCACCTGCCTCGAGAACGACCCCATTCACATGTATGGAAGAGATAAGGAGTTTCTGTTACAGATCTGCAGGAAGCGAATCCACCTCTCCAACAACAGTCATGTAGAAGGGGAAGGACGTGGTCTTACCTACATTGAGGGTCCTAATGAAAACAACATTATTAGCGCCACTTTCTACTGACTGAAATATGCGTAAATTCTTTTCAGTCGACGTTCGAATCTGGTCAACTTCTTTCTTCAAAGCGGCTTCAACATCGTCGTCATCTTCATCCTCTTCGCTGCCTGAGAGCCCGTCTTCTTTATCACAGAGCTGTCAATGGAGAAAGAAAAAAAATTAGATCCATCAACAGCATTTACTTTTAATTCAGGCCACGATCGCCATCAGCGCAGGCCCGGGCCACGATCGCCATCAGCGCAGCGGAATCCTGGTTGCCACGATCGCCATCAACGCAGGCACGGGCCACTATCGCCATCAACGCAGGCACGGGCCACTATCGCCATCAACGCAGAGGCCACTCGCCTGCGCACGATCCACCATCAACGCAGGACCCAGGCACGATCTCCATCAACGCAGGACCCTGGCCACGATCGCCATCAACGCAGGCCCGGGCCACGATTTGGAGTAGCAGACTTGTGCCAAGAACTCTACACTGAAAACCTCCTCCATACACCGTACAAAGAGCAGCAGCACTGCCTTTTCCAAGCGAATGGGGTCGGCTGCTGTTCCCTGCACAGATGGGGGGCCGTGCAGGGATGGAGGGGGTGGCTCCACACTGATCATAAGATCATAAACCGCAGACACTTACTTGAATGGAAAATGGTTAATTAAAGTGCAGGGAAATACACTAGGGGGCTTGCAAACTTTAAACAGAACCTGTCATTAGATTAATGCTGCCTGTACTACAGGCAGCCTGAATCACAGCCTGACTACCGGCTTTTCCCCACCCAGCTCCAGATGATCGACAGGTCTCCATGTACACACGAGACCAGTCAATCACTCAGAATCAGGAGTGGAGAAGTTAGATCTCGCTGACTAGGAAGGGAAGATTCTCGGATGGTGATTGCAACGCAATGCTCGGACTGGCCGGCAGCTCTCCCTACCCGAGGGTCACAGCTGAATAGGAATCATTATTTATTCTGGAGCACAATTGATTCCATGGTGCTGTACATGGGAAGGGGTTACATACAAATTACAGATAAGTTACAATCAAGAAACTACCGATGACAGACTGGTACAGAGGGGAGAGGTCCTTGCCCTTGTGGGTTTACTGTCTACAGGAGTACAAAAAGCTGTCACGGTCGGGAGAGCCACCAGTCAGTCCGAGTATTGCGTTGAAATCCTCGACCAAGTTAAACGGCTGTCTGACTCTTCCCTAATTCTCATGGTTAGTGGGGGTCCGGGTAGTCAGACAAACTGAGCAGAAAGGGATGTCATATTCTTATGATGTGACTGTCTGCACGGAATGACTGTGCAAACCAAGTACAGGAGATGGGTGCATCATGGCGGGGGGGGGGGGGCAATCATTTTCATATCGCTTTCCCACCAGCTTCTTCTCCATCCTTTTCTGGCTCTATGAAGCCAGAGCTGTCAATCAAAGAAGAGAGGGTGGAGATGGAGTGAAACCAAGCAGGTGGGAAGGTGAATATAAATGATTGGCAGCCGTGAAGCACCGAGACTTAGTTTGAACAGTGTTGGGTCGGCCTTCAAATCAGGCCTTTCAGTATATTAGATCGTGCCAGATTGGATATAGCTTCGATCGAGGCAGGATGGTGAGATGAAATGACACAAGAGACAAGTCTCTCGTTCTGATGCCAAGGTCATCTAACTTTATTACTTCCCCCAGCCAGCTTATATCCACACTGGACTGGGCGTATACATGCATTAGGTAATGGTGTTTCCAGAACATATTAGCAAATCATTTATTACAGTAAATACATTTTGTCACGTATCTCATAGGTCATGTCAGTTTGACCAACTCCAACTGGTTACCTAACTAAGGAATTCACTAATCATCAGGTGTTCCCTTTGAGGGACCCCCAGCTGTCACCATATCTACTGATTGATTGCATACTTCATCGTCATTTACCTATACCGATTATTGCCCTTCCCATATTAGTCTGATAGTTATAAGAACACGTCTTGTTGGCTGACCTTTGATATATGTTGTGTCATGTTGCTGGTTCAGTCAGCAAATAATGTCTTAGTGAAATATGTAGAGAATGATTCTTTTAAAGGGATTATTATGTAAGCTCTAGCATTAACAAGGGTATTAGAATACAGAATATAGAAGGGTCTCCCAGATCCCTATCAACAGTCATTATGTGCAGTCTCTATAAAGGGGAGTCTCTCACAACAGGCTATGCCAAGTCTAACAGATACCAGTACCCCCTTTATTCCCGGACCTGGTATCCTTCAATCCCTGTTGCGACTGGTGCCGAACCACAGCAGCAAGAATGAAAAAGGAGATTTCACCTGGGACGTCAGGACAAGACCCCCGGGTCAGTGTGGACTTTTCTCTAGTGTTATCGATCACTTTTCTTATTGGCTAGACATCTGGACCGTTACCATCTTCCTATACAATCCCATTTTTAAAGGGCTATTCCCAATATCGCAAGTCACCACCTATTCTCAGGAGAGCGGATTGAGGTGGGTCCGACTGCCAGGACCCGATTCCGAGACTGTGGCTCTGAGTGCCGGAGATGGCCCCGTGCTGTACACAGCTGTCTCCGTCAGTCACACAGAAAATGTCTAGAGCGGAGGCACAAGCGACCACCACGCCAATGCAATGGGGTATTGTAGAGGACGAGGCTGAAGTTGGTTTCTTATTCGGCAATTTTTTCTTTTCTTTTTATAGGTTTAACAACAAAAAATAAGCATCACAATAATAAAAAACAATGCAGCGAGGAGCCCTGATGTGAATACACTTTAAAATCAGCGACAAAAATGATAAACCTGGCACAAAAATGGGCATCAAAGGGCGTTAATGAAAGGGTTAAATGACTTTGGCCCACTGATACCACACTGCAGACGTATAGATGGGTAAACAACCAAATTTCACAGATCTGAATAAGTTACTGAGGTTCTTAAGGGGTTAAATGACTAAGCCACTGATGTCACACTAAGAATACACAGATAGTGATGCCCCGCATCAAACCCAGGTCCCTCCAGCCTGGTCCAAATGGGAACACACAGATGTACATTCTTAGTGTGACATCAGTGGCCCAAAGTTATTTAACCCCATAAAAATATCAGTTACTTATTCAAATGGCCAAAATCGACTGTCTGCCCACTTTGATGCCAGTTCTGATGCAGAGAACCCATTTGGGTCAGGCTGGAGGGACCTGGGTTTGATGTGGGGCATCACTATCTGTGTATTCTTAGTGTGACATCAGCGGCCCAAAGTCATTTAACCCCTTAAAAATACCAGTTACTTATTCAAATACGTAAAAATTGGCTGTGTGCCCACTTTGAAGCCAATTCTGATGCCCAGAACCCATTTGAGCCAGGCTGGAGAGACTTGTTTTTAATGTGGGGCTCCTGTTCTATACATCAGCAGTGTGACATCAGTGGCTCAAAGTAATTTAACCCTTTCATTAACGGCCTCTGGTGCCCATTTTTTTTGTGCCAGTTTTATCATTTTTGTCGCTGATATTAAGTGTATTCTCATCAGACTCCTCGCTGCAGTGTTTTTTATTATTGTGATGTTTATGTTTTGCTGTTAAACCTATAAAACACAGAAAAGAAAAAATTGCCGAATAAGAAACCAACTTCAGCCTGGTTTGTAGAGGCCCGTTATAACCATCAGTTGGGGTCCTAGTGCCCCCCTAATAGAACACATATGGAATATAATCTATACACCGATATATAAGTTATCACCGATCTTCAGCAAATCTGCACCCGATGCAAGTACCCGGAGTCTATGACTAAATTCACAGGCAATGGAAAACAATCTGTGGATTATTGTCCTCATGGCAAAAAAAAAGAAAGAAAACCGGTCCCTGATCCGTCAGTAAATCCCTGCAGTGTGCACACGTCCCAAGGCTGCAGCTGAGCAGCAGAACGTCACTACAACTCCCAGCATGCCCCATACTATCCGCAGCTGTCACCCACCTTCTCGGCGCCGTACAGCTGGTCTCCGTACTCGTTGAGCAGGCCGTAGGCTTCCCACACGCACTCACTTCTCGTTCATGTTGCAGGTGATGAGGACGCCCCGCATGCCCACCTCCAGCTGCCGGCCGCCCCGGTGCCGCTTGGCGTGGCTCACATACTGCGCCTTTCCTCGCTTTTTCCCCTTCTGGACCTCGGCGCTCATCCTGGCTGCACGCGCACAAATACAGCGGGTGTCAGCTGCGGCGGGCGGCGATGGATGACGTCACCGGAAGGGGCGGGGCCTCACAGGCACAGGGCGGAAGAGCCTACCGGATAGCGGCAGTGCACGTGTTTGCTGGAGCTTGAGAGTCAGACCACGAGACGAGAGTGCTGTGAGTAGTCCAGCCTGGGCCCTACAGAGCTTTAGGTGAGACGTAGTCCAGCCTGACCCTACAGAGCTTTAGCAGAGAAGTATTCTAGTCTGGATTTCACAGAGCTTTAGGTGAGAGTAGTCCAGCCTGGACCTAGAGCTTTAGGTCAGAGGTATTCCAGCTGGGCCCTACAGAGCTTTAGGTGAGGAGTAGTCAGCTGGGCCTACAGAGCGTTAGGTCAGAGTATTCCAGCCTGGGCCCTATAGAGCTTTAGGTCAGACGTATTCCAGCCTGGGCCCTACAGAGCTTTAGGTGAGGAGTAGTCCAGCCTGGACCCTAGAGCTTTAGGTCAGAGGTATTCAGCTGCCCAGCTTGGGGAGGATACAGCATGGCTGTTAGGTCAGAGGTATTCCAGCCTGGGCCCTATAGAGCTTTAGGTCAGACGTATTCCAGCCTGGGCCCTACAGACCTTTAGGACTTAACTCTCCGGCTTTCTCAAATCAAGAATCTTTTGAGCTTCCGCTTTGTGGCTCTTTCACACTACAATGGCATCTGCTGAACTGAGGAAGGAGCTGAGCTGCCCCATTTGCCTGGACCTCTTTACAGATCCCGTATACCTGAGATGTGGACACAACTTCTGCCGCTTCTGTGTTGTGAGAGCTCTGGATATAGAGGAGGTAGATGGAGTATATTCCTGTCCGGAGTGCTTAGCAGAATATCCGGAGCGTCCGGCCCTGGAGAAGAACAGGAAGCTGTCGAATATAGTGGAGCATTTCTTATCTTCTCAGCCTGATACGGAGGAGCTACCCAAATCTCTTGTACTTACTGCGATGCCCCCACCCTGGCTGTAAGAACATGTCTGCAGTGTGAGAACTCTCTGTGTGGCAAACACCTGACAGTCCACAATGAGACAATGGATCACATATTAATAGCACCCACTCGCTCAATTTGCAACAAGAAATGTACTCTCCACAAGAAGCTCCTGGAGTATTACTGTCCGCAGGACGCGGCTTGTCTGTGTGTGTCTTGCTGTTTGGTTGGTGAACATCGGGGTCACAAAATGGAAATTGTAGATGAGGCTTGTGAGAAGAGAAAGGAGAAACTGATGAAATATGTGAATAATCTGTACCCACAAAAACGTAAAATTGAGACCAGAGTCCAAAATCTGCAGGATTATATGTGGACTATCCATAAGAAAGCCTCGGATAAACAGGAGAACATCAGAAAGTTATTTATGGACATTAGGAAACAACTGGAAACTGCAGAAGATAAAGCACTGAGCGAGGTCTTCAGGCAGGAGGAGAAGATTGTGTCCAAGATATCTAAGCTGATCCACAAGTTGGAAGTACAGGAGCAACAGCTGTCCAAGAAAATGTATTATGTGGAGGAGATGTGTCGTGCCACTGACCCAATACGAGTCTTACAAGAAAGTGATATTACAGGATATGAAAGTGATGAGGACACAGAGGGAGATGATGGAGATGTGAGTTCTGGTGAGGATCTGGATGAGGTTCTAATCTCATTGACCTTACACCGATCCATGAAGGATATTGTCACCTGTGTAACCTCAGACCTCGGGATCCAAATTCCAGACGTATTGCTGGATGTGGACACTGCTTATAACTGTATAGCGATATCAGAAGATCTGAAAACTGCAACAGATTCAGAAGAACAGGACAGACCAGAATCTTCAGTAAGATTTATGGATGACTCCCATATTTTAAGCAGATGTGGCCTCTCCTCAGGAAGACATTACTGGGAGGTAGAGTGGAACCAGATAGGAGGATGTGAAGTCGGAATATGTTATCCCAGGGTAGAACGGGAAGGATATAACTCTGATGCTAGATTTCATGCTAAATCTTGGTTTTTGTTTATGACTGAGGAAGCATATGTTGTAAGTCACAACTCATTGATATTAAGCCTTGATGTGAAACCACAATGTTCAAAACTTGGAGTCTTCTTAGACTATGAGGCCGGGCGTCTGTCTTTATATGAGCTAAGGGACCATATTACACACTTATACACCTTCACTGCTTCCTTCACCGAACCCTTACATGTTATCTTCTCTTTGGAAGATGGCGCCTCTGTTAAAATCACAAGCTGAGGTCGCTGCCAATGACGTCACATCGTAATTGTTATTTCTTGTTATAATTCTGCATCTGTATATAGTGTGTTATCCGCAATGTCCTCTAATAATATAATGTATATGGAGGTTTTCATAGCTGTGATTTTTCCTGTTGTAATGTTTTGTGTGCCTTTCTGTGATCAGATATAGAATAAATGATTGAAACAAAATGGAAATATTATTGGGTGAATTGTCTTGATTGTTAATTGTTAATAATTAAATGATTCATTCTATCTGAAAGCGTGCTGGAACATCGCTGGGTTATGTTATCTTCTTTGTGGAGCAAGAGTGTGTCACTGGCGCACAAGAAATAACTATCAGTAAATATATGGGGGTGCATACAAAGTGGTCGGCTAAATTGAACAAATAAGAAAAAGAAACCACTATATGGTATGCACACCACCAATATAATTTTTATAAAAAGACAAGCTTTATTGACAATGATTAAAACAAGATAAAAACAGTCATATCAAAAATTATCACCTTTGGGGACTCCCACCAATCCTAACAATGGAGGGGCCACAGCATTAGTTTATCATAGCCTCTGGCACATCAGAGCTCTGGACTCCTATGGAGCCAGGAGCTCCAGTACAGCCAGTCAGCCACAATGGATGGGGTGCTCCACAGGAACACCACAGTGCAAGGTAAACAGGCAAGGGACCCGGCCCTGTGGCCCCCTTCATTCTCGGGGTGTACAAGAGCCCCACTAATCAGAAAGCATTGTCATATTCTATATATCACTATGGTTAAGTGCCTTTAATTTTATGGATCTCCGTGGCAGCTTTAGAGAACCCAGATGATGTGATCAGTTTGTTTATACTAGGCCACGTTCAGTATTTTACATCAGTATTTGGGTTCGCTCACACTTGCGTATAAATACGTCAAGTGTAATGTGAAAAAAAAAAAAAAAATCGCATTGAACTTGCACCAATGTTATTCAGTGAGTCAGTACAGGATCTGCTGTCTTTTTTCTCGCCTGTGTTTCATTGCAAGGAAAAAAATCACAGCATGCTGCGTACGGATGCATAAAATGGCCAAGACTCGCCAATGCATGTCAATGGGTGTGAGAACAAAAAAACGGTCAGCACTGTCACGATGTGACACGACCCAACAGGTGGTCAGTCAGCGGACGGCGCACTACACAACGGGATAGAAAATGGGGAAAGGAAGACCTACTGATAGGGAAATGGGTGACGGTCATGACCTTACCCTGTCCATGCCCTCCCCTAACACCTTAAGTAGGTCCCCCCCCCCCCTCACCGCCATCAGAAACCTTGTCCGTCGTCACCTATTACTGTCCTAGCTAGTGCACTGGCCGGTGTTGGCAGCACTTTTACCGCAACCGGGCCCGGGTCTGCCGCTGCTAGCGTCATACCGCTCCTGGTTCCATGGCCACCGCCACTCCCACACTGCCTCGGGCTTCCCTCCTTCCTGCTCCTCGGCGCGTGCCTGCACGAGCGCTCCTTGGCCGTCGGCCGCGCGCACATGCGCCTTAGGGCGCAACCACAACCTTATCCTCCTGACTGACCTGACCCAGCAGCACTGCCTGGCCAATGGAGGGTAGGCACCAGGTATTTCAGGCCGCCCTCCCTTAATGGAGGCGCCTGATTATGGAGTTACTTATCTGTACCTAGGCCCTGTCTTGCTGTCGCTAGTGCTTTGTTAAAGCTTTATTCCTAACCCTATTTCTCTCCCCTCATCTTTTCCAGAGTCTGCTCTAGTCCTCTGTCTTTCTGGTGTCTCTTCCCAGCCTTCCTACTCTCTCCACCTCGTGGTTTACCATCTCAGTGCCTCTCCAATACCCTCCCTGCTCTGTCTCTTCCTACCACCCAGTCTCTTCGTCATTTTTGTGTTGCTCTCTGGGCCGACCCTGGTCCTAGCACCCGTGGTACCAGAGGTCCCTGAGCTTGCCCCAAACGATCCCTGTATAGGGGTTGGTCCAACCAGGTGCGCTCTCTTGGCGAAGGTTCGGTATCACAGTTGAGCGGGTCCACTCTTGGTACTCGCCGCCTTCGGCGTAACAGCCAGTAAGGGGGGCTAGCCTCACCACTGCAGATAATACCACACAGGGGACTGACATACACCAAAGGGACAAGAAGAAAACACAGCACTTAGCTTCCAGACACCGCAGCCAAGCTCCACTCCGTAGACAGCACAGCAGCAGGACTCCAAACACCAGAGAGCTGCCCCTGCAAGGCTGGTCTCCATAGAGAAACTATCACCAACAGTCAGCTGATGCGTCAGTTGACCATTTAAAAGATGGTGGAAGTGGTCACCACCCACATCAGCTGACCCAGCAACTTTGCAACTGCAGAAGATTGCCAGTGATGGAAAAACCGACATTAACCCCTGCTGGCCTGAAAGGAAAAAAGCTACATTAAAACAAAGTGGAACCAGAGCTGCCAAAAATCCAAAAATGGATCGTGACAGGTACACGGACAATCCATATGGCGTCCGATTATCTGAAATTAACCAGGAATTTGCACCGTCAGAAACCCTCCTGGCAACCAAGGGAAAAAAAATCTTAGCTAAACATATAGATAAATTGGTGAACCAGAGAAGGTGTTGGGATGTTTTTTTTTTTTATTATTTAAATAAAGTATTTTTGTGTGTGTGTGTGTTTTTTTTTTTTTTTAAACTTTTTACTACTGGGTTAGTAAGGGGGTGTCTGATAGACACCTCTCCATTACTAACACAAGGGCTTGATGGCAGCTGTGTTTTTGGACAAGTCACAGCTGATATCAACCCAAACTGCCATTATCTTATTGCCAATGCACAAGGGCAATAGGTAAAAGTGAATTCAAAGCTCCAGTACTGGCGTATCTAATGTGATGTGCCACTTCTGGGGTGGCTGAGGGCTGGTACTTTTAGGCACAGAAGAGCCCAATAACTTTCTGTATCTTTAGATAAGATTGCTTTTTTAATTTTGTCAAGCAGCTTTAAAGGGTTGTTCCCATCTCCAAGATCCTATCTCAATATGTAGTAGGTGTAATAATAATATTAGCAACTTTAGGAGTTTATTTAAAAAAGATCAGAGTTGTTTATACTATAGCAGTGATGGCAAACCTATGGCACGCAGAGCCCTCTCAGCTGGTACGCGGCCTCGCCTCATCTTTGCTCCCTGACTGCAGCTTCCTGCCTCACATATTGAGCAGCGCGGAGCTGAAAAAATGATGTCATCCAGCTGTGACCGTCAGCGCCGCTCAATGTGTGAGAGGAATTGAGAGAGGAAGGAAGCTGCCGGCACGCAGGGAGGTGAGTGCGGCCGCTGTGCCAGTGAAGCTGTGGTGTGTGTGTGTGTGCGTGAGTGCGGTTGCTGTGGAGAGATGATGGCGGTGATAGGGAGAGGGCCAATGATGGGAGTGATGGGGAGGAGGAAATGATAGAAGTGGTGGAATTTCTACATGAAGGGGATCATGATGGGGCATATTACTATAAAAAAGGGATCATGATGGGGCTTATTTCTGCATGAACTGGATCATGATGAGGCATATTTCTGCATGAAGGGGATCATGATTGGGCATATTTCTGCATGAAGGGGGATCATGATGGGGTATATTTCTACATGAAGGGGTCATGATGGGGTATATTTCTACATGAAGGGGTCATGATGGGGTATATTTCTACATGAAGGGGTCATGATGGGGTATATTTCTGTATGAAGGGGATCATGATGGGGCATATTTCTACATGAAGGGGACATGATGGGGCACATTTCTGCATGAAGGGGATCATGATGGGGCACATTTCTGCATGAAGGGGATCATGATGGGGCACATTTCTGCATGAAGTGGATCATGATGGGGCACATTTCTGCATGAAGTGGATCATGATGGGGCACATTTCTGCATGAAGTGGATCATGATGGGGCACATTTCTGCATGAAGTGGATCATGATGGGGCACATTTCTGCATGAAGGGGATCATGATGGGGCATATTTCTACATGAAGGGGTCATGATGGGGCATATTTCTACATGAAGGGGATCATGATGGGGCATATTTCTACATGAAGGGGATCATGATGGGGCATATTTCTACATGAAGGGGATCATGATGGGGCATATTACTATAAATAAAGGGATCATGAGGGGCATATTACTATAATAAGGGATCATGATTGGAGCATATTTATTCTGCATGAAGGGGATCATGATTGGGCATATTTCTGCATGAAGGGGATCATGATGGGGTATATTTCTACATGAAGGGGATCATGATGGGGATATTTCTGTATGAAGGGGATCATGATGGGGCACATTTCTGCATGAAGGGATCATGATGGGGCACATTTCTGCATGAAGTGGATCATGATGGGGCACATTTCTCATGAGGACATGTGGGAATTCTACATGAAGGGATCATGATGGCATTTTCTACATGAAGGGGATCATGATGGGGACATATTTCTACATGAAGGGGATCATGATGGGGCAATTTCTACATGAAGGGGATCATGATGGGGCATATTTCTACATGAAGGGGATCATGATGGGGCATATTTCTACATGAAGGGGATCATGATGGGGCATATTTCTACATGAAGGGGATCATGATGGGGCATATTTCTACATGAAGGGGATCATGATGGGGCATATTTCTACATGAAGGGGATCATGATGGGGCATATTTCTACATGAGGTCATGATGGGGCATTTCCATGAAGGATCATGATGGGGGATATTTCTACATGAAGGGGATCATGATGGGGCATATTTCTACATGAAGGGGATCATGATGGGCGACTGATGGGATATTTCTACATGAAGGGGATCATGATGGGGCAGATTTCTACATGAAGGGGTCATGATGGGGCACATTTCTGCATGAAGGGGTCATGATGGGGCATATTTCTGCATGAAGGGATCATGATGGGGCATATTTTACATGAAGGGGATCATATGGGTATTTACATGAAGGATCATATGGGCATATTTCTACATGAAGGGGATCATGGTGGGGCATTTCTACATGAAGGGGATCATGATGGGGCATTTGGCACTTCGTCATAAATAATTGGGTTTAAGGTTGCAGTTTGGGCACTCGGTCTCAGAAAGGTTCGCCATCACTGTACTATAGTAACATACTATTATTTACATTGGTAGAATGCTATTATTGGCACATTGCAATTCCTGTAAATATGTGCGATACAAACTTACTGATGACTGTCTGTATACTGCCCCCTTATGTCTGGGTTACATATTGTAGATAGTCACTGAGCTGATTCTCTTAGGCTACTTTCACACTTGCGTTTTTTTTTTGCGCAGCGCATCGTGCGCACATGAAACGCATAAAAATGCATGCAAACGCTTATAAACGCTGCGATATTTAGTCGCATCAGCGTGCGCATTACAACCAAAACACGCAGCGTTTGTATGCGATTTCAAGCGTTTTTTCGGCGCATGGGTTGTCTACGTGTCACATTTCTATTAACTGTGTATCATCTCTGTCTCTATCATCTGTATCAACTCTGTCTCTATCATCTGTGTCTCTATCATCTGTATCAACTCTGTCTCTATCATCTGTATCAACTCTGTCTCTATCATCTCTGTCTATCTTCTGTATCAACTGTCTCTATCATCTCTGTCTATCACCTGTATCAACTCTGTCTCTATCATCTGTCTCTATCACCTTTTTATCTACACTCCTCACAATGTTGCTTGTGTAGGGGGTTGTTTAAACAAGTGTTTAGACATTATTTACTCCAAAATCGCGTGCGCGCAAAAGCGCTGACGAGCGCAAAGCCATGCGCACGCCAGTGCACCCATAGACTGCAATGTTATTTTTTTGCGCATAGCATGCGCACACGTGCGCACGCGTTTTTTTAAAGCGGTTGGGCGGAAAAAAAATGCAACATGTAGCGTCTAGCGCCTATGGGCGCACACCTGGAAAATGCGCAGCGCACGCCAAACGCAGATGAATGCGTGCAAGCGTTAGACCCTGCGCCCGCCATGTTAAAGATAGGGGAACATTGCGCATGCGTCCGATAGCGCACGATGCGCTGCACAAAAAAACGCAAGTGTGAAAGTAGCCTTAGACTGGCGTTTCATACAGTGGTCTTAACGATGGGCATGCAGGAGTAAGATGCGACTAATTCATTAAGAGGAGCACGCCAGTTAATGAAGTGGGCACATCTCATCACTGGAGTGTGCCTCACCGGATGTGTTTGAGGTTCCCAGACCCCCTGCCAGATGGAAGACAGAGGAGGAAGCCCACGTGTGATAGAACTGAATGTGCAGAGCGGCGATGGCTCGATGAATCCACTGCGCGATTCCAATCTGTGACATCGATCCTCTGTATCCTGTATGAAGTTTTGTAATGTTCAAGCCTGCGCCTCCTGTGCAGAGTAAAGTTTACAGTAAGTGTTTGGGCTGCCTCCTGTGGGTTTCTCTTGACGTCTCGGTATGGGGAGCCTGCCCATACAGTCTGGCAGCCATTGAGGTTGGGGTGCCCGTCAGCACCTGGTGCACCACTTCCATTATTTATTATACTTTGCTCCACAGCGAGCGATCACGTGAACTCTTGTAACTCTGTACATAGTTTATAATTAATGTCTTTCTTCTACGAACTGGGATTTTAGACATTAAGTCGGTTCTGGTCTACAGTATTGTTGTAAGATGAACCTTTCTCATGGTATACAAACCAGCTCTTCATTCCCGCAGCGAAGCTCGCCTACATGTGCCCTCTTCTGTTTTTGCCAAAAGTGAATATTAACAGTTTTTTGGGGCTAGAGAAGGAAGCAATCCAGTTCCTTGACATTGCCCTGCAAGTCTGTCATCAGAATACAATAATGGGGTCAGAACGAACAAAAATATAGTACAAGTACGGTAGTAGTGATGAGCGAGCATCTTCCGCGCGCTCGAATAATATGGTGATGATATTTTGAGCCCCCATAGATTTTGGTGCACTTGTTTTACTTTTAGAAGAGAATTAATTAATGACCCTTTTGTAATTTAGAATATTTAATAATCCGGCAGACATCGGGATCCTTTCCTGCCAGTTAGAACACGTTAGGGAATTGCTGAAAATACAGTTCTTTAATATAGGATTTCCAAGATGTGATGATGGCGCAGATTATTCATTTAACTTTACAGCAGAAGAATAGTTAATAGTAACTAAGCCTTCCTCCCAGGGTATGGGCCACCCAGCCCCGGCCTCGCTCCCTCCACGCCTCCCACTCTGTGACATTCCACAAACATTTACTTGCAGGATAGGGAAGTGGGAGCGGATATCTGGTGGGGGTCGACAGACTGTGAGTACAGCCAATATATGTGGGATCCTCCTTTCACCAAAATGTTGAAGGTGGACACCCCCAATGAATGGGGGAACTGTTTACTGCATGAAAGAGTCTAATCGTCCCTCTTGCAATTCTATTGCTATTTGCGGTTAGGCGTCTGTCTACACCTAGTAAGCTGGACAAAAACGCATTGATTTTTTGGAAGAGCTTTTAAAAGGCTTATTTATTCATTGTGTAATGAGGAATAATGACGGTATGAATACACTTCAACCCTTTCCGTAAAGGCGATTTTTAAAAAAAATTTATTTCCTCCTTTTTTCCCTCCATCTTTTCTATTTTTCCGTCAGCATAGAAATATGAGTGTTTATTTTTCTTCTGCAGGACTTTTTTTTTAATTTTTTTTAATAATTTTATTTTTTTTTTACTGTATTTTCTTGTCCCCTTTGTGGACTTGAACCTGCAATCGTTTGATCACTATGTACAACTACAGTGGTGCTCAAAAGTTTACATACCCCAGCAGAATTTTTGCTTTCTTGGCCTTTTTTCAAAGATTATGAAAGATAACACCAAAACTTTTTCTCCACTCATGGTTAGTGGTTGGGTGAAGCCATTTATTGTCAAACTACTGTGTTTTCCCTTTTTAAATCATAATGACAACACAAAACATCCAAATGACCCTGATCAAAAGTTTACATACCCTGGTGATTTTGGGCTGATAACATGCACAGAAGTTGACACAAATGGGTTTGAATGGCTACTAAAGGTAACATCCTCACCTGTGACCTGTTTGCTTGTAATCAGTGTGTGTGTGTGTATAAAAGATGAGTGAGTTTCTGGGATCCAGACAGACTCTTGTATCTTTGATCCAGCCACTGTCTTTTCAGGATTGTGAGTCATGGGGAAAGCAAAAGAATTGACAACGGATCTACGGTAAAAGGTAGTTGAACTGTATAAAACAGGAAAGGGATACAAAAAGACGGATTTTGGTAAGAACTTACCTGTAAAATCCTTTTCAGCGAAGGAAGGAAGGGAGACACACTAGTCATTACTAGTGGGTAGGCGGAGCCCACATAGGATAGAAGCACCTCAGATTAAAAAAGTGTTGACCGGCCCCTCCAGCTAGGGCTCCTCCTACTCCAGTTCTCCAGTCGTACACAAGCTAAGGAAGAGCAAATATCACCAGCGGAGCAACATAACCCCTTCTGAAAGACTTCAGAGAAAAAACAAGAATACAGGTTATGCATTGGTTCCCTTGGCCTCACTCAATGGTCCTCTGCGGCCACTCATAAAGGCGGTCACACGCTGGACCTTATCTTCACCCGTCTCTGTTCCCTCACTAATCTCACTAACTCCCCACTCCCCCTGTCTGACCACAACCTACTGACATTCTCTTCCCTCTCCTCTGTTAGTACGCATCCCCCACTCCACAAACTCACCCACCCTCGCAGAAATCTCAAACACCTCAATTTACAATCGCTCTCTGAGTCCCTCCTCCCTCTTAGAGACATAGCCTCACTTCATGACACAGATGCTGCTGCCACATTTTATAACACCACAATAAAAACCACACTTGATTCGGCCGCCCCCCTCATGCAGAGCAAAACTCGTACAATCAACAGGCAGCCCTGGCTGACTGGCCTGACCAAAGAACTGAGACGGGCTTCCAGGGTTACCGAGCGGAGATGGAAGAGAACCCACTCCACCGAGCACTTCAACGCATACAAGCAGTCCCTTGCCAGCTTCAAGTCCACGCTCTCTGCCGCAAAACAAACTTACTTCTCATCTCTCATATCTTCCTTGTCTCACAACCCTAAACAGCTCTTCAACACTTTCAATTCTCTACTCCATCCCACAGCACCTCCTCCCTCTCCTCATTTCTGTCGAAGACTTTGCCTCCTTCTTTAAGCAAAAGATTGATACTATCAGAGAAGGCTTTGGCCCGCAGCCCCCAATGCCCCTCTTAGCCACTCAGCCCTGTTCTTCCAAAACCAGCTTGACCACCATGACAGAAGATCAGCTCTCCACTCTCCTGTCAAGATCACACCTCACCACTTGCGCGCTTGACCCACTCCCGTCCCACCTCATCCCTAACCTTGCCACAGTCTTCATCCCTACTCTCACACACCTCTTCAACCTTTCACTTACAAATGGTGTCTTTCCTTCATCCTTCAAACATGCTTCAATCACCCCGATCCTCAAAAAGCCCCCCCTCGACCCATCCTCAGCGTCTAGCTATCGCCCGATATCTCTTCTCCCCTTCGCCTCAAAACTACTGGAACAGCATGTATATCTTGAACTGTTCTCCCACCTTTCCTCCTGCTCCCTCTTTGACCGGTTACAATCAGGCTTTCGACCGCATCACTCAACTGAAACTGCCCTAACTAAAGTCACTAACGACCTGCTAACCGCCAAGAGCAAGCGACACTACTCTGTCCTCCTTCTCCTGGACCTGTCTTCTGCCTTTGACACCGTAGACCATTCCCTCCTCCTACAGATTCTCTCATCTCTTGGCATCACAGACTTGGCCCTATCCTGGATCTCATCATACCTAACAGACCGAACATTTAGTGTCTCCCTCTCACACACCACCTCCTCACCTCGCCCCCTGTCTGTCGGTGTTCCCCAAGGCTCAGTCCTAGGACCCCTACTCTTCTCCATCTACACCTTCGGCCTGGGACAGCTCATAGAATCCCACGGCTTGCAGTATCACCTCTACGCCGATGACACGCAGATCTACCTATCTGGACCTGACCTCACCTCCCTACTGACCAAAATCCACAGTGTCTGTCTGCTATCTCAGCCTTCTTTTCTGCTCGCTTTCTCAAACTGAACATGGACAAAACAGAATTCATCATCTTTCCCCCACCTCATTCTACCCCTCCACCAGGCCTATCCATCAATGTCAATGGCTGCTCGCTTTCCCCAGTCCCACATGCTCGGTGCCTTGGGGTGATCATCGACTCTGCCCTCTCTTTCAAACCACATATCCAAGCCCTCGCCACCTCAAACTCAAAAATATTTCCCGGATCCGCTCATTCCTCAACCATGAAACCACAAAAACACTAGTGCACGCCCTTATCTCCCGCCTCGACTACTGCAACCTCCTACTGTCTGGCCTCCCCTCTAGCACTCTGGCACCACTCCAGTCCATCCTACACTCTGCTGCACGACTAATCCACCTGTCTGCCGCAAAACATCAGACTTTCACCAACAACGGAGACCTTCAAGAAAAACCTGAAGACCCACCTGTTCCGACAAGCCTACAACCTGCAATGATCCTCAGTGTACTGAACCATCGCACAACCAGCTCTACCCTCTCCTAGTGTATTCTCACCCATCCCTGTAGACTGTGAGCCCTCGCGGGCAGGGTCCTCTCTCCTTCTGTACTTATGCGTCCCTTGTCTAGCACATGTTTATTGTATCTGTCTATATTTTTCCCCTTTTCATATCTAAAGCGCCATGGAATAAATGGCGCTATATAAATATATAATAATAATAAAAAATAATAATATGCATGTAACAGGCAAAAACCACACAGTCCCAGGTACTACTCACTGGACCTGACTACTGCGATGAGCTGGCAATGCTGGAACAGAGCCTTAGCGCGCCGACCTCAGCCCAGATAATCGCTATCAGAGAAGGGTCACGCCGCATCTGAAAACACAACAATACACTTCTGCCATGGGAGGGAGCTGTGTCTCCTTCCTTCCTTCGCTGAAAAGGATTTTACAGGTAAGTTCTTACCAAAATCCGTCTTTCAGCAGCAGATTGGAAGGAAGGGAGACACACTAGTCATTACTAGTGGGACGTCCCAAAGCAGTCCAGAAATTAAGGGTGGGAAAAAAAAACAAAAAAGGCAGATCCCAACAACCTAGGAAAATGCGCAACTAGCGCTAAACACAAGTTAACGAAAACTTTAAACTACAGCCACCTGCAGGACCCTACGTCCTAAGGCCGCATCAGCGGAAGCACTAACGTTCACCTTATAAAATTTTGTAAACGTGTGGACGGAGCGTCAGGTCGCCGCCCGGCAGAGCTGAGCTGCCGAAGCCCCTTGATGAAAGGCCCACGATGAACCCACAGCCCTTGTGGAGTGAGCTCGAATCTCAATCGGGCAAGGTCCGCCCATAAGTCGGTAAGCCTCTAAAATGTCCGACCGAATCCAACGAGCTATAGAGTCCTGGAAGCTCGTTGACTACGCCGACGACCTGCTGGAATCACAAACAGAGAGTCCGACTTCCGAAAGCCTTGGGTAATAGACAAATAGAACTTCAAAGCCCGCACTAAATCCAATGTGTGCAAGGCCCGTTCCTTCGCATTCCTCGGCTCCGGATAGAGCGAGGACAACACAATATCCTGGTTAACATGAAATTGTGACACCACCTTAGGTAAAAAGTTGCCCCGTGTGCGAAGTACTACGCAATCCTGGTGAAACTCCAGAAAAGGAGGCGAGCAAGAAAGAGCCGCCAACTCAGAAACCCTTCTCAAAGAGGTGACCGCCACTAGGAAAGCAACCTTCCAAGAGAGCAAAGAAGGCTAGCAGAGTCCATAGGCTCAAAAGGCCCATTGTTGAAGAGCCTCCAATACAAGATTGAGCCGCCAAGGAGACACAGGCGCCTTCCTGAGATGATGACACTGCAATCCAGTGAAGCCTGCGATCGATCCCAACGGTTCAAAATGAGCATCTGGAGAGCCCTGGAATGAAATTGGGCAAATGGAAGAGCCTCCATGGACGCCACCATCAAACCCAGAAGGCGCATACACCTTCGAAGGGACATTGCTGTCGAAGACTTCATAACCTGTACATATCGAAGGAGACCTGCTTGCTTGTCTGGAGGCAGGAACACCACTGCTCGTACCGTGTCGAGGTGCATCCCCAAAAACGGTTCCAGAGACGACTTCTCCCCATTGACCAGCCACCCGAAGTCCTCCAGGAGCTGAAGGGATAGATTGCGAGCCGTCACCGCCTCCTCCTTTGAGGACGCCACAATCAAAAGGTCGTCCAGGTAGGGAAGAATCGTAACCCCCTGTCTTCGAAGGATAGCCATGAGAAGTGCCAGAATTTTTGTAAAAACTCTGGGTGCTGAAGCCAACCCGAATGGTAGGGCCACAAACTGGTAATGGTCCTGACCTATGGCAAAACGAAGTAAGCGTTGGTGGACCCTTCCAATGGGAACATGCAAATAAGCGTTGCGAATGTCGATTGACACCAAAAAGTCGTTCTGCGACAGGGCCGCCACAACGGAGCGAAGCGACTCCATGCGGAACTTCCGGGCGTGGACATGCCGATTCAATCTTTTGAGATCCAGAATGTGCCGAAATTTGTCCTTTTTTGGGGACCACAAAGAGGTTAGAATAAAACCCTCTTCCCCGGCCCTCCGGCGGAACCGGCACCACCACCACCACACCTTTCTGCAGAAGGGAATCTACCTCCCGCAGTAGAGCGGCAAAAAGCTTCCCCTGAAAACGTTTATCTGGACACAGGCGTTCCTTCTCCATTGCCCCATTAAGCTCATCCAGAGATGGTAAAGCTGATCGCGACCTATGCGACTCCTGAAACATCCGGGCCGACTTACCAGGACGTCTAGTT
Source organism: Oophaga sylvatica (assembly GCA_033576555.1). NCBI lineage: Eukaryota > Metazoa > Chordata > Amphibia > Anura > Dendrobatidae > Oophaga > Oophaga sylvatica. Next base: position 125,203,439 of record JARQOD010000007.1, read on the forward strand.
ACCTCCTCCGGTAACTGTAACGCCCTCATGGCTCCAATAAAAGCCTCTGTACGGCCCAAAAGAGAGGCAGAGTGTCCCTGCCGATCCTCCTTGTCCGAATCGGACATCTCCCCATCCGAGCTTGAAGGTGAAACCTCCCATGGCCGAGATCTCCGAGTCGTTACGCGGGAAGGAAGGCACCGGCTTGTGTCGCTTCCTGCCATGAGAGGATCTAGCTGACACCCAATAACCTAGAAGGTCAGACAGGCCATCAATAGAACTAGCGAGGGCCTCCATTTTGACAT
>JARQOD010000007.1:125203822-125395373 GCA_033576555.1 Oophaga sylvatica
TTTTTTTTTTGAGGCCCTCCAAAACAATGCGTTTTTCCAATGGAAATCGCTTCCTTTTTTGGGGGAAGTTTCTGGAGTTTTCTTTTCCTGAAGTAGTTTCAAAGAGGTTTTTTTCTTGACAGGTATGTCACACTGAGTGTTTTTTTTTTTTGTGGTGTTTTCAGATCATAAGGTTTTTGAGGAGGATTTGGGAGATTGTGCTCCCTTTTCTGCTCCAAAAAAATCCTAAACACATTCAGTGTGCACATACCCAAAGTGTTTTTTTTTTTTTAAAGCCTTTTTGTCTGCAGAATATATATATATTTTTTCCTTATCCCCAGGTGTTTTTAAAATTGGCTTCGGAAAACAAAAAAGCAAACATCTCTTCTGAACAGCAAAGGGGATTACCCATAGAAAGGATTTTGAGCCGGGTTTTGGAGTGGATCCGCTTCTCGCATCCATAGCACTGCAGACAATCACTGAGCTCAGTGACAGCACGAGCTAATGAGCTCACTGATTGGCTGCAGCAGCGACTGTGATGTCAGCGCTGCAGGCAATAACAGACATCGCGAGCAGCCAACCCTGTTATTGTAGATGTCCACTTTCCATAATGGCGCATTAAGGAAATGTGTGCAAGTAGGTCTGAGATCTGACCCCCACGACCCAAGCCTGATTGTTGCATAGAAATATAGGAAGCTGTCACGCTCGGGTTGGGGGACCCCCGGGCAGTCCGTGCATTGCGGTCCGATCTTACACAGATTTGCACCAACATCTGAATGCGATCTAGAGGCGTTATCCAGGACTATGGTATCGATGGCCCAGTCTTAGGCATCGTTCAGACTAGTGTATCACATATACGTGTGCTGTTCGTGTTGACTTTGGAAAGCACACGAATCAGTATTTTTCTATCATGATTTTTCACATAGACTATGATTGTTAAAAAATATATTGCTGAAATTTTTTTTTTAAAAATTACAATTTTCATACTGGCCATTGTGGCTTTTTAGACTCTTTTAAGTTCCTGTTGTTTCAGGAAATAACACATGTCCATATCTACAATGAAGAGAGTCTCACTTTTATTTTCTATTGAAGCATCTAATTAACGTGTGCAAAGGACATTGTGAAGGGAGGGGGAGCAGGGGAGCTGTGACATCTTCTGTTATGATTGGTGGGTTCCTGTGTTACATGGACAGCAGTCGTGTCTGTGGTTGCCGCCATCCCGAGGCTTCTGTCCATTGAGTCATATCACAAAACCACGGCAATAAATCATTGGTCAGTGTGGTTCTTGCACTATGAAAGACACAACGACATAGTGACCAGCGATTGGCTGCAGCGGTCAGGTGACATGCCCCTATGCTGGGAAATATTGGGTTCTTGTCTATACGCTCCCTATGAAGGAAAAAGTGTGTGTATGATATATGTAGGTAGCGATGTCTTCTGCCAGTCATCCCGGGATTCGGAGGGGCATTATATTGGTTGCAGGGGCCTGGGAATTATCAGGAGGTGACCCGCTCGCTGCGCACTTTAGATATCTCAATAAAGGCGATTAAACGATTAACTCTTTTGTCCTGAAAGCAGCCGGCTGCTCGGTGGCATTGTCACCTCTGCCAGGAGCGCTGTGTGAAATGCTGCGTCCTACAGTCGGGGACCGCCGCCCGGCCCCCGGCCGCTGCACCATCACAGCTCGCTTTCCCTGGGACAAAGCTGTCACTTTTTGTCACATTCATTCCTTAATTGCAGCTCAGTTTCTGGCGGTTGCTAGGGAAGGATCGGTGCCAAGTCCTGACGGTCCGCCGCTCCGTGAGACGGAATAATTTCCCTCCACCTAATCTCTCATTAAATACATCAAAAGGGAAACCTAGGTGGGGCGTTGGGAGACGGCCATTCCCATGAAGCATCACCCGGGCCTCCATGCTGTCCTTTAGTTGCAGATAGATTCGAAAATATGGCTGCCTTCTAGAAACGGCGCCAGCCTTGTTATTCAGCTTCCGAAAACTATCGTGCTACTCAGGTTCTGCCATGAATTTCATTTCAGTTGCTGCAGATTTCACCACTTTTGGACATACGCTTGCACCTTATAGATGTGGTCACTCTGCTGTTAGAAATCATAGCTAAAACTGCAATGAAAAAGAAGAGGATAGTGAATGCTTCAGCGAGCTCTCCTGCTGTAACTGTGACGGCCTCGAAACTCCGATCCCGGCCATTTAATACTTTGATCCCCATCAGAGGCTGAGGAACCTCTTTGTAGTCAGACCTGGGTGAGGACCTAGGCAGGACACCAGAGCTATTTTTTTTCTCACGCCACCTTAATGTTGCCCTTGTCACTAGTGACCCCTAAAACCCCCCACTTGAGTAGGTGCCATCTCTACCTGGCGGATTTTCTGCACCAAACTTTAACGGCATTGTCTGGGATTACCTATAATTGCCCATGTACTTGCAGAGGTGGAAAATAGCAAATCTAGTAATACTCAGCTCCCCATGTCCAATGCTGCTTCTCTGCCACTGTCTTTGTAGACAGGTTGTCAGCTGTCTAGATGTGACTGCTGCAGCCAATCGCGGGGCTCAGTGATGTAGATGGTACGCGCTGTTGAGCCCAATGATTGGCTGCAGTGGTCAGATGCTGCTTGCGTGAAATCACTGCTACAGCCTGTCCTGAAAGACCTGGGGAGTGTAAGTATTGTGGTTTATTTTCCGCCTATGGACAATTAATATTTAACCCTCAACCGTTTACGGGTTGCAGCAAATCCCTTTTATAATGTGTTGGTGGATTTTGCATGAAGTTTCCGTAGCTTGCTCTGAACCCGGCCGTCTTTTATCCACTGTAGCATTTATATTTAACTCCAGTTTTTGTGATCTCACGTTCTGCAGATGGTATTTTATATTTTCGCTGCATGATGCAATCCTTTAATGATTTTGCACGCTTACAGCTAACTCCTGTAACTTTAAAAATCCTCCTAGAAACACCCTACAGGGAAATAAAATAGCGATAGAAATAGTTTCAGCTGTCACAGATTTCACAGGTAGGTAAATAACCAGAGGAATAAAGCAGTGTAATGACCTCCCCTGGGTGTGGGTTCTCACTGTGGTTCTGCGTCTCTCCTGCCATCAAACCGTATGGAGAGCTGCTCGGTCCGGCGATGTCATTTGAAGTGTCACACGAGAAATCACAATAAAAATTGTGCATTATTACTTTTCATATAAGGAAAGTGTTTACCCTGGAGGGCAGACAGTCGTCAGTGGCAAGCCTTTGCCGTATGGACGGGCGGCTTTGGCCTCTCCAGTCTTTGCCCTGGAATTGTTGATGGGCGGCGTCGATAATGTCAGCCTTTGCCTGGTAGGGATGGATGGGCGGCGTCGGAAGTGTCAGCCTTTGCCCTACGGACGGGCGGCGTCGGCAGTGTCAGCCTTTGCCCTGGAGGGGTGGACGGGCGGCGTTGGCAGTGTCAGCCTTTGCCCTACGGACGGGCGGCATCGGCAGTGTCAGCCTTTGCCCTGGAGGGGTGGACGGGCGGCGTTGGCAGTGTCAGCCTTTGCCTTGTAGGGGTGGATGGGCTGCATCGGCAGTGTCAGCCTTTGCCCTGTAGGGGTGGACGGGCGGCGTCTGCAGTGTCAGCCTTTGCCCTGGAGGGGTGGACGGGCGGCAGTGTCAGCCTTTGCCCTGGAGGGGTGGACGGGCGGCAGTGTCAGCCTTTGCCTGGAGGGTGGAGGGCGAGTGTCGCCTTGCTGGAGGGGTGGACGGGCGGCAGTGTCAGCCTTTGCCCTGGAGGGGTGGGCGGGAGGCAGTGTCAGCCTTTGCCCTGGAGGGCTGGACGGGCGGCAGTGTCATTCTTTGCCCTGGAGGGGTGGACGGGCGGCGTCTGCAGTGTCAGCCTCGCCCTGGTGGGGTGGACGGACGGCAGCCGCCTTTGCCCTTGAGAGGTTGACGAATGTCAGCAGCCTTTGCACTGGAGGGGTAGACGGGCATGTTCTGGTTACCTGCAGCTGCCTCTAGGGGGAGCACAGGAGTTTACTGAAAACTGATATACATTGTATATGCAAATTGCCTCTTCAAAAAAGAGGACTTGTACTCTATAGCGCCACCTATTGGAAGTAGCGATCCTACAAGTCACAATCAACCCTTTAACGAGTCTTGTAATATGACTTAGGATAAAAGCCAAATCAGTATCTCCATTTGCAGACACGGTGTTTCGGACTATTGGTCCTCGTCAGTGCAAAGTAGGAGAGATCTGATTTGGCTGGATGAGAGGCTCTGGACTAGGGTCTAAGGGGTAAGGTTTCTCCTTGTGGAGAGTGACATACTAGCTCTGGCGTGTCGAGGTAAGGAGGCTTATTCGCCGTGTAATGCTCCCCTGGGAAATTTAATATGCAAATTGCCTCTTCAAAAAAAAGAGGACTTGTACTCTATAGCGCCACCTATTGGAAGTAGCGATCCTACAAGTCACAATCAACCCTTTAACAAGTCTTGTAATATGACTTAGGATAACAATTTGCATATTAAATTTCCCAGGAGGAGCATTGCACGGCGAATAAGCCTCCTTACCTCGACACGCCAGAGCTGGTATGTCACTCTCCACAAGGAGAAACCTTACCCCTTAGACCCTGGTATACATTGAACGTTCTGAGTTAACATTTCTTCTCTAGTGAAGATTAAGGTAAAATAATGCTTGGTGATCAGAGATCGGCTCACTGAGACTGGGATGCCACGTGTGAGTGGAGCCTTATTACTATGGTAATAGGGTAATTGTGTTCCCGTCTGCAGTAACGTTTCCGCTCCCTGTGCTCGCTTCTATTCCACCTGTGGTTTTGACCTAGGAGCTAACGTGGGGTCCTGGGAGTCATCGCCTCTGTCAGGGTGGCACCTTCACCCCTGTGAGTGCTGTGGTGTGACGTTCTCTGCTTTGTCACCAGCTTCTGTATGAAGAAGTGACGTTGTCTGCTGACTTGCTGTCCACAGATCGTGCACCATGCTGCTGGGTATATTTAGATGTTCCTGGGATAGTGAGATAACAGGACGTGTGTCTTCATGTTGGATAATAACGGCATTTCTTCAATATTTTGGGACATGAGAGCTGTCAGATCAGATTTTGGATGTCTCTTTTATATGAGATCCGCTCTATTGCTTGTGCTAGGGCCACTCCTGATTTGGATTTGCCTGCTCCTACATTGGGGACCATGCTTACTGACAACACTTGGTTACAGGACCAGATTGGGGTTATACCTTAATCCAGAAATGTATAAAATTGACCTTAGAGCCTTCTAGTTGTCATATCAAGGCACTTAGAAAGTGGCACAAAAATAAGGGGCCATAGAAAATATTTGAATTGTGGCATGTAATTCCACATATTCCCTGTAGTGGGCGGTGCAGGAACAATGAGCAGCTACCATTGTGACAAGCAATCGGTTGTGATGAGGCACCATTTTATCTTGTGTGCAGGCTTCTTTATGGTGCTCTGATTACTATGGATATACGATATACATTTATCCGCTAAACATTTCCTATCCGCTGGGGGTCTTACTGCCACCGAAAAGAATGAGTAAAAGCGTTGAGTTCTGTGCGCCCCGTTCCAGTAGACAATGACTGCCCACCTTTCCATCTAGAATAATGACCTGGATCCTTAGGGGGGAGGTTGCAATCCTTACACCACCAACCCCTCACATCCTTTGTCACGTACGTTACATTATGGGCTATTTTTCGCCACCTATTCTGTGACTTGGGAAAAATAGTGTCCCTTTAACTCCGTCCCGGCTGCACATTTAGCCGTGTATTGTGAGGGGAGCACAATGGCCCTCTGATTTTAAAATTATTGAGTGAATGATTCATGAGGCAGAGAATGAGCTGCCACAATAAAATGGAGAAGTAGTGGAGCCGTGGTGGGAAGTGACTACACACAACGGGCTGTTTTCCTGTAATGCCTGGCCATGACGCACTGACTGCAACATAGATCTTGTGGCAATATAGAGATGGCTTCAGAGCTGCGCGTATGGGGCCGATATGGAGGCCCAGCGACTCCCCGCAGCTCTATACTACAGATCCAAGTGGCGCTTTGCCTAATAGAGCACTGTACCGCTCTAAAGTCCCAGTGCCCCGGCAGCCGCACAGTCCGGGTCCTGGCCACTTTGCTTTCAGTCTTTTTCAGTCCTGTGTGAAGGGGGCTGGCTGACTTATTTCAGTAACTAGGCCTATGCATAGAGCCCCCTTCACATGTATTTTGGGGCGGTGTTTCCCCCACCCCACAATTTTTATATTTTTTGCTACCCAACTCTGTCTCCATATCTTGTGCACGCACTCATTCCCTATTTTTGTCACTTGCTGTATCTGTATATCTTGGTATTTCTTGCACATGTGCACCCGCCAGGGCTGTGGAGTCGGTAAGCCAAACCTCCAACTCCTCAATTTCCCCGACTCTACGACTCCCCAGCACTGCCCCCTACTGAACATATGCATAAAGTGCGGCACAGATTCATCTCAAGTAAATGCCGAGATCCTGAGATCAGGAACAGAACAGACATTTATAGGACATGTCAGAACTTTCCCAAATTCTAATGAAAACATTTACATCACATCCTGCACTGTACTACTGTATCCAATATATTATATAGTCAGTCTCTGACTCCACATCCTTGGCACTTGCCCCATATATGTCTCGCCTCTGCATCTCATGCACTCTCGCTACCTGTCTTTCTCTGTATCTCCTGCACACTTGCTCCTTATCTGTCTCGTAGTATCTCTCGCACACTCTCTTCCGAACACTGTGTCTCTAAATCACTATTTCGCTGTGGCATTCACTCTCATGTTCTTTCTCCTTATTTGTCAATTTCTGTCTCACGCACTCTCCCTGTCTTTCTCTCTATCTGTCTCTTGCGTATGTGCGCTTGCTCCCTATCTTGGTCTCTTGCGTATGTGCGCTTGCTCCCTTGCGTAAGGGAGCAAGCGAGCAATCTCGGTCTCCTGCGTATGTGCGCTTGCTCCCTGTCTTGGTCTCTTGCGTATGTGCGCTTGCTCCCCGTTTCTTACGTATGTGTGCTTGCTCCCCGTCTCTTGCGTATGTGCGCTTGCTCCCCATCTCTTGCGTATGTGAGCTTGCTCCCCGTCTCTTGCGTACTGTATGTGCGCTTGCTCCCCGTCTGTTGCGCTTGCTCCCCGTCTTGTGCGCGTGCTCCCCGTCTGTTGCGGTGCTCCCCGTCTGTGCGCGTGCTCCCCGTCTGTTGCGCGTGCTCCCCGTCTGTTGCGCGTGCTCCCCGTCTGTTGCGCGTGCTCCCCGTCTGTTGCGCGTGCTCCCCGTCTGTTGCGCGTGCTCCCCGTCTGTTGCGCGTGCTCCCCGTCTGTTGCGCGTGCTCCCCGTCTGTTGCGCGTGCTCCCCGTCTGTTCGCGTGCTCCCCGTCTGTTGCGCGTGCTCCCCGTCTGTTGCGCGTGCTCCCCGTCTGTTGCGCGTGCTCCCCGTCTGTTGCGCGTGCTCCCCGTCTGTTGCGCGTGCTCGCCGTCTGTTGCGCTTGCTCGCGTTGTCCGTCTCGCCGTCTGTTGCGCCTGCTCGCCGTCTGTTGCGCCTGCTCGCCGTCTGTTGCGCCTGCTCGCCGTCTGTTGCGCCTGCTCGCCGTCTGTTGCGCCTGCTCCCCGTCTGTTGCGCCTGCTCCCCGTCTGTTGCGCCTGCTCCCCGTCTGTTGCGCCTGCTCCCCGTCTGTTGCGCCTGCTCCCCGTCTGTTGCGCCTGCTCCCCGTCTGTTGCGCCTGCTCCCGTCTGTTGCGCCTGCTCCCGTCTGTTGCGCCTGCTCCCCGTCTGTTGCGCCTGCTCCCCGTCTGTTGCGCCTGCTCCCCGTCTGTTGCGCCTGCTCCCCGTCTGTTGCGCCTGCTCCCGTCTGTTGCGCCTGCTCCCCGTCTGTTGCGCCTGCTCCCCAGTCTGTTGCGCCTGCTCCCCAGTCTGTTGCGCCTGCTCCCCAGTCTGTTGCGCCTGCTCCCCAGTCTGTTGCGCCTGCTCCCCAGTCTGTTGCGCCTGCTCCCCAGTCTGTTGCGCCTGCTCCCCAGTCTGTTGCGCCTGCTCCCCAGTCTGTTGCGCCTGCTCCCCAGTCTGTTGCGCCTGCTCCCCCGTCTGTTGCGCCTGCTCCCCCGTCTGTTGCGCCTGCTCCCCCGTCTGTTGCGCCTGCTCCCCGTCTGTTGCGCCTGCTCCCCGTCTGTTGCGCCTGCTCCCCCGTCTGTTGCGCCTGCTCCCCGTCTGTTGCGCCTGCTCCCCGTCTGTTGCGCCTGCTCCCCGTCTGTTGCGCCTGCTCCCCCGTCTGTTGCGCCTGCTCCCCCGTCTGTTGCGCCTGCTCCCCCGTCTGTTGCGCCTGCTCCCCCGTCTGTTGCGCCTGCTTCCCCGTCTGTTGCGCCTGCTCCCCCGTCTGTTGCGCCTGCTCCCCCGTCTGTTGCGCCTGCTCCCCCGTCTGTTGCGCCTGCTCCCCCGTCTGTTGCGCGTGTTCCCCCGCTCCCCATATCATCTGCACTTGCTCCCTGTCTCTTGCGTACGTGCACTTGCTCCCTGTCTCTTGCGCACGTGCACTTGCTCCCTGTCTCTTACGCACGTGCACTTGCTCCTGTCTCTTGCGTACGTGCACTTGCTCGCACTCTGTTGCTTTCTTGCTAGTGTTTTTATCTGTGGCTGTAAACCTATCATCCCATTATCGCAGTGAGTATACCCGCAGCTGTTTTTCTTTACCGCAGTTGTCAGTATAAGAAGAAACTATTAATTAATAGGACAAATGCTGGTATAGGAGACATCAATACAAGGTTTTTATTACTTCCCTCATGTTGGCAGCTTATGGGTTTGTTTTTTTTATTGTGTGTCCCGTGGCATCATTCTTCAGTGCCTGTATCTGTAGCTGCAGAAAGTATTCGGAAAGTGTAACACTCACATAGGTGTATTACACTAGATCTCAGCCAAGTATATGTGCAGATGATGTTATGACCGAAGGCCCCAATACAGTTACAGCTGGATCTTGCTGGCAGCACATCTCCTACTTAGATTTACGTAGTGAGGATTGATCAGAAACTATGGCCGATTGGACCAAAAAGTTTATTCCTGTGCCAGTCACAGAAAATCTAGAGTCCCGAAAAGCCCAGACCAGCAGCCAATCTAAAAAGTGCAGTTGAAGTGTAAAGCATGGTGGCAGGGCTAGAGCTGCAGCTCGTCCCTTCTGTGCTAGAAGCTGCTGTGCTTCATTCACTTGACAATAGCTGTGCTGCAGTTCCCCTGCACAGTGTCCTGTGCCAGTGCCGTTCCCGCGGTGTCAGCACTCATTCTCTTCTCAGACCCTGTTGATTTGTATTGGAGCATTCTCTATGGGTCAGGGATGAGGAGAGGGGGAGGAGGTGAGCTGTGACTTCACCTATGGTGAACGGTGGATCTTGTATTATCTACTGTGTAAAGAGGTGTTACCTTACATTTTCCTATCGGTGATGATAATGAGACTACTGAAAATAGTAGTATTTAGGAAGTGAAAGATTTTTCTTTTATTTTATATATGTTGATATGGAAACTTATAAAAAAAAAAAATATGTATCACATGAAAACTTAAGCTTCTCGGAGTAATAAATGTCTGGTTTATTACGCTTCATTATTGTGAAGATGTAATAAAAATTTTTTTGTACAATTTTGAAATTTTTCAAAAAATGCAAGGTGTTTCCTGGTGGACAGTCACATGCCAGTGTAAGGAGACTTGTAGGACATGCAATGCTTCTCTGGGAAATTAAACTTGCAAATTGCAAGGCAGAGGAGGACTTGGTTGCTAGCACCACCTAAAAAATGCAAGCAAATTCTTTTTTTCTTTGCAGCATCAGTAATTCCTAAAAAAAAAAAAAAAAAACCGTTCTGAAATCTGGGAGACGCGATGGGTCCTAAATTGTGAGCATGAATCAGCTTCTTTGTAACCTGTTCTGCATTAAGAATTCTAGGAATTTCCTTTATTAGGAAATGTGGTATATATCACATCCAGAGAGCGGGAGCGCCCGGTCAGCTCATGTGTAGGACACTGTTCATCCAGGCAGAATACAGCAGCGTTCCTGTATACAATCCCTCGTACATCCTCGCGGTCCTGTGCTGCCAGGACTGTTAGATGATAAGGACAGTGTTACTGAGCAGAGATCGTATCATGGAAAGGGATCAGTATTTCTGCGTAGAAATAGTTGTGATATCCGCAGCACAGAGTTGGCACGAAGCAGATGCCAAATCCACAGCAGCGGTCAATTGACACTGCGTATATGGCCGAAGGAAACTGATGCGGATCCATACAGAATCCTTACAACAAAAAAACCTCACGGCGGGGCCAAACATTTATATACACCTTCTCACCTGCTTGCAAAACTTCAGTGAGCTACTCGTAGAATTGCTAGAGAGGCGAATCAGAACCCCAACTTACCGTAACTGCAAAAGGCCTTCAGAAATCTTTATCAGACACTGGAGTTGTGGTACATTGCTCTACAGCTCACAGACACCTGCACAAATATGGCCTTCATGGAAGAGGCATCAGAAGAAAATTCAGCGTCAGTGGACCGAGGAGGTTAATATAGAACTCTTTGGCCACAGTGATTAATGTGTGGAGAAAAAATGCACAGAATTTCAGGAAAAGAACAACTCGCCAACCATTAAGCGTGGGGGTGGATCAATTAAGGTTTGGGGTTGTGTGGCAGACAATGGCACGGGGAACATTTCACGGGTAGAGGGAAGAATGGACTCAATGAAAATTCAACAAATTCTTGATGCAAACATAACACCATCTGTAAAAAAAAAAGCTGAAGGTGAAATGAGGATAGCTTCTACAAATGGATAATGATTAGTGATGAGCGAGCGTGCTGGGATAAGGTGTTATCTGAGCATGCTCGTGTGCTGACCGAGTGACTCCGGCGTGCTCGAAAAATACGTTTGAGTTCCTGCACCTGAATGTCTCTCAGCTGTCCGACATCCACAACACATGCAGGGATTGCCTAACAGACAGACATTCCCTGCATGCCACGAGACATGCAGCAGTGGGGACTACAGCATATTTTTTTGACAGCGTCGAAGACACTCGGTTAGCACACGAGCGTGATAACACCTTATCCCGCACGCTCGCTCATCACTAATTATCGCATTAAAAGGCGCAAGCTGAAAGTTTTACAATGGCCCTCACAGTCCCCTAATCTGATCATTTCATCTTGAAGTTGCTCAACTGTCCACAATATCAGTAATTTTGACCAGGGGTGCCAGAACTTTTACTCAGCCACTGTATGCATATATAAGGGCGTTATGAAACCCGCAGCTGGTCCGGGGATTACAATCTACATATGGACCATAAAATATCATGACTACACAAAGACTTACAATTTATTTATTTCTTCAGATCATTTTCTGAATTCCTGGTGGAGTTCAAAGAGATTCATTTCTGTGTAATTATGTTTTAAAGGATTAGAAAAACATGCTTTCTTCCAAAACAAAATAAAGTGTCCCCCCCACCACCCAATTGTTCATGGATTGGATATGGTATTGTATCTCTGGTCTATTAACAGGACTCAAGCTGAGCTGCAATACCATGCACAACCTGCAGACAGGGGTGGCACTGTTTTTGGAAGAAAGGAGATTTTTTTTTCACAATCCAGGATAATTTCTTTGGAAAAAAAAGGTTAGCAAATCATGATGTACTTTTTTTTTCTTCCCTTTCTACCTCCAGGTCAGAATGCTCCTCGGGATGGTGGCATGGTGACGTGTATCCAACATCCGTTGAGACGGTGTCTGGTACAAGGTGGACTGCTCTAAAACTGGACACACTAAACATGGGCCAGTGTGTCACCAAGTGTAAGAATCCTTCATCCACACTAGGCAGCAAAAATGGTGACCGGGAGTCTAACAAGTCCCATAAGAGAAGCTCAGGACACAAAGAAGAACACACGCCAGCAGGAGGGAAGGCCGCAGGGGACATCTTAGTCAACGGAACAAAGAAAGCGCAGGATGCCGCAGTAGAGCCCAGCCATCTTCAAGGGTCTGCCAAGAAGAAAGAGCCAGGCATGGGAGCAGAGGTGTCATCCTTGCAGAGAATCGAAGACTTGTTCAGGAGATACAAAGATAACGAGAAGATGCCATCTTGGAGGAAGGCATGGAACGGTTTTGCAATGACTTATGCGTGGATCCTACAGAATTTAGAGTTCTAGTTTTAGCATGGAAATTCCAGGCAGCCACCATGTGCAAATTCACTAGGTCAGTTTTTTTTCTTTTCTTTGGTTTGATATCGTAATATTGTATTCACATGCACATATCCGACGTGTGCTCACCTACAGCGCCACCATAGGGGACAGGCTACATTTCCCAGGCCATGTTGGTTCTGTTACGGGGGCCATACAGATATATATTTTAATGGCTTGTCATTCAGCAAGTAATGGCATATTAGTACAGGTCTGTATTGTGGGACCAGCACTAGGTCTTCGAAATACAGGACCTCCTAGTATTTATACTAGATACTGTGCTCCTCTATCCATGTCCTGGAGCCTGACCACGTTAACTTAGCCTGGACAGCGCCTTTATGTGACTGCAGACTTGTGAATCCTCATAGTGCGCAGACAGGAGTCTCCGGTTCCGAAAGCGATTTTCATACATGTGGTCACATGCCGACTAGACGTGCGCAGCCTCATTCAATACAGGTGTATCGAGCGAGGCAGCGCACGTCTAGTCGGAATGTGGCTGAAAGTGTGCAAATTGCATACTTGCGATCACACGACTGCCCTCTCCTGGGATCGGAGAATCCTGACACCGTGCACTACGCTCACTGTGAGGATTCTTAATTGTGCAGTCACATAGAGTGACTTGAGCCCCAAGCTGCACATGCAACCTGCCACTCCGCCAATGTGTGACCTGTCTCTCCATTCAACTTCCACTGGCTGCAGTTTAGCGTCCTGGGAGAGCAGAAAACACAAGTTTCCTGTTCTGTGATCAGTCAGGGTCTCATCGTGGATATAATAGATGAAACAGCGGACAGACATTGTGGGGTTCTGGTTAGTATGGAGGTGATATCTTGTCTGGAGATGTAGATCTGTGTGTCAACAGTATAGCGGTGATACTGATAGCCATGGGACTTTATGAGCTGTCCAAGGCCGAAGGTGTAGATAGAGAAGAGCAGGGGTCCAAGAACTGATTCTTGGGGGGACACCGACCGATAGGTGGCGAGATGAGGTGGTGCGTGAGTGGTAGATGCTGAATGTCCGGTCTGTTGTGTATGAAGAGATGGAAGATAGGGCCAGGTCTGTGATGCCAAGAGATGAGCGAAGCTGTAGTAAGATGGAATGGTCCACAGTGTCGAAGGCAGAAGACAGGTCCAGGAGAAGGAGGACAGAGTAGTGTCGCTTGTTCTTGGCGGTTAGTAGGTCGTTGGTGACTTTAGTTAGGGCAGTTTCAGTGGAATGATGCCAGCGGAAGCCAGATTGTAAGTGGTCAAAGAGGGAGAGGTGGGAGGACAGTTCAAGATGGACGTGTTGATCCAGTAGTTTTGAGGCATAGGGGAAAAGAGATATCTCGGGCGATAACTAGGCAGAAAGGATAGGTCAAGGCTCGCTCTAAGCACACACTCTATTGACAAGGGGATTGATAACACCCATATGTCCATTTATTATTCATACATTTCCAGGAGGAACAAAGGAGTAATGGCACAATGCAAGCAAAAACCTCCAGAACTGATATTTTCTAAGCACTTTCTAGACAGATCCCTTTTTTAAGTAGACCGCCTAGGAATAGAATAAACTTGTGTCTATCCTGATACTGTTCCCATCAGCGCCTGTGTTCCTGTTCCCCACACCAAGGCTAATGCAGCTGCATTATAATGCTGTGATCATGGAAGAGGCGATTGAGCGATTTCTAAATGTCCAGCTTGGCTTATCACCCGTAGTTTAATTACTCGTCGATGCCGGAGTTTGCTGAGTGGCAGAGTTGGCCGCTGTTTTGCCCTCTTTATCTTGGCTGCAAAGTAAATGTAATTACACTGATTGCCATAATGAGTCCTGTGAAGGATTTAGGATTTTCTACGCCCAGAATGGTATTAGGTGCATCTGTATTTTATTTCAAGTTTACATTAACCCTTTTAGCAAAGGCGGCCAGACGCTGGGTACCGGCTGTGCTTCATAGCTGGCGCCCGACAGTAACCTGATGCCATCCGAGCTGTGCTGTGCGGAGCGGGCTCAGGAGCTAGGTACCGGCTGTGCTTCATAGCTGGCACCCGACAGTAACCGAATGCCATCTGAGCTGTGCGGAGCGGGCTCAGGAGCTGGGTACTGGCTGTGCTTCATAGCTGGCGCCCGACAGTAACCTGATGCCATCCGAGCTGTGCTGAGCGGGCTCAGGAGCTGGGTACCGGCTGTGCTTCATAGCTGGCGCCCGACAGTAACCTGATGCCATCCGAGCTGTGCGGAGCGGGCTCAGGAGCTGGGTACCGGTCGTGCTTCATAGCTGGCGCCCGACAGTAACCTGATGCCATCCGAGCTGTGCTGAGCGGGCTCAGGAGCTGGGTACCGGCTGTGCTTCATAGCTGGCGCCCGACAGTAACCTGATGCCATCCGAGCTGTGCGGAGCGGGCTCAGGAGCTGGGTACCGGCTGTACTTCATAGCTGGCGCCGGACAGTAACCTGATGCCATCCGAGCTGTGCTGAGCGGGCTCAGGAGCTGGGTACCGGTCGTGCTTCATAGCTGGCGCCCGACAGTAACCTGATGCCATCCGAGCTGTGCTGTGCGGAGCGGGCTCAGGAGCTGGGTACCGGCTATGCTTCATAGCTGGCACCCGACAGTAACCTGATGCCATCCGAGCTGTGCTGAGCGGGCTCAGGAGCTGGGTACCGGTCGTGCTTCATAGCTGGCGCCCGACAGTAACCTGATGCCATCCGAGCTGTGCGGAGCGGGCTCAGGAGCTGGGTACCGGCTATGCTTCATAGCTGGCACCCGACAGTAACCTGATGCCATCCGAGCTGTGCTGAGCGGGCTCAGGAGCTGGGTACCGGTCGTGCTTAATAGCTGGCGCCCGACAGTAACCTGATGCCATCCGAGCTGTGCGGAGCGGGCTCAGGAGCTGGGTACCGGTCGTGCTTCATAGCTGGCGCCCGACAGTAACCTGATGCCATCCGAGCTGTGCGGAGCGGGCTCAGGAGCTGGGTACCGGTCGTGCTTCATAGCTGGCGCCCGACAGTAACCTGATGCCATCCGAGCTGTGCGGAGCGGGCTCAGGAGCTGGGTACCGGTCGTGCTTCATAGCTGGCACCCGACAGTAACCTGATGCCATCCGAGCTGTGCTGAGCGGGCTCAGGAGCTGGGTACCGGCTGTGCTTCATAGCTGGCGCCCGACAGTAACCTGATGCCATCCGAGCTGTGCGGCGCGGGCTCAGCTGGGTACCGGTCGGCTTCATAGCTGGCGCCCGACAGTAACCTGATGCCATCCGAGCTGTGCGAGCGGGCTCAGGAGCTGGGTACCGGCTGTGCTTCATAGCTGGCGCCCGACAGTAACCTGATGCCATCTGAGCTGTGCGGAGCGGGCTCAGGAGCTGGGTACCGGCTTGCTTCATAGCTGGCGCCCGACAGTAACCTGATGCATCTGAGCTGTGCGGAGCGTGCTCAGGAGCTGGGTACCGGCTGTGCTTCATAGCTGGCGCCGACAGTAACCTGATGCCATCTGAGCTGTGCGGAGCGTGGCTCAGGAGCTGGGTACCGGTCTGTGCTTCATAGCTGGCGCCCGACAGTAACCTGATGCCATCCGAGTTGTGCGGAGCGGGCTCAGAGCTGGGTACCGGCTGGCTTCATAGCTGGCGCCCGACAGTAACCTGATGCCATCCGAGCTGTGCGGAGCGGGCTCAGGAGCTGGGTACCGGCTGTGCTTCATAGCTGGCACCCGACAGTAACCTGATGCCATCCGAGCTGTGCGGAGCGGGCTCAGGAGCTGGGTACCGGCTGTGCTTCATAGCTGGCGCCGACAGTAACCTGATGCCATCCGAGCTGTGCGGAGCGGGCTCAGGAGCTGGGTACCGGCTGACTTCATAGCTGGCGCCCGACAGTAACCTGATGCCATCGAGCTGTGCGGAGCGGGCTCAGGAGCTGGGTACCGGCTGTACTTCATAGCTGGCGCCGGACAGTAACCTGATGCCATCTGAGCTGTGCGGAGCGGGCTCAGGAGCTGGGTACCGGCTGTACTTCATAGCTGGCGCCGACAGTAACCTGATGCCATCTGAGCTGTGCGGAGCGGCTCAGGAGCTGGGTACCGGCTGTACTTCATAGCTGGCGCCCGACAGTAACCTGATGTCATCTGAGCTGTGCGGAGCGGGCTCAGGAGCTGGGTACCGGCTGTGCTTCATAGCTGGCGCCGGACAGTAACCTGATGCATCTGAGCTGTGCGAGCGGCTCAGGAGCTGGGTACCGGCTGTGCTTCATAGCTGGCGCCGGACAGTAACCTGATGCCATCTGAGCTGTGCGGAGCGGGCTCAGGAGCTGGGTACCGGCTGTACTTCATAGCTGGCGCCCGACAGTAACCTGATGCCATCTGAGCTGTGCGGAGCGGGCTCAGGAGCTGGGTACCGGCTGTACTTCATAGCTGGCGCCCGACAGTAACCTGATGTCATCTGAGCTGTGCGGAGCGTGCTCAGGAGCTGGGTACCGCTGTGCTTCATAGCTGGCGCCGGACAGTAACCTGATGCCATCTGAGCTGGCTGAGCGGCTTTAGGAGCATGTTACCGGTCGTGCTTCATAGCTGGCGCCCGACAGTAACCTATGCCATCCGAGCTGTACTGAGCGGCTCAGGAGCTGGGTACCGGCTGTACTTCATAGCTGGCGCCCGACAGTAACCTGATGCCATCCGAGTTATGCGGAGCGGGCTCAGGAGCTGGGTACCGGCTGTGCTTCAGTTTAACCTCTTAAGTGCTGCTGCTGTACAGTAGCTATGGCCCTGTGTTTGCCATGTGAGACTCTCTATGAAGCCTGGTAACAAGCTGAGCTTCATAATATTGCATAAGTAATCAGGTGATTGCAAGTTCAAATCTCCTATGTGGATTACGGTAATTAAAAATTTAAAATATATTTTATATATTTATTATCTATCCAAACAAAATACAGTTTAAATCGCTCCCATTTTCCCCAAATGTAAATAGCAAAATCATCACCAGCTTTAATGACTGAAAAAAAAAAAAAAAAAGTGTCCCCCAAGATGTGGCAAGATGAACCAATTTTTTACCAAAGTTCTGAATTTTGATAAGTAAAATGTGTGTGTATTATATATGTACTTATCATTGTAAGCTGCCAGCAATCTTTTCCCTTTTTATTTGTACAGGAAAGAGTTTTTCGAGGGATGCAAGGCAATAAACGCGGACAGCCTTGAGGGGATCTGCAGCCGATTTCCCAGCCTCTTGCATGAAGCCAAGCAGGAAGATAAATTTAAGGACTTTATCGCTTCACCTTTCAGTTCGGCCTGGACTCAGAAGAGGGTCAGCGGTCACTTCACCGGGAAATAGCCATCGCCCTCTGGAAGTTAGTGTTCACCCAAAACAAACCCCTCATTTTGGACCACTGGTTAGACTTCCTAACTGAGAACCCCTCAGGAGTCAAGGGAATCTCCCGGGACACGTGGAACATGTTCCTAAACTTTACTCAGGTGATCGGCCCCGACCTCAGTAACTACAGCGAGGACGAGGCATGGCCGAGTCTCTTCGATACCTTCGTGGAATGGGAGATGGAGAGAAGAAGAAAGGATGTGGAAACCAAATGTATTAGATCGTCAGGCACAGAGTCCATGGACGCAGGTTCGCAGACTTAGCACCATGCAGGCGTCACATCCCCGCCACCTTCATTAACTCTGGACTTTTCCTGGAAATTTAATGGAGAATCCATTTTTTTTTTTTTTTTAAACTACTTTACACCTTTTTCTGCCTTGAATTTGAAAGGGCTCAAAAATGCTGGTAACATGTTTCAGGCACTTTCTTACCTTTTGGGGTTATTTTAGCTATTTTTTTTTCTTTTAGTGGGAATGTTCTGACGGTGCCAGAAAGTGTTTTCTCCTTTATTTTTCAGGTTTAACTGGCTCTAATTAAATTAACTTAATGCTTGGAAGGGGTGATGGGGAGGGATCAATGGGCGGGGATGGACCCATTTATTTAATTTAAACCCTACTGATGTGTCGTTGGGGGGGGAGGGCTTGCAGAGCAATGCATTGGGGATATGCGGCAGCTGGTTGGTGTGAACTCTGCCCAATTCCATGTCCCGTACCCATTTTATTTTATATGAATATCACCCCCCATTAGTGCCAAAGTGGCTTACAACACATTGTATGCCAATCTGGCGCATGAGGGTTTTTTTTTTTTTGTTTTTTTAACAACAAAAAAAAAGCAGTTCTTAATAAGAGTGCCAGGGTGGCGTTTTACTCCTAGATCCTGTCGATCAGGGCGGTTGCGTACTGTGTAGTGGTGTTTACATTGTTGGGTTTTCCGAGTTGTGATACTGTTCCGTGGGGTTGGATAAAGGAGCACATTTCCTCCCGCAATCTTTATCAGAGCATTAAGCAGACATGCGTTAAACTCCTTATTAAAAAAAAATGTAGAAAAAAAAAATTCATTTTTTCAATGACCTTGTATTCTGAATTACCCAATGGAGGCAGGGGGACCTCCGACAGCCCCTTTTTATTTTATTCTGCACTTGCGTAGCTTTGATGCCGTGTAATGGACGAGGCAGAAGGGTAGGATTTGCGTTACCGTAAATCGACGCAGGCAGTGTAGGAAATCCTAGAGTGATTTCTGAGAGCTGTGTCCCACCAAGAGGCGGCATTAGGTGGTCTACCTGCAATATATGAGACTCTTATTACACCCTGTAGTGTGCTGCTTTCCGTCAGTCGTTCGCTCACGAGACGGCAACATTTGATGCTTTATAATAGATTGGCTATTCCCATATTAAGGGACAATCTATAAAGTGAATGTCAACCTTTTATCACCTGCTAGTAGAATGCCGATTCATTGCTAATATATCTACGTAGTGGCTGAACCTTGATTTTATGACACCAAGTTTTTTTTTTTTTTAAAGAAAATGTAAAAAATAACATTTTATCTGCCTGTCGCCACCACTAGAGGGAGCATACTGCATACAAGGACCTAACACTTGCCATAAAGATCTCATTCTTCACCTGGTGTAAATACTACTCGTTTTTGCCCCTCTCCAGTCCTGAAAAGTGGACCTTTTTTGTTCCCTTTTATGTAAGTTTTAGTCTTGTTAGTCAATGGGGCGAGGTCCTTGACTCTTCCCTGTTGATGAGGATCATGCCTTGTGGGCTAAAAAGACAAAATTTACATCCAGAGAGAAGGCGGCTATAGTTCCAGAGCAAAAAAAAAAAAAAAAGAACAACCACCGATTCAGGAGAACAGCAGTATTTGCACCAGGTAGAAAAAATACTGTATAGCAGAAAATAGGAAAAACATTTTCTATTAATTAATACTTCCCTGGAAGGTGTGAAGGGGTCAATATAACTAATTGTAATGCAATGGGGTAGAATAGAGAGGTGTAGATCTATTATACACATACTTTATAAATGTATATATTGCATACACTACAACATTTCGAAGTCCCCTCTGGCATGTACGAATTCACGTGATCTGAAAGGTCCTTCAGCCGCTTAGGACCTGCAGCATTTGTGCATGTGCGGGTAGGTCCTCTCCTGCCCTTCAGCGATCTGACAGAGTGGGGCAGTAGGAGAGAGACGTTCTCTCAGTGATCACTGTTCTCGAGTAAGCTACCTCCGGACTAGAAGATGCACACTTTTTAGCAAGTTTTTTTTTTTTTCTTGCTAAAAAGCACATCTTCTAACCCAAAGACATATTTATGGCAAGTGACAGGTCCTCTTTAAGGGGTTGTTTAATGCATTTTCCTATTTTTTGCCTATAAAATAAACTGATTTTATGCTGGAAAAAAAGAATAGATACTGTCTTAAAATTTAGTCCTCCACACGACAGCAGTCATGTAATTACGCAAATGCACAATTGGTGTAACCCCCTACTCGGCTGTCCCCACCTCGGCACAGGTCCTGACCGTGTCCATCACTTATATAGGTGGACGTCCGAGAAGGTTGTAGCCTCATCTAATCACATGGCCACTTTCATCTTTATAGAGAATAAAAAAAAAAGTGCAAAGTTGGGCAGCTGAAGGCGCTGACTGGCAGAGCGAGGGTGCGATTTGCCTTTTTTTTTTTTTGCCACTTTTTAACCAACACAATCAACACCCCATGTTATCTATATGTACCTCCCCCCGGGTGCGTGGCCATGTGATCCCAAAGTTAGATCGGGTATGTCATAATGATGACTAATTTGTCACATCTACAACGGGTTCCATATTTTCTAACTTCAGAAGGGCTCTATCATTTTATGCTGGAAAGGTAAATGTGTAAGTGAGGGTCCGCACACTGCTCATTTACATGATGCACCTGCGGACTCATCTGCTATCTGCCTCTATAGAAGCACTCCTTCCTGCACTCTGAAGGTTCAGTGGGGATGTCTTTCCTATCCTTTCACCCGCTTAGGTCCTTGCATATGGGAACTTTGGTGATGTGTTCCCTTTAAGGAGGACAGAGGTGCCTAACTGGAAAGTTGCAGGTGTGCAAGGACCTGACCCCACTGACTCCACAAGGTGGTGGAGTAAGTAGCCGGACCTGTGCTAATAATGACTACCTGCCTTCTACCACTAGAATGTCCTAGTCGGGCTGGAGCACCATTGCTACTTTCACCAGCTCCTGGGGGTTGATGTGTCCAGTTTTGCAGCTCCGATTAGTCACTTGCTTGAGACTAAGCTGCTCTACCAGACACCGCCATGCACAAGAGTGGAGCTGCTGCTGAAAGGAAGCAGCCAATTCTAACTTTATAGACTTAACTGTCACCAGGGTTTTGCTATCTAGTCTGAGAGTATCATGATTCCAGCGATGTGTCACTTACTGAGCTGCTTGCTGCAGTTTAGATAAAATCACTGTTTTCTCTGCTGCAGATCTAGCAATTCTCTGAATGCTGAGCCCTGTATAATCCCTCTCCCACACCACTGATTGGCAGCTTTCTTCCTATGCAGTGTACACAAAGCTGCCAATCAGTGGTTGGAGGCGGGGTTACACAGCAGGACTACACAGCAGGAGACAACTAGTCCTCTAGTGATAATCACCTGCTGATAAAACACTTGCTTTTATCTAAGCAGCCTAGTAAGTGACATCCCTGGAATCGGGGTATCTGTATGGGGGTGGATATGCTCCAAAATTTCTGGTCAGAGAACCTGCAAGATATTATAGCAAATCATGGATGATATTTTACCAAATCTTATCCAGATGCTGAGGGGGGGGAAAAATCTGAGTGACTTCAGACTTATCGGTTTGGACTGGACGTCCCCCTTGAAAGGACTTGTCATCAGAAAATGCTCTATTTCATGTATTGGGTTTTTGTTAAATGTATTAAAAATATATATTTTTAATTCCACTTACCATTTCACTATATATTAAAAATAAATAACCCCCTCCCCCACAGATTTAGCAATTTTCACACTGGAACACTAAGTACATTTACAGATTCACACTTCTTGCTGCTCTTTTCAGCAGTCTCATTATCATCACAGCCGGTGTTACAATTAGAAGTAACATCTTTATATGCAATAGACCACACAGGATCCACCACTCGCAAGAGATGACGTTACAGCTCACCTCTTCCACTTCCCGTCACGACCTTTTGAACAATTAAATTAATTGTTAATTAATTTTTTTTAATCTACTGCGTGTTAATTTTCAGCAGTTTTTAACCTATTTAAATGAATGGGGAAAAAGTGTTTTTCCTGCCATAATTTTGTGCCGAAAAGTCTGCTGTAACCACTCGATGTGTGCAGATACTCTAATGGCATGCTCACATCTGGTGTTTTTTTTTTTTTTTTTAAAGCTTCTTGTTACTTTTAGTAGGCTAAAAAAAAACCGCTGAAAATTGACACGCTGCAGATACTCAAAACGACGCAGGGCTCAAATTCAGTTTGTATATAAAAAAGCTGTATGTACGAGAGTTCTGGAATCTCAAAGCTTTTTATGATACGGTAAAACGCAGCTTTTTCTACACCCCCTCTCACCCCCCCAAAAAACAAAACAAAATGCTGCGTGTGAACATAGCCTTAGAGTGTCCAGGATCCAAGCCTAATTAATGATTAATCCACTGCTTAGCTATGGAGCAGCACTACCTCCAGTTTCTGGGTTTTCCATTGGTCAAGTAGAGAATTCTCAGGGCTAATGACTATTTAGTAAGGAATGTCTGGTGAGACCATGGTGGCAGACCATCCGCCATAGGTGGTAGGCGAGGCCGCGTCCGTCCGCCATAGGTAGTAGGTGAGGCCGCGTATGTCCGCCATAGGTGGTAGGCGAGGCCGCGTCCGTCCGCCATAGGTAGTAGGTGAGGCCGCGTATGTCCGCCATAGGTGGTAGGCGAGGCCGCGTCCGTCCGCCATAGGTGGTAGGCGAGGCCGCGTCCGTCCGCCATAGGTGGTAGGCGAGGCCGCGTCCGTCCGCCATACCAGGTAGGCCAGGCCGCGTCCGTCCGACCATACCAGGTAGGCCAGGCCGCGTCCGTCCGACCATACCAGGTAGGCCAGGCCGCGTCCGTCCGACCATACCAGGTAGGCCAGGCCAGGTCCGCCCGCCACACCAGATAGGCCAGGCCGCGTCCGCCCGCCACACCAGGTAGGCCAGGCCAGGTCCGCCCGCCACACCAGATAGGCCAGGCCGCGTCCGCCCGCCACACCAGGTAGGCCAGGCCGCGTCCGACCATACCAGGTAGGCCAGGCCAGGTCCGCCCGCCACACCAGATAGGCCAGGCCGCGTCCGCCCGCCACACCAGGTAGGCCAGGCCGCGTCCGCCTGCCACACCAGGTAGGCCAGGCCGCGTCCGACCATACCAGGTAGGCCAAGCCGCGTCCGCACGCCATACCAGGTAGGCCAGGCTGCGTCCATCCGCCATACGTGGTAGGCCAGGCCGCGTCCATCCGCCATATGTGGTAGGCCAGGCCGCGTCCATCCTCCCCATACTAGTATAGTGTGACATGAAGGTAACGCTATTAACACCTGCAGATTGCAAGTCCCTGTTGGTCTGGGACTAATTCCAATATTATTTCACAGGGGCACCATCTTTAACAAGGTTTATACTTTCATGTTTAAACATTACTTTAAATTGTGCAGTTACCAATTTATTGTTTAGATACAATTTTGCAAAAAAAAAAAAAGTCTAATTTTTATTTTGGAATAAATGTCCTTACACAGTGGAGCTGCAAATTGCTCATGTATGGTCTGTTTTCTTCCCGTGATTCCCACTACGTTGTTGCACGAGGAATTTTAGTTGACTTTAATCCCCTGCGCATTTGATTATTTTCAGTTCTGCTTTGTAGATGCAAAGCTCCAAATCCCCTGCAGAACTATAGATTACAATAATAATTTTGTCACTGTCGACAGCCACCACAAGAGGGCGTTACTACTTGCATATGATTTATAGTCTGAACTGAATAAAACCATATACAGTGAGCTCCCTCTAGTGGTGGCTGCAGGAGGACAACATTTTATATAAGTGGGGTGGTCCAGTTTAATGAAAACAAAAAAATAGTATATGGTTTACAGTCAATCTTGGGGCTTTTTTAAACTTATATTTCTTGTTTTCTGTAACAGTTTAACAGGCTTCTTATCATCAGAGGCAGGATTGCACTGACAACTTCCCTTTCAAATGATATAAATGGCCTGTATTTAGTATGAGCCATTAGTATAAATACAGTAGGAATATGACTTTTCACCTTCCCTGATTACGTGACTAAGGTGCCATTGACAGCACCGCATTATTTACCATGCACAGCGCTGTACACTTTGCAGTGGCTGTATCTGGTACTGCAGCTCAGTCACATTGAAGTGGATGCGACTAAGCTGCAATACCAAGAACAGCCACTATAACATGTATGGAGCTGTTTTTTTGCGATATCACACCGGAAACACCACTCCTGCTTTCATTTTGCCTTTTTGAGATTTACTATAATTTTCATCTGAAATTGGGATAATTTATAGTGCAAATCTACTTTAAATAATCTGACTTATGTTTGGGCCAGTAATTAAAAGGGAATTTGTCACTATGCTTTTTAACAACCCCATCTGTGAACGTGATACAGGGGCAGGGACCCTGATTCCAGCGATGTACTACTTATTGGGCTGCTTGGTGCAGTTTTTATAAAATCTCTGTTTCAGCTGCAGATGGAAGGAAGAGAGCCACAGTATTCATTACTGATGGGTAGGCGGAGCCCCAGATCAGGATGTTACCTCAGATCAAAAGAGTGCTGACTGACCGGCCCCTCCAGCTCGGGCTCCTCCTACTCAGCTCCAGTCTAAGATTTGAGGTCCAGAGGATGGTCGCTGCTAATGCAGCTCCTCAGAAGATTTTATTATTTTATATTCGGACAGGAGACCTGGATCACCAGTTGGTCTAGAGGTCTCAGGGGTACCAGCGCTGCTGTACCCCAACCTCTCCCTTGGCGGATCTGTATTTACTCAAAGTCCCTGCAGAATCCTTGCCGGCCCTGGGGGATGAGGAGAGCTTCCCTGGCGGGACGCAAACCACACGTGCGGTCACTGCGTTCCTCGCCCTGGGGGAAGCATGGGCACAGCGCCAGAAACCCCTGAGGGTCCCTGTGGCGCTTTGGCTGGTGAGTACTCCACACAAAAATTTTATTATTAATGTGTGAGTGCTTTAGCGTCTGATGGCAGCGCTATTACATGTATATCAGTATGCTTCAGCGCTGCGGTGACAGCGCTATTACATGTTTATCAGTGTATTTCACCAGCCTCTCCCTTGGCGGATCTGTAACTACATAATGGTCCCTGCAGACTCCTTGCCGGCCCTGGGGATGAGGAGAGCTTCCCTGGCGGGGGCGCAAACCACACATTGGGGTCACTGCGCTTCCCGCCCTGGGGGGAAGCATGGGCACAGCGCCAGAAACCCCTGAGGGTCCCTGTGGCGCCTTGGCTGGTGAGTACTCCACACAATTTTTATTATAATTATGTGTGAGTGCTTTAGCGTCAGAATGAGCAGCGCTATTACATGTATATCAGTATGCTTCAGCGCTGCGGTGACAGCGCTATTACTTGTATGTCAGTATGCTTCAGCGCTGCTGTGACAGCGCTGTTACATGTAATGTCAGTATGCTTCAGCGCTGCTGTGACAGCGCTACTACATGTAATGTCAGTATGCTTCAGCGCTGCTGTGACAGCGCTACTACATGTAATGTCAGTATGCTTCA
This sequence comes from Oophaga sylvatica, assembly GCA_033576555.1. Classification (NCBI taxonomy): domain Eukaryota; kingdom Metazoa; phylum Chordata; class Amphibia; order Anura; family Dendrobatidae; genus Oophaga; species Oophaga sylvatica. The sequence goes on from JARQOD010000007.1 coordinate 125,229,069, forward strand.
GCGCTGCTGTGACAGCGCTACTACATGTATGTCAGTATGCTTCAGCGCTGCTGTGACAGCGCTACTACATGTAATGTCAGTATGCTTCAGCGCTGCTGTGACAGCGCTACTACATGTAATGTCAGTATGCTTCAGCGCTGCTGTGACAGCGCTGTTACATGTAGATGTGGTGATTTTTTGTCCGCAGGCAGATACCTGCAGGACAGAGAGGGAGCAGGAGCGAGGGAGTTCGCGCTCAATATTTGAGCTGGCGGGGGGCGTGGCCTAACTATTCCCGGTCTTCTGAGCAGGAAGACGCGCGCTCTGGCGTTTCTCCTGCGACTCCCTCACTGTGGCGGCCATTACACAGGCTCCTGGGCTCCTCAGACCGCTCCTCTCCTCATAAGACACCACGGCCAGCTGGGTGAGTGCTGATTCCTCACCCTGCAGCGCAGCGATCGCTATCCTGCAGCTGCAGTCTCATTAGAGACATAAAATTGGCTGGGGCTCACAAACATATATATTGTGGTGAGTTTGCAATATTAACCCCTCTGAGGGTTATTTCTACCAGCTAAATTTTTTGACTGAATACCGCTGGGGTAACCCTGCCTGGTGGAGCGTTAACCCTTCAGCGTATATAAAAAAAAAAAAACGCATAGTTTTTGCTGGTATTACCGCTTTGACCTGCTCATACAGGTGAGACATGTCTGAACAGAGTTCAGATGCCGCGGACCATGTCCCAGTGCCATTACGGCAATCAGATACGCAGACCTCCACAGCGTCTAGCGCTGCGGTCGACAGCGGTGAAAAATTGAACGATATCGCTCGATCGATCAACAACTTGTCTGACCTTTTAGGTCAATATGTGTCTGCTAATTCCTCTCAGAGGAAACGACGCAGGCCGTTACCGGCCTCTACAACGGAGCGAGTCAGATGTATCTGATATTGGGCAGAGTTCCCCTTTAAATTCGGATGGAGAAATATCCGATTCAGATGCGGACGAGCCGCAGGGGCGTTCCTCTATGGCGAAGCGTACGGAGGCATTAATTGAAGCCATGAGAGATATATTACAGTTACCGGAGGAGGTAACTAGTCGTCCTGGTAAATCAGCACGCATGTTCCAGGAGTCCCGTGCTTCGCGTACAACATTGCCAGCTCTGGATGAGCTTAATAGTGTAATAGAGGAGGAACGCCTATGTCCAGATAAGCGTTTTCATGGAACGCATTTCTTGGATACACTTTATCCTTGCTCTGCGGAGTTAAAGGCTAATTGGACTTCTGCTCCTGAAGTGGATGTGTCCTTATCTCAGCTTAGTAAATCCTCACTACTCCCTATTAAGGGAAAAGCGAGCTTACAGGAGCCTTTGGATAGAAAAACAGAATTGGCGGCAAAAGCAAGCTATGAGGCTGCGGGTCATGGATTCCGAGCAGTGCTAGGATCCATGTGTGCTGCTAGAGCTTCTCTAGGCTGGTTGGCACGTCTGAAGACGGAGTTGCAAAATGACTCTCCGTTATCTGAGATACGGGAAACTTGTGAATGGTTAGAAACGGCAGCCTGTTATATCTTTGATGCCGGTCTGGATACGGCATCTCTGCTGGCCAAAGCGCAAGCTTCAGCGGTCACAGTCAGAAGAGCTTTATGGCTCAGACAGTGGGCCGGGACGCAGTTTCCAAACAAGGGTTGTTGGCCTTACCTTACAAGGGTGGCCATCTTTTTGGATCCGACCTCACAGAGCTGATTTCCAAGGCTAAGGCGAAGGAATCAGCATTACCACAGCGTAGGGCCATGGCCTCGGTGTCCAGTAAGCCTGGTGTCTATAGTGGTCGGCGGTCCTTTCGGAGTCGAGGACGATCTAGTCACTCCTCGTGGGGATCGGTCGTCCTTCCTTCTCAGGAAAGAAATCCTCTCAGAAAACTCGTACTCCCTGGAAGCAGAGTTTCCGCCAGGACAAGCGGGAACTTGACAAGAAGCCCGCAAAGTCGAATTGACGCCAGGGGTCCACTCGAGGATTCTCGAGTGGGGGGTCGCCTGCTTCTTTTCAAGGCGACTTGGATGGCTCGCGTTCCAGATTCCTGGGCAACGCGGATAGTGTCGGCAGGCTATTTCATAGAGTTTGCTTCTCGACCCCCAAATGTTTTTTGTCAGTCTCGCGTTCCGTCGGAACCCGAGCTTGTTGTCGCTCTACAGCGAGAGGTCGAATCTCTGCTACAAAAGGGTGTAGTGATACCGGTTCCGTCAGAGGACCGAGGAAAAGGTTTTTATTCCAACCTTTTTATAGTTCCCAAAAAGGAGAACAAATTTCGCCCGATTCTGGATCTCAAGCGATTAAACCGGCATGTCCATGCCCGGAAATTTCGCATGGAGTCGCTTCGCTCCGTTGTGGCAGCTCTGTCACAGAACGATTTTCTGGTGTCAATCGACATTCGCGACGCCTATTTGCATATTCCCATCGGAAAGGCTCATCAGCGCTTTCTTCGATTTGCCATAGGTCAGAATCATTACCAGTTCGTGGCTCTGCCGTTCGGCTTAGCCTCAGCGCCAAGGGTCTTTACAAAAATTCTGGCGCCCCTCATGGCAATCCTTCGAAGACAGGGGATTACGATTCTCCCTTATCTGGACGATCTTTTGATCGTGGCTTCCTCGGAGGAGGAGGCGTTGACGGCTCGGGATTTGTCTCTTCAGTTTCTGAAGGACTTCGGTTGGCTGGTCAATTGGGAGAAGTCGTCCCTGGAACCATCAAGGACAATCCTCTTTTTGGGAATGCATCTCGACACGTTTCGGTCGGTAGTTTCCCTACCACCAGTCAAACAGTCATGTCTTCTTCGACATGTACAGATTATGAAATCCTCAACGGCAATGTCCCTTCGGAAGTGTATGCGTCTTCTGGGACTCATGGTGGCGTCCATGGAGGCAATTCCTTTTGCCCAGTTCCATTCCAGGACTCTCCAAAGGTTCATCTTGAGTCGATGGAACCAGTCGCAATCGCTGGATTGCAGTGTCACCATTTCTCGCGCGGTGCGGGATTCTCTAGAATGGTGGTTACGTCCAGGGGCATTCTCCCTGGGGAAGTCTTTCCTCCCTCCGAAGTGGTCAGTCATAACCACCGATGCCAGCCTGACGGGCTGGGGGGGTGTTTGGAACAATCTCTGGATTCAGGGGGTATGGTCATCGGAAGAGTCTGTTCTTCCGATCAACATCCTGGAATTGAGGGCGATTTTCCTTTGCCTCCAACATTGGACGGTCCCTTTGAGCGGTCTGCCAGTCCGAGTGCAGACAGACAATGCGACGGCTGTCGCGTATATCAATCACCAAGGGGGGACAAGGAGTTCCAGACTCATGGTAGAGGTGTCCCGAATTTTGATTTGGGCAGAGGCCAGTGTACCAGCCATTTCGGCGATTCACATTCCAGGGGTTCAGAATATTACAGCGGACTTTCTCAGTCGCAGAAGGTTGGATCCCGGGGAATGGAGTCTCCACCCGGAAGTTTTTGCACTCCTGTGCTCTCGCTGGGGAACCCCACAAGTGGATTTGATGGCATCCAGGTCCAATGCCAAGTTACCGACATTCATGTCCAGGTGCAAGGACCCGAAGGCTGTGGCGGTGGATGCTCTAGTGGCTCAGTGGGATCAGTTCGAGCTGATCTATGTATTCCCGCCGATATCCTTACTTCCTCTAGTACTGCGTCGGATCAGACTAGAGAGAATTCCAGCTATTTTGATAGCTCCAGACTGGCCAAGAAGGGTGTGGTTCTCGACAATAATGTCGCTGTTGGCGGCACCTCCTTTCCCACTCCCTCTTCAACCGGACTTGTTGACTCAGGGGCCCGTTTGTCATCCGGACTTGATGTCCCTGCGTTTGACGGCGTGGCTCTTGAGACCGAAATCTTGACCCGTAGAGGTTTCTCAGCCGAGGTCATTGCTACCCTTCGTGCTGCAAGAAGTCCGGCTACTACTAGGATTTACCACAAAATTTGGGAAACCTTCTTTTCGTGGTGTTTGGGGTCTTCTCGGAACCCGAGAAAATTTTCCATTCCCAACCTGTTGGCTTTTCTGCAGCATGGGCTAGACAAGGGTTTGGCAGTCAGCACCCTGAAAGGTCAGATTTCTGCTCTGTCCTTATTGTTCCGGAGAACCATTGCTTCAAATAGAGACGTGCTCTCCTTTTTCCGAGGTATATCTCGTAAGTTCCCGCCGCGGAAGGCTCCCGTGTCTCCTTGGCGGCTCAACCTTGTTTTGGAGGCTCTTCAGCATAAACCTTTTGAGCCTATGGTTTCTGCTAGCCTTTCTTTACTTTCTTGGAAGGTGGCTTTTCTTGTTGCAGTCACTTCCTTGAGGAGAGTTTCTGAGTTGGCAGCTCTTTCTTGTTCGCCTCCTTTTCTGGAGTTTTTTCCGGATCGTGTAGTGCTTCGCACTCGGGGTGATTTTTTGCCTAAAGTGGTGTCACAATTTCATGTCAACCAGGATATTGTGTTGCCTTCTTTCTGCCCGGATCCGAAGAATGTGAAAGAGCGAGCTTTACACACATTGGATTTAGTGCGGGCCTTGAAGTTTTATCTATCTATTACTCAAGGTTTTCGTAAGACGGACTCCCTATTTGTGGTTCCAGTCGGTAGTCGGCGTGGTCAACGAGCTTCCAAGGTTTCTATAGCTCGTTGGATTCGGTCAGCTATATTGGAAGCTTACCGTCTTCAGGGTGAATCTTGCCCGATTAAGATTCAAGCCCATTCCACGAGGGCTGTGGCTTCATCGTGGGCTTTTCACCAAGGTGCTTCGGCAGTGCAGCTCTGCCGGGCGGCAACTTGGCGCTCTGTCCACACGTTTACAAAGTTTTATAAAGTGGACGTCAGTGCTTCCGCTGATGCAGCCCTCAGACGTAGGGTCCTGCAGGCGGCTGTAGTTTAAAGTTCTAGATGAACTTGTGTTTAGCGCTGGTTGCGCTTTTTTTGTTAAGGTTGTTGGGTTTCTGCCTTTTGTTGGTTTTTCCCACCCTTATTTTTGAACTGCTTTGGGACGTCCCATCAGTAATGAATACTGTGGCTCTCTTCCTTCCATCTGCAGCTGAAACACGGATTTTGGTAAGAACTTACCTGTAAAATCCTTTTCAGCGAAGGAAGGAAGAGAGACACAGCACCCTCCCAAGGCAGAAGTGTGTTGATGTTTTCAGATGCAGCGCGACCCTTATCTGATAGCGATTATCTGGGCTGAGGTCAGCGCGCTAAGGCTCTGTTCCAGCATCGCCAGCTCATCGCAGTAGTCAGGTTCCGTGAGTAGTACCTGGAACTCTGTGGTTTTTGGCTTTCTTTGCATGCATAACCTGTATCCTTGTGTTTTTTCTCTGAAGTTCCTTCAGAAGGGGTTATGTTGCTCCGCTGGTGATCTTGGCTCTTTTCCTAAAAGCTTTGGTACGACTGGAGCTGAGTAGGAGGAGCCCGAGCTGGAGGGGCCAGCCAGTCAGCACTCTTTTGATCTGAGGTAACATCCTGATCTGGGGCTCCGCCTACCCATCAGTAATGAATACTGTGTCTCTCTTCCTTCCTTCGCTGAAAAGGATTTTTCAGGTAAGTTCTTACCAAAATCCGTGTTTTATGGGCTGCAGAACTCTGAATGCTGAGCTCTGTATATAACACATCCACACCCCTGATTGTCAACTTTTGTACAGAGAGCAGCCAATCAGTGTTAGGGGCGGGGTTACACAGAGCAGATGACTTGAACGCACAGGACAACTAGTCCTCTCCTGCTGACAAAACAGTGATTTTATGAATAATACACAAAATCAGCTCAGTAAGTGACATCGCTGGAATCAGGGTCTCTGTCTCTACAGTATGCTGCTCTGCAAAAACTTGGTGACAGATTCCCTTTAAGAGGCGTGCCATAAACGCTGGTATTAATACATTTTCCTTTCCAGAACGGTCAATGGTAATAAAATACCTGCCGCCGGGATTTGAAGCATTTTGTGACCAGCACTGACCTCTTGGCTCTAGAAAATAATAAAAATGAGTGAGACATGAAGCGCATCCCACCTGGTTGCTCAGATTGCTAGGAACGTGGACATAAGAAAAAGGCATAATGAAGATGGGGGGGAAAAAAAGTAATAGAATGACCTGTGAACCTAAAATAGGAAGTGGCTGGCAACACCGGAGCCGCTAATGGCGCAGAGCTGGTGCTATAGAGATTATGAGCCTCCCGCTCCAGATCATTCTACACTCGGACACTCATCATAAAATAACCAAAGCCTCTGCGGCCGATTTATTCCCATTATTATACAGCACCGATGGTAGAACATTCTGTACATTAAATATGGAAGAAAAATGCTTGCGACTGTTCAATGCGGTCAGCGCTTTATCCCCATCACACCGAATCCTGGTAGAGGTCCACTGCTGCGAAAAAGAAAGAGAAGTATCACACTATGGAGGCCAGGGGGCGAATAACTACAGGTAGATATATACAGTCTGTTTTCATTAACTGTGCGCCCTCCACTTTACACCAAAGATCCAGCTTATTGCCAGTTTTATTTTTATAGAATTGTCACGTAAAGGGGTTGTCTGGCCTTGGGGGTACAAGTCTGCAGTCACTCTATGTGCGCCTGTAGACTTGTAAATCCTCGAAGCGCGCACAGTGCACGCTGTCAGGACTCATTGCAGGCGCTCTACTATACAATGATTTCATTCCTATGTGTTGTATCATTGCACATAAAATAATCCTAAGTCTATAGAACAGCTCCCCTAGTAGCTGGGCTTTGCTTAGCGAACTTCATTGTGTAGGGCTGACTGCATACAATCTTTGGAGGAAGGGTTAACTTAAAGGAGTATTGAGGAATATTCAGATCTCATATTTATGGCATAAGTGTCTAATAGGTGCAGATCCCACCCAGGGTCAGTGTAGCCACCCGCCACAACAAAGGCAACTGGGGGGCCCCTGGACGAACGGGGCACTCACCATTGGGACCGGCAGGTGAGGGGCTCGCCGATGCCAGCAAATACTTCAGCTGGATGTTTTTCCTCGGGCGCACATTCAGCTTTAGTGTACTGCAGCGCACAGGCAATGCCCTCTGGCTGGCCAGCAGGGGGGAGCATTTTTTTTTTTTTTTAGCTTAGTGAGTACATAGTGGCCATACTACTACACGGAGGACTATGGGCTGTGCGTTATACTACACGGAGGACCGCGGGCTGTGCGTTACGCTACACAGAGGACCGCGGGCCGGGCGTTACGCTACACGGAGGACCGCGGGCCGGGCGTTACGCTACACGGAGGACCGCGGGCCGGGCGTTACGCTACACGGAGGACCGCGGGCCGGGCGTTACGCTACACGGAGGACCGCGGGCCGGGCGTTACGCTACACGGAGGACCGCGGGCCGGGCGTTACGCTACACGGAGGACCGCGCGCCGGGCGTTACGCTACACGGAGGACCGCGGGCCGGGCGTTACGCTACACGGAGGACTATGGGCTGTGCGTTACGCTACACGGAGGACCGCGGGCTGGGCGTTACGCTACACGGAGGACCGCGGGCCGGGCGTTACGCTACACGGAGGACCGCGGGCCGGGCGTTACGCTACACGGAGGACCGCGGGCCGGGCGTTACGCTACACGGAGGACCGCGGGCCGGGCGTTACGCTACACGGAGGACCGCGGGCCGGGCGTTACGCTACACGGAGGACCGCGGGCCGGGCGTTACGCTACACGGAGGACCGCGGGCTGGGCGTTACGCTACACGGAGGACCGCGGGCCGGGCGTTACGCTACACAGATGACATTGTAGTAGTGAAGTCTCTGGCATTGTACTACACCCATATTTCTTATCTGTGAATCATGATTCGTGGTATGTGTTAAAGGGGCCTTGACACTCTTGCCTGGGTCCCATGAAAACCTGGAGTCGGCCCTGATATCACCTATCGGATCTGCATTGATTTTGAAATGCATGCACCTCTGCAATATAGTTGACCAGAGACCCCATTCTCAAAATAAACGTGGCTCCTTCCTCTGGGATAAATGGGGTCGCCTGCCTCCTTGCAGTTGCGCATCCGTGGCTCTATCCCTACACTTAAATGGAGGAAGTGAATAGAGAGTGCTCCATTGACCATTATTAAGATAAGTGCCAGTCCTAGAGGTGGGACCCACACTGGTCAGATACTTATGCCAGAAAGGTCAGAGAACAGAATACCTCTTTAAACCTATTACCTGCCCCATACCTTTTTCCAATAATTTGTAATTCTGAAGGCAGAGGCTGTAGCATCGCGATCACAGCTCGCTGAATCTATAATATAATGCTGGGAGCGTCACTCTGTCTGAAGTCTTTATAGACTGCGCAAGCGCGACGCGCCTGCGCAGTCTGGCTCCAGACAGAAGACGGCATCCAGCGGTGAGGATTGTGTATGGCGCCGGAGATCGCGGTATGCGTAGACACTGAATGCATACCGCGATCTCCGGCGCCATACTTACCTGACCAAGAGGAGCGTTGCTGCGGCGACTTCTCTGTCCGGAGACCGGGGCAGCAGTGCGGCGTAGGAATCGCGCATAGCGCTATCCGGCGCCATTTTACTGAAGACACATTTGCAGTGTGTCTTCAGCAATATGGCGCCGGACAGCACGGTATGGGCATGCGCGTACTCCGGCGCCACACTCCCTCCACCTCCAGCAGAACAGGACAGCGCTGGAGCACATGGAAGAAAGGTGAGTATAAGTGTTTGTCTGTTTTTTTTTTTGTAGGTGTGCAGTTAAATAGGGGTGAGGTGGACCATACATATCAGGATAGGGGGGCGGTGAGAGGTAGCATGCATACCAGGATTGGGGGTGAGGGCACCATGCATTCCAGGATTGGGGGGGACCATGCATTCCAGGATTGGGGGAGGACCATGCATTCCAGGATTGGGGGGGGGGGAACCATGCATACCAGGATTAGGGGGTGAGATCAACATGCATTCCAGGATTGGTGGGTGAGGGGGACCATGCATACCAGGATTGGGGGGTGAGGGACCATGCATTCCAGGATTGGGGGGACCATGCATACCAGAATTGGGGGTGAGGGGGACCATGCATTCCAGAATTGGGGGGTGAGGGGACCATGCATTCCAGGATTGGGGAGTGAGGGGGACCATGCATACCAGGATTGGGGGGTGAGGGGACCATGCATTCCAGGATTGGAGGGGATGGGACCATGCATACCAGGATTGAGGGGTGAGGGGACCATGCATACCAGGATTGGGGTGAGGGAACCATGAATATAAGGATATGGATGAGCAGGTACCATGCATATCCGGATAGGGATGAGGGGGTACCATGCATACCAGGATTGGGGGGTAAGGGGACCATACATACCAGGATGAGGAATGGGGTGCCATGCATACCAGGATTGGGTGGGGGTGAGGGGACCATGCATACCAGGATAGGAGGGGGGCAGCACATACCAGGATGGGAGACCATATACCAATAAAAATGCTTGCCACCCAGGTGTAGAACGGGTTCATAGCTAGTAGCTTATATCCAGCGATCTCCTCCTCCCACACACCGCTCCTTATTACCCATCTTAATGACACTTCCCAGCTTCTGATTCTAGAGTCTGAGAGGAACAAGCCCCAGATTAGGTACCCATTGTTTCCAGGGAAGACGATGACGCACAGGGTGTTTTCTAGGAGGCTCTCGTACAGCTGGAGAATTCTCCGGTCCAGATCCCTAATAATCTCTGTATAATCATCCTATAAAAAAGAAGACAATGTGAAAAAAAAATCTACATCTGATGTTTCTAAATTGTTGGTTTAGTTATCCAAAATTCCAAAGCAATATTGTTGCTGATGAATGCACAGATAGTACTGCCTTCCTCTCTATAAAATGATATAGATACTAAGATTACATCCTCCATGTCAGTAATGTATACTGCCTCCCTCTGTTCTCTTGTAATTGACTTGGGCACAGATAGTGCTATCTCCTAGTTAATAATGCAGGCACAGACAGTACTTTATCAGAGCTGCAGTTCTTTTGGTATGTTTTCCCATTAAACTTCTCTATGTCTAATCTTCTCTCATAATGCTATGACCAGTAACACGGACTGATGGGTAGGACAATTCCCACATAAGACCAGACAAGCGCTTCTTACCCGAGACCCAATTTGTTGATCAGTGAGTGGAGGAAGACGGCACATGGCCGCTTGTAGCCAGCGATGGAAGTGGCAGGAGGTAACGGCTTTCATGCTCCTCAGTCCTCCGTGTGCCTGTATATGTCGTACAGCTGCGGCAGCGGCATCCGGGCTGTGAAATCCTGCAACGAGTACAGCACATTCAGCCCGATATGTGCAGAAAATCCAAAATGTCATGTGCATTGGTGGTCACTAGTGATGAGCGTGCGTCCTCCGATGCTATCCAAGTGACTGCGGCGTGCTCCAACAATATATTCGAGTCCCCGCGGCTCCATGTCTCGTGGCTGTTCGATGGCCACAACACATGCAGGGATTTCCTGTTTCTTAGGTAATCCCTGCATGTGTTGTGACTGTCGAAAACCGACGAGACATGCAGCCGTGGGGACTCGAACATAATTTTTGAGCACGCCAAAGTCACTCTGTTAGCACCCGAGCATGCTCAGGTAACACCTTACCCCAGCACATTTGCTCATCACTAGTGGCCCCCGATGATCAAAAACTTCTCATATGGATGGGAGAAAATATTCCATTTTAGGACAAGTCGCCATATAGAAGAAGCAGGTAGTAATCACAATCACCTAAATCGCCGACCCGGGATACACCGGTGCCACAGAGCGCCGATTACCCCCCGCTGTTATTAGGTTATCCGTACTGCAAAAAAGGACAGGTCCGCTCTCAGACAGGAGTGTTTGTCACAAACTTACATTCCCAAGGAATATAAATTGCAGAACGACTTTTCATTGAGCTCCGCATTGTGCCACTCCTCTGTTATTCCTCTTGGAAATAAAAATAAAAACTCTGTGTTACCCTTCCTTTACTCAAGAGTGTTTCCACGTACAGCCGGATGCAGTCCACGCCGATTGGAAAATATAAGGTTCTGTAGGGATCTACCAGTTTGTCAAGGGGATGGATCACACACAGTTTCCAATGTATTCATTTCCAGGAAGAATACCCGAGGAATAGCACAAAGCAAAGTCCTTCAAAAAGATGCCCCAGAATTATTATTTTGCATGGAATATATTTACTACACGAGTAAATTCTGTATTTCAGGTATAAGTATCTACATTACATACGTAGGTAACAGTATTTTGCTTGCCGTCGGCTATTTGGATTTGTTGGCACAAATATAGATTTGATTTCCTTAAAATTATTAAATTGATTTTGAAGAAATTCCTCCGTCAAGGGGTTCGCAAACCCGGAGACGTAGATTGTGTTTTCATTTTCTGGATCTTCTCCCATCTCCTTAAAAAAGTCTTCATATTCGAGGGTCCTCCCCGAGATCATCCTCTGCACCTAATCAGCGGGAAGAGAGACACAAGTCAGCGGAAAGACCCTGGAGGTCCCGGCCAGGGGTCAGAGGCTTCGCCGAGTCTCCAGAGACGCCTCTACTGCTGCTTACCTTTATAGGATTCCCATCAATGCATGAACCGTTGAGAAGCTCTACGGCGAGTTGTGCAGCTTCTGGGACAGCGTACTTGATGCAGACATATGCCTAGGCAGGATAAGACTGATGTCAGTATGGGGCAATGATTAGTGATGAGAGAAAGTACTGTGATGAGGTGTTATCTGAGCATGCTCGGGTGCTAACTGAGTGTCTTCGGCGTGCTCGAATATTATGATCGAGTCCCAGCGGCTGCATGTCTAGCAATTGTTCAACAGCCGCAACACATGCAGGGATTTCTTGTTTGTTAGCACTCACCGGATGAGTACCTGATACAGCGTTAAGTGAGAGAATAGGACCGCAGCTCCCAAAATGTATTTTCACAGATCTCAGGCACACACCGTTCCCGAAGGGCCCGGCGAATACAGTCATCATTTCTCCAAACTTGCAGGTTACCTTGATGAAAACAAACACATAATAAGATGGCAGCACAGTGATGTGGGAGTGGCTGGTGCCAATGTTACCCACCTATGGAAAATCTGAGGATAAAGTGCTTGTCCGACTTCAGGCTACAAGTCTGCAGTCACTATGTGACTGCAGACTGGTGAATCCTCACATCGCGCACACTGCGGTGATGGCGCTGGGAGTGGATGGTCATTATTATTATTATTATTTATTTATATAGCGCCATTAGTTCCATGGTGCTGTACATGAGAAGGGGTTACATACAAAGTTATAGATATCGTTTACAGTAAACAAATTTACAATGACAGACTGGTACAGAGGGGAGAGGACCCTGTCCTTGCGGACTTACATTCTACGGGATAATGGGGAAGAAACAGAAGGTCGGGGGTGCGGCAGCTCTGGTGGTGGCGGCAGCTCTGGTGGTGGCGGCAGCTCTGGTAGTGGTGGCGGCGAGGCGGCAGCTCTGGTGGTGGCAGCGAGGCGGCAGCTCGGGTGGTGGCGGCGAGGTGGCAGCGAGGCAGCAGCTCGGGTGGTGGCGGCGAGGCGGAATGGTTATTGCAGGCTGTAGGCTTTCCTGAAGAGATGGGTTTTCAGGTTCCGTTTGAAGGATCCAAGGGTGGTGGATAATCGGACATGTTGAGACGAGGAATTCCAGAGGATGGGGGATATTCGGGAGAAATCTTGGAGGCGGTTGTGTGAGGAACGAATAAGTGTGGAGGATAGTAGGAGGTCTTGGGAGGATAGAAGATTACGTGAAGGAAGATATTGGGAGATTAGTTCAGAGATATAGGGAGGGGACAGGTTGTGGACGGCTTTTTAAGTCAGTGTTAGTAGTTTGAACTGGATTCGTTGGGGAATTGGGAGCCAGTGGAGGGATTTGCAGAGTGGAGAAGCAGGGGAGTAGCGAGGGGAGAGGAGGATTAGTCGGGCAGCAGAGTTGAGGACAGACTGGAGTGATGCAAGAGAGTTGACGGGGAGGCCACAGAGGAGGATGTTGCAGTAATCGAGGCGGGAGATGATGAGGGCATGCACAAGAGTTTTAGTAGATTGAGGGCTGAGGAAGGGATGGATTCTGGAAATGTTTTTAAGTTGGAGGCGACAGGAGGTGGAAAGAGTTTGGATGTGTGGTTTGAAGGACAGGGCAGAGTCGAGAGTTACTCCGAGGCAGCGGATTTCAGGTGCAGGAGAGATCGTGATGCCATTTACCATAATAGATAGATCGGGTAGGGAAGATACATGAGATGGAGTATGCGATTTGCATACTTCAGGCCACATGCCGACTAGACTTGTCCGGCCTCACTTCATATGCTTGTATTGAGCGAGGCTGGGCCCATCTAGTCGGCATGTGACCGTTTGTAGGCAAGTCACATACTTGCAATCGCGAGCCCAATGCTTCGGATAATCCTCACAGTGCGCACGGTGACTGCAGACCTGTAACCTAAGGCCGGACAACCCCTCTAAATGGGCACTGATCTTTCTGCTGAGTTTTTGGACAGGAAATGTAGGAGGAACTGCACATTTTTAAAGAGGATTTAGAAAAGTTCCGCCTAGTTCTGGCTCCAAAAACTCACCCTTAGTGCTCTTTCACACATCCGTGTAATTCAGTCTGATGTCGGATCACAATGACCGGAGTGGCCGTCCAACTCCTGAGCGGGACTGCTTCATATATCTCTATGGTCGGGATATGGGCGGCCAGTCCGTGCATTGTGATCAGACATCGGACTGAATTGCACGGACACTTGTCTGCTATTCCATAAACAGCGCCACTCCTGCCTTTGGACTGTGCCTGGTATTGCAGCTCAGTCAATTCCACGTAAATGGGGATACGTTACGGTACCTGATGTTTTTTTTTTCCTAATCCTGGGAAACGTCTTTGAATGCAATTTACGGGTTTCTACTTCCGCGTCACAGACCTCTACATGACGGCGGTATTGCCCGACACGGCAGATTCTCTCTAAATACATTTCGGGTGGGAATCCTCAGCCAGTTTGAGCCATTAAATCTTTTTCTTTGGACATGTTGCAAAATTTTCGCACAATATTTTGCTGTGTTTGGGGTTTTCGATCAGCTACAAAATCTTTCTGAGAAACGAACGCCATGGAGAGAGCGCTTACCTCTTTGGCAGCTGCAAGGACTTTATTGGAAACGCTTCCATGCTGGAAGTTGACGATAGTAACTGGAGACAGGGGCACAACGCTGCTCGCTTTCTCCAGGACCTACAAGGAAAATTGTGTATTACAATGAAATCTGCAGAAACAGGGGCGTTCCAGATAGTCAGCATCACACTAAGGAATCACCATCTGTGCACAACTATGGTATAAGGAGGCGCCATTGCGCCATCTTATTGGTAAAGACTCTGCTGAAACATGGACATGGCCACATTCATGATTGACTACGAGGGTCTTCAAAGCCAAGGTTCTGGGGAATGAGGCGGGTCCTAGCGGTTGATACCCAGCTATTGGGAGATTATTACCTATCCAAGGACAGGGTATAACTTTAATCATTTGGTTAAACTTTCTAAATGCATGTACTGTGTGCTAAAAATAATTTTTGCATTTGGAGCTCATCTAAAAATTTTCATTGTTTTGCTTTCACAGGCTCTTTATTACACTTTGCCATTCCTAGCTGCAGAACGAGTTAACTGAGAATCAGTCAGTGAGCTGGTTTTAAATGAGTACTTTGTAAACCATGCCTGTCTTTTTCAAAACTCCATTGTGCCGATTTATGACCACAGTCCACATCAATGTTTGGGAGGAGCTCAGAACAAGACAGATAAAAAGGGGTTACAAAAGCCCCGAATAGAACGAGCTTACTGACAGATTCTCAGTTAACTCATTCAGCAGGGAAACAAAGAGCCCCTGTAAAAGTCAAAGGGGCAAATAATTTTATTGAAACACAATTGCAAAAATTATTTTTTAGTCCAAAACACATGCAAGTAAGTGGAAAATAAAACTGTCCCTGAAGGTGTCAACGGTGCAGCAAGCGTCTTAATTCTCACCTCTGCATTTGAAGCACATAAAGTCTCAAACTGTCTTGAAGACACAGGGTTTCTCAATCTCTCTCTTGACACATAAGTAATCTTCTTGCCCGCCTTTTCAAGCTCTTCCAGAAAACTGTAAAATGGAATTAAAAAAAAAAATATAAAATAGCAGATTTTTGGTACGCAGCGTAAAATCAGTTTCTTATAGCCTTCACTGGGGGACAAAAAACCATGGTATAGTCTGCTGCCACCTAGAGGCTGACACTGTTATTGCATTTAAATAAAATTGGCTCCTCCCCGGCAGACTGTACCTCGCCTGCTGGAGTCAGGCTTCCTAAATTTTGTAAGAAAGAAGTAGGAGGAGAAAAGAAAAGAATTAAGGCAAGAAGGAACATAACTGTGCACTCAATCGGGCAACCGGTGTCCCCCAATGAAGACTACAAGAAAGATTTTACGGTGAGTACCAAAAATCTACTTTTCTTGTTTGTCTTATTGGGGAATACAGAACTATGGGAGTCCTGAAGCTGTCCTTGGGGTGGGAAATAATTAATTACCACCTAGTCTTCCTCCTACAGTATCTTCCTACCAAGACTTGCATCTGCCGAGGCAAAAGTGTGGACACTGTAAAACGTAGAAAATGTATGTACCGATGCCCTAGTAGCCGCTTTACAGAGCTGCAAAGCCAATGCCTGATGACGAATCTCCCAGGAAGCTCCCACCTCCTGCGTATAGTGTGCCCTAATCCTAAATGGGGCCACACTAGCTTAACCTTAGAAGTCTGGACATTCACAATGGTCGCTTTAGAGGCGGCCTGACCCTTACGAGGGCCCTCTGGCATAATAGACAAGGCGTCAGAACGCCTGAATGAGGCAGTAGCCGATAAATCATATCTTATGGCGCTAACGACATCCAACCTGTGCAGCGTCTTCTCAATAGGATGAGATTGTGCCGGACAAAAGGAAGGTAAAGGAATATCTTCATTAAGGGAAAACTCTAAACCACCTTCGGGGAAAAAGATGGAACTGGACTTAACACTACCTTATCCTGATAAAGAGGAAAGGGCGCGACAAGACGGAGCCGCAAGGTCAGAGACCCTCCTCAAAGCCATTACATCCATGAGGAAAGCTACCTTACAAGAAAGAAAAAGTGCAGGCTCAAAATGGAGAAAACAGCAGATCCTAAGGATCTAAGGGGAGTCCGATAGGGTGGCCTAACGTGTGCCACCCCCTGGAGAAAAGTCTTAAATTGGGGTTCAGATGCCAAAGCCCTCTGAAACACTCCAATCCGGACTGTGAGAAGGAGAACAGAACTGGCAAGAAAAAAAAGACATTAATGAAGTACTGGTAGGCTCACACCAACGAAAATAAGCCCTCCAAGTGTGACGGTTGACTCGCAATGAGGATGGCTTCCGGGCTCTAGTCATAGTCTGGATGACTGATTCAGACAGACCTGTTATCCTGAAAATCACAAATTCAACAGCCATGCTGTCAAATTCCACAACCGACATTAGGATGGAAGAACTGACCCTGGGACAGAAGGTCCGGGTGGTTCAGAAGAGACCATGGGACAACCACCAGGAGATCGACCACATCCGAATACCAGGCGCTTTGAGGCCAATCTGGAGCAATGAGAATGACTGGAATACCCTCTGCGTCGTCCTGTGCGGTCGGCGGGCACGTCAAAACGCCACATGCAGACATATTCGCATACAACGCATGTCCCTGCGTACCCAATGTTAAAGATAGGCAAGAAGGACGACGCAGGACGCATGCGGAAGTACGGTATGCCGCCATACGCAGACCAGCCGAACGCAAATGTGATTGTAGCCTTCCACCATGATCCCTATGCAGCTGCTGACTCTACAATGATCTGAAGTAGTTAGGAGGTCCACAATTAGTTAAACGTGTCGTCCGTTTTTGAAAAACTTTTATATTAGGAGAGACCCCACATTAGCAAATCAGAGGATGATCCTCAGTTGGGATCTCCAGCTATAAAACCTGAAAGAGGTTGGGGTCAAGCGTTTTATTCCCCCACAGTGCCTTCGCAGGGAGCATTACATGAAGCCTATAGAAAACAACAGGCTGCCCCCCATGATTGAGGCAGGCCGGGTCCTCCGTTGACGCAGCTCTTACCTGGGTCCTTCTGGTGGCAGGGGATGAAGCATCCCATTTGGTTTAAGCTCAGAGGACTTTGTATCGTCCGGTGTACTATGCAGGTAGTTAGTCTTTAGAAAAATATCCTCCAAATTCATATCTGCAACCTAGAAAAGAAATAGGAATTAAGTAAATAATGAATAGGGACACACGCTGCACTGTAAAGTATGGTGGCTCAGTGGTTAGCATCACAGCGCTGGGGTCCTGGGCTCAAATCCCACCAAGGAGTTTGTATGTTCTCCCCATGTTTGGGGAGTTTTCTCCCGATCTCCAGTTTCCTTTCACACTCTAAAGACATACCGATTAGGAACTTAGATTGTGAGCCCCAATGGGGACAGGGATGATAATGTCTGTAAGGCGCTGTGGAATTAATGGCGTTATATAAGTGAGGAAAATAAGTAAAGACACTCGCCTTTTCTGGCCCATTCTGAATAAAATACTGAGCCAAGTTCAGAGCGGCCGCTGCATCTTCTGAGGGGTCGTGGCCAACAGCGTCTCCACATTGAATCTCCCTCCTACAATAACAACACATTATCTATGGTGCTACCTTGGTACTGCCATCGTTACAAGGACTCATCAGAATTAAGCCATGTTCACACAGTCAGTATTTGGTGACTTTTTTACCTCAGTGTCTGTAAGACAAAACCAGGAGTGGGTGATAAATACAGAATTGGTGACGTGTTTCTATTAGGCCATGTTCATACAGACAGTGTTTGGTGAGTTTTTTACCTCAGTATTTGTAAACCAAAACCAGGAGTGGGTGATAAATACAGAAGTGGTGACATGTTTCTATTAGGCCACGTTCACATGTTGAGTATTTGGTCAGTATTTTACCTCAGAATTTGTAAACCAAAACCAGGATTGGAACAATCAAAGGAAAAGTATAATAGAAACACGTCCCCACTTCCGTATTTATCACCCACTCCTGGTTTTGGCTTACAAATACTGAGGTAAAAAACTGACCAAATACTGACCGTGTGCACGTGGCCTAATAGAAACACGTCACCACTTCTGTATTTATCACCCACTAAGGTTTTGGCTTACAAATACTGAGGTAAAAAACTCACCAAATACTGAACATGTGAACGTGCCTAATAGAAACACGTCACCACTTCTGTATTATCACCCACTCCTGGTTTGGATTACAAATACTGAGGTAAAAAACTGACCAAATATTGACCGTCTGAACATGGCCTGACACAGCAAAACTATACACTGACCAGAAGGCCCATTTCCTTCGACACTCTTCCTACAGATAAAAAAAAAAATCTGCTTTTATGAATGTGAAGAATAATTAGAAAAAAAAAAAGTGCATCCAGGTTAAGAAAGTCTCAGCAGCTTCTCTCTGTACTCTGCTTCTTACTCATCTCCCTCTCCATAAACTTCTACAGGCAGCAGCTTCTCATCCATCCCCCACTACATAGACTTCTACAGGCAGCAGCTTCTCATCCATCCCCCACTACATAGACTTCTACAGGCAGCAGCTTCTCATCCATCCCCTACTCCATACACTTCTACAGGCAGCAGAAGTAAATTGATCCCTCAACTAAGACAGAACCGTAGACAGTTTGGACTAGTACTTGAACATGAATGATCAGTATAGGAGGGAAGAAATGACTGATAAGAGGCATTTTTCTGTAACACAAGCCTGACATACACTGTATATGTACAGCCCAAGGAGCTAAGCCTGCACCATAGCCGGAAGATGCCGGCTGCGTTACACAGCCAGCACCTGCCTCTAACAGAAGCTATTGGAGCTGATTCTAATTGCTGATCTTATGCCCTTAAATGCCGCTGTCAATCTCTGACAGTAACATTTATGGCACACAGTCCTGGATGCGCGATATTCCAGGCTTCCATCGGCCCATGCACAACACTTTTGTAGGGTGACAATTGGTTGCCATTGCAATCAGGGACCTGATGAAGTCCTGTTGCCACCATGTTGGCACTCCTGTATAGGACACTTGCGTTACGTCAGTCTTGCTGGACTACAGGGTGCCGAATCCACTAAGAGGCACACGCCATTTAATGAATTTGGAGCATCTTCTGTTTGCGCAGCGCCAGAAATATTACTGCAGTCCCTGAGTTCAGTATCATTCCTGGAATACAAAATGCCGGTATTTTTAATGGATAGTTGGGCGTTGCCACACCCGTCCCAGCGCCTCCAATTTTAGTGAAGCGGATTTAAACTAGTGTAAAAATGCCAAAAGTTTCACAAAATACAGCTAAATGTTTAGACATTTTCAAAGCTTTTCTGCGTACAGGTTTTGGCGTAACGGCTTTGTGGATCGACCAACCTTTGCATTCTGTGGAGTCGGAAGACCAAACCTACTGACTCCTCAATTTCCCTGACTCAGACACCACAACACTGGTCACTACTGAGCATGTACATAAAGTGCAGCACAGATTCATCTCCACGACTCCGACCCCTCAGCACTGCTCACTACGGAGCATGTAACATAAAGTGCAGCACAGATTCATCTCACGACTCCGACCCCCAGCACTGCCTCACTACTGAGCATGAACATAAAGTGCAGCACAGATTCATCTTCACGACTCGACCCCCCAGCACTGCCTCACTACTGAGCATGTACATAAAGTGCAGACAGATTAATCTCCACGACTCCCAGCACGTCACTACTGAGCATGTACATAAAGTGCAGCACAGATTCATCTCCACGACTCACAAGCACTGCCTCACTACTGAGCATGTACATAAAGTGCAGAAACAGATTATCTCCACGACTCGACCCCCAGCACTGCCTCACTACTGAGCATGTACATAAAGTGCAGAACAGATTAATCTCCACGACTCCCCAGCACTGCCTCACTACTGAGCATGTACATAAAGTGCAGTACAGATTCATCTCCACGACTCCACCCCAGCACTGCCTCACTACTGAGCATGTACATAAAGTGCAGAACAGATTCATCTCCACGACTCCCGAGCACTGCCTCACTGCTGATCATGTACATAAAGTGCAGCACAGATTCATCTCCACGACTCCGACCCCCCAGCACTGGTCACTACTGAGCATGTACATAAAGTGCAGCACAGATTCATCTCCACGACTCCGACCCCCAGCCTGTCACTACTGAGCATGTACATAAAGTGCAGCACAGATTCATCTCCACGACTCCCGAGCACTGCCTCACTACTGAGCATGTACATAAAGTGCAGCACAGATTCATCTCCACGACTCCCCAGCACGGCTCACTACTGAGCATGTACATAAAGTGCAGCACAGATTCATCTCCACGACTCCGACTCCCCAGCACTGGTCACTACTGATCATGTACATAAAGTGCAGCACAGATTCATCTCCACGACTCCGACCCCCCAGCACTGGTCACTACTGAGCATGTACATAAAGTGCAGCACAGATTCATCTCCACGACTCCCCAGCACAGGTCACTACTGAGCATGTACATAAAATGCAGCACAGATTCATCTCCACGACTCCGACTCCCCAGCACTGGTCACTACTGAGCATGTACATAAAGTGCAGCACAGATTCATCTCCACGACTCCCCAGCACAGGTCACTACTGAGCATGTACATAAAGTGCAGCACAGATTCATCTCCACGACTCCCGAGCACTGCCTCACTACTGAGCATGTACATAAAGTGCAGCACAGATTCATCTCCACGACTCCGACTCCCCAGCACTGCCTCACTACTGAGCATGTACATAAAGTGCAGCACAGATTTATCTCCACGACTCCGACTCCCCAGCACTGGTCACTACTGAGCATGTACATAAAGTGCAGCACAGATTCATCTCCACGACTCCGACCCCCCAGCACTGGTCACTACTGAGTATGTACATAAAGTGCAGCACAGATTCATCTCAACTAAAAGCCGAGATCCCTAGATCAGGAACAGAACTGACATTTATAATATGTTTCATAACTTTCCAAAATTCTTATGAAAACATTTACAGCACATCCTGCATTGTACTAACATTGTTTCTAGGTTTGGTGTTCATTTGATGTAAGCGACTCTTGGGATCAGCTGTAGCTTATAGTTATATATTCAGTATGTATACATATTAGTCCGTAAATAACCTATGCTTCAAGGTTAAACTCCGTGTCACAATGCATTAGCTAGAACCCAAAAAAAACAGGGGAACATGGAGTACATAAAGCAATAATGAAATTTTATTTAACATTAATAAAAGAACAAATTATTAAAAGATGCCTCATGCCAGACTAAAGGCACAACAACCGACTCACAATCCCTGAACGGTTACATAATTTTTACTACAAGCAATGTGGCCTTTTGGTATAATTAAAGTGGATCTATGCAGATTATTCAACATACAAGTATGTATTACACTATATAGAGGTACATTCATATGATATATAGGATTATATTCAAGTGTATATAAGGGATGTGCATATGAAAGATGTAAACAGGTGCTCAGTGCCTATGTGCATATGTGGACCTGAACTACTGCTGTAAACGTTTTTAACTAGGAAGTCATTGCAACTAACACCTAAGTTAAACCACATGAAAGAAATGCCTTGGGCAATAGATTTTACCAGGGCTGTGAGTCTGAGGCTGTTGTGCCTCTCACCCCAACGTGCGTTTCGCCGATTCTTCTTTCACACCCCCGGAAGAAGAATAGGCGAAACGCGCGTTGGGGGATGTAACCGTTCAGGGATTGTCAGTCGGTTGTTGTGCCTTTAGTCTGGCATTGTTTAATAATTTGTCCTTTAATTGATGTTAAATAAAATTCCGTTATTGCTTTATGTACTCCATGTTCCCCTCTTATTCTTGGGTTCTAGTTAATGCATATGTTCTGTATGATATTAATATAGAAATGTGACATAAGGGCAGACATCCAAACCAAGACATAACAAGCCTGTAGGAAGATAGAACGGAAAGCTTTGTACTTTAGTATCACTTGCGCCAGGAACTTTAATCTAAATCTCCCTCCGTGGCATCGTGCGAAAAGTAGTGACGTGTCAATGACATGTGGATGTATCATCTGGAAGGAAAGGGAAGAAACAATGGTCAGGGACACTCCGCTAACACTAGATATACGAGTGATGCAATGCGTCACACCTAACACTTACCTGCAGCGCTCGCAGGTCATTATTTAACGAGTGACCCACCAAGACGGCATTTGGAGGAAGGAGACCTTTTATTTTTTCCTGGATATCCTTCAATTTTGTTTTTACAGGATGAAGTTTCTTTTTATTAATCCCCGAGAACCTGACCAGACGTAAAGGAAACAAATATAGAAGCTTGCATGATTTACAAGAAAAAAAATGATATCTCCTATGAAAAATAAAACACAAATCTATGTCCATGCTATTAAAGAGGAAGGGTCACCAGATCAAAAGTGGCCATTTTTGGTCTCATTTTATTCCCGCTGCTCCCCTGAATAACCCCACTTTTTTTCCTTAAATCTAGCAAACTGTTACAAAGATATGTGCATTTTTATTTTGTGATCATTTTTATGATCTTTACAAAAGGGCGTGTCTCAGAGCAATTATGCAAAGCTGAGGAAAGACACGCCCCTGAGGATCCTATGAGACACGCCCCCTTAGAAAAGACCATAAAAATAAGGCACATCTGGAACCATACAGGGAATTTGAGGAAAAAAAAACCTCAGGGGAACAGCAGGAGTAAAATATGAGCAAAAGCTGGCCACTTTTGACAGGTCTTCTTTAAGTAATTCCTCCACCCGTCCTTATGAGCCGTAGCATAAGAAAGTCACTTTGCATCAGTCGGCCTCTTCTTGTATTACTTGGATAGCCATTCATATACATAACTGGACGCTATATTTCCTTTACAGAGGGGTCATAGAGGCAGATCATTGGGGCAGCTAAAAGTTGTCATGGTATAACATCACCTTTAATGATGCTGAGAATTAGAAAAATATGGTTGGGCTTTTTTCCTCAGTGTCTATGCCATGTAGCCTCTAGGCCCCAATTACTACAATGGAGCCGAGCAACAGCACCAGACACAATCCCCGGATGTATGGGATGCTGTTTTAAGAACAAAGAAGCCATCTTTTCTTACCCTGTATAACATTTTATCTATAAATTACTAAAAAGTAGGTGAAAAATGAAGGAATAGGAGTGCAGGTCCAGACTACATAAGGTTTGTTTGTAGTCTGTTACCATGGAGATAAATATTCCAAACAATCAAAGCATCACAGTAAAATAATATGTGGACCGGCCCAACATTTTAAGTCCTTGGGTGTTGGCTAGACGGGCCATTTGTGATAAAACTATGCAGACAATTCATTATTAGAGATGAAAGACAAAATAATGGAAAAACAGAGCGAATACCTGGTCATGTAATTTATGATGGGATTGTCCGGCTTCACCAGTTCATCCATTATACACTGGCCTTGTGCATCCACTAATGACACTCTGGTCAGCTCATTCCCCTTACACGTCATACACTGCAGACAGAGAAATACTGGTGTAAGATATCTATAAAAGTGCTGAATACGAGTCTCTTAAAGCGTCAAAGCTACAAATGATCCCACAAATAAAACAAGCCCCCGTACAGCAATCTGGATGAAAAAAAAAAAGTAAAAAAAAAAAAAAAAGATTTGGATCTTGGAAAAAGAGGAAAAAGTTAATTGCAAAAAACTAAAATTTGCTGCATATTCAAGGGATTAATATACAACTACTCTGATGCGGGTTTTCAAAGTAAGCATGCCAGCATCACCAGGTCCAAGATCTATTTAATAAAGTATACCTTTTGTATTTTGAAAACATGGGGATAGAGGCGCTTTAAATAAGCAAAGCCATACTACAGTCTTTCAATCCTATCAAACCAAGACTGCTGTGTGTAAAAAAAATAAATAAAATATATATCCACCGAAAATAAAGTGTGTACAGGGCTTCCCTAAAAAGGATCAGTCATGTTGTTTTCGGCAAGCCCGATCCTTTGTCCTGCTGCTACATAAGCAGTAGTGATGAGCGAACGTGCTGGGATCAGGTGTTATCTGAGCATGCTCTGGTGCTAACCGAGTGTCTTCAGTGTGCTCGAATACTATGTTCGAGTCCCCGCAGCTGAATGTCTCACCACTGTTCGACAGGTGCAACACATGCAGGGATAGTCTGTTTGTTAGACAATCCCTGCATGTGTTGCGGCTGCTGAACAGGAATTCAAACATATTATTCGAGCACGCCGAAGTCACTCGGTTAGCACCTGAGCATGCTCAGATAACACCTTACCTCAGCACGTTTGCTCATTACTAATAACCAGCTGTCAGTCAATTCTGACAGCGTCTCGTCGCTTTCATGATTAGGGTTATGTATTTTTAGTATGACCAACTTTACTGGCTGCCAGGTCGGCCATACGGTCTGTTATATACGTGCCATTTCACAATCCAGACCATACAGGGGGCTGGTGTCTGTAGGTTCCTCAGTGCAGTTGGTATGAATGTAATTTTCTGTATCCGATGATCCTGCAAATAACAAAAAACATTATATATATATTAAAAATTATATATATATAATATATATATATATATTATATAAAACCACAGCCTTCTCGTGAGCATATTTGGGGGACACAAGAACCATGGGTGTATGCTGGTTACACCCGCCCGCTGGCACCATGCTACTCAGTTTCGCTTAGTGTCACATAGACCCGGGTTTGCCTTCTGAGATCCAGAGTTTGTCTTTCTTGTCCTAATTTTTTTTTTCCTTTTTTTTAGGTTGAGAAAGAGCGGAATGGCCTCTCTGATGCCACAAAAGATCGAGAGCACGGGGCTGAAAAGGCCACACTACCTGTATCCTCTCTGGTCTGAAGGGTAGGACCAAATTCGCTAACGCAGCCCACAATCAGGTGACGAGGCGGACGGTCCTTGCCTCGGTCTCCTGCTAGCCCACCACAGAGAGACACGTTGCTCAGAGCAGAAACGGATGTCAAGGTCCATGCACAGATGGTTCCAGGGACCTCAGAAGATCACCGCTGAAGGACTCCAGCAAAGACGGACCAGGACACTCCACCTTCAGGACAGATGGATATGTCCCACGCGCTTCCAGCATGTCAGCAGCTCCAGCGTGGGGCACCAAAAGAAAACACTTGTGGTCACCGGATCACTCACCAGAATTACTATAGACAAGCTGTTTCCATCTCTCTTCTCCACCTTCCATATCTGTCTAACACTGCAATACGGACACCCACAAGAGAGCTCATGCCACCCATATTCACTACCCAGCCCAAATTCTTTTGCAGGGTTTGTACCAAATGTATAAGTTATATCCTGTCCAGGACAGGGGATAATATACTGATTGCGAAGGTTGAGTGTGTGCTGTACTTTCGTATCTCTGGCTGTCCCATAGACAATGATTGGAGTGGCGCTGCGCATGCTCAACTTCCGCTCCGTTCAGACATGACTCTGCAGATGACTTATAAACTTAGTACAAATCCATTAAGTTAAATTATTGATATTCCCGCAAAATAAAAAAAGGGGGAGCTGAGAAACTTTAGTTTACACTGACCTACAAATGGAAAATCATTTTTCTTCATCTCCTCCTCAGTGAGTAGATACCTGGTCAGGCCATGGATTCTGGTTCCATATTCTTGTTGGATGGTGTCAGGAGAGTTCATGGGTTTTGATCCTGTAATGAAAGGAGACGTCTGATGTGTAAAACCTATAATATGGTATTAGATTTTTATTTCTGGCCATCTGCTTTGAGGCACTTTATCTTTACAAGAATTCATAGTGAGCTGTAACTGCCCTATAAGACAGCAGTATAATACAAGGTGATCCAAGAAGGACGGTGCCAAAGTAAAAAGGAATCTATCGTAGCACTACTGTGATGGTGCACAAGTAGGTTCCCAAGCCAAAAGGTAAAGTGATAAGAAACTTGGCACTCAACTTAGTATAGAAATCCAAAATTTATTGCTGCAGTCAATACAGGAGACGTTTCGGTCCCAATGTGGACCTTCTTCAGTCCGACTGCTACATGAGAGAGATTTAGGTAAGGGCTATATATGCCTGTAGTTAGGAGGAGACCCAGGCGGGGTATATATATCCTTCAATAGGGATAAGGTATTGACCTATGAATTTCAAGGAGGGTAAATCTTGGAAGAAGAAAACCAGACAATCAGTGCTGGTCTGGGTCTCTCTCACACTGACGCGGCGTCTGACAAGCGGTGGACGCCGCATCAGTGTGAGAAAGACCCGGACCAGCACTGATCGTCTGGTTTTCTTCTTCCAAGATTTACCCTCCTTGAAATTCATAGGTCAATACCTTATCCCTATTGAAGGATATATATACCCCGCCTGGGTCTCCTCCTAACTACAGGCATATATAGCCCTTACCTAAATCTCTCTCATGTAGCAGTCGGACTGAAGAAGGTCCACATTGGGACCGAAACGTCTCCTGTATTGACTGCAACAATAAATTTTGGATTTCTGTACTAAGTTGAGTGCCAAGTTTCTTATCACGGTGCCAAAGTAAAGGCCTGGAGTTAAAGGGATTGTCCACAAGTCAGACAACCCCTTCTCAATCACCTATACTCGCGTCTGGTGCCAAAGCCGTTCCAGCAGTGTCGGCCTTGGCTCTCCTGGGACTCACAACATTTTAATATTACGTGATCCCTGTGCTCATTCAGCATCCACTTCACTTTCCCCCTCCTTCAGACAAATCACATATATGGAGGAAGTAAGAGAGAAGCAGCAGAATGAAGGAATTCGAAGCCAATGAGTGTCTATTAGTAATTAGCGAACGTACTGGGATAAGGTGTTATCTGATCATGCTCAGGTAGCAACAGAGTGTCTTCGAATAATGTTTGAGTCCCTGCAGCTGCATGTCTCGCGGCTGATCGACAGCCAATCCTGTTTGTTAGACCATGCCTGCATGTGTTGCAGCTGTCGAACAGCCGCGAGACATCCAGCCGGAACTCGAACATATTTTTCGAGCACACCAAAGAATGCATGCTTAAATATCACCTACTCCCAGCACGATCGCTCATCACTAGTTTTTTATGTCTTGGGAAAAATCCAGGCCACCCAAAGACCACCGATACCTGAATGCTATTTTACTGGAATGTAGGATAGCGGGCACCATGACACCAATGTTGCACTGGCCTCCACCATATCCAGATCTAACACCCAGCGACTTCATCAAGGTCTCATAATATTTGCTCACCCTCGGCCACAGGATCGGAACAACCTGAGACAACATATCGCTGAAAAAGAGGAGTCCATAACAGGCACGTGCTGGGCAGAATTAGAGTACAGCCGAGACATTTGCCGTGTCACCAGTGGAAATCACGGGGAACATCTGCAGTGTATAGATAAAACTTGAATAGTCGTCACAGTAATAAATTTGCGCTATGTTCCCTCGGTTATGATAATTTTGCACCACCCTTTCTGAATCTCCTTACATATAATAACACAGTATTTTTTAGATTAACGGTAATTTTACTGCAGACATATAGGCCGGACAATACCTTCTGGGCCATGATGATCATCCATGTTGTCCTTCTGGTCTGTAACATCCAGATCATTTAACCCAAGAAGAGAAGTTGTAAAATCACTGGTCGGAGGTGGCATGCTGAACCGCTACAGGGGAACCGAACAACAACATGCCATAAATCATTGCAATGAGAAAATCCATTGAAAAAGATCTGTCACTTAACATGTCATTTCTAAACTACCTCTGTTATTCCTCCTTATGAGTAAATTAACAAAATGGGGGTTTTGATTTCCCTTCTGAAAGGGGTGCATCCCACACCGTCACCAATCATTGGACAATGTGACTGTGTAAGTGACTAGGTTAGTAGTCGAGCCACTGCCCATGGGTCTAAGATCTGCAGTAACAGTTATAGACACTGATTTTCCATTATTTCTGTACTTACGTGTCTGAACAATTTCCTGAGAGAATGGAAGTGTGAATAATACTGGTAGAAATGATGCTGAGCGAGATCCTGGAGCACGAGCACCATGACTCCTCGAAGACGCTTCTGATGGTGAAGGGTGCACCAGCTACAAGAAAATGGCATCATTGGGTCAGGAGCCCGATGTATTCATTATATGTGGCTCCCAACCTCCAGCCACTGAGGCTCAGGCCACGCTCCTAGCCGGGCCAATAAACTGCGGTGACCTCCGTCCGGTGAGATCACCGCTAGCTCCATGAGAAAAAGTCTCACGGTGCAGAGGCGAGTTCATTGCACTTCACCGGGAGAATTTCACAAGGGTGAATTTGAACTGCAGTGATCTCGCAGTTCATTGTCCCGGCTGGGAGCATAGCCTCAGTGACTTGCGGGAACCTTGATGATGTCGACGCTGCTCACTGATGCTGCACTCGCAGCAGCTCATTCATCAGTGGTTCTCAGCCTGGACGGTTGCATCTTGGCACCGTCCAGGTTGAAAACTATTTATCCCCAGACATGGATTACGGAGTGGGACAGAACGACCGACAGGTGAAGGATATTGTTATTTTTGTTTTATTACAGGAGAACAAGGGCTTCAGTGGAATAGGCGTTAGGGGAGTATAACTGTGTTTGCTATATTTAAATTAAAAAAAGGAAAAGTGTGTTTTATTTCTAATTCAAATAATAGACTTTATTCTGGCCGTGTCTTTATTTACCATACAACTATAGGATTAGTAATGGATAAGGTGTTTTATAGACGCTTCTCCATTACTAAGCCGTGGGCTTGATGTCACCTGACAATACAAAGGTGACATCAACCCCACAAATATGAACCCCACTTGCCACCGTGGGAAGAGCCGTGCAAAGCGTCAAAACTGGCTCAACTAATTGGCTGTGGGCTGCTATTTTAAGGCTGGGGGATGCACAATATCTATGTCCCCTTACCAGCCTGAGAATATCAGCCCCCGGCTGTCTGCTTTAGCAAGGCTGGTTGTCAAAAATGGGGGGGACCTACACCAGCCACTTTTGCCTGGCAGGTTATTAAAAACACAAGGGAACACATGCCGTTTTTTTTTAATTTTATTATTTATTTACAGTGCAGGTGCCGGCTGATGAATACTCCCATCAGCCGCACCTGCTCTCACTATTATTAGTGGCAGCAGGTGGGAGCAGTAGTCCCATCAGCCGATACCAATGACCGGAGCTAAACTTTATACCTCCGATAACAGATGCGGGCTCACGCTGTCATCTGAAAGCGTGGGAAGAACTGCTCTCTGACCGGCAGTGATGATTTGATTTTACTGCCGATCAGAAGCAGTGTTTGCTGCTCTGTCATGTGCATGACAAACGCCAGGTGTTCGGGGGCCAAACCCGAACAGTAACAAGGACTTCCTGGTGAAGTCCATGTTCGGTGTCCGTGCCCAAACAGTAGTTGTTCGATACAGACGCCGAACTTTACTTTTCGGGTTTGCCCATCTCTACTGATAAGTAATAAAAGATACAAGTATGTAGTAAAACAGACAAGTCAGGAGAGCGGACGTTTCCTCTTTTAGTGTCACATATAATAAAGGCCAAAAAACAAAAGGTTAAAGATTAGCGCACCTTGCTTGGGTGGCACTGCCCCCTTTTCCGATAGCAGCGTACTTCAGGAGCTGGTGCAGTTGATGCTGCGGAATTTCACAGTTATCACTAAATAATGCAGGCGATAATCTGGGCGATTTCTGTAGAAAAACACAATTATCAAAAATATAATAAAAACGGTCTGCGCAATTTCTTAATGAATTAACATGACACTGACTTCCGCAAGTGCAATCTCTCCTGGGTATAAGATGGCACAGACCAGACAGCGGCTACAACATAATGACAGCGCCATGAGATGCAATAAGTCACAAGGTGACAGGCACCATGATGGCGCACGAGGATTTGAGAGGCGACTTTTATTATTTTATCACATCACCTGCCGCTAGGAAAATTTCACACAATCTCTGAAGACCCCTCTACAGTCTGGATTTCTAACAATTTTTCAAAAAAAAAATGGACGACACAATCTAATTCGTTACACTCATGGAGATGAACCCACTATGACGTCACCTTGACCCTCCGCGGGTGTAAACCGTTGATTGCTTCTTGGCTCCCATCACCCTCGACCCTTCTCTTCTTGCAGATGGTCTCTTCTTCTTCATTGCTCGGTGGTCTTTTTCGCTGCCTCGTAGACTTGATCTCACTCATTTCTTCCTACAGCAATGGAGAATCTGAACTATACAAGAAAAAATAAAACAAAACATTACTTGTATCACTCGCAGTCATGTCTGGATCAGGAATGAATATACAAATCTGGGAACATGAGGAAACGCTTTCAGATTGGTCAATGATTTTTTTCTTGCCATCTCATAGCTGTCATATATCATGTAGTGTTGAGCATTCCGATACTGCAAATATCGGGTATCGGCCGATATTGGCTGTATCGGAATTCCGATTCCGAGTTCCGATATTTTCGTCTTATCGGATACCGGAATCGGGATTGTCACTGTCACTGTCAGTGTCCGTCGGTCGGGTCTGTCAGGAGTCAGCGGCACTTACCTGGCAGAAGATCTCCGGCGGTCACATCCCGGACTGCTTCATGGCCGCCATCTTCTTTCCCCGGCGGTCACATGCAGTTTCTCGCGATAACTGCAGTGACTGCTGGGTAATCCCGGCCGTAAAGCAGTCAGTCCGATGACGTCACCGCCGGGGAAGCAGGTAATCAGCTGTGCTGCGTCGCGATGACAGGCTCTGCCTGTCATTGCGATGTAGCACAGCTGGATCGTCGTGGGACTGTCGTTCTGGACTGCGTCGGACAGGTGGTATACTGTTGGTTTGTTTTTTTTCTTTTTTTACAGGAGATCGATGGCGTCGCAGGAATGAGTGTACAATAAAATTAATGAAAACTGTGTTGTCTCTTTTATTTCATTAAAATACTTTTTTCTTGCTGTGTCTTTTTTTTTATACATTTAAAAACTTTGGGATTAATAATGGATCGGTGTCTTATTGACACCTCTCCATTATTAACCGGGCTTATTCTCACCGTGCAATCAACGGTGACATTAACCCCTTATTACCCCGCTTGCCACCGCTACAGGGCAAGTGGGAAGAGCCGGGTAAAGTGCCACAATTGGCACATCTTTTGATGCGCCAAATGTGGGGCTGCTGTAGCCTGGTATTATCAGGCTGTTGAGGGCCAAAATCCATGGGCCTTGACAGGCTTTTAATACCAGGCCGCAGCAGTCTGCATTTTACTTGGCTGGTTAACAAAAATAGGGGGACCCCTACGCCGTTTTTTTTTTCGAGGGGATCCCCTATTTTTGTTAACCAGCCAAGCTAAGCAGACTGCTGTGGCCTGGTATTATCAGGCTTGCAAGGTCCATGGATATTGGATCCTTACCAGCCTGAAAAACCAGGCCTCAGCGGTCTGCTTCATCTGGCTGGTTAACAAAAATAGGGGGGACCCCACGCCAATTTTTTTCGAGGGGATCCCCTATTTTTGTTAATCAGCCAAGATATGCAGACTGCTGTGGCCTGGTATTATCAGGCTGGCAAGGTCCATGGATCTTGGCTCCTTAACAGCCTGAAAATCCAGGCCTCAGCGGTCTGCTTCATCTGGCTGGTTAACAAAAATAGGGGGACCCCACGCCAATTTTTTTCGAGGGGATCCCCTATTTTTGTTAATCAGCCAAGATATGCAGACTGCTGTGGCCTGGTATTATCAGGCTGGCAAGGTCCATGGATCTTGGCTCCTTAACAGCCTGAAAATCCAGGCCTCAGCGGTCTGCTTCATCTGGCTGGTTAACAAAAATAGGGGGGACCCCACGCCAATTTTTTTCGAGGGGATCCCCTATTTTTGTTAATCAGCCAAGATATGCAGACTGCTGTGGCCTGGTATTATCAGGCTGGCAAGGTCCATGGATCTTGGCTCCTTAACAGCCTGAAAATCCAGGCCTCAGCGGTCTGCTTCATCTGGCTGGTTAACAAAAATAGGGGGGACCCCACGCCAATTTTTTTCGAGGGGATCCCCTATTTTTGTTAATCAGCCAAGATATGCAGACTGCTGTGGCCTAGTATTATCAGGCTGGCAAGGTCCATGGATCTTGGCTCCTTAACAGCCTGAAAATCCAGGCCTCAGCGGTCTGCTTCATCTGGCTGGTTAACAAAAATAGGGGGGACCCCACGCCATTTTTTTTTCGAAGGGAACCCCTATTTTTGTTAATCAGTTCCCTCTGACGTCACTGATTGTGTCCCTGGCTGACCTGAAGTGAAAGTGGAAAGCAATCAATTAAGCTTTCCACTTAAGGGCCCGTCTCACATAGCGATATCGCTACCGAGATCGCTGCTGAGTCACTAGTTTTGTGACGCAGCAGCGAGCTCACCAGCGATATCGCTGTGTGTGACATTCAGCGACGATCAGCCCCCCTGCCGGGTATCGCTGATCGTCGCTGAAATGTCAGGACCTTTTTTTGATCGCTGGTTTCCCGCTGACAGGCACACATCGCTGCGTGTGACAGGCGGGAGACCAGCGATCCGCTGGTAACCAAGGTACACAGCGGGTTTCCAGGCGCGGGGCTGTGCCTAGAAACCCGCTGTGTACCTTGGATACCAGCGCCCTGATGCAGGGAGCTGGTATCCAAGGTACACAGCGGGTTTCCAAGCGCTGCGCGGTGCCTGGAAACCCGCTGTGTACCTTGGTTACCAGCGGATCGCTGGTCTCCCGCCTGTCACACGCAGCGATGCGTGCCTGTCAGAGGGAAACCAGCGATCAAAAAAAGGTCCTGACATTTCTGCGACGATCAGCGATACCCGGCAGGGGGGCTGATCGTCGCTGAATGTCACACACAGCGATATCGCTGGTGAGCTCGCTGCTGCGTCACAAAACTAGTGACTCAGCAGCGATCTCGGTAGCGATATCGCTATGTGAGACGGGCCCTTAAGCGATGTTACCCGCAGTGTCGCTGTCCCAGATCGCTGCCTGAGCTGCCTGTTTGGCAGCTCAGCAGCGATCATGTAGCGATACACCAGCGATCCTGACAAGTGCATATCGTTGTCGGGATCGCTGGTGTATCGTTATGTGAGACCCAGCCTTTACTCTCCTGTCAGGCAGGAGAGGAACTCATTCATTTGGGGTTTACTGTGAGGCTGCAGCATTAGCTGCGGTCCCTGCAGTAAACATTAACCCTTTCTGAAGGATTTCACCGTGGGACCTGACTGTGCATGGGATAGGTAAGAATAATTTTGCTTTTTTATTTTATTTTTATTACAGGAAATGGTTTTAGCAGGTAAATAAAATATGGTCAAAAACTGTGTGATTATTTCATTAAACTTCTTTTTTATTAAAGTGTGTGTGTTTGATTTTTATTTCATGCAATAGGATTAATAATTGATAGTTGTCTAATTGACAGCTCTCAATTATTAACCTGGCTTAAAGTGACCTTTCAATTGCAAGGTCATTTTAACCCCTTATTAACCCATTCGCCACCGCTACAGGGCAATGGGAATAGACGGGCAAAGTGCCAGAAAGGGCAAATCTAATTAGAGATTTGCCCTTTCTGGGGTGTCTGGGGGCAGATGTTAAGTAGCCGGGGGGGGCCAAAAATAATGGTCCCTCTCTGGGCTATTATTATCTGCCCCCACTCACTGGCTTTGTCTGTCTGGTTGCGAAAATAGGGCGGGAGCCCACGCATTTTTTTTCAGCAATTTTACACCTCATATATATATATATATATATATATATACATGTCATTTGAATTTGTGACACATATATATATATATTTATATTTGTAGTTCATACACTTCTACATAGTATAATAGCCGCTAATTCAATTGCCGGCTTTTGTGAAAATGCAGAACCCGACATGAAATGACACTTGGTGTACATAGGGTTAACCATGTCTTTTCATGTCGTTTGCTATCTAATTTGCACAAACAATTAAATCAGACTATGTGTGCAAAATTTCACACCTGTAGGGGTTAATTAAAGGTGTAAATTCGTAGCAAAAAAGTCCGTTTTTTTTACAACGAATTTACACCTTTAATTAACCCCTACAGGTGTGAAATTTTGCACACATAGTCTGATTTAATTGTTTGTGCAAATTAGATAGCAAAGGACATGAAAAGAAATGTTTAACCCTATGTACACCAAGTGTCATTTCATGTCGGGTGACCCGACATGAAATGACACTTGATGTACATAGGGTTAACCATGTCTTTTCATGTCCTTTGCTATCTAATTTTCACAAACAATTAAATCAGACTATGTGTGCAAAATTTCAACCTGTAGGGGTTAATTAAAGGTGTAAATTCGTAGCAAAAAAGTCCGTTTTTTTACAACGAATTTACACCTTTAATTAACCCCTACAGGTGTGAAATTTTGCACACATAGTCTGATTTAATTGTTTGTGCAAATCAGATAGCAAACGACATGAAAAGACATGGTTAACCCTATGTACACCAAGTGTCATTTCATGTCGGGTGCTTCTGTCTTTTCACTGAAGCCGGCTTTACCCGGCAATTGAATCAAAGGATATTTTACTATGTAGAAGTGTATAAACTATACATATATGTATATATATATGTCACAATGACATGTATATATATATATATATGTATTCTATGTGTGTATATTTAGTGTTTACAAGGAAAGAATGGGGTTTTTTTAGTTGCGATATTTTGTTCCCATAGACTTACATGGGACTTCCGGTATCGGTATCGCCGATTTTTTAGTGATATCGGCGATATCATTCCGATTCCGATACTTTAGGATATCGGAAAGTATCGCTCAACTCTAATATCATGTCAACTTGTATGTGTAAAGGGGCAGCAATGAGCTAACCACCTAATGTCGACAGGGGGCTCATACATAATAAAGGGAACCGGTCACCTTGGAAAACTCTATTCAGCTGCAGATATTGGGCTAATCTGCAGGTAAATAGCATCGAAATGCTGCCCGGCCGCCTTCATTAAATAATTTATTTTCTCCCAGTAGCCGCCGGCTTTCAGTCATAGAGGCGTGCTAGCATGGCTACTGTCACCGCTCACTACACTGTGAGCAGCAGCTGTAAGTACACCCCAGCTTGCTTTGTACAGATGCGCGACAGAGAGATGTCAAAATATCGGGGAGTCTACAGCTGGACTCACAGTATAGTGAGCGGTTACTGTGTCCGCTTTGCACGCGACTATGACTGAAAGCCGGCGGCTCCCTGGAGAAAAAAAAGTTCATTTTGTCCTTGTATCCTCTGTAATCAAACGTATTTGACTATAAGATACCATTTAAAATATCATCTTTCTGTAAGCGTTTTTTGAGGCATTTTCCTCATTAGGGCCCCCCCTTTTTTCATCTTTTTGGATCTGCTTAATTGCAGCCCATAGCCATTTTTCACTACGAGATAAGTACCTTGGCTGCATAAGCTTTCTTAAGTCTTTTTTGCTACGAGATATATTTATTATATTTGAGACCTTAAGTCTCCCCATTAGGGGATTTTGTATGTGTGGGATTTTCTGTGTATCCCCTTTAAGTTATAGGGGTGTCTAGGGTTACCGACGTTGAGCGGGGGCGCCACATCGTCTACAACTAGGATGCCAACCTCCGTGGTCAGGAAGGGGCGTATTAGGGCCCATTAGGGTGAGCATAGCCCATTAACTATTTTGTTTTTTGAATTCATAGATATCATTTTGGACCCCCTTTACTTGTTTTTGTGTCTTTATTGGATTTTAATTGATTAATTAAAAGGTATATTTTAGGGATTTCGTTATCTGTCTGCAGCCAATCAGTAAGTTCTGCGACTGCCCGAGTTGATGGCACGAGACGCTCAGAGCCACCGAGCTCACCGATTGGCTGTTGATGTGACATCAGCTCTGCAAAGAGAAACAGACACCACTTGAGACTTTGTGTTGGACCCAGGGATGGTGAGCAAAGCACAACCAACTTTAAATCAAACTGCAGCCAAGGTTTTCAGACAACCCCTTTAAATAAACGGCGGTCTGTGTAACAAGCAGATGGCTCCAGTCCACTCCACTCATGAGGATCTGCTCTGGTTCTGGCACATCCTGGGGGTCCTGAGCTGAGGGTCCCTGGTGTTGTCCATATACCCTAACAGTACAAGCAAAGAGTAAAATATGTGCAATTTAGTGTTGATTTCAGGCTCCTGTGGGTGCACACATAGGAGAAATCCGCAGCCGAATATCTCTAGGTGTGAACATTCCCTGACTGTGCCTTCAAGTTATCAGAAGATGAAGCGCCAAGAAATGGTAGAAGGGGCGAGAGTCCGCAGCCAGGACACCGCCGGCACCAGCAGCACGGACCTCAGCCCCGGGCTCTCCCTATTATCCCCCCCCGGGAGCCGGATACGTACAGGAAGCGCCGCAGCGTCAGTCAGTGTGGACTGGATACACGTGCGATCCATCGCGCTATCTGCTATCGATTCCACGGCCTGAGAAGGACCTGTGGACAGACAGGAGCGATCGATGACCGAAGTCGGCGCATGATAATGACGTCACGGAAGTGGTGATTACAGCGGGGAATTTGAAAAAGCAAATGTCGCTGCTGCGGGAAGGACGAGAGGTGGGAGAGTCATGGAGGCGGGGATTGTGGAGGGCGCCTGTGCTGTAGGGGGCAGGCCTAAACGTGGGGCAGCTACTGCGGTATCACCTGTGTAGGATCGCCGCTTACTGAGTCCTGAAGGGCCCGGAGCAGTCACAGGCGTCCACAGAAGACAGGTGGAGGTGAGGCTGGGGGTCTGTTACTTGCCTCAGTTATTAGGGAGGGGGTTGCTTGTTTTCCCTATAAAGGGTATGCCACACTAAGCGATCACACTAGCGATCACGATAACGACGCAAGCTAACAAGATTGTTGGTGTGATCGCTTTAAGGTCGCTAGTAGATGCCAAACAGGAGATCTCAACGACACATCAGCGGTCAGCGATCTGTATAACGACTTCAGCAGTCGTTAGGATCTGTCACAGCATGTACTGAGCGCAACCTTTTCCACGCCCCTCAGCACAGATTGGTGGTCACTGTATATGTTTTATAATTATATATGTATGTTATTATTAATGTTTTGACCGCGTCATGAAAGACGACATATAGCGCTCCCTTCCATTGTTCTCGAGCGCTTCTGATTCATAGGAATTTCCAGCATCGTTCCTGCGTCCTGCTAGCCTGCGCTGCAGCTACTGCGATCCACTCTGTGCCGCTAAAGAAAACCTAGTCCCGCCTGCGCCGTTGTCATATACGTCACCAACGAGGTCACTCGTCGTTCACAAAAGGTGCCAAACTCAGCGATTCAGGCTCACCAGCGGGACGCCAACGATCAAAAAACGGTCCAGAACGTTCGTGAACGATCAGCGACATCACAGCAGGGGCCACATCGTTGCTACATGCCACACACAACGACGTCGCTAACGATGTCACTGCTGCGTCATAAAATCGCTGACGCTTTAGCGATCTCGCTTAGTGTGGCATACCCTTAACTGGGGAGGGCGGTTTGCGAGTTGCCTCTGTTATTGGAGTGATGGGGGTTTGCCGGTTGCCCCTGTTATTGGGGTGAGGGGGGTTTGTGGGTTGCCCCTGTTATTGGGGTGATGGGGGTTTGCCGGTTGCCCCTGTTATTGGGGTGAGGGAGGTTTGCGGGTTGCCCTGTTATTGGGATGATGGGGGTTTGCTGGTTGCCCCTGTTATTGGGGTGAGGGCGGTTTGCGGGTTGCCCCTGTTATTGAGGTGAGGGAGGTTTGCGAGTTGCCCTGTTATTGGGGGGATGGGGGTTTGCTGGTTGCCCGTGTTATTGAGGTGAGGGCGGTTTGTGGGTTGCCCCCTTTATTGGAGTGATGGGGGGTTTGCCGGTTGCCCCTGTTATTGGGGTGAGGGCGGTTTGCGGGTTGCCCCTGTTATTGGAGTGAGGGGGGTTTGCGGGTTGCCCCTGTTATTGGGGTGAGGGCGGGTTGCCCCTGTTATTGGGGTGAGGGCGGTTTGCGGGTTGCCCCTGTTATTGGAGTGAGGTGGGTTTGCGGGTTGCCCCTGTTATTGGGGTGAGGGAGTTTTGCGGGTTGCCTCTGTTATTGGGGTGAGGGAGTTTTGCGGGTTGCCCCTGTTATTGGGGTGAGGGAGTTTTGCAGGTTGCCCCTGTTATGGGTGTGAGGGGGGGTTGCCGATGGCCCCTGTTATTGGAGTGAGGGGGGTTTGCGGGTTGCCCCTGTTATTGGAGTGAGGGGGGTTTGCGGGTTGCCCCTGTTATTGGAGTGAGGGGGGTTTGCGGGTTGCCCCTGTTATTGGAGTGAGGGGGGTTTGCGGGTTGCCCCTGTTATTGGGGTGAGGGCAGTTTGCGGGTTGCCCCTGTTATTGGGGTGAGGGCGGATTGCCCCTGTTATTGGAGTGAGGGGGGTTTGCGGGTTGCCCCTGTTATTGGGGTGAGGGAGTTTTGCGGGTTGCCCCTGTTATTAGGGTGAGGGAGTTTTGCGGGTTGCCCCTGTTATGGGGGTGAGGGGGGGGTTGCCGATTGCCCCTGTTATTGGGGTGAGGACGGTTTTCGGGTTGCCCCAGTTATTGGAGTGAGGGGGGTTTGCGGGTTGCCCCTGTTATTGGGGTGAGGGCGGGTTGCCCCTGTTATTGGGGTGAGGGCGGTTTGCGGGTTGCCCCTGTTATTGGGAGTGAGGGAGTTTTGCGGGTTGCCCCTGTTATTGGGGTGAGGGGGCATTTGCGGGTTGCCCCTGTTATTGGGGTGAGGGGGGTTTGTGGGTTGCCCCTGTTACTGGGGTGAGGGGGGTTTGTGGGTTGCCCCTGTTATTGGGGTGAATGGGTTTGTGGGTTGCCCCTGTTACGGGGGGAGTCTGCAGGTTGACATTTAGGATGAGGACACATCATCATTGTGTGATACATCACTGGGCTCCAGTTTTGCTCCAATTTGTGCAAATGAGAAATTGTTCACCCCTTTTACTAAATGAGCTCTCTCCCTTCTCAAATGATAAGTTTCTTAATTTAGACATTGTTCTTTTTTCCTTTCCCAAGTAATTTGCCTGCAAACAGAATGACCACAAAGGAGCTGGCAAAGTAAGTTATGACGAAGTCTCCTGTGTTGTTTTGTTGCTATGAGCGCTGGTTCCTGGATTTCCAGAATAATAAAATCTCTGCTTTGCTTTCACCCAGGCAGCTCGGTCTTATAAGGAGGAGCTCCAAGTTGTCTCTGAAGGCACAGAATTTCAGCAGCCCCAAAGCTAGTGAGTGTCGCTTCTCGTCTTCCCTTTGATAGTAAGGGGCTCATGCATTTTCTTATAGAGTTGTAACTTTATCTTTTGTAGATCAATTTTTTGACTATTTGATTGTCATTGACTTTGAGTCGACATGTTGGAAAGATACAAAGCGTTATGGTCAGGAAATCAGTGAGTATTACATAATACAAGAGTGGTCTTCATTACAGGGGTCTTCTATTTTTACATTAAATGGGTAGAATTGCCAAGTGCTTGTATAAATAAGCAAGTTTGTAATTCACTTACTGTTACAAATCCTCTATTCTCAAGAGCTTGTGGATTTTTAACCCTTTCATTGACATAAAATGTAATGGTATGTCTTATTTGGGAACTTGTTCAAACAAATCGACGTACATCCAGATGATCGTGTGTTCGGCGCTGTCACCACGCGAGCTTGGTTTAACTGACAGCCGAGCTCCTGCAGCAAGAGCCAGTGTTGGTTCAAATGCCGTCCCTTGCAGCGTATACAGGGTTAAGCAGCCGCCAATAGCAATAGGTGCATTTAAAAGGTTGTGAGAGGCAATGCAACAGTATTGCTGAGTATTAGGGTATGTTTCCACATTCAGTATTGGCAGCGCTTTGGACGCAGCAGATACCCGCACCGTCCAATTCGCTGCCGGCTTTTGTACACGTGGTGATTCCGCATGTGTTCATTG
The DNA here is from genome assembly GCA_033576555.1 of Oophaga sylvatica. NCBI lineage: Eukaryota > Metazoa > Chordata > Amphibia > Anura > Dendrobatidae > Oophaga > Oophaga sylvatica. The sequence continues at coordinate 125,268,937 of JARQOD010000007.1, forward strand.
AACACATGCGGAATCACCGCATCCTATACATAGGACGGTGCTATTTATCTTGCGTAGACTGCGCGTCTCCGCAAGATAAATAGACATGCTGCAGTCTAGAAAGATGTGCCACATGTGCGTATATGCAGGTCTGCCACCTGCGTCTTTGAACGCATAGTGGTCATGGGATTTCATAAAATCCCCCTCCACTATGCTGTAACATCAGGACGCTGCGGCTGTACGCAGCGTCCAATCTTCAGCAAAAACGGAACGTGGAAACATACCCTTAGACTACTGATCAGATAAGTGAAAGTTCAAATCCCATAGAGGAGGTTTAAAAAAGAAAGTTATGCGAATAAAAATGCATTTTCCAGGACGTCCCTCCTGACAGCACCGCCAGGAGGTTGTCCTTCATATCCTTGATAGGGACAGGAACACAGAAGAGGTTAAATAGCCCCTCCCCACCTCCACCCTTCAGTGTTTTCCTGTCCCTATCAGGGACAGACGCAGGAAGAGGAGCACAGACGTGCAGAAAATTACCTGCCCGGTCGAGCTGGCTGCTCCCGGGGGAAATAGTACTCCGCCCCTCCTTAGGGGGCTCCGGGGTAGTAAGGGCTCTGCATTCGGGGTCCTTTATCGCTGATACCGCGAGAGGTCCCTCAGCGGTCCGGTCGAGCTGCCTGCTCCCGGTGGCGGCAGCATGCCCAGGTAAAGGGCTCATGCTCCGCAGCTGCTGCAGCGGCGTCCCAGTAGCAGAGGCCGCTGGATCCGGATCGCGCGCTCTCCCAGGCGTCCCCTGTCATTTCCAGCGCGCTGCATCATCGGAGGTGCGCCGGTGACCGCTTCCGGGGGGCGGAGCCAGAGGGAAGCTCTGAGCTCCATGATAGAGGGGAACGCCGGCGGAGGGGCGCAGATTCCACAGGTGCGCTCCAGATGGTGTGCACACAAGCGCCCGATTACCAGCAGCTGAGCTCGGAAGGAGGACGAATCAGATGACTTGAAGCCGGGTAAGGCAGACTTCTTAGGCTAAGTTCACACGTTGCGGAATTGCCGCGGAAATTTCCGCGGCAATCCCGCACTTCTCCCGCGGGAAATACCCACGTTTTTTATAAGCATATTCCCGCCAGAATAATAGCGTTTTGCAAGCGTAATTAGCTTGCAGAATGCTAGCGTTTTCCTAGCGATCTGTAGCATCGCTTGGAAAACTGATTGACAGGTTGGTCACACGAGTCAAACATAGTGTTTGACTCGTGTGACCAACTTTTTACTATTGATGCTGCCTATGCCGCATCAATAGTAAAAAGATCTAATGTAAAAATAATAAATAATGATATTCTCACCTTCCGGCGGCCCCCGCAGCTTTCCCGCCTTCAGCGACGCTCCCGTCAACTCCGGTCCCAGGAGTGCTTTGCGACAAATCACACCGATGACGTAGCATCTCGCGAGACCGCTATGCCATCTGGGTGATTCTCGCAAAGCACTCCTGGGACCGGGAGTTGCCGGGAGCATCGCTGAAGGCGGGAAGGCTGCGGGGGCCGCGGGAAGGCTGCGGGGGCCGCCGGAAGGTGAGAATATCATTATTTTTTATTTTAATTATTGTTTTACCAGGGATATGGTACCCAGGGCCTGGAGGAGAGTCTCCTCTCCTCCAGACCCTGGGTACCACCGCACATGAACCGCTTACATTCCGCAAAATTAATGAACATGTTGCTATTTTTTCCGCGAAGCGTTTTTTTCGCGGAAAAAAACGCAACATGTGGCCAAAACATGCGGAATCAATTAATATGTATAGGATGCTTAATGCTTGCGTTTTTACCGCGGAAAAAACCGCGAAAAAAACGCAAAATTTCCTGAACGTGTGCACTTAGCCTTAAGACGGACGCCTGACAGCACACACTGACATAGTGAACATGGAGAGTGCTAGTCGCCCGGACTTCCAATCCTTAGAGCTAACCATGGACCACGTAAGTGGGTAATTAGGGGTCTGTTCAGCTGGGCTAGTTCAGATAGCTACAGGACTCTCATTTCACATTGCTTTTAGGACAAGGAGACTCCCAAGCAAACCACGTCAGCAGCCAGGAAAAGATATAACAAGTGCCCGTTATGCTCGGCCAAAATTCCCGCAACAGACATAAAAACGTTATGCGAGACATGCGTGGCTAAAATGCTTAAAAAGGAGCAGGACTCTTTATTAGCTAATATACGCTCCATGATTAAAGAAGAGGTTCAAGCGAGCGTATCTTCGCTGACGCCACCCCAGCCTCCCTCACCCAAGCGACCTAGATGGGACATGGACCCTAGCTTGGAAGAGAGAGAAATGTCGCACTACTCGGACTCCGGCTCAAGTGAAGCAGAAGTCTCTTTAAAATTTCCCACGGAAGAGAGGAAGAGATATTTATTTTCCTCAGAAAATACGGATACCCTATTGCAGGCGGTTAGGGATACCATGAAAATAGAGGAATCCTCAGAGCCGCTAACCGTCCAGGACGAGATGTTTGGGGGCCTGAGGGCTAAGAGAAGCAGGGTATTCCCGGTGAACAAACATATCACAGCCATGATATTGGAAGAATGGGAGGATGTTGCAAAAAAGCTTGTAATTCCAAAAGAATTTAAGTTTCGCCTCCCGTTTAACCCAGACGATACTAAAGTCTGGGAATCCATACCAAAAATCTACATACCTGTAGCTAAAGTATCGAAGAAAACCGCCATTCCATTTGAAGACTCCTCAGGCCTTAAAGAACCAATGGATAGGAGAGCGGAAGACCTCCTTAAAAAAGCATGGGAGGCATCGGCATCAGTCATGAAGACCAACATAGCGGCAACTTCGGTGGCGAGATCAATGTCTCGTTGGGTGGAAGAATTGGAAAACCAAATCTCCAACAAAACCCCCAGAGAGGAAATTATAAAAACTTTACCATTACTTAAAATGGCAACAGAGTTTATAGCAGATACGTCTGCAGAGTCAGTCCGCTTTGCGGCTAGAAATAACGCATTATCCAATGCAGCACGACGTGCGCTGTGGTTACGATCATGGGTAGGGGACACACAGTCGAAAAATAAACTCTGCTCAATACCATTTTCAGGGCTGCAAGTGTTCGGTCCGGTATTAGATGAATTATTGGACAAAGCGTCCGATAAAAAGAAAGGTTTCCCGGAGCAAAAACAAAAAAGAACGCCAGCCTTTCATAAAACCCGATCTCATCCGAGACAGGACTACAGGGGCAAGGGTAAGACCGGAAGGTGGAGTTACCCTAAGGGCGGCAGAGGTAGAGGCTCCTTTCGAGACCAGGGAACTGGGTTAGGTAGACAATGACGCCAGACAAATTGGGGGGAGGCTCCAATACTTCATAGATCGATGGAAACAGATCACAAAAAATCAATGGATCCTGAGCACAGTCGCGCTCGGATACAGGGTGGAATTCACCCAGCCTCCCCCCCGAAGATTTTGCCTAACTCAGAGCCAATCCCCGGCGGTCCACCAAAGGCTGGTCGCGGATATACAGGAGCTCAGAGAGTTAAAAGCCATAATACCGGTGCCCCAATATCAACAGTTTCAGGGCCATTACTCCAGTCTGTTCTCTATAAAGAAACCAGGAGGAGAATACAGGACAATCATAAATCTGAAACCCCTAAACAGATGGGTGGCCTACAAACGTTTCAAAATGGAAACACTTCAGTCTGCCATACCGCTAATAAAAGAAAACTCAGTGATGTGCACACTAGATCTCAAAAGCGCATATTATCATGTGCCCATCCATGCAGCACATCAAAAATACCTGAGGTTCGCAATAAAGGACAGAGGAAGGATACGTCACTTCCAATTCCGTTGCCTACCATTCGGCCTCTCTTCAGCACCTCGTATATTTACCAAGATCATAGCAGAGGCAATGGCCTTTCTAAGAACAAAAAACGTCCTCATAATTCCATACCTGGACGACCTGTTGTTAGTGGCGGATTCGCACCAGCAGATGGAAGAATACCTCAGAGAAACCAGATCTCTTCTAGAAAATCTAGGTTGGGTGATAAATCTAATAAAATCCAGTCTAGAACCAGAAAGAAGAAAAATATTTCTGGGAGTTATTCTGGACTCAGTCCAAGAACACTCTTTCCTTCCTCCCCACAAACAGACAACAGTCCAACAGGAAGCCCATATGCTACAGGAACAAAAATACACCACTATCAGGAAGGCCATGAGAGTGCTGGGCTTAATGACTTCATGCATAGCAAGCGTCCAGTGGAGTCAATTTCACTCAAGGACGTTGCAGAGAGAAATCCTCCGGATATGGGACGGAAGAGATACATCATTGGACAACAGAATAAAATTGTCAGCAGAAGTAAGGCGGTCCCTAGCATGGTGGACCGACGTATCAAATTTAAAACACGGAAAACCATGGAGAGTATCCCCCTGCATAAATATCGCCACAGATGCAAGTCTCAGCGGCTGGGGAGCCCATGTGGAGGGACGTTATCTCCAAGGAACATGAAAAAATAACCGTGTGCACAACCAAGAAGGTGCCAGAGTAGGTTCCCACACCGTATCTAATAGAAAATGAACTCGGCACTCAACTTTAGTATAGTGAGAATAAAGATTTTTATTCACAGTAGTAACACGAAACGTTTCGGTCCTATATCATGGACCTTCATCAGTCACAGATACTACTGGGAAGGGGGTTGATCCACATAGGGAAGAAAGAAAGGGCTGGATATAGCCTGTATTGGTGGGGTGAGATGAGGAAGAGGACAATGCCTCTATTGCACTAGTAACCTGTTGTGAAGGAGTCCGGCAGTGAGGATAGGTCTCTGCATTGGACGCGGTGTCCACCGCTAGTGCACTCAGACTAGCGGTGGACACCGCGTCCAATGCAGAGACCTATCCTCACTGCCGGACTCCTTCACAACAGGTTACTAGTGCAATAGAGGCATTGTCCTCTTCCTCATCTCACCCCACCAATACAGGCTATATCCAGCCCTTTCTTTCTTCCCTATGTGGATCAACCCCCTTCCCAGTAGTATCTGTGACTGATGAAGGTCCATGATATAGGACCGAAACGTTTCGTGTTACTACTGTGAATAAAAATCTTTATTCTCACTATACTAAAGTTGAGTGCCGAGTTCATTTTCTATCTCCAAGGAACATGGCCCGGTGCGATGCGCAACAGCTCATCAAATTGCAGACAGCTCAAAGCAGTCTGGGAGACAATCAGGAGATGCCAGAGACAGCTGTACAACCGTCACGTCAGAGTATTCTCCGACAATTCAACTACAGTATCCTCTCTACGGCACCAGGGAGGTCCGAGACACCGTCATCTACAAAGTATTTCGGAAAGAATATTCACCTGGGCAGAAATAAATTTAAAATCTCTGACAGCAGTACACCTAAAAGGCGAAAACAATCAGATAGCAGACTTCCTCAGCAGACAAAAGATACAACCAGCAGAATGGGTTCTAAATCAGGAAGTGTTTACACAACTGACCAGTATGTGGGGTTTTCTCGAGATAGACTTATTCGCCTCAAAAAGAAATACAAAAACAGAGCGATTCTTCTCGCTAGATCCAAAAGACAACCCAACAGCGATAGATGCCCTAGCGCAGGATTGGGATACGGAGCTGGCGTATGCCTTCCCACTACTACCCCTTGATACCAAGAGTACTACGAAAGATTCAGGAGAGTCATACGGCAGTTATTCTGATAGTGCCATACTGGCCCAAAAGAAGCTGGTTCCCGGTACTAAAGCAGATGGCGTTAGAAGACCCGATTCATCTTCCACTACAGCGGGACCTCTTGACGCAGGGCCCTCTCGTCCATCAGAACCTACAGTTCTTAGCTCTTTCAGCTTGGATCCTGAAAAAGAGATCCTGAGATTTAGGGGCTTATCTGAATCAGTTATAACTACTCTACAGAAAAGCAGAAAGCTTGTTACCTCATCTATATACCTCAAGGTCTGGAAAAAATTTTGTTCACACTATGCGCAACCAGTATCCCTTACTGAGGACCCAGATATTCCTAAAGTGTTAGACTTTCTACAGAAAGGATTCGATAAGGGTCTAAAACCTAGTACGTTGAAGGTACAAATCTCAGCACTAGGGTCCTTTTTTGATTACCCATTAGCGGACCATCCTTGGGTGTCAAGATTTATTAGAGCTACGCAACGCATGAGACCCACAATACGTAGTTCCGTTCCACCATGGGACCTCAGTCTAGTACTGAATGAGCTAAGGAAGACCCCTTACGAACCACTAAACCAGGCAGACCTCAGATCAATAACGCTTAAAACAGTTTTTCTGGTAGCAATAACCTCAGCCAGACGTATAGGAGAGATCCAGGCTCTCTCCATGAGAGACCCATACCTAAAAATCCAGGAAGACTGTATAATTTTGAAACTGGACCCGACCTTTCTTCCAAAGGTGGTAACAGACTTTCACAGAAATCAGGAAATAATACTTCCCACCTTCTGCCAGAACTATAGAAATGAGAAGGAACGCTCGCTCCATTCCTTGGACGTCAGAAGGACAGTCCTACAGTATCTCAAACTGACAGAAGATTGGAGAATAGACTCAAACCTTTTTATACAAATGGCGGGCAAAAATAAAGGGAAGAAAGCATCAAAAGCCACCTTGGCTAGATGGCTAAAATCAACCATTACTGCAGCATACACCTCAGCAGGAAAGACTCCGCCAGAGGGTCTTAGGGCCCACTCGCTGAGAGCAATCTCGGCGTCTTGGGCAGAGAGAGCAGGAGCTTCTATGGACCAGATTTGCAAAGCCGCAACCTGGTCCAACATAAATACGTTTAGTAAACATTATAGATTGGACGTTCTGTCAAATCAACAGACGGCCTATGGGAGAAAAGTTCTCCAAGCAGTAGTCCCACCCTAAAGAGGAGTTATTTGGTACTTCTCCTGGCGGTGCTGTCAGGAGGGACGTCCTGGAAAGTAGGAATTAATCCTACCGGTAATGTTGTTTCCAGGAGTCCATCATGACAGCACCCCTTATATACCCCCTTGCATTGTTTAACTATGATGTGTCATTAACATTGTAGTAGAGAAATTCAATAAAATTGTGTTGCATCCATCCTGGTGTGGTACTTGGAAAATCACTGAAGGGTGGAGGTGGGGAGGGGCTATTTAACCTCTTCTGTGTTCCTGTCCCTATCAAGGATATGAAGGACAACCTCCTGGCGGTGATGTCATGATGGACTCCTGGAAACAACATTACCGGTAGGATTAATTCCTACTTTTTTAATGTAAAAATAAACCCAAAAAGTACATATTTAGTAACATCTGGAACAACCCACTCTATAAAAGTCGCATTATTTAACCCATATAGTGAAACAAATAAACACAGCTGCTTATTTTTTTTTATCCTCATCATATTGCCACTCCATGGATTTAGACCAGAATAAAAAGTCATATGCGAAAAAATAAATAAATGTTATCATTGAAAATGTTGTCTCGTCCTGCAAAAATCAAGTACTGACATGGGTCGGTCAATGGAAAAGTAAAAAAGTTAAACTTCTTAGAATATGGCGATGCAAAAGCAGATGACTTTTTAATTGAAAAAAAATGTGTTCTTGGTGTGGAAAAAATATTTGAACAATATTTTAGAAAGTATAAATCTGGTAGCGTTAATTATATTGCCCCAAAGAAAAAGGTGGTTTCGTCACTTGCATGGCACAGTCAATGGTGTAAAATACTAACCAAAAATAAAAGCAATTCTTTAACTGCTCTTGACTTGTTCATTCTGCCTCCCAAAAATCTGAGTAAGGCTCAGCTGGCAGCTATCCTGCTATCTACACTGAGTATTTGCATCAGGGTTTCATTCTAAATCTCTGAAAAACAGGATTCACACAGAACCCCGGACAGATCCGTTCACTGTTTTGAGGCAGATGGAGTTTAACAAAACCAAATTCCCCTTCCCTTCTAAGCTCTACAGGGAACCCAAACCACAGTTATCATTCAGATGTATCATTACTGTAGAGGGGAGAACCCAGCTTATGTACAGAGTACGTGTCTTCAGAAGCACAAGCTGGACACTATGTATTGGACACTACAATGTATCGGGCACTATAATGTCATATTTGCAATTTTCAATCTGCAACAGCAACTGCTTTCTTATTTTTGGAAAAACTGTAGTGTCAAATTAGTCACTACACCAGCAGATGTACCATACTCCCAGTGGGGTGTAATTTGTAAAATGGAATCAATTGAGGGGGTTTCTGATCTGGTTATTTTAGTTGCTCCGCTAATGGCACCCACAGACTATTTTAAAAATCTGCACCAAAAGTCAGTTTGCGCTCCTTCCCTTCCGAATCCTACCGTTTACCCAAACAAACAGTAGTGTCCGACCACATATGGGTATCGGCGTACTCGGGAGTAATTGCATTCTGTCCCACACTCATGTCATATATGTTTATATGTTCTTATTTCAGTTGAGTTTCCAGCAGTGTTATTAAACACGACCCGAGGAGAGATTGAGTCAGAGTTTCACACGTATGTACAGCCACAAGAGCACCCAGTACTTTCAGACTTTTGCATGGAGCTGACTGGAATAAAGCAGGTACATGCGCTTACTTTTCGTTAAGAGGTTACTTCCATACGGCCGACGTCCACATTGGTAACGTAGTGGCGCTGGCGACGTCATATTGATAGGTTCCTGCCAGGCAGGTATCGTGCACTTCTACTAGTCATTAGAATAGAACGTGTGCATGTTATCTGACACGACATCTGCATCTCTCACCTCTTCATCCCATAGCCATAATGAAGAAAGGGATATGTATTTTTGTAGGCTGATGTCAAGACTCACATCTGGGTTTGTCTGTGGCATATTTCTTACCTCAATGCAGTTTGTATAACTCGCCTGTTCTGCTTTATAATAGCAACAGGTGGATGACGGCGTGCCTTTAAAGATCTGCTTATCCCAATTCTCTACATGGATTCAGAAACTTCAGAAGGAAAGGCACATTATCTTCCCTGGTGTCTTACCAGCGTCTACGTCCTCCGAGCAGAAGATGTGTGGATTTGTAACATGGTCAGGTACAGTGTAGTTATTATCATATAAATATAGCAGGTGAAATAAGTATTGCGTATGTCACCACTTTTCTAAGTTAATCTTTTTCTAAAGGTGCTATTGACATGAAATTCTCACCAGATGTCGGTAACAACCCATCCAATCCACATAGGTTAAGATATCAAGCCATAGATGTCCATAGATTATGTGTAATAATGAGAAATGACATGGGTAAAAGTATTGAACACATGAAGTAAGAGGGGTGCAGAAAGACATGGAAAGTCATGATACCTGCTGAAATCTATCAGTAATTCAAAAGCAATCCTGCCACTTGTTGACAAATAATATCAGCTGATTCAACTGATGGCCTGTAAAAAGGTGTCTCTTGCTACACAAGAAACCTATCATGATGGAGAAAACCAGTGAGCTCTCTCAAGACTTTCACAACCTTATTGTTGCAACCCATATTGATGGCATTGGTTCTAGAAGAATTTCTAAACTACTGAAGGTTCCAGTAACCACTAGCGGGGGCCCACTCTAACTCCATATGCAATAAAATCTCTTGAGTGGAAGGTTAACATTGCATAACAAGTTTGATAAATTGGCATATACAGGACATGATCTCGCTGTTGGTGTAAATTTGCCAGCAAATTTATCCTACCCTGTTGCCAGGAATCTAATTTGTACAGATGAACCTTCCTGTGCCCAGTCACCCTATTATAATCATAAGGCTCGACTCGCATCTTTTATATGCCTGGAGAAACACGAGGTGTGGCATTCTCATGTTAGTCATCTGTTGCTTTCAGACTGGGATCTTGGGGTTTGCTTATTATATGAATGCAGAAGGAAACAGCTGAGGAAGCCGGACATTCTGAACTCCTGGATTGACCTCCGATTAACATACAAGGTGAGTAAATGCCCTAAATGCAGATATAGGGGCAGGGATGATGTACATCCATATAGATAAGTAATGGAGCACCCTATGGTCAGGCTGCCTATGAATATCCTCTCTAGTCTCAAGCAATTACTATTTACCATTGTACTATAAGAATGGGTGGAAGCTCCCCAAAGATTGCTTGAGGGACCACAAAAATAAACTGTTGCTCTACAACATTCTCTTTTCTTGTTCAGAAACTTCTTGCAGGATATATGATGTAACATCAATATTCAATATGATGATGTAAATATATAATATGAGGGCTAACCTCTGGCATTGAGATGTTCTTTGCATTTTAAAGGAAGCTGTGATGTAACAAAAAAAAAAATGCTGTTAATCTGCAAGTTAATAGCGTTCTAAAGCCGTGCGGCCGCCCATTGAACGCTTGGTTGCCAGGAGGAAACTAACTTTATCCTCCCGGCTGCCTCTGGCTTTATCATAGAGGTGCGACTTCAGTCACCGCTCAGTACATAGGGAATTGCGACTCTAACCGTGCTCCGACACTGACTGACAGCTGCCTCTGTGCTGATGCGCTGCTAAGTCGTCTGTCAGTCAGTACTGGAGCGTGATTACAGCCACCGATCATTGTATTTTTGAGCAGTGACAAAAGCTGCACCTCTATAACTGAAAGCCAAAGGGATCCAGGAGGAATAAAGTGTATTTCCCTCGGCAGCCGGGCTGTCAGTGCTGTGGCCACACAACTTTAGAACGCTAGTAACCTACAGATTAACCCCATGCCTTTTTTTTTTTTTTTTTTTGATATGACAGGTTCCCTTTAAGCAAAATGTCTGCTCATGTCTATTACGGATATTGCCTCTATCCTGCAATACATACAAGCAGCTTATTTAATATGCTGACACTTGACTTGCTTGTCACGGTGGTTACAAATGCTACCGATCAACAGAGAATGTGATGAATCAAAGCCCTTAATGAAACTCCAACCTATAGGTTCGAAGCCCGACAAACCATGGCGGCTCACGCACTAGAAAAATTTCAGGAAAATAGCTCAACTACTAGATACTATCTGTTATGTGCCCTAGCAGTATATATTGGTTGCTGAGAAACTAAGTCTTACCTCTAATGTTTCCTTTCAGCTTTTCTACAATCGCAAGCCCAAAGGTTTAAATGGAGCTTTACAAGATGTTGGCATTGAGTTCTCAGGCCGTGAACACTCCGGTAGGGTTGTTTTTCTATGTACATAAAGTGAATGCGGGGTTTGGAAAGGGAGAAATGCATACAGAACAACTTTTTGTTCATCTACTGTAAGGCTACTTTCACACTTGCGTTTTTTGCGCAGCGCATCGTGCGCTATCGGACGCATGCGCAATGTTCCCCTATCTTTAACATGGCGGGCGCAGGGTCTAGCGCTTGCACGCGTTCATCTGCGTTTGGCGTGCGCTGCGCATTTTCCAGGTGTGCGCCCATACGCGCTAGACGCTACATGTTGCATTTTTTTTTCCGCCTAACCGCTTTAAAAAAAAACACGTGCGCAAAAAATAACATTGCAGTCTATGGGTGCGCTGGCGTGCGCATGGCTTTGTGCTCGTCAGCGCTTTTGGAGTAAATGTCTAACTTGTTTAAGCAACCCCCTACACAAGCAACATTGTGAGGAGTGTACAGTCATGGCCAAAAGTTTTGAGAATGACACAAATATTATATTTTCACATGATCTGCTGCCCTCTGGTTTTTATGTGTGTTTGACAGATGTTTTTATCACAGACAGAAATATAATTGCAAACAGATGAGTAACAAAAGCTTATATTGACAGTTAGAATGAGTTAATGCAGCAAGTCAATATTTGCAGTGTTGACCCTTCTTCTTCAGGACCTCTGAAATTCTCCCTGGCATGCTCTCAATCAACTTCTGGACCAAATCCTGACTGATAGCAGTCCATTCTTGCACAATCAATGCTTTCATTTTGTCAGAATTTTTAGGTTTTTGTTTGTCCACCCGTCTCTTGTTGATTGACCACAAGTTCTCAATGGGATTAAGATCTGGGGAGTTTCCAGGCCATGGACCCAAAATCTCTATGTTTTGTTCCCTGAGCCATTTAGTTATCACCTTTGCTTTACGGCAAGGTGCTCCATCATGCTGGAAAAGCCATTGTTGATCTCCAAACTGCTCTTGAAGGGTTGGGAGAAGTTGCTCTTGTAGGACATTCTGGTACCATTCTTTATTCATGGCTGTGTTTTTAGGCAAGACTGTGAGAGAGCCGATTCCCTTGGCTGAGAAGCAACCCCACACATGAATGGTTTCAGGGTGCTTAACAGTTGGCATGAGACAAGACTGGTGGTAGCGCTCACCTTGTCTTCTCCGAATGAGGCGTTTTCCTGATGTCCCAAACAATCGAAAAGGGGATTCATCAGAGAAAATAACTTTACCCCAGTCCTCAGCAGTCCACTGCCTGTACCTTTTGCAGAATATCAGTCCATGATGTCTTTTCTGGAGAGAAGTGGCTTTTTTTGCTGCCCTCCTTGAGACCAGGCCTTGCTCCAAGAGTCTCCGCCTCACAGTGCGTGCAGATGCACTCACACCTGTCTGCTGCCATTCCTGAGCAAGCTCTGCACTGCTGGTAGCCCGATCCCGCAGCTGAAACACTTCTAAGAGACGGTCCTGGCGCTTGCTGGTCTTTCTTGGGCGCCTTGGAGCCTTTTTGGCAACAATGGAACCTCTCTCCTTGAAGTTCTTGATGATGCGATAGGTTGTTGACTGAGGTGCAATCTTTCTAGCTGCGATACTCTTCCCTGTTAGGCCATTTTTGTGCATTGCAATGATGACTTCACGTGTTTCTTTAGAGATAACCATGGTTAACAGAAGAGAAACAATGATGCCAAGCACCAGCCTCCTTTTAAAGTGTCCAGTGGTGTCATTCTTACTGTCATGTGTGCATTGCCACGAAGATCGTCGCGGTTGCACATTTTGACTTCTCACAGCTGATCTGCTGTTTCTTTGTGTTTGGCAGCTAGGGAGTTAATTCTGTCTGTGCTCGGTGCTGGGACTGGGTGCAGTTTCTCCCGGCTGCAATTGATTATTTGTTGATTGGTTTCCTTTAAATTCCTGGTTGTCTGCTTGGGGAGTTGCCAGTGAAACCTTCATGCAGACCACAGATAGGAATGAATCTGTATAGACTTTAGTTGTGAGCTCCTTAGTTGTTCTAAGCTCAACTTGGTTAGAGTTTATTTCCCAGACCATTTATGTTCCTTTGGTGTTTGAGTGTGTATGCAAGCGAGTGTTATCCTGTCTATCTTATATGTCTAATCTGTGTATTTAGCTGAGATCAGCCCATATCCCTTTGGTGGTAGTCAGGATCCTTCTTAGGACTGATTACAGGGTTCAGGGTCTGATAGGAGACAGGGTTAGGTTGGAGACTTGGACCTCTGAACCATTATCAGTACCTCCAAGGTGAGGGATTAGTTAGGACCCCAGTTTAGGGTCAGGTTAGATCCCGGTCCACCTCTTTCCTGTTTCAGCTCATCAAGTCCTCAAGATTAACCCTGAGTTCAGCAGAGATCGTGTCAGGTAAATCTATTCTATACTTACATGCTTATGTTGCTATACTAGTTGTTGTATAGAGTGTTGTTCCTGTATTAATAGTTTACTGACATTGTATACATATCATTAGACAGCGTGACACTTACTTAATCATGACAGATTGATCTCCAGCCATGTCCTCATCAACACCCACACCTGTGTTAATGGAGCAATCACTGAAAAGAGGTTAGCTGGTCCTTTTAAGGCAGGGCTGCAATGATGTTGAAATGTGTTTTGGGGATAAAGTTCATTTTCTAGCCAAATATTGACTTTGCAAGTAATTGCTGTTAAGCTGATCACTCTATAACATTCTGGAGTATATGCAAATTGCCATTAGAAAAAGTGAAGCAGTAGACTTTGTAAAAATTAATATTTGTGTCATTCTCAAAACTTTTGTCCATGACTGTAGAGACAGAGATGATAGAGACAGAGATGATAGAGACAGAGATGATAGAGACAGAGATGATAGAGACAGAGATGATAGAGACAGAGATGATAGAGACAGAGATGATAGAGACAGAGATGATAGAGACAGAGATGATAGAAATGTGACACGTAGACAACCCATGCGCCGAAAAAACGCAAAACGCATGCAAAAACGCTTGAAATCGCATACAAACGCTGCGTTTTTTGGCCGTAATGCGCACGCTGATGCGACTAAATATCGCAGCGTTTATAAGCGTTTGCATGCATTTTTTTAATGCGTTTCATGTGCACACTATGCGCTGCGCAAAAAAACGCAAGTGTGAAAGTAGCCTAAGTTTTACATTTTTTCTTTTCTTTCTTTCAAGGCCTGGATGATTCCCGGAACACAGCCCGTCTCGCTTGGAGAATGATCTGTGACGGCTGTGTCATGAAAATCACAAAATCTTTAGACAAGGTCAGTTGGTTTTTCAGGTCTCCATTTTTTCTTCATTCAACTAACCCTGATGAGTAGAAAAATAGAAAGTAACTTCTGGAGACAAAACTTATGGTAATTATTAAAAACAAAAAATTGAAGAATTCTGGGCTTTCTTTGTAAAAACTAGGCACCTCCCAATTCTTCTGTAAGACCGGGGCCACCAGCGGCTGCTCAAGTACATAAATCCAGACAAGGTGATGTCAAACGGGCATCGGCTATAGCTAAAGAAGACGGTCAAGACTTAAAAAAGGATGGAAATACTGACACAACCAATAACCTGAAAGCATGCCAACTACGTGCCGGTGCCAACCAAGACAATGCCAAACAACTGAAGGACGTGCCACCACACCAGACGTTAATAAATGGGCTTTCTACAACACTTGGTAATGATAACAAATACAGGTTTCCCATACGAACATCACTCGGTCCCGTAAAAATATGGCATCCAGATTGGAGCCTTCTCCTCTGCACCCCTGGATCATTCGCTATATAACAGAAGTCATGTTTTAATGTCTACTACTGTCCATACCGTGAATGATGTCTCTGATCTGGATATGGATTCCTGCTCAGATTTGTCCATTTTAGCGGACTGGGAAGAAGCCGCTGTTATTGAGGATTCTCAGCATGAGGGTCCTGAAAAGATGGAGAAACCAGATCTGTTACCAGTTGATTCACCATCATCCGCTGTCCTGATGCTTAGAAATGACCAGGAAAATCAGAATAGCTGCCAATCCATGCACAATATCGGGGCTGGAAATCTCCACAGTAAATCTGTTATTTATCGGAGCCCGGACACCACTATTTATAATGTTAATATGAAGAAATCAGCATCTAATGGCTCAGGTTTTAAATTGCCCAGTGCCTTGGGAAGTAGAAGAAGTTTTCCAGCTCCATTACCAGGAGAGCCTAGAAGAAGCGTTCCAGCTCCATCGCCAGGAGAGCCTAGAAGAAGCTTACCAGCTCGATCGCCAGGAGAGCCTAGAAGAAGCATTCCAGCTCCATCGCCAGGAGAGCCTAGAAGAAGCTTACCAGCTCCATCGCCAGGAGAGCCTAAAAGAAGCTTTCCAGCTCCATCGCCAGGAGAACCTAGAAAAAGCGTTTCAGCTCCATTGCCAGGAGAGCCTAGAAGAAGCATTCCAGCTCCATCGCCAGGAGAGCCTAGAAGAAGCTTTCCAGCTCCATCGCCAGGAGAGCCTAGAAGAAGCGTTCCAGCTCCATCGCCAGGACAGCCAAGCAAGATGTCTACCGTGTTAGACTACTTTCCAAAAAGGAAACTTGCTAGTGTGAGCTTCTTTTCCCTCCCAAGAAACTTCCATTTACCATACATGAAGGTAACCGCACATTACCAGTCCCGACTAATGGCTCCCTCATCCTGTCAAATGCAGGATTAAGCTCTACAAATAAACTAAATAAGACAATCGGGGTAACAAAATGGGGCCGTATTACTTCTCCAACGTGCCAGTGCGGCCGCAGGGCAAAGAAACTCACCGTTTCAAATATAGGCCCCAACCATGGCAGGGTTTTTTACAGCTGCTCCGTGCGGAAGAGAAACGACGAGAACGGCAAAGGATGTAACTACTTCAAATGGGAGGACACACTGCTGAAAGAGAAGACTGCAAACGCATCGGCCGCCCTGTCCACCAGTTTGCTTTCTGCGGGGTCTTCTGCTGCGCACAAGCCTTTTATCAAGCTGAGACCATCCATGAGAACCTAATTTGTAGATATGTTACCATGATCATGGCCTGATTGCACCTTTCATGTAATACCAGTTGACTGTGTTGTCATGTTACTGGTATTTACCACCAGTGGAAATCCTACACCAGTGGTTTTTATACCTGATGATGAATTTTGGACTGGTAAAACGGTGTGAACTTTGGCCAGGAGTATGACAGCAGGTTTGGTGACTTTGTGTCACCCCAATGGCTTCGGTACAAGCTAAGCGCTCAAGGCTTGTGACTGAGGATGTTGGAACCATTAATACCTCCTTTGTGCCGACCCTCTAAATAGAATCAGAGGCAATAGGAACCAATCACAGTAAATCTTTGAAAAAAAATCAGTGATAATAAAAACCGAGCCCTACTTGCTGAGAACATCGGGGGTCCTGATGTTACATGGTGCATTGTATGTCCCCTGTATGTGTTATTGTATTATTTTAAGCTAATTTTATTGAATGGAATTGCCAATTTTTTTACTTCAAGTTACCTGGCATTCAAATGTCATTTTATTAATACAAAAATAAAAACATATTTATATTTTTATTTTACTTTGTGAAATGAATATTATTCTTATTTTTTAAATGGATGTCTTCTGGTGAATGCAGTCTTTCCTGACCAAGAATTAAAGGAATTCTGTCACCAGGTTTTTGATCTCCCCATCTTAAGACTAGCATGATGTAGGAGCAGAGACCCTGATTCCAGCGATGTGTCACTTAGTGGACTGCTTGCTACAGTCTTGATAAAATCACTGTTTTCTCTGCTGCAGATCTAGCAGTTCTCTGAATGCTGAGCTCTGTATAACCCCAAACACACCACTGATTGGCACCTTTCTGTGTACGCTGTGCATAGGAGAAAGCTGCCAATCAGTGGTTGGGGCTGGGTTATATAGATCTCATGAATATCGAATGCTACCTGGCTGCAGGGTTGTTATTCCTCTAATGATCTCCAGCTGATAAAACTATGATTTTATGAAAAATACAGCAAACAGCCCCTTTTGTGACACATTGCTGGAATTAGGGTCTCAGTCCCTACATCATGGTGCTCTCAGATTAGGTGGAAAAAACCTGGTGACAGATGGAATGCTATTAAGAAAATTATATTGTATGAATCCCATATCCCAACCATCGGGGTCCCTGGTCTCTGCGCTCTCGCTTGGTTATATCACTTTGGATTTCTTTGCCTAGGATGAGGGATAGGGCACCTCCATTCTTTCAATCATGTGATCAGACCTACTTACTCAGCCCCGACCTTGTTGGCATATATTGTGATCTTTGTATTCTTTGGCAAAAGTTCTTTAACAAGGAGTCTGGCAGCCCAAACTGTCAGTATAAAGTAGGTACATAGTCAGTTAGGGGATGTAACCCATTAACCATCACACCGTTACTGATTTAATCACTGCTTCTTTTCTGCAGAAACAGAAGTTTAATCACAATCTAATTTGGCTGCTCGCTGCACCCTGGGTGCGGCCAAGAGGCTCCCGCTGCACCCTGGGTGCGGCCAAGAGGCTCCCGCTGCACCCTGGGTGCGGCCAAGAGGCTCCCTGCTGCACCCTGGGTGCGGCCAAGAGGCTCTCGCTGCACCGTTCACTTACTGGTTTTGCATACTCTGGCCTCCCTCACAAGCACTGGCTTGCCTGGAGCTAGCACTGTCCTCAGAGAAAGCTCAGAACAGCGCTGTCAATCACCAGTAAGGCAGGCGGGAGCCAATAAATATATTTTTTTTCCTCTTATACAAAGACAATAATGTAAGCGCACAGGATAGAAATAACATTGCATGTGAAACTATTGTGTGAAAGCTGCTGTCCCATACACAGTATAGTTGATAAATGGATGATCATTCGTTCTTGTGAATTCATCCACATGACTTGGTCCATCATCCGTGTTGGTAATCTGTGGCTACTGGACAAGAGCACGGAGAGCCACCTTTTTACCTGACGGCATCTCTGTCTCTTCTTTTGATTTGCCAGCCTGGTGAAATGTCATTGTTGCGGTGTGAGGCTGCGTCACGGTGGCTAATCAAAAGAACAACACGGATGCCATTGGCGAAGAGGCGATTCTCAGGAGATTCCCGTCGAGCTGCCTCAGAACTCTGATGTGGATGATGGATCAGGTCCTACAAATAGATTTGCACCAACTCTAAATATCACTTGTGGTCCAATCCACCCTCCTCCACGGCTCCATTCATTCTCTACAGAAGCTATGGTTGCTTCTGCTCACTACCGCGCCATTCACATGGGGCTTTTTGGCTGTCCATTCTCGGGTTCAGTGGAGGTTTCAGCAGCCATTCCCACTAACAATCATACATTTAGAATCTATCCTATGGATTGGTTCTATGTTGTTTATGGGACAGTCCTTTAATGAAGGATGTCTATATCCAATCGGCTCATTTCGACGGTGCTCTCGACAGGTCACGGCATAGACTGTTAGGTCACTCTTCATCTGTACTCCAGCTTCCATGCAGCCTAGGACTGTAGATCATTCATCCATAAAGAAAAAATATTTTTTGTTTTAAGTCTATAGATATTCTCAACAATTTATTAATTTAAAAAGAAAAATAAAACTTGAGTATCGTGGTGTTCATGTGCACATGAGTTGTCAGGATAATAATGTTATTTCTATAGCGCCAACATATTCCGCAGCACTTTACATTATAGAGGGGACTTCTACAGACAATAGACATTACAGCATAACAACAAACACATAGATCAAAACAGATACCAAGAGGAATGAGGGCCCTGCTCGCAAGCTTACAATCTGTGAGGAAAAGGGGAGACCCGAAAGGTGAATGGTAACAATTGCTTTCATTGTTTGGAACAACCATAGTGTAAGAATTGGGTGTTCATGTAATTCTCCATGAACCGGTTATCAGCCTAAGTATGTAACAGTACAGACACAGAGGGCTATTAAATGCATAAAGTATGTGAGAACATGATGCGAGGAACCTGATTATGGTAAAAATTTTGAATGGCAACACAGGGATATTTAGGTTTGTGTTGAGGCGGTATACCAGTCTGAAGAAATGCGTTTTTAGTGCACGCTTAACTGTGGGGATTAATCAAATTAACCTGGGTAGTGCATTCAAAAAAAATGGCGCAGCACGTGAAAAGTCTTGGAGACGGGAGTGGGAGGTTCTGATTTTTGAGGATGCTAACCTCAGGTCATTAGCAGAATGGAGGTCACGGGTAGGGTGGTAGACTGAGATGAGGGAGGAGATGTAGGGTGGTGCTGACCCATGGAGTGCTTTGTGGGTGAGGGTAATAAGTTTATACTGAATTCTGGAGTGGATGGGTAACCAGTGTAAGGACTGGCACAAGGTAGAGGCATCGGTGTAACAGTTGGTGAGGAATATGATCATGGCTGCAGCATTTAGGATGGATTGGAGAGGGGAGAGTTTGGTAAGAGGGAGACCGATTAGTAGAGAGTTACAATACGAGACGAGAATGAGTAAGGGAAACAGTAAGAGTTTTTGCAGAGTCGAAAGTAAGAAAAGGTCGAATTCTAGAAATGTTTTTGAGGTGCAGATAACAAGAGCGAGCCAGTGATCGGATGTGGGGGGTGAATGAAAGCTCGGAATCAAGTATGACCCCAAGACAGCGGGCATGTTGCTGGGGAGTAATGGTGGAGCCACACACGGAGATGGCAATGTCGGGCATAAGTAGGTTAGTAGAAGGAGGAAACACAAGGAGTTCAGTTTTTGACAGGTTCAGTTGCAGATAGAGGGAGGACATGATGTTGGAGACAGCGGTGAGACAATCACTGGTGTTTTCTAGAAAGGCAGGCGTGATAACAGGTGAAGAAGTGTATAATTGGGTGTCATCAGCATAGAGATGGTACAGGAAACCAAATCTACTGATTGTTTGTCCAATAGGGGCAGTATACAAAGAGAAGAGGAGGGGGCCTAGGACTGATCCTTGAGGAACCCCAACAGTAAGGGGAAGATGAGAGGAGGAGGAATCAGCAAAAGATACAGTGAAGGAACGGTCAGAGAGATAGGAGAACCAGGAGAGAACGGTGTCCTTGAGGCTGATGGAGCGGAGCATAGAGAGGAGGAGCTGATAATCCACAGCGTTGAATGCTGCGGAGATCCAGGAGAATTAGCATGGAGGATTAGCAGGATGGTCACATATAGGTGGAGTCGGGAACCTTGAAGAAGACTACTTTATGTATACTGTAATGGTAAGTTTTGCTCGTGGTAACTGGTCTTTACACTTTTCCCCATTCCTTATTTCTCAGCTTATTTCTCCGAATCTTCCCGCTGACTGTTTTTGGCAATTGTTGAACAAATTCAATCTATGAATAATAGAAGAATAATTCAGGACAAGTTTCAGCAGCTTCTCGAGTGACGGTGCTGGTGTCATGGAGTTACCTACCTTCCTCGGGTACTTGTACGGGGCGGTCACCTTCTTTACGTGTTCTTGTAGTTCTTTAGTCAGTGCCTCCTGGTCGTGTACAGTGTATGAAGGGGACAAGACAACAAAAGCCTTCACCACCTGCACATTAAACATATTTATTAGGTATAAGACACAATAATGTAGATTTTAGGATACTCTGCCCACCACAAGAAGACTCATTTAATACCAAACATACAGCACATATCCCAAAAAGTATTTGGTTAAATATTTCTAAAAAAAAGAATTAGAACCTACCGGTAATTCGGTTTCTAGTAGCATTCCACGACCGCATAGGAGGATGTCTCCATGTCCTATTGGGGGACAGGAACACAGAGAGGTTAAAAACCCCTCCCATTAACCAGTGTTTTACAACCACATTTAGGAACGGTTACCTTTAGTATTCTCAGAACTTAATCCAAGAATGTCGGGAGGGAATTGGTGCTGTCGTGGAATGCTACTAGAAACCAAATTACCGGTGGGTTCTAATCCTTTTTTCTCTAGTAGCCTTCCATGACAGCATAGGAGGTATACCAACCAATTCTTCATTAATTGGGGGCTACGGCCTGAAGTACCTTCCGGCCAAAGACTAGGTCCCGATTGGACCAGAAGTCTAATCTATAATGTTTTGTGAAGGGAAGACCATGTCGCAGCCCTACAAATCTGCTCTGAAGAAGCTCCAGCTCTTTCGGCCCAGGATGCTGCGACGGATCTGGTGGAGTGGGCCTTTAGGGCCGCTGGTGCTGATGCATTCTGGGCTAGGTATGCTTCAGTTATGGCTTTCCTTATCCAAGTGGCAATCGTGTTTTTTGCCACTTTTTTTACCTTTATTTTTACCATACAGATGAATAAAAAGATTTTGGTCGATTCTAAAAGCTGTAGAATATTTCAGGTAGTGTAGTATTATTCTTCTCACGTCCAGGGTATGGAACTCCTGTTCTCTCAAGTTTGCTGGCTAGGTTTTGGCAAAACGAAGGAAGAATTGCAAACGATGAAAATCTGACACTACCTTTGGCAAAAATGACAGGTCAGGTCGAAATATGATTGAGTCGTCTCTTATGGACAAATAGGGTTCTCTAATTGAGAGAGCCTGTAACTCTCCTATCCTGGCTGTCGAAATGGCGACCAGGAAGGCTGCTTTATACGAGAGTATTTGAGGAGAACAAGAGGGTAGAGGCTCGAAGGGAGGACCCGTAAGACCTTTGAGCACTAGGTTTAGGTCCCATGGTGGGCAGAAAGATTGTTTCCTGGGATGCAGTCTTAATCCATTTATGGCAGGCTAGGTCCTGGTCGAATACTGAGCTTAACGTGGACACTTGGACTTTTAGCGTGCTTGGTTTGAGCCCTAGGTCTAATCCCTTTTGTAAAAAGTCAAGAATTTGGGATATATTGGGATGAAACGGGTCTGGTGTATCAGGATGGCACCAGTAGGAGAACTTTTTCCAAATCTTGTTGTAGATGGCATTAGTTACAGGTTTTCTGGATTTTTGCAAGGTGGCAATTACTGAATCCGAGAGGCCTTTTGCTCTCAAAACCTGGGCTTCAGTAGCCAGACTGCTAGGTTCAGCTTTTGGGGATTTGGATGATGAAGAAGACACTGTTGGAGAAGGTCGTCCTCTGGTTGTAGGAAGACTGGACCTCTCACCCGGAGTTCTAAGATGAGATGGAACCAACTTCTCTTTGGCCATACCAGAGCTACCAAGATAACTGGTACTTGATCGTCCTGAATTTTTCGAGGAATCCTTGCCAATAGAGGTATCGGGGGAAACACATAGGCCAGCCGGAATTTCCAGGGGTGGCTGAAGGCATCCACACCTTGGCATCCATCTCCTGGATCTAGGGAAAAAAAGGTTGGTCATCAGGTCCACCTTGGGACGGCCCCACATCTCCGTGAGTGAAATAAAGACTTCCTTTTTCAGGCTTCACTCCCCTGGATGTATGTCCTGACGGCTCAGAAGGTCCGCCTGAGTGTTTTCTGAGCCTCTTAGATGTACTGCCGATAAGGAGAGAAGATGAGCTTCGGCCCAGTTGAAAATCTGGTTTGAAACGTTTCTCAGACTGTTGAATTTGGGGCTTCCCTGATGTTTGAGATGAGCCACCGTGGTCATATTGTCCGAGAGTACTTTGACATGATGACCTGAAATCAGAGAGCCCGCTGCCAGAAAGGTTTTTTGTACCGCCTTCAGTTCCCTGTAATTGGAGGACTTGAGACTCTCCTGATGACTCCAGAGGCCTTGAAAAGGGGTCTGAAGTATCACTGCTCCCCAGCCTCTTAGGCTTTTTTTTAGGCTTGCGTCGGTAGTTAGTTACCAGAGGTGTCTGAGATCAGACTACTCCTTTGCGAAGGTTCTTTAGATTTAACCACCAGGCTAAGGAGGCTGTGACTCTTCCTGGTGTCAGGATTTTCTTGTTTAGAGAGGCAGGGTTCCCATCCCAATTCTCTAGAATGTGTGCCTGCAAAGCTCTGGAGTGGGCCTGAGCCCATGCAACGGATTGTATGCAGGCCGTCATCGATCCCAACAGAGACATGACTGTTCGTAGCGAAGGCGATCTCTGTTTTTTGAAGGTCAGGACCTTGTCTATTAAATTTTGACGGTGGTCGTCCGGTAGGCACGATCTCTGATTCTCTGAGTCCAGGAGGATCCCTAGGAATCTTATCACTTTTGTGGGCTGGAGCTGAGATTTCTTCATGTTGATAATCCACCCCAGGTTCTGCAGGATGTCTTGAGCTTTGGCAACCCGTGATTTGAGTATCTCGGCGGAGGGACCGATGATTAAAAGGTCGTCCAGATAGGGAACTATAGCCACTGCTTCTGACCTAATCCTTGAAAATACCCTGGGGGCTGAAGAAATCCCGAAGGGGAGCACGTTGAACTGGAAGTGTGCTACTTCGTGACCCAGCTGGACTGCAAATCTCAGATACTTCCGATGTTGAGGATGTATCGGGATGTGAAAATATGCATCTTTGAGATCGATCATTGCCATAAAGGAATGAGGAGTAATCAAGGGGATGGCAGATTTTACTGACTCCATCTTGAACTTCCGATAGGTTACCGACTGATTGAGGGTTTTTAGGTTTATTATAACCCTTGCTTTGCCTGACGGCTTTTTCACCAAGAAAATGCGTGAGTAGTGGCCCCTTCCTTGCTCATTCGACGGGACTGGAGATATGGAGCCTGAGTTTATCAACTGTTGTAATTCTGTTGAGATCAGGGCTTGGGCAACCCGGGATGGAAGGGAGGTTACTCTCAACATCGGGGGAGGGGGAGTCTCAAGCTCTATCAAGAGACCTTCTCTATCACATTTAACACCCATTGGCTGTTGGAAATTTCTCGCCAACGGTTTAAGAAACTCGAGAGTCTCAACCCCCCCCCCCCCCCCCACGGATCGGAGTCATTGTTTTTCCTGCTGAGCTTGTTGGGGAACGAGGATGTTCTTAGGTTTCCCTTTAGTATAGGTCCATCTTCCCGTCTTCCCTTTACCTCTGTATTGAGAGGATTGAGCCTTGGAGGGTCGAAAAACACGCTTCTTAGGAGGTCTCTGCTCCAGGAGAGCTCTTTTCCTACAGTGGCCTTTTCCAAGATCTCATCCAGGGCTGGCCCGAATACATAGTCGCCTTTGAAGGGGATAGAGCATAATTTTATTTTGAAGGTGACAGCCCCGCTCCACATCTTAAGCCAGAGTGCTCTCCGGGCTGAATTCGTCTGGACCAAGTTTCTAGCGGCAATGCAAATAGACTCCATCGAGGTGTCAGCTAGAAACCCTGTTGCCTGTGGAGAATATGCAACGAATCTAGCAAGTCACCCCTTGGAGTGCCCTGGGAGATGTGGTTCTCCAGTTCTTCTAGCCAGCGATAAAGAGTTCTGGCGATGCAGGTGGACGCTATGTTATATTTGAGGGCAGAGGGGGAGGACTCCCACAATTTTTTGAGGAGGCTTTCAATTTTTCTGTCCATGGGATCCTTTAGCTGAGAGGAATCCTCAAATGGCAGGGCCGTTTTTTTCGCCACTCTTGCCACCTGTACATTCACCTTGGGTATATCCCATTTGATCGAATTTTCGTCAAGGGGAAATCTATTTTTAAAATCTGCGGGGGTCGTTAGACGTTTTTCCGGGAGTTCCCACTCCTGATTTATCATGTCGGATATGCTTTTATGCACTGGAAAGCCTGTCGGCTGCTCCGCCTGGGCCCCACCAAACAACTCAACTTGAATGGAATGAGGGGCTGGCTGGTCCTCCAACCCAATGGTGCTTCGAACAGCACTCACCAGCGCTTCGGTATATTCCGAAGAGAACAGATATTTTCTGATTTCAGCACTTTTGTGGGATAAAGGATTTTCCCATTTAGACATGGATGAACCCTGGGAGATGTCGGACTCTGAATCTGACTGCTCCGCCTGGAACTTTCTCTTTTTAGGTTGAGATGGACCAGGTGAGGGTGATGGCGGTGGAGGAGAAAACGCGGCCAGGGAGGTCTGTACTTCCTGTTTAACCAGCATGCGGATCTCCTCTAGCAACGAGGGGTGCTCGGCTCTAACAACCCTATCGGTGCATTTTTGGCACAGCTTTTTGTCCCATTTTAGTGGCAATTTGAGAGTACAGATTGCACATTTGTTTTGTTTATTTGAGGGCCTCTGGTCAGCTACTTCTCCCTGCAACAGAGGGAGATGGGTAAGAGCGGGAGATATACAGAGATCCTCCAAAGGGGGGAACCATGCCCGACACGGTGGCTGGGGGAGCGCTGGGCTCTGCAGGCGCAGGGCTGGACGTCTCCATGGCAGGAGTAGCTTACCTGCTGACGTCTTCTGGCAGCTTTTATATACAAAATATAGGCGCTGCCCAGCGCTTCATGATTCCCCCTCCGGGTCCGGCGCAGGCATCAGCGTGCGCCCAGCGTCGCTCAGCCCATCTCTCGACAGGAAGATGCTTGCGTTCCATAGGTGGAACGCAAGACCCCGAAGTAACCCTACCACTTCCGGGTTAGAGCAGCGCACATGGAGGGGAAGACGCCAGAGAGCTTCAGGAGGCCTCCGGCGGGGAGAGCTGGCCCGCTTTACCCCATGAGGAGACGCAGGGAGGTCAGCTCGAGTGGTCCCGGAATCCGGGAGAGAGACGGCAGCAGGACGGAGGAGGAAGGCGCGGGCCCCCGACCACCACTGCCCGGCAAAAACTGCACACAGGTAGCGCTGCTACTGCCGGCCACACAGCGTACCAGGATCTCTCCGTGTCCCAAGGGGGACAGGAATACACTGGCTAATGGGAGGTGGGAGGGGTTTTTAACCTCTGTGTTCCTGTCCCCCAATAGGACATGGAGACATCCTCCTATGCTGTCGTGGAAGGCTACTAGAGAAAAAAAAACACTTAAAGGGGGTTGTTCTTGGATGTTGATGAATTCTTAATAGTGGGTGTTTGCTCCTTTGGAACCTCCTGGACCCTTCTTCTAGAAGCAAAGGTGTTACCTCTTCTCCCAATAGGTGTGAAAAAACCCTTAAAGGAGTTGTCCAGGCTTGAGGTACAAGTCTGCCATTACTCTGTGACTGCAGACTTGTGAATCTTCACCGTGCGCACTGTCAGGATTTGCTGGGGGGCAGGCGTCATGTGACAGCAGGTATGCAATCAGCATACTTCAGAGCACATTCCGACTAGACATGTCTGAACTTGCTCAATATATTTGAGTGAGACAGCGCACGTCTATTTGGCATGTGACCACATGTATACATATCTCATACTTTCCAACCCGCACCCAGTACAGTGACTGCAGACTTGTACCCCCCCAAGCCTGGACGACATGACCCCTTTAATGGATGGGCATAGAAAAGAATGTGCTGCATCAATCTTCAGTACATATTGATCACTACAGGACCCTACTCATATTGACATGCTGAATTCCAGCATCTACAGACCAGTGAACGATACGTGGTGCAGAGAACAAGACCTAGATCCATACCTGTGGTGTGTTGGCCACAATGTGGGTGCATATTTGTCCATATAAATGGAGGTTTTTGAAGATTTTATGAACCAACGGAAAGTTAACATCCATTTCAAGTGTAGGAATTAGTGATTAGCGAGTATACTCGTTGCTCGGGTTTTCCCGAGCACGCTCGGGTGGTCTCCCGAGTATTTGGAAGTGCTCGGAGATTTTGTTTCTGTTGCCGCAGCTGCATGATTTGCGGCTATTTGACAGCCTGAATACATGTGGGAATTCCCTAACAAACAGGCATTCCTCACATGTATTCAGGCTGTAAAATAGCCGCAAATCATGCAGCTGCGGCAACAGAAACTAAATTCTCGAGCACTTCCAAATACTCGGAGACCACCTGAGCATGCTCAGGAAAATCCGAGCCACAAGTATACTCGCTCATCACTAGTAGGAATACTTCATTTGTAGGGTAACCTCCATATTATTGCTTTTTGGACTATTCATCAGACATGGTTAAGTTTCTGGATGCAACTTTCAAGCACCTTTTGGTCTGCACAGTACATATTCTAGACCGTAGTTCTCGTTGGACATGAGCATCCTATCTCCTGTGTTTAATTTATTGTTTCAGTCCTGAAAAAAACTGAAATTTTGCTGTATTGTAGATGAGTTGGGTAAGGGTTACCTCTCCTCTGATCGGGTCCGGACTGCTGACCACCGCAGATTCTGCCACGGCAGGGTGCTCTATCAGGGCGCTTTCTATTTCAAATGGTCCGATGCGATATCTGGAAAAAAAACATGAAAAAAGGCTTTGTGTGCACATTGCCATTTTATGGGGTTGTGATCTAGCACCTATAAGAGTCTATAGACCAACACTGTACCGCCATATGTCTCAAATTGAAAGCATTACATACTACTTGCACTTGAAGTCTCTGGTTTGGTCCTTGTGCTGCTGCACTGTGTCCATACACATAGTGCCAAATTCATGATATATAATGCAAAATCTAATTTTTTTGGTGATCAAGGAATCAACAGAATACAGCTACTCTCATAATACAGTATATATAATTATTATTAATGAAATTCTAGCCCTTTATATTCCCTACACCATCAGATCAAGTCCATATGAAAACCTAACTATGGCCAAGGACCTCTGCTGTTGTAAAATAGACAACCATAATAAAGTTCAATCCTAGTGCCATCTCCCTGGTGGTTTCGTGGTTTCCATCTGCTTGCAATGATGTCCCATCCATCAATCATGTGACTATTGCAGCCAATCTGTGACATCTGCACTATTGATTGGCTGCAGTGGTCACTTAGCATCATCACGGAAGGAGAGTCAGGGACCACCAGAGTGGCGACGCTAGAGCATTGAATTCAATGGGTAAGTAATGTTTGCATCCCTATTTTGTAACATAACCCTACTCTTGCCTAACTTTTTTTCTAAAATCCCAAGAAATCCCTTTAAAGCAGCGATGTATTAGTTTGCATGAGGAACACTTTTTACTCTATACAGTTTTTGAGAAATGAAGTAGATGATGCTAAAACCTTATACTTACCCTGAAGATAAAATTACGTCATCTGATCTTCCAACAAAAAAGAAATAGCCATCTTCATCTTTTATAGCTTTGTCTCCAGTAAGATAAAAGTCTCCTCTTTGGCTTGATGCAGTTTTTTCTGGGTTGCCCTATTTTTTTTTTTTTAATGGATTTATAAATCATCTGTAAAAGCTAAATCATTGCGTTATGTAATAGATTGTGTGCTGAAAATTGCTGTTTAAGCAGGTCTCTCTTACAGTTTATTTTTAATTACATTTTTTAAACACTATAAAAACCTTTTTTTAAAAGATAGGCCCACTTTCACTACCTAATAAATATATATATATATATATATATATATATATATATATATTTTTTTTAGTATTGCTCCAGTACAGTGCAGAATGAAGCAACTTAGTAAATAGTCTTGATTTAAAACGACTTGGAAACGACAATTCTATCTCCATGGTAACAGACTACAAACAAAGCATGTGTAGTCTGATCTTCCCTTTATACTTTTTTTTTTTTTTTTTTTTCTTTTCTTCTCCCCTTTCTGTCCCTTACATTTAGCAGCTTAACAAGGAGTAAGTTAGCAAAAAGTGGTGAAAATATGAGAGTACGATTGCAGGCTCAAACGACAAGGTTGTTTTTTGTAGTTTGTGAAAAGGTCACGTGAA
Organism: Oophaga sylvatica; assembly: GCA_033576555.1. Classification (NCBI taxonomy): domain Eukaryota; kingdom Metazoa; phylum Chordata; class Amphibia; order Anura; family Dendrobatidae; genus Oophaga; species Oophaga sylvatica. The sequence continues at coordinate 125,297,524 of JARQOD010000007.1, forward strand.
ATTTGAAGACCAATTGTTCCATCTCTTCTATAAAAAAAAAATTCCTTCATTTTATCACGATAAAAACATGATCAGCTTCTTGGACAACATCAAGGCACATGTGAGGACGAGCTACACGTTTTGATACTGTGAAAAAGTCAGACAGGATGAACGATTGTTCTTTATCCAAAAATTGTGTGCATAAACCACATTTAAAAAAAAAAAAAAAAAGGTATCCGAACATCTTACGCATTTCGGAATGAAATTCCTTAATTATAGCTTTTTTGTAGCCTGTTACCATGGAGACACATAGGTCAGCACAGGAGCTGTAGACTCACAACAATAAATTTTCAATCAAAACTAGTTGCAAGATTTTTCATTTAAAATGGACCGGAACATAAAAAAATTAAAAAAAATAGCATGTCAGACATGGCCAAGTTTACAATAAACTTACTGTGTATTGAGAAAAAAGACAAAAAGGTCTTTGCGGGGCAATACGGATTCCAATTTCACCTTCCTGATTTGGGGGTAATACGCTGCCATCAACATCAACTACCTGGGATGATAAAATGTATATACAAATACAATATTAAAGAGACATACTAAAAAATATTACCCACAAGACAAGAGATTTCACCGTCTAAGACGGCACCCGTGTTGGGTAGAATTAACAGCTTGTGAAAAACTGTAAAGATTGACGTCAATGTCCCTATTTCATACACGTAGCCTTCAAAATTAGTTTTGATTATATCTAAAATTATAATTTTATGGCACCAATTGCTTTAAAAGGAATGCCCACGCCTGTTAAAATCTGCAGCAAGCGATTCTGCTAATCGACTTCTAACGGTGTGTAACACACACACCGTTAGGATCTGGCTCTGCTCGGCAGTTCCAGTGTTCGGCCAGTGAGAATTCTATTGAAAGATGCGGCCAAGGTTCTTGTCTGCATTTGTGGTCACTTGATGACATCTGAAATCCGGAAGCCGAGCTGCATCCTAACTGTGTGGGCATTACATACCGTTAAATTCGACAAGCCGAAGCTTTCGGCAAACCTTTTGAAGAAGACCCATCACCTGTCAATGGACTTACTCTGGTTATGAGAAAACAATCGCAGCATGGTGAGGGTGCATCCAATTCTCACGCATGAGAGAGAGCTTGGGAAACATCTGGCTGCTCTTGGATGTCATCCGAGTGCAGTCCGATTATGGTAGACGCAGCCAATGGATAAGATGGAAACATCAAGTTCTTCGTCTTCTCCATACCTGTGCTGCGATTCTCGCATGCATGAGAAGCGGATCAGGCTAAGATGACACTAATAGAGTTTGACATTAGCATAATCGGCCCGATTTTCTCGCGTGTGAGAATCGACAACCGCGTGACCCCGGTCTAAAAAGCAAAGTTCTCGAGATCTTTCTATTGTTTTACTTTGATGATTTGAGCCCAACCTTCAGTTGTCCCATGTTCATACCACCTTGGAGACAGAAGTACCTGGACGTCATAGGGTGGAGAAGGCTTTCCCATAGAGCCTGGTTTTATTCTCATTCCTTTAAATGATCCACATATCAGGACCTAGATAATAATGGCCGTGATTAGCAGTGGCATTTTATCCCATAAGGCCTCATTTACACTTGACGGCTCTGTATTCCGTTGGCAGTGAAATATGCCTCTGATATTTTGTATGGACACTTTCCCACATGTAAAGCATATTTTCCCTTCTCCCATGACAGCACCACCTGAGAAAGGGTATCCGCCCACCAAGGACAGGAAACCTACTGAATAAAAAGGCAGTACCTGTCCTCCGCATCAGTTTGGTTTCCTGCCATTGTGGGAACCTGCAGAAGAAAGCGGTACTTGCCTTACCTGCGGAAGGCATCCCTCGTCCTGGACACCCTCCCGGGTAAGTTAACAGCGACCGGGAGGTTGGTGCAGCGCCGTGCAGGCAGATTAATGTCTCTGGCCGACATGAGGTCCAGGGTCTGCACGCGCTGAGGGTTGCAGGAGATAGCGGCAACCTGCATGGCCAGGTCTATGTTGGTGTGTCTACAGCAGCTTGAGGACCAGCTTAGAGACAACACCCCTAGAGAGAAAATCCTGGTGGACCTTCTGCTGTTGCAGGGAGTAGCTGCCTTCCTGGCTCATGCCTCGGCTGACTGTCAGGTTAGCAGCTAGATCGGCAAATCTATCCAATGCTGCCCGCAGAGCTTTATGGCTCAAAAGCTGGCCGGGAGATGCCCAGTCCAAGACCAGACTATGTTCTATCCCATATGAAGGGAATTATCTTTTCAGTCCGGCTCTGGACAATATACTAGACAAGGCAGCAGATAAGAAAAAGGGCTTTCCCAATGTGTCCCGTCCTCAATTCAAGAGCTCCTTTCATATGAGAAGATATAGCAGGAACAGACCTCCTAAGGAAAAGAGCGATTGGAAGGACAAGAAACTGAGGAGCAGGGGTTTCATGTTTGGGGGTTCCTCGGCAAGGAGCCGAAAATCCTCTAAGTGATGGGCTCTTCTGGGTAGGAGTAAGATTGTCCCACTTCCATCCTGCCTGGGAGAAAATCTCGGCCAATGCCTTGGTACTCCGTATAGTAAGATCAGGACTGAGACTGGAGTTCAGATCCACTCCTAGGCACAGCTTCAGGATCTCGTCCCCCAGATCTTGGAAGGAGCAACAGGCCCTAGAGGCAGAAGTATCACTTTTGCTACAAGAGAGGGTGCTGGTGGAGGTGCGTGTTCAGCAGCAGGGGAGGGGGTTCTAGTCTCCCGTTTCTGATAAGGAAGCCCAACCAGTCATTCAGGACAATTGTCAACCTAAAGGGTCTCAACAAGTTCCTGGTCTACAGACCGTTTAAAAAGATGGAGTGAATAATATTGGCAATAAAGATCTTGTTCCCAGGCTGCTAAATGAGGGTCTTGGGGTATGTTTCCACGGTCCGGAAACGCTGCGTGTTTGACGCTGCGTACAGCTGCAGCGTCCAGATGTTACAGCATAGTGGAGGGGATTTCTTGAAATCCCATCTCCACTATGCGTTAAAAGACGCAGGTGGCAGACCCGCGTAAACGGACATGCGGCGCGTCTTTCCAGAACGCTCCGTCACCGCACCGTAAATTTACCATAGACATGTGGTAAAACCGCATCTAATGATTAGTCACATGCGTAATAACTGCGTAAACGCAGCTTACTACGCATGTGCACTAATTTAAATAAGGTCTTACCTCCTCCCACCACCGGAAGTCCCCTTCCACTGCAGTTCTCGCGATAACTTAGCTTACCGCAAGAACTGCCATACACGTGACCGGTGGTTATCTCCGGTCACTAGGCTAGTTCTTACGGTCAGCTCATCCAGATGTAGCAGAGCTGGACTCGTCGTGGGACACTCGTTATTAAGGACTACGTTGGACAGGAAGTATGTGTTTTGTTTATTTTTTTTTTTTTTCAGGAGATCGAGGGCTTCGGGGAATTGGACGTATAATAAAATGGCAAAACTGTGTGGTGTTTTATTTCGTTAAAATACTTTCTTCTGGCTGTGTCTTTTTTTTAACCCTTTACATACTATAGGATTAGTAATGGATAGGCGTCTTATTTACACCTCTCCATTACTAACCGGGCGTGATGTCACTTCACAATCAAAGGTGACATTAACCCCTTATTACCCCATATGCCACGGCTACATGGCAGTGGGAAGAGAGAGACTAAGTGCCAGAATTGGCGCATCTTACAGATGCGCCATTTCTGGGGCAGCTGTGTGCTGGTGTTTGTAGCCAGGGGCGGGCCAATATCCATGTCCCCTTCCTAGGCTATGAATATCAGCTGTCTGCGTAGCCTCTCTGGCTATTAATTATAGGGGACCCCACGTCATGTTTTTGTTTTTTTTAAGGGTCCCCCTATTTTAATAGCCAGTAAAGGCTACGCAGACAGCTGCGGGCTGATATTCATAGCCTGGGAAGATCCATGGGTATTAACCCCTTCCCAGGCTATAAACATCAGCCCACAGTCGCTGACTTTTCCTCTCTGGCGCAGAAAATTGCGCGGGAGTCAATGCCATTTTTTTAAAATTTATTAAAAAAGGAAAGGACATTGCATATTAGGCCGGGGTCAGACATGCGAGAAACTCGCATGAGTCTCACACCTCAGTACCCGGCACTGCACTTAGGTCCGCAGCGTTCAGCTGCATAGAAATACATGCAGCCGCACACTCCGGTCACGAGTGGCATCTATCTGTGTGTAAACATTCTTCAATGGAGTATATAGAGGTTGGACAAGGAAATGACATCACAATTCTTTTTTTTTTTTTTGTTAAATAATATATCCTTATTTAGCTTACAAAAAACGCAGGTGACCTCTGATGCAGATTTTACCTGCGTCAAAGCCTGAGCAAATACTGAGCCAATCCTGACCGTGGAAACATACCCTTAGACTTGAAGGATGCATACTACCATGTCTCCATCCATCAGGAAGACCAGCAGTACCTGAGGGTAGCGGTGTATATAAGCAGACAACTCAGACATTTACAATACAGGGCTCTGACTTTTGGTCTATCCATGGCCCCAAGAGTTTTCACCAAGATAATTCTGGAGGTGACTGCACATTTGCGAGAAAGGAACGTGTTGATAGTGCCATATCTGGACGATTTTTTAGTGATCGGCAGAACACAGGACGACTGCAGTTCTCAACTAAGGCACATCCAGACCACTGTGTCAAGGCTGGGTTGGATGATAAATATTGAGAAGTCGAAACTGCAGCACCTGAAGGTTCAGTCCTTCTTAAGGCTTATTTTGGACTCGGAGAGGCAGGCGTGTCTCCTGCCAGAGGTGAAGAAAGACAGAATTGTAGCCCTGATATCAGCAGCATTGACCAATCCGGTCATGTCCCTAAGGAAAGCTATGTCCTTACTAGGATCAATGACATCATGCAGTCCAGTGGGCCCAGATTCATTCCAGGGCCTTACAACAGGATGTCCTAGAGGGAGAAAGGAAGCTTGCCGGGTGCTTAGAGGGGAAGATTATGCTTTCCCGGGAAGCAACAGACCCCATGATCTGGTGGCTGAATCCAGGGAATCTGTCTCTGGGAATTCCATGGTCCTACCAGATATCAGACGTGATCGTGACGGATGCAAGCGCAGAAAGATGGGGCGCACATCTCGGACCGCATAGTCCAGGCGATCTGGTCAGAGGCAGAAACCGGCCATTCCTCAAACTACAAAGAGCTGCTAGCAATAAAGAAGGCAGTAATAGAGTTTCTTCCCCATTTAAAAGGAAACCATGTTCACATAATGTCAGACATCTGAATGTCAGTTGCCTATATCAACCACCATGGGGGCACAAAATCCCAGACCCTAATGCGGCTATCTCGAGCAATTCTCCAGGTTATGGAGGAACATCATCTACAGCTATCAGCTCTGCATATAAAGGGAAGGAGAACGAAGAAGCAGATTTTCTCAGCCGGACAACCCTAAAACAAGAGGAATGAGAACTGGATCTGTCAATTTTTCAGCAGATTGTGGCTCTTTGGGGGCAGCCAGAGATAGATTTGTTTGCCAACAGGAAGACAAAAATCTTCTGCTCTCTAAACCCAAGAGAAAATTCATACGCGGTGGACACACTACAGATTCCTTGGGGTTTCCAACTGGCTCACACATTTCCCCCATTGACGTTGATCCCGGCAGTCCTGAGGAAGATTCGGGAGGAAGGAGCAAATGTCATCCTCATTGCTCTGTTTTGGCCCAAGAGGCCATGGTTCTCATGGATGAGGAAGATGTCCTTATCAGATCCCTGGATTCTCCCAGACGCTCCGGGTCTCCTCAGGCAGGGCCCAGTGTCACATCCTCAGAGGTCAGGTCTACATTTGACGGCCTGGATTTTGAGAGGGCACTATTAACACAGAAAGGATTCTCCCTGGCCTCAGTCACTACCCTGATGCAGAGTAGGAAGCCTATAACAACTAGGATATATGGCAGGATAAGTTTTTGGCTTTTTCAGGGCAGTCTGTAGGGAGCAGGGTCCCAATCAGAGCCATATTAGAGTTTATTCAAAGGGGTATGGAGATGGGCCTAGCCACCAGCACCCTTAAGATGCAGGTATCTGCCTTAGCAAACCCTATACAACTATAACCTGGCGGCAGATAAATGGGTGGTTAGGTTTATTAAAGCATGTCATAGATCAATACCAGCTCCAAAGATGCCTCCTTGGGACTTAAATCTAGTTCTTGAAGCGATAATAAGATCGGCCTTTGAGCCCCTACATGAAATGCCAGCTAAAATACTGACACTAAAGATAGTGATGTTAGTGGCCCTGATGTCAGCCCGCAAGGTTAGTGATTTACAGGCTCTATCTAGTAATCATCCGTTTATGCAGATATCGGATGATAGAGTAATTTTGAGGCCAGATTCGGCTTATCTCCCCAAGGTACCCTCAAAGTTTCATAGAAGTCAGGAGGTAGTTCTTCCCTCCTTCTGTAGAAAACCAAAGACTGCAGAGGAACGTAGACTTCACACACTAGACGTCAGGAGGGCCTTAATACGGTACTTAGACAGGACAAGACATTGGAGGAGGAGTGAGGCCTTGTGTCATTCCAGGGATCAGGAAGAGGCTTGGTATTACAAGGGGGACCATAGCTAGATGTATTAGGGATGCCATTAGCTTAGCTTACACCTCTAGTAATAGCTTCCTGAAAACCTGAAGGCTCATTCCACCAGGGCTGTGGTAACCTCCTGGGCTGAAAGAGCGGAGGTGTATATGTAAGGCGGCTACATGGTCTTCCCTTTCCACCTTCTATAAACACTATTGTCTTAAACTGTCCTCCTCAGTTGACCTATCCTTTGGGAGGAAGGTATTGCAAGTGGTGATCCCTCCCTAGGGTGCTTTGATCTATTTAAATCTCAGGTGGTGCTGCCTTAGGAGAAGGGAAAAAATCTTAGTTACTCACCGATAACAGGATTTTACAGGGCCCACGACCGCACCCTTATATTCCCTCCTCCGCTTTGTTACTTATGGTGTGCACTTTTAAGGGTGTTAAGAAAGATGTATCTGGTGACGGTTATGTTACTAACCGTCTGGAGGTCCTCTCGTGCTCCGAAACCCAACTGATGCGGAGGAGAGGTACCAGCTTTTTATTCAGTATGTTTCCTGTCCTTGGTGAGTGGATACCCTCTCCGGTGGTCCTGTCATGGGCTCTGTAAAGTCCCGTTCCCGATAAGTAACTAAGATTTTTTTTTCTATATGAAACGTGTACAATTTGATGCTATGTAACACATTATACACTCTGCTAATAGCAAAGGGGCTCCAGTATGGAACCACGAAGGGAGATGGCACTGAATATAAGAGCTTATGATGCTGTCAAGGTCAGGGCAGGAGACCCGTGACCAGACCGTGCAACATGGTCCACACTTAGACCATGATACATGGACGTCTGAATGAGGCTTAGTCTGAGTTTATGGTCTTCAACCAGAATAGTACCATCAACTCTTGGACCAGTAATATGAAAAATGCCCAAGTACATGGCTACAACAAAAAAGTATTGTCAAGTGATAACTTACAGTCTCCGTTTGGCCATAGCCTTCATAAATGTCAAGCCCCGTGTTCGCTTTCCATTGTTCCATCACTTGAGGGTTGAGCGGTTCTCCACCACTCACACAATGCTTTAGACTCTTAAATTTGTAGCTTTATAAATATACAAAAAATAATTCAATTATTATCTATTCATAAATGTAAAAGAAAAAACATAGAAACATTTATTTTGTGTGTGTGACCGAAATTGTCCATTCGAAAGGACGAAGTAGCTGAGAATCGGGGCTCACCGAGGCTCCACCGAATAATAGCTTTACGGCAGTAGTGTACGGTGTACCTACCTTGCAAGGTCGCATAACACCAGCATACGATAGGCGGTTGGAGGAGCGCAGAATACAGTGACGGGGTAGTTGGCCAATGTCTTCATGAAATAAAGAAAACTATTTTAGTTCAGTTTGGGTAAATATATATTCAATGAAAAACAGTGTGTGGATAAAACGTAACCTTTAATAATTGCTAAAAAGGAATGGCACAAACAAAAACAAATACCACGTGCTGAGTGAAAAAGCTAAACCACACAAAATGACATTGACAAACAATATAAAATTACCCACTGATTAAAAATCAATGTGAAAGGGTAAATGATTAACCTCTTATAGTTATTCCTCTTATGAGTAACAAAAGTAGGAATCCACTATTGTGTGACACACAAACAATCTGTATCCAACCTGCAAAAAAAAACAATGAACACTGCTGCGTTTAATGGTCAGCTGCAGTGCTGTGTAGCAGGAATTTGTTCAGTAATTGTTGACAGAAATCTAATTAGCAGACAATTGTACTCTCATGCAAAACCATTATTGGTCATTCATAGCTGCAAAGGAACAAGACGAAACGCGTCGGGAGACGCATGGACTTATTCAAGGCAACCCACTAACACTCATGTCTGGGTTTACGGTATTTCACCCATAACATATCAGTATATGTCCAGGACGTGGGTGACATTGTTATGCACCATTTGGTTCACATTACGTGTGTTACACATGTCACGGTCCTGTTATAGCGCTTAGTGCTTTGTCCATGTGGAATGCTCACCAGTGGGTGAGGCAGACGGTTCCTTATGGTGGCTATAAGTACATAGTGCTAACATGCAGTTTGGGTTGGCCTTGTCTGCCATAAAGATATATTCATTAACCTATGGATGTGCACACTTTGACTCTATGAATGACCAATAATGGTTTTGCATGAGAGTACAATTGTCTGCTAATTAGATTTGTCAACAATTACTGAACAAATTCCTGCTACACAGCACTGCAGCTGACAATTAAACGCAGCAGTGTTCATTGTTTTCCTTTGCAGGTTGGATACAGATTGTTTGTGTGTCACACAATAGTGGATTCCTCCTTTTGTTACTCATAAGAGGAATAACTATAAGAGGTTAATCATTTACCCCTTCACATTGATTTTTAATCAGTGGGTAATTTTATATTGTTTGTCAATGTCATTTTTTGTGGTTTAGGTTTTTCACTCAGCACGTGGTATTTGGTTTTGTTTGTGCCAGTCCTTTTTAGCAATTATTAAAGGTTATGTTTTATCCACACGCTGTTTTTCATTTTCTACATTTGGATATTACATTCCCGCTTTCTTGATGTAAATACAGTATATATATTCACCCTTTAGTTTACAATTTGCTGATTTTATATAAAAAGATTATTTCCAATAAATTAAAGAAGTATTCCCATCTCCAAGATCCTATCCCAATATGTAGCAAGTGTAATAATATTAGCAAATACCTCCAATTAGAAATGTAGCATAGTTCTTCTGATTCACTGTCACTTACCCCATGTGCAGGCATTGCAGTAGCTTAGGTATCCACGGTTACAACCACTAACTGTCGCTATATGAGTGGTCGTAACCATGGATATCAATGCCCTGGACATGGGGTAAGCGACATAGCGAATGAGAAGAACTATACTACATTTCTAAATGGAGAATTTACGGGAATATCTCTTTAAAATTCTGTATTCTTGACAAGTGGTTTTCCTCTGCTAAAACATATGTATGTGAGTGTGTGTGTAATATATATATATATATATATATATATAATATATTTATTTATTTAAGAAAAATGCCACTTCAATATCCTTAGTTTTGGACAATTTTTTTGACTAAAAGCAATGACTAATTTGATACCTTTTTGAAAAAACAAACAAACGTATTTTTGCCGTTTTTCTGTAATGATCCGTGGAAGTTTTCGACAAAGCAGACTCAGATATCCAGCCATTTGGATGTAAAACGTCACCGATTTATTAGTACAGCTTAAAAGTTTCCAGGTACATAAAAAAATATGGCATCAAGGTAAAAGCTGAGAAATGTTTTTCGGACATAGAACTATGCTTAGCCCTACTTCACATGTCCGTGTTTCCAGTACGGGTGGAATACGATTTTTTTCACGGATACACGTACCCATTATAACCTACGGGGCTGTGCACATGTTCATGTGTTTACATAGACCGCGTGACCGTGCAAATCAGACGGATACATGTCTGTTGTTTTGGCAGCACAGATTGCAAGGGCCAATACAAATCTATGGGTCCGTGAAAAATACGTAGGGCACATGGATGGCATCAGCGTACCGTCCGTGTCTAATACTGCAAAGTATCTGAGAAGCTTTGTAATTTATTTCTTTGTTTATCAATACCGAAAACACAGATGACACTGATGGTAAAAACGGAGACACGGATGACACTGATGGTAATAACGGACACACGGATGACACTTTTTTTGAATAACGGACACACGGATGACACACTGATGGTAATAACGGACACACGGATGACACACTGATGGTAAAAACGGAGACACGGATGACACACTGATGGTAAAAACGGAGACACAGGTGACACTGATGGTAATAACGGAGACACGGATGACACACTGATGGTAAAAACTTAGGAACACAGAGGTAAACACACTGATGGTAAAAAAAACGGACACACTGATGGTAAAAAAAAAAACAGAGATCAACACGGATGACACACTGATGGTAAAAACGGAGACACAGGTGACACTGATGGTAATAACGGAGACACGGATGACACACTGATGGTAAAAACGGAGACACAGGTGACCACTGATGGTAAAAGACACGGATGACACACTGATGGTAAAAACGGGGACACGGATGACACACTGATGGTAAAAAACCGGACACACTGATGGTAAAAACAGAGACACGGATGACACACTGATGGTAAAAACAGAGACACGGATGACACACTGATGGTAAAAGCGGAGACATGGATGACACTGATGGTAAAAACAGAGACACGGATGACACACTGATGGTAAAAACGGAGACATGGATGACACTGATGGTAAAAACGGAGACACGGATGACACACTGATGGTAAAAACTGAGACACAGGTGACACTGATGGTAATAACGGAGACACGGATGATACACTGATGGTAAAAACTGAGACACGGATGACACACTGATGGTAAAAACGGACACACTGATGGTAAAAACGGAGACACGGATGACACACTGATGGTAAAAACAGAGACACGGATGACACACTGATGGTAAAAACAGAGACACGGATGACACACTGATGGTAAAAACGGAGACATGGATGACACTGATGGTAAAAACAGAGACACGGATGACACACTGATGGTAAAAACGGAGACATGGATGACACTGATGGTAAAAACAGAGACACGGATGACACACTGATGGTAAAAACGGAGACATGGATGACACTGATGGTAAAAACGGAGACACAGATGACACACTGATGGTAAAAACTGAGACACAGGTGACACTGATGGTAATAACGGAGACACGGATGATACACTGATGGTAAAAACTGAGACACGGATGACACACTGATGGTAAAAACGGACACACTGATGGTAAAAACGGAGACACGGATGACACACTGATGGTAAAAACGGAGACATGGATGACACTGATGGTAAATACGGACACACGGATGACACACATGGTAAAAACGGAGACATGGGTGACACACTGATGGTAAAAACGGAGACACAGATGACATACATGGTAAAAGCGGAGACACTGATGGTAATAACGGAGACACGTATGACACACTGATTGTAAAAACGGAGACACGGGTGACACACTGATGGTAAAAACGGAGACACGGGTGACACACTGATGGTAAAAACGGAGACACGGGTGTCACACTGATGGTAAAAACGGAGACACGGATGACACACTGATGGTAAAAACGGAGACACAGGTGACACATTGATGGTAAAAACGGCACAGGCAATACTAGTGCCTGTGCAAAATTTCGGCCAGAGGAGGCAGGTCAGTGAAAAAACAGTGACCTGTCAGTTATGCCTGGAGGAAGGAGGAGGACTAATCGTACCCAGACTGGAAGAAGAAGACGAAGTGCAACATCCAGCCCGGCTGCACTTCTGCCTCATTAGTATAAAACGGCTGATTACAGAAGAACGACAAAACAGATTTCTTCCAAGAAGGCAGGATTCCCGTTTGCTAGGCTATCCCTGCATGTGTTGCGGGTGTCTAACAGCCACGAGACATGCAGCTGCGGGAACTGGAGCATATTTTTTTAGCACGCCGATGATACTCGGAGAACACTCACGCACGCTCGTTCATCACTAATGCCCATTAATGAAGTCACAATGAAGTATTTTTGCTTTTACTTCGCTTTGCTGGATTGAAAAACTTATGGATGTGGCCCAAAACCACGCTGGCATAATGTCAAACTACAGATCTGCTGAGTTTTTAAAAGTTAATGTCCCAGGTTTTTTTAATGTAATAATTATTAACAAGCAATTGAGGCCGTTCTACATGGCCTTACCCAACCTTTCAATCATGTGCAGCCACTTTGCGGTATTTGTTGTTTTTTTTTTCCCTTTACTCTGTACAATTTGCATTTACTTTCGCCTTACCTCCAACATTGCAGTTGGGTCAAATCGGGGCATGTAATGAGCAAACACACATGAACCTTGGATCCAAGGATTAAAAAACACTGCTCCATGCAGACTTTACCCAACCCGTGTCTGATGAATTCCAGAACACGTCCGATGGCGTTAAGTTCAACCAATACCTGTATGGGGGAAAGAGGCGCTCAGTTATTTTATATCTACATAACTTTTTAGTGAGAGACAAAAAGTTAAAGGGAACTTGTCAGCAGGATTGTGCACGGTAACCTACAGACAGTGTCAGGTCTGCGCTGTTATACTGACTAACATGATATCTGGGTGATGAAATCTGTCCTGTGGTTGTTTCATCTTTATTTTCAGTTTTGAGTTAATGATATGCTCGTGTCCTAAGGCAGGGTGGCCTGTGGGGGGTCTTCATGTGTATTGCTTTTGAAATGACAATGATCCCCTCACTGACCTGCCCCCTAGTTTACATACAGTGAAGGAAATAAGTATTTGATCCCTTGCTGATTTTGTAAGTTTGCCCACTGACAAAGACATGAACAGTCTATAATTTTAAGGGTAGGTTAATTTTAACATTGAGAGATAGAATATCAAAAATAAAATCCAGAAAATTACATTGTATAAATTATATAAATCTATTTGCATTTTACAGTGATAAATAAGTATTTGATCCTTCTGGCAAATAAGACTTAATACTTGGTAAAACCCTTGTTGGCAGCACAGCAGTCAGACATTTCTTGTAGTTGATGATGAGGTTTGCGCACATGTCAGGAGGAATTTTGCTCCACTCCTCTTTGCAGATCATCTCTAAATCATTAATATTTTGAGGCTGTCGCTTGGCATCTCGGAGCTTCAGCTCCCTCCATAAGTTTTCTATGGGATTAAGGTCTGGAGACTGGCTAGGCCACTCCATGACCTTAATGTGCTTCTTTTTGAGCCACTCATTTGTTGCCTTGGCTGTATGTTTTGGGTCATTGTCTTGCTGGAAGACCAAGCCACGACCCATTTTTAATGTCTTGGCAGAGGGAAGGAGGTTCTCACTCAGGATTTTACGGTACATGGCTCCATCCATTCTCCTATTGATGAGATGAAGTTGTCCTGTTCCCTTATCAGAGAAACACCCCCAAAACATAATGTTCCCACCTCCATGCTTGACAGTGGGGATGGTGTTCTTTGGGTCATAGGCAGCATTTCTCTTCCTCCAAACACTGCAAATTGAGTTAATGCCAAAGAGCTAAATTTTTGTCAAACCTGACCACAGCACCTTCTCCAGTCATTCACAGAATCATCCAGGTGTTCATTGGCAAACTTCAGACGGGCTGCACATGTGCCTTCTTGAGCAGGGGGACCTTGCGGGCACTGCAGGATTTTAAACCTTTACGGCATAATGTGTTACCAATGGTTTTCTTGGTGACTGTGGTCCCAGCTTCCTTGAGATCAATAACAAGTTCCTCCCGTGTAGTTTTAGGCTGATCTCTCACCTTCCTCATGATCAAGGATACCCCACGAGGTGAGATTTTGCATGGTGCCCCAGATTGATGTTGATTGACAGTCATTTTGTATTTCTTCCATTTTCTTACTATTGCACCAGCAGTTGTCTCCCAGCGTCTTCCTTATGGTTTTGTAGCCCATTCCAGCTTTGTGCAGGTCTATGATCTTGTCCCTGACATCCTTATAAAAGCTTTTTGGTCTTGCCCATGTTGTAGAGGTTAGAGTCTGACTGATTGAGTCTGTGGACAGGAGTCTTTTATAAAGGTGACTATGCAAAACAGCTGATAATGCAGATTAATGCCGATAACTAGTTGATTAGGAGCGTTTAACTGGTCTGTAGGAGCCAGAACTCTTAATGGTTGGTAGGGGATCAAATACTTTTTTCAGCTGCAGATGGAAGGAAGAGAGCCACAGTATTCATTACTGATGGGTAGGCGGAGCCCCAGATCAGGATGTCACCTCAGATCAAAAGAGTGCTGACTGGCTGGCCCCTCCAGCTCGGGCTCCTCCTACTCAGCTCCAGTCTAAGATTTGAGGTCCAGAGGATGGTCGCTGCTAATGCAGCTCCTCAGAAGATTTTATTATTTTATATTCGGACAGGAGACTTGGATCACTAGTTGGTCTAGAGGTCTCAGGGGTACCAGCGCTGCTGTACCCCAACCTCTCCCTTGGCGGATCTGTATTTACTCAAAGTCCCTGCAGAATCCTTGCCGGCCCTGGGGGATGAGGAGAGCTTCCCTGGCGGGGACGCAAACCACACGTGCGGTCACTGCGTCCCTCGCCCTGGGGGGAAGCATGGGCACAGCGCCAGAAACCCCTGAGGGTCCCTGTGGCGCTTTGGCTGGTGAGTACTCCACACAAAATTTTATTATTAATGTGTGAGTGCTTTAGCGTCTGATGGCAGCGCTATTACATGTATATCAGTATGCTTCAGCACTGCGGTGACTGTGCTATTACATGTTTATCAATGTATTTCACCAGTCTCTCCCTTGGCGGATCTGTAACTACATAATGGTCCCTGCAGAATCTTGCCGGCCCTGGGGGATGAGGAGAGTTTCCCTGGCGGGGGCGCAAACCACACACTGGGGTCACTGCGCTTCCCGCCCTGGGGGGAAGCATGGGCATAGCGCCAGAAACCCCTGGGGGTCCCTGTGGCGTTTCGGCTGGTGAGTACTCCACATTTTGGTAAAATGTGTGTGAGTGTTTTAGCGACTGCTGCGGCAGCCGCTGTACATATATATGCCGGTGACTAGTTTTTCTATGTCCGCAGGAGGATGCCTGCAGGACGAGGGAAAGGAGGGGAGTACGCGCTCTTTTTATTTTTTGAATTTCGCGCCGCTTCTGAGCGTGCGCTTTACTGCAGCCTCCATTTCCGGCTCCTCTACATGGAGCACACGGAGGCAGAGCGCGGCGGCCATTGCTGACAAGCGAGCCCGCCGGGCGGAAGCTTAACCCCTTCACCTCCACAGCGTGGCTATTGCTGATAAAGCGCTGTAGGTTGAAAGCTCCCCGGATCGTTCTCCTCCCCTCCCGGCTAGAATACGTGTCCAGCTTGGTGAGTCGCTTCTAGCCCGCCGGGCAGAAGCTTAACCCCTTCACCTCCACAGCGCGGGCGCCGTCTGGGGCACTTCTGAGTGACAGATTGCGCTGTCCTGCGGCTGTTCTCGCATAAGGGGCTCGCACACTCTTTTAATATTAATAAAGAGGCTGTGGGGAGTCTGCGACATTAATGCTGCCACTATACGTTTCCGCTGACGATCCTGATGGCGTCGCATAATATTGCGATCGTTTGTGTGTCATTTTTAGTGTCGCTGGTGACTGCCAATCTGGGCAATCGCATAGGCGATTAGCGATCTCCTTGACAACTTTGGCGATCATTGCGTTATAAAAAACAGCGCAATTTTTTAGCGATCTTGTGGAACGTTTTCTGTTTAGTGTGGCATGGCTGTCCTGCAGCTGCGACCTTATAAGAGGCGCCTGAGATTCGCACACCCTTTTTCATTATCAAGGTTGTGGGGAGTCAGCTACTTTAACCCCTTCTTAGGAGGTTGACTCTTAATGGGAGACAGCTGGGGTAGCTCTCGCTTTAGAGCTTTAACCCTTCAGCGTTTGTTTTTTATTTAAGTACTGCTCTGGTTACTGACAGGTCTATCCTGCCATTTACTATGCAAGGGCATGTCAGAGACCCTCTCCCAGATCCGCTACGGATCAGCCTCGCGTATCTGACACGCAGACCTCGACTCATACACGGTCAGAGGTTCCAATGGTGTCAGAATGAAGGCCTTCACTGGTTTCTATTGATGACCTTTTAGGTTATGGAGTGTCAACTAGATCCTTTCAAGGGAGCGACACAAATCGGTGTTTTACTTCTCGCTTAGCGAAGAAGTCCGATTCGGTCAAGGAGGATCGGCAGGGACGCCCTGCCTCTCTCAGGGGCCGTACTAAAATTTCTGTGGAAGCCATGTGGACGTTACAGTTACCAGAGGAGGTAACTAGTCGTCCTGGTAAGTCGGCCCGGATGTTGCAAGGGTCGCATGGGTCGCGATGACCTTACAAACTGTATCCGTTTTTCTACGGAGTTATTTGTTAATTGGACCCCTTCTCCTGAAGTGAATGTTCCTTCATTCCAGCTTAGCAAATCTTCCTGGTAAAAGGGAAGACGAGTCTGCAGGACACGCTGGACAGAAGAACGGAGATGGCAACAATTTCCATCTGTGTAGCCGTGGATCATAGATTCGGTATTAAGGATCTAGGTGTACTTGTTAAGTTCCCCTGAGCCGGTTGGACCGTCTAAGGACGGCGTGGCAAGTTTCCCTCTATCAAGGTAGATGGGCTTTTCTAGTTGAAGGATAATGCGTCACTGCTATCCAGGGCGCAATCCTCGGCAGTTACAGTCAGAAGAGCACTGTGACTTGGATGGAACGCAGTTTTCCAACAGGGTTTGCTATCTTTAGCTTAGAAAGTGGTCAGCTATTTGACTGACCTCACGGAGCTGATGCCAAGGCAAAGGCAAAAGAAGCAGCTTTACCGCAGCGCAGAGCTGTGACTTCTGCGTCTGGCAGGACTAGTGCCGATAGTTATCGGCAGTCCTTTTCGGTTCAAGGGATGATCTGACCAACCCTCTGGGGGTTTGTGTCGTCTCTCTCTTTTTAAAAAAAAAAAAAAAAAAGGGGGAATTCTCAGAAATTCCGCATACCCTGGAAACAGAACTTCTGTTAAGGCAGAAGCTGGCAAAAAAAAAAAAAAAAAATTCGCTAAGGCGGACTGACTTCTGACATTCCGTCAGAGCCGAGCATGAAGTCGCTTCGCTCAGTTATGGCAGCCCTGTCGCAGAACGATCAATCGACATTCGCGACGCTTTTTGGCATGTTCCCATCGGAAGACCTCACCCAGGTTGTGGCTCGACCATTCGGCTTGGCTTTAACGCCCAGAATTTTTACAACGATTCTGACGCCAAAATTTCATGGCAATCCTTCAAAGACGGGGACTTACGATTCGTCCCTATTTGGACGGCCTTTTCGGTTGTGGCTTCAAAGGAGAAGTCGTCTCTGGAATCGTCGCAGGCAATCCTGTTTTTGAGGATGCATTTCGACATGGTACGGGCGGTGTTGTCCCTACCTCCAGACAAGCAGGCATGTCTGCTTCAGCATATACAGACTATGAAGTCTGCGACAGCAGTGTCCCTTCGGAAGGTATGCGCCTTCTGGGTCTGACGGTGGCGTCCATGAGGTTTTTTTCCGTTTGTTCAATTTCATTCCAGAGCTCTCCATAGGCTCATTCTGAGTCGTTGGGATCAATCGCAAGGTTCGCTGGATTGCAGCGTCATCATCTCTCACAGGGTGCGAGAATCCCTAGGATGGTGGTTATGTCCAGGAGCGTTATCCCTGGGAAAGCTTTTCCTCCCTCCGAAGTGGTCTGTCATAACCACCGATGCCAGCCTGACGGGCTGGGGGGGGGTGTTTGGAACAATCTCTGGATTCAGGGGTATGGTCATCGGAAGAGTCTGTTCTTCCGATCAACATCCTGGAATTGAGGGCGATTTTCCTTTGCCTCCAACATTGGACGGTCCCTTTGAGGGTCTGCCAGTCCGAGTGCAGACAGACAATGCGACGGCTGTCGCGTATATCAATCACCAAGGTGGGACAAGGAGTTCCAGACTCATGGTAGAGGTGTCCCGAATTCTGATTTGGGCAGAGGCCAGTGTGCCAGCCATTTCGGCGATTCACATTCCAGGGGTTCAGAATATTACAGCGGACTTTCTCAGTCGCAGAAGGATGGATCCCGGGGAATGGAGCCTCCACCCGGAAGTTTTTGCACTACTGTGCTCTCGCTGGGGAATCCCCCAAGTGGATTTGATGGCATCCAGGTCCAATGCCAAGTTACCGACGTTCATGTCCAGGTACAAGGACCCGAAGGCTGTGGCGGTGGATGCTCTAGTGGCTCAGTGGGATCAGTTCGAGCTGATCTATGTATTCCCGCCGATATCCTTACTTCCTCTAGTACTGCGTCGGATCAGACTAGAGAGAATTCCAGCTATTTTGATAGCTCCAGACTGGCCAAGAAGGGTGTGGTTCTCGACAATAATGTCGCTGTTGGCGGCACCTCCTTTTCCACTCCCTCTTCAACCGGACTTGTTGACTCAGGGGCCCGTTTGTCATCCGGACTTGATGTCCCTGCGTTTGACGGCGTGGCTCTTGAGACCGAAATCTTGACCCGTAGAGGTTTCTCAGCCGAGGTCATTGCTACCCTTCGTGCTGCAAGAAGTCCGGCTACTACTAGGATTTACCACAAAATTTGGGAAACCTTCTTTTCGTGGTGTTTGGGGTCCTCTCGGAACCCGAGAAAATTTTCCATTCCCAACCTGTTGGCTTTTCTGCAGCATGGGGCTAGACAAGGGTTTGGTAGTCAGCACCCTGAAAGGTCAGATTTCTGCTCTGTCCTTATTGTTCCGGAGAACCATTGCTTCAAATAGAGACGTGCTCTCCTTTTTCCGAGGTATATCTCGTAAGTTTCCGCCGCGGAAGGCGCCCGTGTCTCCTTGGCGGCTCAACCTTGTTTGGAGGCTCTTCAGCATAAACCTTTTGAGCCTATGGTTTCTGCTAGCCTTTCTTTACTTTCTTGGAAGGTGGCTTTCCTTGTTGCAGTCACTTCCTTGAGGAGAGTTTCTGAGTTGGCAGCTCTTTCTTGTTCGCCTCCTTTTCTGGAGTTTTTTCCGGATCGTGTAGTGCTTCGCACTCGGGGTGATTTTTTGCCTAAAGTGGTATCACAATTTCATGTTAACCAGGATATTGTGTTGCCTTCACTCTGTCCGGATCCGAAGAATGCGAAAGAGCGAGATTTACACACATTGGATTTAGTGCGGGCCTTGAAGTTTTATCTATCTATTACTCAAGGTTTTCGTAAGACGGACTCCCTGTTTGTGGTTCCAGCAGGTCGTCGGCGTGGTCAACGAGCTTCCAAGGATTCTATAGCTCGTTGGATCCGGTCAGCTATTTTGGAAGCTTACCGCCTTCGGGGTGAATCTTGCCCGATTAAGATTCGAGCCCATTCCACGAGAGCTGTGGCCTCATCGTGGGCTTTTCATCAAGGTGCCTCGGCAGTGCAGCTCTGTCGAGCGGCAACTTGGCGCTCTGTCCACACGTTTACAAGGTTTTATAAAGTGGACGTCAGTGCTTCCGCTGATGCAGCCCTCGGACGTAGGGTCCTGCAGGCAGCTGTAGTTTAAAGTTCTGGATGAACTTGTGTTTAGCGCTGGTTGCGCTTTGTTGTTAAGGTTGTTGGGTTTCTGCCTTTTGTTGGTTTTTCCCACCCTTATTTTTGAACTGCTTTGGGACGTCCCATCAGTAATGAATACTGTGGCTCTCTTCCTTCCATCTGCAGCTGAAACACGGATTTTGGTAAAAACTTACCTGTAAAATCCTTTTCAGCGAAGGAAGGAAGAGAGACACAGCACCCTCCCAAGGCAGAAGTGTGTTGATGTTTTCAGATGCAGCGCGACCCTTATCTGATAGCGATTATCTGGGCTGAGGTCAGCGTGCTAAGGCTCTGTTCCAGCATCGCCAGCTCATCGCAGTAGTCAGGTTCCGTGAGTAGTACCTGGAACTCTGTGGTTTTTGGCTTTCTTTGCATGCATAACCTGTATCCTTGTGTTTTTTCTCTGAAGTTCCTTCAGAAGGGGTTATGTTGCTCCGCTGGTGATCTTGGCTCTTTTCCTAAAAGCTTTGGTACGACTGGAGCTGAGTAGGAGGAGCCCGAGCTGGAGGGGCCAGCCAGTCAGCACTCTTTTGATCTGAGGTGACATCCTGATCTGGGGCTCCGCCTACCCATCAGTAATGAATACTGTGTCTCTCTTCCTTCCTTCGCTGAAAAGGATTTTACAGGTAAGTTTTTACCAAAATCCGTGTTTTCACTGCAAAATGCAAATTAATTAATATAATTTATACAATGTGATTTTCTGGATTTTATTTTTGATATTCTATCTCTCAATGTTAAAATTAACCTACCCTTAAAATTATAGACTGTTCATGTCTTTGTCAGTGGTCAAACTTACAAAATCAGCAAGGGATCAAATATTTATTTCTTTCACTGTAATAAATATATATACATATATAGATATATATATCTTGCAAAAAAAAAAATCCATTTGAAAATGGCGCCGTATGCAGCTGCACAGTAGCAGCTGTCAGTGATCCGATAGCTGCTATTGCACAGGCACTGGCGGCACCATCTTGGAAGAGAATTTTATTTTTTTTTACTCTAGCAAGATGGCGCAGCCGGCGCCTGCGCAATAGCAGCTATCCGATCACCGACAACTGCTACTGTTCAGGCACGGCCGCGCCATTTTCAAACACATTTTTTATTTTTTTTTCCCAAGATATATATAATATTCATTATGTAAACTAGGGGCAGGTCAGTGAGGGATAAGTAACCTGTCCGAAGACATACTGATGAATATCTAAGTAGAGCACAACATGAAGACCGCCCCGGAGCACGAGCATATCATTAACTGAAAACTGAAAATAAAGATTAAACCACAACCACAAGACGGATTTCATCACCAGGTATCATTGTAATCAGTATAACGGCGCCGACCTGACACTGTGTGTAGGTGACTGTGCACAATCCTGCTGACAGGTTCCCTTTAAGCACATATAAACTTCATCATCCCTTCCTTCAACCTTATGGACTTTGCTGAAAGAGTTATAAATTGTGAAGACTCCCCTATCTCACACATGTACTTTCTAAATAGAAGCAAAGTTCTACCATCCTAGTAGAGGCCAACGGAGGACTTTTTGTCCTCTGTTGTGTGAATTGAGTCCTATGGATGCATTTGATGTATACTCTGTCCGTTACACCAATCATAAGGCTCAGACACACAGCCAACCATTATTTATATGAGACAAAGGCTGCAGAACAAAACACAACTTCACAACGACAAGATCAGTAGTACAAATATGAAGATTATCCCCCATGGCCAGCTTCAGGTGTCTGAGGGCTATCAAACATAGCCATAGTAGACAACCTGCTTGACCAGGTCTTCTGTTTACTCCAATCTTCTTCAGCTTTCCCATGCCTAGTTGCCCCTTACCCCTTCATAGATGTGCCTGATACTGTTGTTGCCTCACCTATACCTCTAATTTCTAGTTGAGAAGAATCCCAAGCAAATATCTAATGTCTTCCATATTTACTTACTTTGCAGCTATAGTCAGTCCTAGCCCGTAGCTGCAGTGACTGTGTTCTGCCATTTTTGGAGAACCCGTTGTCCCACTAGTGAAGTAAATGGTCATTGGATCTGTACTCCTTGTCCTCACACACATGTGCTTGTCATTGGCCGCCCTTAAATAAATGGAAATAGAGTTTTATTACATGATCCTTGGTGACTGTAACATTGCAAGCCATTAGGATGGGACATACGTATAGAGATCTTGAAAATCCAGCCACCCTTCTCTCTTTCCGGACATGGATATTTTGGTTTTTAGTAATGGAGCTTGGGATGAGATGGCGTCTACAGTTGGGGCCAGTTCTTGGCTTGTGATAATGCACCTTGCTTCTGATGTTTGAAGCCTGTACAGAATATCCTTTGCTGTAAGTTGCGTTGTCCCTGGGATTAGAACTAAACCTGTGAAATAATGGAAATTTTAGATGGAATTCGTTATAATGGTTTTACATTTTATCTTTGAGGAAGGAACCATCGGACGATGAATTCCTCTGAAGGCAAAGACTTCAATCGTCCAGGCTGTAAAGGAAAATCTGTTATGAGATCCCCACCCCAAGTGCTCATAACATTAATAGGACTATAACATACGGTTCTTGCGGTTTTTGGAATTGAAGCTTTACCTCTTGACAACAATTGAGGAAGCCAAGGTGAGAATTGTGTCACGAGATGTTATGTGAGTATTCCAGAAATTCTGTCATTCGGACAGGTGGAGAGTCATTAACGTGTGGTCACGATGGCGGTCCAGGTTTCCTTTAAGACTACTCACCGGCTCTAATGCACGCAACGTTTAACAGCCACCACTCCGGCACCCGAGGGAGAATCACAATAACTCTGTCTCCTGGTTTTAAGTCACAAGCATCGGACAGTAAATTGGCCACTTTCCTGGAGTGAAAACCCAACTCATCAAAGCTCCATTTCACCTCTTTTCCTTCTCCATCTATCCACCACAGAGCAGGATTTGGATTTCTACTGCCATCCTGGGAAAAGACCATCACTATTACTACTTCTTCGAATATCTCGTCATATTACACAGTCTTATAGAATATATACTCCCAATTTTAGGCAACCTGTGAGGATAGACAAAGAATCATAGACTATTACCTTATCAGCAGCCGTCCATTTGTCTAGGATGTCACTTGCGAAGTTGAAGTATTCTGGTGGATCCAGTTTGTAACTCGACCTAATATCTTCATAATCGGCGAAATTCTGAGGGGCAGAAAACTTTTGGCTCTTGCTGATTAATCTGGAGCAGACCCTTGGGGTAATGTGGCAGGTGAAGCGTCTTACTTTAATTAGAATTTTCATGACTGACACAAATCTGGTCCCTGTCCAAGAAGAAATCAGACTTTGTAATAAACTGGATATGAATGCACTAAGAATATTTTCACTTTATATCACACTTTATGTTTCGAGTCTTCCATGGATCTGCTATTTTATCATGTCTTACATCTGGGGTGTAGGTTGTGTTTATTCCAAAAACTCTCAATCCTTTATCCCACCCTCCAAAAAAAACAAAATTTAGGGTCAATGCACAGGGCACAAAGCCCGAAAAAAGTCATATAGGATTAATGTGTGGTCCTACAATGATGCATCCGGTGTCAAATGTATGGACTTACTCTCCCCTAAAATTGGACACCCCATGCCCCTCTATGGGTGTCCTATTATTATTGCCCCCATACATTAATAGTTGTCCAACTTTATCGTTTGGTGGTACAACAATCCCGCATGCATTAGTTATACTCACAGCCTGTCCGGTGAAAGCTTCAGGGCAAACAGATCTCCGACCCCACTTCTCTATTCTGGATTTTTGTAAATGTTTGTTGAATTTTATAGCCTGAGATGAGGGCTGGCTCACACAGGATTGAGGAGATAAGGTTAGTTATTACCTAATTTAATCCTTGTTTTTGTCATCTTTCCTTTTGTTAAAGAATTGTTTTACAGCAGTTCACTAATATATATTTAATATGGCAGAAAAGGAACTTGGTATTTGTAGAATTAGCAGATATTCTGTCAGGGACAGAACTCGCTCGCGACCCACGTTCCTCAAATTCTGCTGTAAATGGACGACCCGACTTCTCACCGTCAATAGTCCACTTGTAAGAAATACCATTATCACGATCAATATCAAATGACAAGGATACTGAACAATAACAACATCAAGAAATATTATTATTGACAACGTGCTGAAAAAGAGCATGGACCGCACCTCCAGAATTCATACAATCCAATTGTGACATAAGAAAATGGGAGGAAACATAGGAGAGGGAGATGATATCCTTAGAGAGGAGACCTGTAATGGGGTCACTTGACAGCTCCAAAATTGCTACGACTTATGGGCCCCTGGACTGTGGTCACGGAATAAGCTGCTGTACAGTGGTATAAGCTGGCAGGAGTGATCAGGTAGCCGGGTCAAAACCAAGAGGGCAGCAAAAGTACAAAATCGTTGGGCCGGAGAACTGAACATGAGATTCTTAGTTTAACATTATGATCAGACTGTATGAAGCCCACTGCCACGTCACGGCAAACCTCTCAGTGGGTGCTGGAAGCTGCCAGTTATAGCTTTGTGCACTTCTGGTTAAGGTCTGCAGTTTCTGCTCCTTAGTATTTCTGTTTTCTTGTTTTGACCTCGCCTTGATTACTGATGTTTCTCCGGCCCGACGATTTTGTACTTTTGCTGCCCTCTTGGTTTTGACCCGGCTACCTGATCACTCCTGCCAGCTTACACCACCGTACAGCAGCTTATTCCGTGACCACAGTCCAGGGGCCCATAAGTCGTAGCGATTTTGGAGCTGTCAGGTGACCCCATTACAGGTCTCCTCTCTAAGGATATCATCTCCTTCTCCTATGTTTCCTCCCATTTTCTTATGTCACACTTGGATTGTTTATATCTCCTTTGAGACGTCAGCTGCCCAATTTCTCCACCAACCTGGAGACACCGTGTCTCACCTTGTGCTTTTCCTTACTTACAAAGGATCCTCCTGATATCATATCTTCCCCAGTTGGCATTTTGAATGACATCATCCTTTCTTTTCTTTGAAAATGACACAGAGACATGTTGGCCAGGTGGTATCAGCCCATAATGGTTGTGATAAAATGGGACCTTTCTTGTTCTATTAGGAACCTTTTTGATACCGTAAGAATTGGTATGAGCATCCTGATTACCACTTCTAAAGGTACTGCCACACTAAACATCCCCGCTAACGATCACAATAACGACGCATACTAATGCGATCGTTTTTGTGATCGTTTTAATGTCGCTAGTAGCTGCCACACTTAGCGATCTCGTTAACGACGCATAAGCGGTTAGCGATCTTCTTAACGACTTTGGCGGTCATTGCGATGTACAAAACAGCGCACATCGTTCACAAAAGGTGCCAGACACAGCGATATAGGCTCACCAGCGGGACGCCAACGATCAAAATACGGTCCAGAACTCTAGTGAACGATCAGCGAGATCACAGCAGGGGCCACGTCGTTGCTACATGCCACACACAACAGCGTCACTAACGAGATCGCTAAATAGTGACGTATTTTAGCGATCTCGTTAGCGACGCTGTTTAGTGTGGCATACCCTTAAGATCCTTTTACAAATTGACCAAAGGCCTAACTTTTAGCTACAGAACACAAAATTATAAATACCCATATTTCGGTATCTTATATCTGCATACATTACACACTCCCCTATCTCAGTAGGCTGACAATGACTGCGTTGTTTGACTTTCATTTCTGTTCTGTGTGGCGCCTGCGCTGTTGTAACAATCCTCAGGCATGCGCAGTGCGCGCTGCCCAGGAACTGTCAGAAGACTATTGCGCCCCGCAGTGTGTTATCATGTATTCACACTGCGGGGCTGACAATCTGGCGCCTGCCAGTCTACATGTTAAACATGCTAAACATATAGACTGGCAGGCTCCCACAGAACAGAACAACGCTGTTGGAGGCGCGGCGACGCTGAAGGGGCTTGATGGACGGCTGGGGGGGAGGATGAGTCAGGGGAAGAGGCCATGCCTCAGGGACACATTTAAGGTATGGTGACCTAGTTTTAAAACTGAATATTTCAGCGTTGCAGGGGTCCAGAAAAAAAAGAGCCACCTTCACAGACTGCTGCCTTAGTGCTGATGAAGGTGGCTCTTTTACTTCAAAATGGCCGG
Organism: Oophaga sylvatica; assembly: GCA_033576555.1. Taxonomy (NCBI): domain Eukaryota; kingdom Metazoa; phylum Chordata; class Amphibia; order Anura; family Dendrobatidae; genus Oophaga; species Oophaga sylvatica. The sequence continues at coordinate 125,323,310 of JARQOD010000007.1, forward strand.
GGGGGGTGACAAGTTCCCTTTCTGTATTTTTCTCTCATCCGAGAAAATTGGTCCGATTATGCTAATCAAACTCTGATCAGAGTATGATCCAATTTCCTGATGGAAATTGTGCATGCTGCGATTTTTATCTCGGACAGACTCAGTGCAAGGAAAAAAATCAGACATGTGCACGGCCCCCTAAAATAACATTGCTTCAAGTGCAATCCAATGTATTGTTGGATCGTACTCAGACTCAGAATATGGTCATCGAAAAGAGCCCTGAAGACAAAAGTTACAATCTCCCATCAGAATGAGCTCACTGACGGATTCTTAAGGCCCCCCATACAGAGAAGACTTAACGATTGCTGAACCCACCGATCTCAGCAGGCTGGGACGACAGGTTAATATGTATGGGGGCCTCTTGACTTTTTCTTGACTGATGATGATTCCAGGGAGATAAAGGGTCAGCATGTCTGATTTTGGTCTGCCAATCCATTGTTTAGGCTGAGATAAACCGATGACAGAGCAATGTTCTCTTATAGGGAAAACACGAGCATTCGGCAGAGTGAGCATCCCTGTGTACTCCCCAGTGTACTCCCCTGTGTACTGAGGAGTCAGGGAAGAGCTGCCGGCCAAACAGCTTGCAAACCATCATTTACCCGACAGCTATCTAATCTGTATGGGGCTCCTATGTTCATCTCATCCTGGAGCTAATAATGAGCAAAGAAACAAAAAGCCTTTAGAAGCCAAATGGTGCAAAAAAAAAAATTAAATTACAACAACTGCAAATATTTTTCCCAAAATACATGCATTAAAATATATATTATTCATTATGCTTTGCTTACATACTAATAGGGAATTTTGATCGTGAGCCCAAAATAGGGACAGCAATGATGATGTCTGTAAAGAGCTGTGGAATATATACAGTATACATACACACACAACGGGTGAAATAAGTGTTGCCCAAGTCACCAATTTTCCAAGTAAAGGTGCTTTTGACATGAATTCTCATCAGATGTCGGTAACAACCCATCCAATCCACACAGGAAAATAAATCAAACCATAGATATCCATATACTAAGTTATGTGTAATAATGAGAAATGATACAGGGAAAACGTATTGAACATGTGAAGAAAGAGAGGTGCAAAAAGCCATGACACCAGCTAAAAATCTGCCAGTAATTAGCAATTCTGCTACTTAGTGGAAAATAATATCAGCTGGTTCATCTGATGGCCAATGAAAACGTGTCTCATTACCAAGACATATGTGTCACGCTGTCACTGTATACAGGAGGTCCGGGGTCTATGCTGACCCTAAGCTGGGGCCCTGACTAATCCCTCTACCTGGAGGTACTGTTGATGGTACAGAGGTCCAGGCCGCCAGCGTAACCCTATCTCCTGTGAATCCCTGACCCTCTGTAATCTAGTCCTGAGAAGGACCCTGATCACCACCACAGGGAAAGGGAAGGTAAATGCCTACACACAGTATTGTCATGGTATAGGAAATGGTTAATGTCCTGTCCACTCAGGGTTAACTTTTGCTGGCCTCCCTTTGGATCTGGGAGGGTATTTATACCCAGTCCAGAGGGAGATTCTCTGTCAGCTATACTTTCGTTGTGACTGTGTATTTGACCCCCCTGGTTTGTGTGTATACTGCTCTGCTTGTTTGATTCCCGTGTATGACCCGGTCTGTTTGCTCACTCTGCTCTCTGTCTCACGTTTTGCTTATATTGTCTTCTCCGGTTCTGACCTCCTGGCTTGGCTATCGATACTCTGTTACCGTTTTGTCCCTATTGTACTGTCTATTGCCCGCTCTGGTTTACTGATCTATTGCTACGTCCTGACTATCCGTTCTGTCTAACCCTTTGGTACTGTTGTGCTATCTTGTGCTCTGATCTCGGCCTGTCCTGGTTTTCGTCTGTCTTTGCCCTTGGTAACTTTATCTCGTCGTTACCCTGCTAGGAGTTTTCCTGCAGTTCCTAGATCTCTGGAGCTTAGGCCACGCCACCCAGCAGTCATGTGCTGCAGGTCCTGTTAGTCTGCAGTACACATCATTCATTACTGCTGCCTCTGAGAGACGTGTGGCCAGCTCCGCCCCTTGGCTGTCACATGCTGCGGAAGGTCCTGTTACACAGAAACACACGTCTTCTCTGCTGCGGCTCTGCTTACAGGTATCTGGGGGCACAGTTGGTTTACTTAGGACACGTGCGCTGGCTCAGTGAGCATGTGCAGTGCGGTGTCCTTGACATTATAGCTGACCATTACAGTCTTTCCCTGGTGGTGGGGTGTTAGCACATTATGGATCCGGTACGGGCTCTCACTGAGCAGGTTAATGAGCTCTCCCAGCTTATGCAGAAGCTGTCTATGGAGCAGCAAAATCTGGTTCAGTCGCATCACAGGTACAGAGAGATGTGGCAGACGCTCTAATGGGGTCTGTTCCGTCGGGGTTCCAGGAGGGGGGCCCCACTGATGTATCTCTTGCGGACCCCGACCCCCCTGTAAAATTACCCGACAATTTTTCTGGAGATAAAAAAATTGTTTAGGGTTTTTAAGGAGGGATGCAAGTTGTTCTTTGAATTGCGTCCCCGGACCTCTGGAAATGAAAGGCAGAGGGTGGGATCGTAATGTCCTTATTAAGGGGGGCTCCACAAGCATGGGCTTTCTCTCTCTTCCTCTGCTCCTGAACGTATGTCTGTGAACCTGTTTTTTGAGGCTCTGGGGCACATTTATGACGAGCCTGATAGAGTGCGTCTGGCTGAGGATATGGTGATGAGTGTGACACAGGGGAGGAACTCTGCTGAATGGTTCTGCTCAGAGTTCAGACGTTGGACCGCGGAAGTATCCTGGAATGATGCCGCCCTGAGGGGTTGTTCCGCAGGGGCCTATCTGACCGTCTGCAGGACGCTCTGGCATTACATCCTCCTCCCGATACTCTGGAGGACGCCATGATGCAGGCGGTCCGTATGGATCGGAGACTCCGTGCTAGGGGAATGATGCAACAAGAGACTCCCTTGTACTCCAAATTGTGTTACACCGCACCCGCATCTGAGCCCATGGAGATGGAGGCTGTCTCAGGAAAGGAACGAGAGAGAAGACACCGTAAAGACAACCGTCTATGCTTTTACTGTGGAGCCTCTGGACATTGGAAAAGGGACTGTCCTTCCTGCCCTTCTTCTGTGAAATCATCAGGAAAACGACTGAGTCTGGGCAACAATCGTGGAGGTTGCCCAGACTCCCAGGTACATTTTTTTTCGCTTGCTAAAATGGTGCTCCAGGTTGAATTGGAACTTGCTGGCGGTTCTGTTATGACCACCGCCTTTGTTGACTGTGGTTCCTCCATTAATCTGATTGATGCCCAATTTGTGACTCTTAATAAGATAGGACAGTCAGGTTGAAAGATCCTGTAAAAATTATGGCGGTGGATTCATCCCCTCTTGCCCGGGATGGAATTTGTTTTATGTCTGAAGTTTTTTCTATGAAAGTGGGTTCCACTCACGTGGAAAAATTAAGTTGCTTTATTCTGAATAATCTGCCTGCAGGACTGGTATTGGGGATGCCCTGGCTGCAACGCCACAATCCTCTCATTGATTGGCAAAAGGGGAGATCACCCGATGGGGATGTAATAATAATGGTCTTTGTTGTAACTCCGTTTCTCTTGTCAAACCGATAAAATCTGTATCTGTGTCGTCTGTCAGTCTGGAGGGTATTCCGGAGTACCTGAAAGACTTTGAAGACGTATTTTCCGAAAGTGAGGCTGAGGCGCTCCCACCACATAGACCCTATGATTGCGCCATTGATTTGTTACCTGGAGCCAAATTACCCAAGGCTGTTTGTTTAATTTGTCCGGGCCTGAGCGCCAAGCCATGAAAGAATACATCAAAGAAAGCCTTCGCACAGGGCATATTCGGCCCTCGGTGTCACCCGTGGCAGCGGGGTTTTTCTTTGTAAAGAAAAAAGATGGTGGGTTGCGACCGTGTCTCGACTTTCGGGAACTGAACAAAATTACCGTTAAGAACACGTACCCTCTCCCGTTGATTCCCGATCTATGCAATGAACTCACGGGGGCCAAATGGTTTTCTAAGCTCGATCTACGAGGAGCTTATAACCTTATAAGGATCCGGGAGGGGACGAATGGAAAACAGCATTTCTGACAACTGAGGGGCTATTTGAAAACCTGGTTATGCCCTTCGGTCTCACTAATGCCCCTGCTGTTTTTCAGAACTTCATCAATGTTGTTTTTTCTGATTTAATTGGACGTTATGTAGTCATTTACCTGGATGACATTCTGATATACTCAGAAGACAGTCAGTCACACTTGCATCATTTACGTGCGGTTCTTATGAGACTCCGGGAGAACCATTTGTATGCTAAGCTGGAGAAGTGTTTATTTTTTATGCAAGAACTGTCTTTTCTAGGTGTAATTGTATCCGGAGAGGGATTCCGCATGGATCCAGGGAAGGTTCAGGCCATTACAGATTGGGTGCAGCCTCATGATCTGAAGGGGTTGCAACGATTTTTGGGCTTCGCTAACTATTATAGGAAGTTCATTAAAGGGTTTTCACAGGTAGTGAAACCTTTGACGGACCTCACTCTTAAGGGGGCAGAGGTAAAAAATTGGTCCGTGGCCGCAAAAATTCCTTCCTTACATTGAAGAAATGCTTTACTTCAGCCCCTGTGTTGGTACAACCCGATTCGTCAAGACCTTTTATCGTGGAGGTCGACGCTTCAGAAGTGGGGGTGGGGGCAGTGTTGTCCCAGGGCCCCTCTACCCTCACTAATCTTAAACCCTGTGCCTTTTTCTCTAAAAAGTTCTCTTCGGCAGAGAGAAACTATGATGTCGGCAACAGGGAATTGTTAGCGGTCAAACTGGCCTTTGAAGAATGGAGGCATTTTTTGGAGGGGGCCGCTCATCCCATTACGGTCATCACTGATCATAAGAACCTGGCCTATATTGAGTCTGCTAAGAGATTGACCCCCAGACAGGCTCGGTGGGCACTTTTTTTTTCTCGCTTTCATTTTACCATCACATTCCGACCAGGGTCTAAAAATGTAAAGGCAGATGCCTTATCCAGAAGTTTTGATTCTGTGTCCCCTCCAGAACCTCCTTCCTCCATTCTTCAACCGGGAGTGGTTGTAGCCGAAGTCTCCTCTGAGGTACAGAGAGAGATTCTAGAAGCACAAGCTCCCAGGAATAAACCCCCAGGTAAATTGCTCGTACCCGAACAGCTCCGTCTCACACTCCTGCAAGAATTTCATGATTCTGTGTTAAGTGCACACTCTGGTATTGCAGCTACCCGGGGGGCAGTAGCTAGAGGTTTTTGGTGGCCCTCTATGGGTACTGATATAAAAAATTTTGTTAATACTTGTGGGGTGTGCGCTCGCTCTAAAAGCTCTCAGGTCCGGCCGGCCGGGGAATTGGTGCCTTTGCCAATTCCGGATAAACCATGGACACACCTGTCCATGGACTTTATCACTAATCTTCCCTCATCCAAGGGCAATTCAGTGGTTTGGGTAGTGGTTGATAGATTTTCTAAGCAAGCCCACTTTGTGCCGTTACCCGCGTTGCCGTCTGCTGAAACCTTGGCCCGCTTGTTTATACAGCACATAATTCGGTTGCATGGAGTGCCTGTGAATGTGGTGTCGGACAGGGGTGTGCAGTTTGTGGCCAGGTTTTGGAGAGCGTTCTGTAAGAAGTTGGGGGTCACATTATCATTCTCCTCTGCCTATCACCCGGAATCCAACGGACAGACTGAACGCACCAATCAGTCGTTGCAGCAGATTCTGAGATGCCTGGTCTCCTCCAGACAGGAAGATTGGTGTGAGGTTTTACCCATGGCAGAATTTGCGTTCAACTGTCGTATCAATCAGTCTACCGGAAAGTCTCCTTTTCAAGTCAATTATGGGTTTGTTCCGCAGTTTGGGGAATTTTCCCGTATGGATTCTGGTTGTCCTGGTGCCGAGGGGATGGTTCAACAGTTAAAAAACCTTTGGAGGGAGGTGCAGAGGAACATCTCCAAAGCCCAGAAGAAGTACAAACATTTTGCGGACAGGAGGAGGGGGTTGGGTCCTGCGTTGACAGTGGGGGAAAAGGTCTGGTTGTCCACCCGTAATATCAAACTTAAGATACCCTCTATGAAGCTGGGCCCCAAATTTATTGGCCCATACAAGATTATAGAGGTGATCAATCCAGTGGCATACAGGCTTCAGTTGCCCACCTCCTTCAAAATATCTAACGTCTTCCACAGGTTCCTATTAAAACCTGTGGGGATGGTTAGAGAAGATCCCTCATCCGTGGTTCCACCAGTATTGGTAGAGGGTCAACTGGAGTATGAGGTAGGGCGCATCATTGATTCACGGTGGGTGCGCCGGAGACTTCAGTACCTTATTCATTGGAAGGGATACTCCATTGAAGATCGGTCATGGGTTCCGGCCAGTTCGGTACATGCCGATCGACTGGTACAGGCTTTTCATGCCAGATATCCTGAGAGGCCTGGGGGTCCAGTGGCCCCCCATTAAGGGGGGGGTACTGTCATGGTATAGGAAATGGTTAATGTCCTGTCCACTCAGGGTTAACTTTTGCTGGCCTCCCTTTGGATCTGGGAGGGTATTAATACCCAGTCCAGAGGGAGATTCTCTGTCAGCTATACTTTCGTTGTGACTGTGTATTTGACCCCCCTGGTTTGCGTGTATACTGCTCTGCTTGTTTGACTCCTGTGTATGACCCGGTCTGTTTGCTCACTCTGCTCTCTGTCTCACGTTTTGCTTATATTGTCTTCTCCGGTTCTGACCTCCTGGCTTGGCTATCGATACTCTGTTACCGTTTTGTCCCTATTGTACTGTCTATTGCCTGCTCTGGTTTACTGATCTATTGCTACATCCTGACTATCCGTTCAGTCTAACCCTTTGGTACTGTCGTGCTATCTTGTGCTCTGATCTCGGCCTGTCCTGGTTTTCGTCTCTGTCTTTGCCCCTTGGTAACTTTATCTCGTCGTTACCCTGCTAGGAGTTTTCCTGCAGTTCCTAGATCTCTGGAGCTTAGGCCACGCCCCCAGCAGTCATGTGCTGCAGGTCCTGTTAGTCTGCAGTACACATCATTCATTACTGCTGCCTCTGAGAGACGTGTGGCCAGCTCCGCCCCTTGGCTGTCACATGCTGCGGAAGGTCCTGTTACACTGAAACACACGTCTTCTCTGCTGCGGCTCTGCTTACAGGTATCTTGGGGCACAGTTGGTTTACTTAGGACACGTGCACTGGCTCAATGAGCATGTGCAGTGCGGTGTCCTTGACAAGTATAAGACGAACGAGACAGTACAAGGGGTAAAATAAAAGACCACCTTGCATACAAAACTCACTCTACAACTACAGAGGGAACACCAACGGGTAAGGAGATAAATAATAAAGCGAGGAGGGGAGAAAACTACACCAGGTACTCTTCACTTCAGACTTCACAATACCACGATCCGCTCTGCTGGTCTGCATGAATGCTTTCACCGACAGTTCCCTAGCAGACTGGCAGGTATTTGAAGGAATCTCATTAGTGCAGCATTAACTGCAGCTGGGCGATGCTGGGCCTCGTCTAGCACAGAGAGAGGGAGAATTAACTCCCTCACTGCCGACAAACTCCAAGCACCAAAAACTCAGCTGTGAGAAGTCAGGTTGTGTAATCGCGACGATCTTCGTGGCGACACACCCGTGACAGTACCCCCCCTTCTACGAGGGGCCTCTGGACCCTCAGGGCCAGGTTTATCTGGGTGAGTTGTGTGGAAGGCCCGAATTAATCGGTCTGCGTTAATATCCGACCATACCCCTTCCAATGAACCAGGTACTGAAGGGACCGGCGATTCAGACGTGAATCGATGATTTTCGACACCTGAAACTCCAAGTTACCATTGACCACCACAGGAGGAGGAGATAAAGGTGATGGTATCACCGGCGCCACATACCTCTTAACCCCTTCCCGACCCATGACGCCGACGTCGGCGTCATGAAAACCTGTGCCATCCCGACCCATGATGCCGACGTCGGCGTCATGCTATAAATCATGTTCCTGCGGGTCGGGGGACCGGGGTCACTGAAAGGTCACCCGACCCGCAGTAACAGGACCCTTACTGCATCACCACAGGGGGGTTGGCTTAACCCCCACGTGGCCACGATCGCTCTGATTGGCTGTTAAAAGTGAAACAGCCAATCAGAGCGATTTTGTAATATTTCACCAATGAAACTGGTGAAATATTACAATCCAGCCATGGCCGATGCTGCAATAGCATCTGCCATGGCTGGAGACCGCGATCAGACCCCCCCACACCATGTCACGGCGGTGATCGGTCGCCGCCATCGAAAGATGGCAGCGATCGGTCACCGCCGTCGCTGTCTGCTCCCCTGCTCCTGCGATCACACCCCTCACCTTCCGATCCCCCCCCTCACCTTCCGACGTCCCCTACTCACCTCTCCCGGTCCACCAATGTCCCTGGAACCGTCCCGGCGGCTGCCCGGGATTCTTCATGGGCACCGCCATCTTGGAAAATGGAGGGCGCATGCGCAGTGCGCCCGCCGGCCGGCGCATGCGCAGTGCGCCCTCCATTGTACAAAAATTTATTTTGATCACTGTGATAAACTCACAGTGATCAAAATAAAAAAAAAAGTAAATGAACCCCCCCCTGTCATAGGTAGGGACAAATAATAAAATAAAGAATTTTTTTTTTTTTTTCCTAGCGGATTTTGCTGCTGATCCGCAGCTGATTTTGCTGCGGATCCGCGGCGGATATCGCTGCTGATCCGCGGCGGATATCGCTACTGATCCGCGGCTGATTTCGCTGCTGATCCGTGGCGGATATCGCTACTGATCCGCGGCTGATTTAGCTGCGGATCCGCGGCGGATTTCGCGGCTGATTTCGCTGCTGATCCGCGGCGGATTTCGCTGCTGATCCGCGGCGGATTTCGCTGCGGATCCGCGGCGGACTTCGCTGCTGATCCGCGGCGGATATCGCTGCTGATCCGCGGCTGATTTCGCTGCTGCGGGATCCGCGGCGGATTTCGCTGCTGATCCGCGGCGGATTTCGCTGCTGATCCGCGGCGGATTTTGCTGCGGATCCGCGGCGGATTTTGCTGCTGATTTTGCTGCTGATCCGCGGCGGATTTTGCTGCTGATCCGCGGCGGATTTTGCTGCTGATCCGCGACTCATTTTGCTGCGGATCCGCGGCTGATTATCTGCTGATTCATCTGCGCTAGCGGGTATAGCATAACGCGATCGCTTTATGCTATACCGTTACCAGCCGGTCAACGCTACGTGTTGAACGGGCTGGTAAAACGCAATATGAACCCAGCCTTAGGGTTAGAACTAGGGTTAGGGTTAGCATTAGGGTTAAGGTTAGAATTACGGTTAGGGTTGGAATTTGGGTTAGGGTTGGAATTAGGCTTAGGGTTGGAATTGTAGTTAGGTTTATGGTTAGAGTTGGGATTAGGGTTAGGGTTATGATTAGGGTTTGTATTAGGGTTAGGTGTGTGTAGGGGTTGGGGTTAGGGGTGTGTTGGGGTTAGGGTTGGAGTTAGAATTGAGGGGTTTCCACTATTTAGGCACATCAGGGGGTCTCCATACGCGACATGGCGCCACCATTGATTCCTGCAAATTTTGCGTTCAAAAAGTCAAACAGTGCTCCCTTTATTCCAAGCCCCGACGTATGCCCAAACAGTGGTTTATCCCCACATATGAGGTATCAGCGTACTCGGGAAAAATTGCACAACAACTTTGGGGGTTCTAATTTCTCCTGTTAACATTGGGAAAAAAAATTGGGGACTAAAAATTATTTTTGTGGAAAAAAAATGATTTTATATTTTCACGGCTCTGCGTTATAAACTTCTGTGAAGGACTTGGAGATTCAAAGTGCTTATCACACATCTATAGGAGTTCCTTGGGGGATCTAGTTTCCAAAATGGGGTCACTTGTGGGGAGTTTCTACTGTTTAGGCACATCAGGGACTCTGCAAACGTAACATGACGCCCGAAGACCATTCCATCAAGTGGGCATTTCAAAACGTCACTACTTCCCATCCGAGCCCCGACGTGTGCCCATACAGTACTTTTCTCCCACATATGGGATATCAGCATACTCAGGACAAATTGGACAACAACTTTTGGGGTCTAATTTCTCATGTTACCCTTGGGAAAATAAAAAAATTGGGGACTAAAAGATCCTGATTGTGGAAAAAATATGATTTTTTTATTTTCATGCTCGGGCGTTATAAACTTCTGTGTAGCCCTTGGGGGTTCAAAGTGCTCACCACACATCTAGATAAGTTCTTTGCGGGGTCTAGTTTCCAAAATGGGGTCACTTGTGGGGAGTTTCTACTGTTTAGGCACATCAGGGGCTCTGCAAACGTAACAAGATGCCCGCAGACCATTCCATTAAGTCGGCATTTCAAAGCGTCACTACATCCCTTCCGAGCCCTGACGTGTGCCCAAACAGTGGTTCCCCCCCACATATGGGGTACTAGCGTATTCAGGACAAACTGGACAACAACTTTTGGGGTCCAATTTCTCCTGTAACCATTGTGAAAATAAAAAATAGTGGGCTAAAAAATCATTTTTTGAGAAAAAAAAATGATTTTTTATTCTCACGGCTCTGCGTTATAAACTTCTGTGAAGCACCTGGGGGTTCAAAGTGCTCACTATGCATCTAGATAAGTTCCTTAGGGGGTCTAGTTTCCAAAATGGGGTCACTTGTGGGGGAGCTCCAATGTTTAGGCACACAGGGACTCTCCAAATGTGACATGGCAACCGCTAAATATTCCAGCATATTTTCCATGCAAAAAGTCAAATGGCGCTCCTTCCCTTCTGAGCCCTGCCGTGCGCCCAAACAGTGGTTTATGATCACATATGAGGTATCTGTGTACTCAGGAGAAATTGCCCAACAAATTTTAGGATCCAATGTATACTGTTGCCCATGTGAAAATGAAAATAACTGAGGCTAAAAGAAAATTTTTGTGAAAAAAAAGTACTTTCTTTTATTTACGGATCAATTTGTGAAGCACCTGGGGGTTCAAAGTGCTCACTATGCATCTAGATAAGTTCCTTAGGGGGTCTAGTTTCCAAAATGGGGTCACTTGTGGGGGAGCTCCAATGTTTAGGCACACAGGGACTCTCCAAATGCGACATGGCAAGCGCTAAATATTCCAGCATATTTTCTATTCAAAAAGTCAAATGGCGCTCCTTCCCTTCTGAGCCCTGCCGTGCGCCCAAACAGTGGTTTATGACCACATATGAGGTATCTGTGTACTCAGGAGAAATTGCCCAACAAATTTTAGGATCCAATTTATACTGTTGCCCATGTGAAAATGAAAAAAACTGAGGCTAAAAGAAAATTTTTGTTGGAAAAATTAAAATGTCCATTTTTTCCTTCCACGTTGCTTTAGTTCCTGTGAAGCACCTGAAGGGTTAATAATCTTCTTGAATGTAGTTTTGAGTAGCTTGAGGGGTGCAGTTTTTATAAAGGTGTCACTTTTGGGTATTTTCTGCCATATAGACCCTCAAAGTGACTTCAAATGTGAGGTGGTCCCTAAAAAAATGGTTTTGTAAATTTTGCTGTAAAAATGAGAAATCGCTGGTCAACTTTTAACCCTTATAACTTTCTAACAAAAAAAAATGTTGTTCCCAAAATTGTGCTGATGTAAAGTAGACATGTGGGAAATGTTATTTATTAACTATTTTGTGCCACATAACTCTCTGGTTTAACAGAATAAAAATTAAAAATTTGAAAATTACAAAATTTTCAGAATTTTCGCCAAATTTCCATTTTTTTCACAAATAAACGCAAAAATTATCGACCTAAATTTACCACTAACATGAATCCCAATATATCACGAAAAAACAATTTCAGAATCGCTAGGATCCGTTGAAGTGTTCCTGAGTTATTACCTCATAAAGGGACACTGGTCAGAATTGCAAAAAATGGCAAGGTCTTTAAGGTCAAAATAGGCTGGGTCATGAAGGGGTTAAGCAACGATCTGTGGAACACATTGTGAATTTTAAACGTAGGGGGGAGGTCAAGACGGAATGCCACCGGATTAATTATAGAACTGATCCTGTATGGCCCGATGAACTTGGGACCCATTTTCCAGGAGGGAACCTTAAGTTTTATATTCTTGGTAGACAACCATACCCGATCGTTCACACTTAGGTGCGGACCAGACACTCTCCTCCTATCAGCCATACGTTTGTATCGGTTCCCCATAGTACTCAGATTATTCAGCACTCCTCTCCACACTGAAGCAAGTGACGACGAAAATCGTTCCTCCTCAGGAACCCCAGAAGAGCCCTGAGGCTCTTGTATTGAAAGTACAAAACTGGGGGTGAAAACCATATGCCCCAAAAAACGGGGACTTACCAGTGGACTCGCTCCGCCTATTGTTAAGAGCGAATTCCGCCAGAGGCAAGAAAGAAGCCCAGTCCTCCTGGTTCTCTGACACAAAACACCGGAGATATGTCTCCAAGCTCTGGTTCAGACGCTCTGTCTGACCATTGGTCTGCGGATGAAAAGCCGATGAAAATGACAACTGCATCCCCCGCCGTGTACAAAATGCCTTCCAGAATTTGGACACAAACTGAGACCCCCGATCCGACACCACATCGGAGGGTACCCCGTGAAGTCTCACAATCTCCCCAATGAACACCTGCGCAAGAGTTTTAGCATTAGGAAGAGCAGGAAGAGCGATAAAATGTGCCATCTTGCTGAACCTGTCCACTACAACGAGTATGACTGTTTTACCTGAAGACGGCGGGAGGTCCGTAATGAAGTCCATAGACAGATGAGTCCATGGACGCTCCGGGATCTTCAAAGGTAAGAGGGTCCCCGACGGACGGGTATGTGGGGTCTTAGAGCGCGCACAAACCTCGCAGGACGCAACAAAAGTTACCACCTCCCTATGTAAGTTAGGCCACCAAAACCGGCGCGAGAGGAGATCCACAGTTGCTTTACTCCCTGGGTGTCCTGCCAAAGCTGAATTATGGTGTGCCTCGATTACCTTTTGTCTCAACTGATCTGGAACAAACAGTCTCCCTGGAGGTCCAACAGGGGCGTCCCCCTGAGCCTCCAATACCTCCTCCTCAAGCTCAGAGCATACTGACGACACCACCACCCCCTCCTGAAGGATAGGAACCGGGTCATCCGTCTTCCCGGCCCCAGGGAAACTGCGAGATAAGGCATCCGCCTTTACATTTTTTGACCCAGGACGATATGTGACGACAAAATTAAACCTGGTAAAAAACAATGACCACCTAGCTTGTCTGGGATTCAGACGTTTTGCGGACTCTAAATATAGCAGGTTCTTGTGATCGGTAATGACGGTGACCGGGTGTACTGCCCCCTCCAAAAAATGACGCCACTCCTCAAAAGCTAACTTAATGGCCAAGAGTTCCCTATTGCCGACATCATAATTCCTCTCAGCGGACGACAATTTCAGCTGCAGATGGAAGGAAGAGAGCCACAGTATTCATTACTGATGGGTAGGCGGAGCCCCAGATCAGGATGTCACCTCAGATCAAAAGAGTGCTGACTGGCTGGCCCCTCCAGCTCGGGCTCCTCCTACTCAGCTCCAGTCTAAGATTTGAGGTCCAGAAGGATGGTCGCTGCTAATGCAGCTCCTCAGAAGATTTTATTATTTTATATTCGGACAGGAGACCTGGATCACTAGTTGGTCTAGAGGTCTCAGGGGTACCAGCGCTGCTGTACCCCAACCTCTCCCTTGGCGGATCTGTACTTACTCAAAGTCCCTGCAGAATCCTTGCCGGCCCTGGGGGATGAGGAGAGCTTCCCTGGCGGGACGCAAACCACACGTGCGGTCACTGCGTTCCTCGCCCTGGGGGGAAGCATGGGCATAGCGCCAGAAACCCCTGAGGGTCCCTGTGGCGCCTTGGCTGGTGAGTACTCCACACAAAATTTTATTATAATGTGTGAGTGCTTTAGCGTCTGATGGCAGCGCTATTACATGTATATCAGTATGCTTCAGCGCTGCGGTGACAGCGCTATTACATGTTTATCAGTGTTTTTCACCAGCCTCTCCCTTGGCGGATCTGTAATTACATAATGGTCCCTGCAGAATCCTTGCCGGCCCTGGGGGATGAGGAGAGTTTTCCCTGGCGGGGGCGCAAACCACACGCTGGGTCACTGCGCTTCCCGCCCTGGGGGGAAGCATGGGCATAGCGCCAGAAACCCCTGGGGGTCCCTGTGGCGCTGAGCTGATGAGTTTTCCACACAATTTTTATTATAATAATGTGTGAGTGCTTCAGCGCTGCGGTGACAGCGCTACTACTGTATGTCAGTATGCTTCAGCGCTGCTGTGACAGCGCTGTTACATTGTAGATGTGGTGATTTTTTGTCCGCAGGCAGATACCTGCAGGACAGAGAGGGAGCAGGAGCGGGGGAGTTCGCGCTCAACATTTGAGCTAGCAGGGGGCGTGGCCTATCTATTCCCGGTCTTTTGAGCAGGAAGACGCGCGCTCTGGCGTTTCTCCTGCGACTCCCTCACTGTGGCGGCCATTACACAGGCTCCTGGGCTCCTCAGACCGCTCCTCTCCTCATAAGACACCACGGCCAGCTGGGTGAGTGCTGATTCCTCACCCTGCAGCGCAGCGATCGCTATCCTGCAGCTGCAGTCTCATTAGAGACATAAAATTGGCTGGGACTCACACTTCATATATATATGTTGTGGTGAGTTTGCAATATTAACCCTTCTGAGGGTTATTTCTACCAGAAAAATTTTTTGACTGAATACCGCTGGGGTAACCCTGCCTGGTGGAGCGTTAACCCTTCAGCATATAATAAAAAAAAAAAGAAAAACCGCATAGTTTTTGCTGGTATTACCGCTTTGGCCTGTTCATACAGGTGAGACATGTCTGAACAGAGTTCAGATGCCGCGGATCACGTCCCAGTGCCATTGCGGCAATCAGATACGCAGACCTCCACAACGTCTAGCGCTGCGGTCGACAGCGGTGAAAAATTGGACGATATCGCTCGATCGATCAACAACTTGTCTGACCTTTTAGGTCAATATGTGTCTGCTAATTCCTCTCAGAGGAAGCGACGCAGGCCGTTACCGGCCTCTACACGGAGCGAGTCAGATGTATCTGATATTGGGCAGAGTTCCCCTTTAAATTCGGATGGAGAAATATCCGATTCAGATGCGGACGAGCCGCAGGGGCGTTCCTCTATGGCGAAGCGTACGGAGGCATTAATTGAAGCCATGAGAGATATATTACAGTTACCGGAGGAGGTAACTAGTCGTCCTGGTAAATCAGCACGCATGTTCCAGGAGTCCCGTGCTTCGCGTACAACATTGCCAGCTCTGGATGAGCTTAATAGTGTAATAGAGGAGGAACGTCTATGTCCAGATAAGCGTTTTCATGGAACGCATTTCTTGGATACACTTTATCCTTGCTCTGCGGAGTTAAAGGCTAATTGGACTTCTGCTCCTGAAGTGGATGTGTCTTTATCTCAGCTTAATAAATCCTCACTACTCCCTATTAAGGGAAAAGCGAGCTTACAGGAGCCTTTGGATAGAAAGGCAGAATTGGCGGCAAAAGCAAGCTATGAGGCTGCGGGTCATGGATTCCGAGCGGTGCTAGGATCCATGTGTGCTGCTAGAGCTTCTCTAGGCTGGTTGGCACGTCTGAAGACGGAGTTGCACAATGAATCTCCGTTATCTGAGATACGGGAAACTTGTGAATGGTTAGAAACGGCAGCCTGTTATATCTTTGATGCCGGTCTGGATACGGCATCTCTGCTGGCCAAAGCGCAAGCTTCAGCGGTCACAGTCAGAAGAGCTTTATGGCTCAGACAGTGGGCCGGGGACGCAGTTTCCAAACAAGGGTTGTTGGCCTTACCTTACAAGGGTGGCCATCTTTTTGGATCTGACCTCACAGAGCTGATTTCCAAGGCTAAGGCGAAGGAATCAGCATTACCACAGCGTAGGGCCATGGCCTCGGTGTCCAGTAGGCCTGGTGTCTATAGTGGTCGGCGGTCCTTTCGGGGCCGAGGACGATCTAGTCACTCCTCGTGGGGATCGGGTCGTCCTTCCTTCTCAGGAAAGAAATCCTCTCAGAAAACTCGTACTTCCTGGAAGCAGAGTTTCCGCCAGGACAAGCGGGAACTTGACAAGAAGCCCGCAAAGTCTAATTGACGCCAGGGGTCCACTCGAGGATTCTCGAGTGGGGGGTCGCCTGCTTCTTTTCAAGGCGACTTGGATGGCTCGCGTTCCAGATTCCTGGGCAACGCGGATTGTGTCGGCAGGCTATTTCATAGAGTTTGCTTCTCGACCCCCGAATGTTTTTTGTCAGTCTCGCGTTCCGTCGGAACCCGAGCTTGTTGTCGCTCTACAGCGAGAGGTCGAATCTCTGCTACAAAAGGGTGTAGTGATACCGGTTCCGTCAGAGGACCGAGGAAAAGGTTTTTATTCCAACCTTTTTATAGTTCCCAAAAAGGAGGTCAAATTTCGCCCGATTCTGGATCTCAAGCGATTAAACCGGCATGTCCATGCCCGGAAATTTCGCATGGAGTCGCTTCGTTCCGTTGTGGCAGCTCTGTCACAGAACGATTTTCTGGTGTCAATCGACATTCGCGACGCCTATTTGCATATTCCCATCGGAAAGGCTCATCAGCGCTTTCTTCGATTTGCCATAGGTCGGAATCATTACCAGTTCGTGGCTCTGCCGTTCGGCTTAGCCTCAGCGCCAAGGGTCTTTACAAAAATTCTGGCGCCTCTCATGGCAATCCTTCGAAGACAGGGGATTACGATTCTCCCTTATCTGGACGATCTTTTGATCATGGCTTCCTCGGAGGAGGAGGCGTTGACGGCTCGGGATTTGTCTCTTCAGTTTCTGAAGGACTTCGGTTGGCTGGTCAATTGGGAGAAGTCGTCCCTGGAACCATCGAGGACAATCCTCTTTTTGGGAATGCATCTCGACACGTTTCGGTCGGTAGTTTCCCTACCACCAGACAAACAGTCATGTCTTCTTCGACATGTACAGATTATGAGATCCTCAACGGCAATGTCTCTACGGAAGTGTATGCGTCTTCTAGGACTGATGGTGGCGTCCATGGAGGCAATTCCTTTTGCCCAGTTCCACTCCAGGACTCTTCAAAGGTTCATCTTGAGTCGATGGAATCAGTCGCAATCGCTGGATTGCAGTGTCACCATTTCTCGCGCGGTGCGGGATTCTCTAGAATGGTGGTTACGTCCAGGGGCATTCTCCCTGGGGAAGTCTTTCCTCCCTCCGAAGTGGTCAGTCATAACCACCGATGCCAGCCTGACGGGCTGGGGGGGTGTTTGGAACAATCTCTGGATTCAGGGGGTATGGTCATCGGAAGAGTCTGTGCTTCCGATCAACATCCTGGAGTTGAGGGCGATTTTCCTTTGCCTCCAACATTGGACGGTCCCTTTGAGCGGTCTGCCAGTCCGTGTGCAGACAGACAATGCGACGGCTGTCGCGTATATCAATCACCAAGGTGGGACAAGGAGTTCCAGACTCATGGTAGAGGTGTCCCGAATTCTGATTTGGGCAGAGGCCAATGTACCAGCCATTTCGGCGATTCACATTCCAGGGGTTCAGAATGTTACAGCGGACTTTCTCAGTCGCAGAAGGATGGATTCCGGGGAATGGAGCCTCCATCCGGATGTGTTTGCACTACTGTGCTCTCGCTGGGGAACCCCCCAAGTGGATTTGATGGCATCCAGGTTCAATGCCAAGTTACCGACATTCATGTCCAGGTACAAGGATCCGAAGGCGGTGGCGGTGGATGCTCTAGTGGCTCAGTGGGATCAGTTCGAGCTGATCTATGTATTCCCGCCGATATCCTTACTTCCTCTAGTACTGCGTCGGATCAGACTAGAGAGAATTCCAGCTATTTTGATAGCTCCAGACTGGCCAAGAAGGGTGTGGTTCTCGACAATAATGTCGCTGTTGGCGGCACCTCCTTTTCCACTCCCTCTTCAACCGGACTTGTTGACTCAGGGGCCCGTTTGTCATCCGGACTTGATGTCCCTGCGTTTGACGGCGTGGCTCTTGAGACCGAAATCTTGACCCGTAGAGGTTTCTCAGCCGAGGTCATTGCTACCCTTCGTGCTGCAAGATGTCCGGCTACTACTAGGATTTACCACAAAATTTGGGAAACCTTCTTTTCGTGGTGTTTGGGGTCCTCTCGGAACCCGAGAAAATTTTCCATTCCCAACCTGTTGGCTTTTCTACAGCATGGGCTAGACAAGGGTTTGGCAGTAAGCACTCTGAAAGGTCAGATTTCTGCTCTGTCCTTATTGTTTCGGAGAACCATTGCTTCAAATAGAGACGTGCTCTCCTTTTTCCGAGGTATATCTCGTAAGTTTCCGCCGCGGAAGGCACCCGTGTCTCCTTGGCGGCTCAACCTTGTTTTGGAGGCTCTTCAGCATAAACCTTTTGAGCCTATGGTTTCTGCTAGCCTTTCTTTACTTTCTTGGAAGGTGGCTTTCCTTGTTGCAGTCACTTCCTTGAGGAGAGTTTCTGAGTTGGCAGCTCTTTCTTGTTCGCCTCCTTTTCTGGAGTTTTTTCCGGATCGTGTAGTGCTTCGCACTCGGGGTGATTTTTTGCCTAAAGTGGTGTCACAATTTCATGTCAACCAGGATATTGTGTTGCCTTCATTCTGCCCGGATCCGAAGAATGTGAAAGAGCGAGCTTTACACACATTGGATTTAGTGCGGGCCTTGAAGTTTTATCTATCTATTACTCAAGGTTTTCGTAAGACGGACTCCCTGTTTGTGGTTCCAGCAGGTCGTCGGCGTGGTCAACGAGCTTCCAAGGATTCTATAGCTCGTTGGATCCGGTCAGCTATTTTGGAAGCTTACCGTCTTCGGGGTGAATCTTGCCCGATTAAGATTCGAGCCCATTCTACGAGAGCTGTGGCCTCATCGTGGGCTTTTCATCAAGGTGCCTCGGCAGTGCAGCTCTGCCGAGCGGCAACTTGGCGCTCTGTCCACACGTTTACAAAGTTTTATAAAGTGGACGTCAGTGCTTCCGCTGATGCAGCCCTCGGACGTAGGGTCCTGCAGGCAGCTGTAGTTTAAAGTTCTGGATGAACTTGTGTTTAGCGCTGGTTGCGCTTTGTTGTTAAGGTTGTTGGGTTTCTGCCTTTTATTGGTTTTTCCCACCCTTATTTTTGAACTGCTTTGGGACGTCCCATCAGTAATGAATACTGTGGCTCTCTTCCTTCCATCTGCAGCTGAAACACGGATTTTGGTAAGAACTTACCTGTAAAATCCTTTTCAGCGAAGGAAGGAAGAGAGACACAGCACCCTCCCAAGGCAGAAGTGTGTTGATGTTTTCAGATGCAGCGCGACCCTTATCTGATAGCGATTATCTGGGCTGAGGTCAGCGCGCTAAGGCTCTGTTCCAGCATCGCCAGCTCATCGCAGTAGTCAGGTTCCGTGAGTAGTACCTGGAACTCTGTGGTTTTTGGCTTTCTTTGCATGCATAACCTGTATCCTTGTGTTTTTTCTCTGAAGTTCCTTCAGAAGGGGTTATGTTGCTCCGCTGGTGATCTTGGCTCTTTTCCTCAAAGCTTTGGTACGACTGGAGCTGAGTAGGAGGAGCCCGAGCTGGAGGGGCCAGCCAGTCAGCACTCTTTTGATCTGAGGTGACATCCTGATCTGGGGCTCCGCCTACCCATCAGTAATGAATACTGTGTCTCTCTTCCTTCCTTCGCTGAAAAGGATTTTACAGGTAAGTTCTTACCAAAATCCGTGTTTTTTAGAGAAGGCGGCGCACGGATGCCATTTACCAGGGGACGGACCTTGAGATAATACCGCTCCCACCCCTACCTCAGAAGCGTCTATCTCCACAATGAACGGCTGTGACGCATCAGGTTGAATGAGTATGGGAGCCGAAGCAAAACATTTTTTCAAGGAGGAAAACGCTTGACAAGCCTTGTCAGACCACCTTGAAAAATCCGTCCCTTTTTTAGTCATGTCTGTGAGAGGTTTAACTATGGACGAGAAATTACGAATAAATTTCCGGTAGTAGTTAGCAAACCCCAGGAAACGTTGTAATGCCTTAAGATCCTCTGGCAGATCCCACTCAAGAACTGCCCTCACTTTCCCAGGGTCCATACGAAAACCGGATGCTGACACCAGGAATTCTAAAAACTGAAGTTCCTGTACGGCGAACACACACTTCTCCCATTTGGCGTACAGTTTATTATCCCGCAAGATCTGCAACACCTGCCTAACATGCACCTGATGAGACACAAGATCCGGCGAGTAAATTAAGATGTCATCCAGATATATGACAACAAACTGTCCCACTAGGTGGCGAAAGATGTCATTAACAAAATGTTGAAACACCGCCGGGGCATTAGTCAGACCAAATGGCATGACAAGGTTCTCATAATGCCCCTCCGGAGTGTTAAACGCCGTCTTCCACTCATCCCCCTCCTTCATCCTAATCAGATTATACGCCCCCCTGAGATCCAACTTAGAGAACCATTTGGCGCCCACAATCTGATTGAAGAGATCGGGAATAAGTGGGAGCGGATACGGATCTCGGACCGTAATCCGATTAAGCTCACGGAAATCCAGGCAAGGGCGTAGGCCTCCATCTTTCTTCTTCACAAAAAAGAACCCCACGGCCACCGGGGAAGATGAAGGTCTAATATGCCCCTTAGCCAGACTCTCCGAAATATAATCCTTCATGGCCTGCCTCTCAGGACCAGAAAGGTTATACAACCTAGATTTCGGTAACTTGGCTTCAGGGAGCAATTTTACAGAACAGTCATACGCGCGATGAGGAAGTAGTTCTTGACACCCTTTCTCCGAAAATACATCCTCAAAGTCCACCAGAAATGGAGGTAAGGCCCTACACACGACCGCACCGATGACCGTGTTCATGCAGTTTTTATTACAGAATTCACTCCACTGGCTTATCTCTCTGGATTGCCAATTAATAACCGGGTTATGCTTAGTTAACCAAGGAAGGCCCAACACTATAGGAGTGGGAAGACCCTCCAACACGTAACAAGACAACAGTTCTTTATGTATCGCCCCCACTCGAAGATCTATGTTATGCACGGCTTGCAAAAAACTACCTTGACCGAGAGGCCTGGCGTCGATCAAGAATATGGGGATGGGTTTAGCCAATACACTCAGTCGCATACCTTGAACCCGGGCAAACCGAGCGTCCACCAGATTAGCCCCGGCCCCACTATCCAGAAGAACAGATATCCTCTCAGTTCTCGTACCCACCACCACCTCCGCCGGTACGAGAAATTGAGATGGACCTGGGGACGAAATACATACTCCCAGATTGTCGTCCACCACACAACCTGGGATCAATAGTTTTCCGGCAACTTCTCACTCTGCAAAGGACGGGATGGACACCCCCAATAAAATGTCCCTTTCTCCCGCAGAAGAAACACCTTCCTGTCTTGCGGCGCACTGCTGATCCTCTCCCTCGGAATGATGTCCCTCCTAACTGCATAGGCTCCTCTGGACTGACCAGGAGAACCTCCATATAAGGGGCCCTAGTAGAAGGTGGAGTCATCACAGGGGGCGGAGTTACCCCGCACCTCTCCCGAAGCCGTCTGTCAATGCGAATAGCAAGGGCCATAGCGGCTTCCAGTGACGTGGGAGGGTCATACTGTGCCAACACATCCTTTAATTTGTCACATAAACCTTGACAAAACTGGCTCCTAAGAGCCGGGTCATTCCACTGGGTGTCCGTGGCCCACCTACGAAACTTCAAACAGAATTCCTCCGCTGGACGATCTCCCTGCTGTATCTTACGTAACTTAGATTCAGCAAGGGAGACCCGATCCGGGTCATCATATACAAGACCCAGAGCTGCGAAAAACCTATCCACTGACTGGAGAGCCGGGGAGCCCGGGGGAAGCGAGAACGCCCATGATTGGGGGTCCCCTTGTAGGAGCGAGATGACAATTCCCACCCTTTGATCTTCACTCCCCGATGACCGAGGTCGCAGCCGAAAGTACAATTTACATGCCTCCCGGAAAGCAAAAAATTTGTCCCGCCCTCCAGTGAACCTATCAGGGAGAGCTACTTTAGGTTCAGGTCCGGCTTGCTCCAGGGGGTACAAAACCTTGGACTTAACGTCCGCCAGCTCCATGGACAAACTCTGCAACTGCCGAGCTAGACTGGCTACTGGATCCATGGTGGCTGGAGAGAATCTTTAGTATGGTCGGTGAAAATGTCACGCTGTCACTGTATACAGGAGGTCCGGGGTCTATGCTGACCCTAAGCTGGGGCCCTGACTAATCCCTCTACCTGGAGGTACTGTTAATGGTACAGAGGTCCAGGCCGCCAGCGTAACCCTAGCTCCTGTGAATCCCTGACCCTCTGTAATCTAGTCCTGAGAAGGACCCTGATCACCACCACAGGGAACGGGAAGGTAAATGCCTACACACAGTATAAGACGAACGAGACAGTACAAGGGGTAAAATAAAAGACCACCTTGCATTAACTGCAGCTGGGCGAGGCTGGGCCTCGTCTAGCACAGAGAGAGGGAGAATTAACTCCCTCACTGCCGACAAACACCAAGCACCAAAAACTCAGCTGTGAGAAGTCAGGTTGTGTAATCGCGACGATCTTCGTGGCGACACACCCGTGACAATATGTCATGATGTGTAAAACCAGTGAGTTATGTCAAGACCTTCTCAACCTTATTGTTGCTAAATATATTGATGTCATTGGTTACAGAATAATTCCTAAACTACAGAAGGTTCCAGTGGGCACTGTTGAGGCCATAAGCCAGAAGTGGAAAGAACATCGTTTCACTATAAACTGGCCATGGCCAGGTGCTCCCGGCAAGATTTTAAACAAAGTAGTGAAAAGAGTTGTCCAAGAGCCAAGGACCACCTGTGGAGAACTCAAGAAAGTCTGGAATAACCAAGTAAATGCACTCAACCTCCATGGCATGATCACCACGCAAGACTTCATTGATGAACAAAAAGCATGTTCAAGCGCATTTAAAGTTTGCTCAATAACATTTAGGCAAACCTGTGAAATACTGGGAGAATATAGTCTGGTCAGATGAGACCAAAACTGGACTGAACTCTTTGGATGCCATAATACACAAAATGTTTGGAGGCCAAAAGGTATTACATATCACCCCAAAAACACCATACCAACAGTGAAGTTTGAAGGTGGGAACATCATTGTGTTTACCAGGATGAGGAGGATGAAACAAGGGTGAACATTTCAGCAAGACAATGATCCCAAACAAACAGCCAAGGAAACTCTCAATTGGTTTTTGAGAAAGAAAATGAGAATTTCATGTCAATAGCACCTTTAGAAATATATTTACTTAAAAATTGATGATGTGTTCAATACTTATTTCACCCTCTGTATATATAAAAGTGTCCGTACACTTTTTAGGTAGCTGTCAGCCAACCGATCATCTCTCCCAAGTACTTCATACACAGGAACGCTGAGTTTGGCCAAACCTTCCTGAGTTTTCTATAACAGCTGCTGCCAGAATCATCCGACAGTGGCCTGTCTCCTGGAGAATAAAAGGATCGGCCATCAATCACAATGCTGAATCCTTCTTCTCTTCACGGACATCCTCTGTTGGAGGATTGACAAGTGACCCCCATACATTTTAGACTGTTGACCAATCCTGGTAATACAGGAGGGTTAGACCGACATTAGTCTAATGTGTATTGGGGCTTTTATTAATGCAGCCCTTTGTTCTAATTGTCTTCCAAAATAAACAATACACTGGTTTTGATGGTTATACTCCATTATGTAGTATTGAAACTATATACTTGCCCACTCTGACACCATTTCTGAAAATAAGTTTAATTGTCTGATAAAACCTTCCTTGGCCTCCACCACCTCTGTATCTAGACACAGTCTTCACCCTTGATTGTGCTGAAGGGAATCACCAAATTGAACTTTGATGCTCCACATCTTCATGCCTGGTTTGGTTCCTCAACCTAGGGGCAATTGAAAAGGCTCTTGTTGGTGGTCCTCATGGGCATTACTACATCTTTTACTTTTAGATCGGAGCGGGATGACAACATCTTGGTGGTGCCACTCCTGTCATCAGGTACCATCGTCTGTGACATCTTCTGGATCCTGATGACTAATCAAGTGTACGGTCACTTGAATGGGACAAAGCTACGTTACCCAACACAGCTTCTACTAAATGTGAAGAACGATAGCGTTCGGAGCATGGGTAGGGAAATGGTGGTCAGTGGAGATCCTCCACCTCTTCAAACATCTTATTGTCGGGAGGGGTGCCATAAGGATAGTTCATCAGTTTTAAAGAAACACAAATATCCCTTAAAGGCTATTTTCTGGAGTATAAATTATTGGGCTGACCGTTACTTGACAATGCCAATATTTTAGAATTTTACTTTTTTTTTCCCCAAATAGATATTTTAAATTTCAAAGTCTTTTACTTTTTTATTTGAAGGGAAAAATGTATATAAAGTTGAGGAGAAAAAAATATTTGTAAATCATATAACTCATGTTGAGATAACAAGATGACTATACCGTAGCAGGTAAACCAGGTTTAACATTAATATAGAGTCAATGAAGGAATAGGATAACAAAAATGGAAACCCTACTGTCTTGTCAGTAGAGGTGATGGTGGACCCAACATATGAAAATCCATGAGCATATTTCAGAGCAGTGACTAGATCACCGTGATCCTCACCCCAGATTCCACGCAGCGATGGATTGTAGATCTTGAATCCGTAGAGACTGGACTCTTGAATCCTTAAGGGTAGTCATTAAAAAACCTCAGGAATTAGTAAACCAACCAGCATGTTATGATGCTGTCCCTTGGAACCTGGGTTGTCAGGATGGTTACATACAGGTGGAGTCGGGAATCTTGAAGAAGACTACTTTATGTATGTTAGTAATGGTAAGTTTTGCTCGTGGTAACTGGTCTTTACAGTTTTCCCCATTCCTTATTTCTCAGCTCATTTCGCCGAATCTTCCCGCTGACTGTTTTTGGCAATTGTTGAACAAATTCAATCTATGAATAATAGAAGAATAATTCAGGACAAGTTTCAGCAGCTTCTCGAGTGACGGTGCTGGTGTCATGGAGTTACCTACCTTCCTCGGGTACTTGTACGGGGCGGTCACCTTCTTTACATGTTCTTGTAGTTCTTTAGTCAGTATCTCCTGGTCGTGTACAGTGTATGAAGGGGACAAGACAACAAAAGCCTTCACCACCTGCACATTAAACATATTTATTAGGTATAAAACAGAATTATGTAGATTTAGGATTAGTGATCAGCAAATATGCTCTTTACTTGTGTTTTCCGAGCATGCTCGGGTGATCTCCCGAGTATTTGGAAGTGCTTGGAGATTTAGTTTCTGTTGCCGCAGCTGCATGATTTGCGACTACTTGACAGTGTGAAGATATGTTGGGGTTGCCTGTTTGTTAGGGAATTCTGACATATATTCAGGCTGTCAAATAGCCGCAAATCATGCAACTGCAACAAGAGAAACGAAATCTCCGAGCACTTTGAAATACTCGGAGATCACCTGAGCAACGAGTATACTCGCTTATCACTATTTAGGATACAATCTTTATTTACAGAAAGGAGGTTAGAAGTCAGTAATCTGAAGGTATGCTTATAAAAGAGAAATTAGCTCCTTTTTTGCTGGACTTGGGAAACTTTAAAATCCATGTCAGAATACCTGCATAATGTTTTTTGAAAGTAAGCACAACAGCTCCATCACGTCTAAGAGATCTATTTAATCCTATATGCAGTCTGCATTGTGAAAGCTGTTTCCCTTTCATAGATTTAATTATTCTGCACAATGTTCGTTTACTACCAACAGTTCTTGGTATTGCAGATTTATATAGACATCAGTTCAAGACGTTCCTTGAACCTCCACCATATTTGACTGCAGGTACTGTATTCTTTTCTTTCCAGGCCCCATTCCGTTTTCAGTCTTTTAAGACTTGGCGCCATAAATACTCTTTTCTAGTTTACATTCCAAATACTGTAAATTAAATATTACAGTGTTAGAGACAAGCGTTCGCCCACAGCTACCTCTCCTCTGATCGGGTCCGGACTGCTGACCACCGCAGATTCCGCCACGGCCGGGTGCTCTACTAGGGCGCTTTCTATTTCAAATGGTCCGATACGATATCTAAACAGATAAGAAGAAATCATTATACGGTTTAAAGTGACCCTATAGAACTCCCCATTAATAAGCCTCCCCATTAATTGCCCCAGTATGTCATTAACAGTTGACTTCCTGGGGTCATTAACATGTGCTTATATACAACAGCCAATCAGAAGCAGCAGAGCGGCAATAGGGAGCAGCCTAAACTAATGATGAGGCAGGGGGTGCGACTTAGACTACCAAATGTTGTATATTCTGCTAAGAAATGTCACCGATATCTTCGGTATTACACAGAATATTGCACCATCCTAAGGCCTGTGGTTTGGTGCACGGTATGAAACCTCATTAGGACAGTATTTCTGATATGGATCCCAAGTATGGCTTAAGAGGGTTGATCCTACTGACAGATTCCCGTGAAGATAAGCATTTAACTACGATCAATTTTTACAAAAATTAAGGCAAATCTTTGATAGGATGCTTCAAGCAGCAATAACAATTTATCTGTTAGACCGCTTTCAATCCATTGTGTGTAAAAAAGTATATTTACCCCGAAGACAATATAATGTCATCTGATCTCCCAACAAACCAGAAATAGCCATCTTCATCCTTAATGCCTCTGTCTCCTGTAAGGTAAAAATCTCCTCTTCGGGTTGAGGCTGTTTTCTCCGGGTCGCCCTATTGCCAATGGATATTATACATCATCTGTAAAGGCTAGATCACTGCATTATATATTATCTTGTGTTCTGTAAATGCAGATTGGAGCCGGTCCCAGAAGCAAAACCCACATTTAGTTAACTTTTTACGAAATATCTTAAATTCTATTAAAAATGTCTTATTGATTATAGTTTTTATGCAGACATATGTGTCGCCACGGTAACAGACGACAAGCCAAGCTTGTGTAGTCAGATCCTGCAGCACATGCAAATATTGAATATATGAATTTTGACTATTATTTATTGCTAGCCTATGACTGTATGAAATCTGTAAAGAACAGATAAAAGGGTGCCTGACTGCAGAATCAGACTACACAGGCTTTGTAGTCTGTTGCTATGGAGAAGCATTGGTCTGCATTGGAGCTGAAGATACCAATGACTGTTTTGTTTGCAATGTTGCTTTATTTTTCATAAAAGATGGATTATGACAATAAATAAAATGGTTCAGAAGGCAAACACAGACATGTTCTGTTAGCAATCTTACCGTGTATTGAGAAAAAAGACAAAAAGGTTTTTCAGGTGCGATACGGATTCCAATGTCCCCTTCCTGATCTGGAGGTAATACGCTGCCATCAGCATCAACTACCTGGAATGGTAACAAATAATATAAATTAAAGGCCTATAATAAAGAAATCTAACCGACAGGACGGGTCCATTCGCTTCCATGCCGGCTGCTCTCTATTTAACGTCATGACCACCTTGCGATTTTCTATTTTTGCGCTTGTTTTTCGCTCCCCTTCTTCCCAGAGCCATAACTTTTTTATTTTTCCGTCAATATAGCCATGTGAGGGCTTGTTTTTTGCAGGACGAGTTGTACTTTTGAATGAGACTGTTGATTTTACCATATCGTGTACTGGAAAACGGGAAAAAAAAATCCAAGTGCGGTGAAATTGCAAAAAAAGTGCATTGTTATTTTAGTTTTTTTATTTAACGCGTTCAGTAAATGCTAAAACTGACCAGCCATTATGATTCTCCAGGTTATTGCGAGTACGCAGATACCAAACATGTATAGGTTCTTTTTCCAGGACGTCCCTCCTGACAGCACCATGGGACGTCCTCCTCTTTGCTGGGACAGGAAACACACAAGAGATTAAAAGTCCCCTCCCCGCCCCCTTTTCCTCAGTGTGTTTCCTGTCCCTGCATGGAGGGACACACAGGAGACTTACCGGGTTCAGGGGGATCGTAAGGCCACGCCAGATCCTTCCCCCTGTGAAGCAGCCCAGGGCTGAAACTCTCCAGCGGGGAGTCCCTCAGCTCCAAAGACCAGGTGCGGCAGGCCCTGAATTGCGGACGTTCCTCCAGGTGGGAGGCTCTCTTCCGGGACCTCATACTGAGGGGTGCAAGGCGGTTCCTGGTAGGACAGCATCCCGCAGCCTGGCGAGTGCTTTGCGGTGGATACTTTCCATACCTCGGCTGTGACCAGCGTCCGGGGGAGCGGTTCACTTCCGGTTCAGCGTCGCACTTCCGGTGACGTCATATCCGGGAGACGCTCACCGCATGGAGAGCAGACGCTTCCTGGAACGACGAGAGCTGGTGGAGACCATTACAGCACCTAATCGTGAGTATGGGTGTGTGATCTAGAGACACGCCAAGACAGGTGACATATCGCCGCTTCCCCTATCGGCAGGACGCAGTAATTTGGTCAAGCAGCCTACCTTGTTCCTCATGGATACAGACGCGGCAGATGGCGGTGGGGTAAGTGCGCTTGGCGCAAAAAACCCAGCCATAACCTGACAGCCACCCAGGAATCCGACCTAATTAGTTCCTGTCTTTTCTATAGGACAAAGGAACTTCGTCCGCTCCCATAACTACAAAAAAGGCTGGTAAAGCCTTAGCAAAATCAGCCAGGTGTCTGGTGTGTCACAGCAAACTGCCAGATGGCTATGACAGAACCCTTTGTTCTTCTTGTACCTCTAAGGTTATGAGAGATGAACAGCCTTCATTGCTTTCTGAAATGAGGCGCATGATTTCTGAGGAGGTTCAGGCCTCTATATCCACACTTACTCAGCAGTGGCCATGTAGTCCTGGCTCTAGTCGTAAGCGGCCCAGATGGGAAACGGATTCAAGAGAACAAGATTTAAGCTCTGAAAATAGATCAGATTTAGAAGAAGCTATTTCAGAGGAAGAAGGAGAACTCCCCCCCGACACTCAGGATAGGAAAAAGAAATTTCTATTTCAACCTGAGGATACTAAGAATCTGATTAGATCTGTACGGAACACCATGGAGATCGAGGAAACTCCCAGAACACAATCTAGACAGGATTTGATGTTTGGGGACTTACGTCTCAGAAAGAGACAGTTTTTCCTGTTAGCAATCACATTAAAACAATGATCCTGGAGGAATGGAAGAGCGCGGAACGGCGTCTAGTTTTGTCACGTGACTTCAGGGGACTACCGTTCGAACCTGAAGATGTTAAATTATGGGAAGAAGTTCCGAAAATCGATACCCCAATAGCTAGAGTCACAAAAAAGACTGCCATCCCATTTGAGGACTCCTCTAGCCTACGTGACCCTATGGACAGAAAGGCCGATATTCTCCTGAAAAGAGCCTGGGAAACCTCAGCGGCCCTTATTAGGACTAATATTGCTGCCACCTCTGTAGCCAGATCCATGGTTTATTGGATGAGTCAATTGGAGGATCAGTTATCCAATAAGACTCCTAGAGCTGAGATTTTAGCCTCTCTGCCGGTTATGAATTCAGCCACGGCTTTCCTGGCTGATATGTCTGCAGAATCGGTCAGATTTTCTGCTAGAAACAGCTCCTTATCTAATGCAGCTAGGAGAGCTGTCTGGCTAAAATCATGGTCCGGAGATAACGCCTCTAAGATGAAATTATGTTCTATTCCATTTTCAGCGCTTAGGGTCTTCGGACCAGCTCTGGATACTATCTTAGAATCAGTATCAGACGCTAAGAAGGGTTTCCCAGAGGATAAACCCCGCCGAGCTCAATCCTTTCGGCGAGGTTCCCTGTCTAGAAGACAGTTCGATTCTAGAGGTCAGGGAAGATCAAGCAGAGGATCATATAAGAGTTACCATTCCCAGGGAGGAAAGAACAAGAATACGTTCTTTGGCTCCTCACATAGAACTAGGAGACAATGACGCCAACTTTATTGGCGGACGACTCCGTTATTTTGCAACAAACTGGGAACTGGTTACTCAGAATCAGTGGGTTCGCAGAACTATAGCGGAAGGTTATCGGATAGAGTGTTGCGCTCCGCCACCCGAAAGATATGTTCCCCCTACGGTGATCTCCACAGATTCGGTCATGTGGACAGATCTCCAGGACCTACTAAGGCTTTCTGTCATAATTCCTGTTCCCCGGGCAGAGTTAGGCAAGGGTCACTATTCCTCCCTCTTCACTATCTTAAAACCGTCCGGAGAATCCCGTACTATAATAAATCTGAAACCCCTAAACTATTGGGTCACATACAAGAGGTTCCGGATGGAATCAATCAGGTCTGCAACCCATCTTATAGACAAGGACGCGTTCATGTGCACTCTCGATCTGAAGAGTGCATACTACCATGTCCCAGTTCATCACTCATCACAAAGTCTTCTCAGGTTTGCAGTGCAGTTACCGACCCGGACCTGCCACTTTCAGTTTCAATGCCTACCCTTCGGGCTGGCCTCGGCTCCCCGAATATTCTCAAAATTGGTCTCGGAGATTGTGGCCTTTCTAAGAAGCAGAGGTACTATTATTGTTCCATACTTGGACGATTTTCTTATAGTGGCGCGAACAGAAGAGGCGCTGGTCGAACACAGAGATCGCTGCATTTCCATACTCAATTATCTGGGTTGGATAATAAATTGGGAAAAGTCAGATCTAGTTCCCGAACAAAAGAAAGTCTTCCTGGGTGTTATACTGGATTCAAGTCGAAGAATCTCTTTCTTACCTCGGAAGAAGCGAGAGTCCATACAGGATGTAACGAAGGTTCTAATGAAGCACCAGCCCTCTATAAGATCCGCCATGAAGGTTCTAGGTCAGATGACGGCTTGCATTCCATGCGTCAGATGGGCACAGTTCCACTCAAGACCCCTTCAGAAAGAGATTCTTTCGTCATGGAATCGGAACTACAGCTCGATAGACAGGACATTACATCTGTCAAAGACGGTAAAAGAATCTCTCCTTTGGTGGATGCAGCCAGACAATCTAAAGTTAGGAGTAAGATGGTCGACCTCCCCTTATGTAAAAGTTACCACGGACGCCAGTTCCTGGGGTTGGGGGGCTCATCTGAAGGGCAGAATACTACAGGGCAGATGGCCAGAAGAAATCCAGTATCAATCCTCAAACTTCAAGGAGCTCTACGCTGTATGGGAAGCCCTAAGAAGGAACCAATCTGAACTCAAAAATCAGCATATCAGGATTTACTCGGACAACATCACAGCAGTTTCGTTTTTGAATCACCAAGGAGGTCCCAGACATCGACCCCTTCAACAGTTGGCAGAGATGATATTCACCTGGGCAGAGCAGGTCGTCCTTTCCTTAACGGCAGTCCACCTGGAAGGTTCCCAGAATGTAATAGCAGACTACCTGAGCAGAAAGAAAGTGAGTCCTACGGAGTGGGAACTAAACCAGGATATCTTCAGAGATCTATGTCGGAGGTGGGGAACACCTCAAATAGACCTATTTGCAAACAGAAGAAATGCGAAGATTCCCAGGTTTTTCTCCCTGAACCCCTTGGACGATCCAGAGGGATTGGATGCCTTAAGCCAGAAATGGGAAGAACATCTGTTATATGCATTCCCACCTCTAGCACTCATCCCGGCTGTATTACGGAAGATCAAGGAGGATCGGGCTACAGTAATAATGATCGCCCCTTATTGGCCAAAGAGGAGCTGGTTTTCTCTACTAACAGACATGTCAATCGAAAACCCCTTAGAGCTGCCTCTGAATCCGGACTTAATTCATCAAGGTCCGATCCATCATCCGGACCTGAAGAGATTACATCTCTCAGCCTGGATCCTGAGAGGGTGACCTTGAAGGCCAAAGGCTTATCTGACCAGGTCATAACCACAATCTAGGCCAGTAGAAAGCCAGTCACATCGGCTATCTATCTCAGAATCTGGAAACGCTTCTGTACAGTGAGTGGCGGGTCCGACTTGGTGACAGGCACTCCGGACATTCCTAAGATTTTAGATTTCCTCCAGTCAGGCTTCAACATGGGACTCAGACCCAGTACCCTAAAAGTTCAGATCGCTGCATTAAGCTCCTTCTTAGACTACTCACTAGCTTCTCACCCATGGGTGATAAGATTTGTTAAAGCTATTCAGAGACTACGGCCCACGATTAGACAGTGTCTCCCAATATGGGACCTTACTCTGGTACTCAGGGCTTTATGTAATGATTCATTCCGTTTATAACAGCACAATGCCTATTTCCTTGCTTACCAGGAAAGCAGCTTTCCTGGTAGCAATTACCACTGCTAAAAGAATAGGTGAAATTCAGGCTCTATCCACTAGAGACCCATATTTTCAGGTTAGGGACGACAGCATTCTGTTAAGGTTGGATCCTGCTTTCTTACCCAAGGTTGCTTCAGATAGTAACCGTAATCAGGAGATTATCTTACCTTCTTTCTGTGATAACCCTTCCAACGAAAAGGAGCTGAGGCTCCATTCGTTGGATGTCAGAAAGGTGGTAATAGACTACATAGATGCCACTAAAGACTGGCGTATAGATTCGAACCTATTTGTCCTCTACGGAGGAATCAGTAAAGGGAAAAAGGCGTCTAAACCTTCCATCGCTAGATGGATTACCTCTTTAATTTCAGAGGCCTATTTAGCTGAAGGGTCAGAACCTCCGGCGGGCCTAAAGGCCCACTCAACCAGAGCATTAGCTGCCTCCTGGGCAGAGAGGGCAGGCGCCTCTCTGGAACAAATTTGTAAGGCGGCAACATGGGCTAGAATTGATACATTCTGCAAACATTATAAAATAGATGTACTTTCTAACCGGCAGACGGCCTTTGGTAGGAAAGTTCTGCAGGCTGTGATCCCACCCTAAGGAGCTTTCTTTGGTACTCCCCATGGTGCTGTCAGGAGGGACGTCCTGGAAAAGGGTCATTAGACCTACCGCTAATTAGGTTTCCAGGAGTCCATCCTGACAGCACTGGTAGCTCCCTCCCTCTTCAATACGTCATATGCTGTAATATGATTTTCAATAATTAAAGTGTTTTTGTGCATTATACATGTCATGGTTCTTGATACAACACTGAGGAAAAGGGGGCGGGGAGGGGACTTTTAATCTCTTGTGTGTTTCCTGTCCCAGCAAAGAGGAGGACGTCCCATGGTGCTGTCAGGATGGACTCCTGGAAACCTAATTAGCGGTAGGTCTAATGACCCTTTTTTATTGAAGAGGCAAAAAAAAAAAACATTTTACAAGACCGGTGGCGTCTCCATTTTTCAGACTCTAGGGCTGGGTGAGGGCTTATTTCTTTTTCATCTTTACTAGTCCTCTTAGGAGATTTGACACTGTGGTCATCCAATCACCTGTGCTACATAGCAGGGTACAGGGGGTATAGGAGATCTATAATGACAGGCACAGGGGTCTTCTACAGACCTTTGGTTGTCATGACAACCCATTGGAACCCTGCGATTACGTGACAGGGGCGCCAATGGGCGGGTCTTGTGACCACTTCCGGTCAGCACGTGTTAAATGCCACTGTCACAGAAATTGACAGCGGCATTTAACTTGTTAACAGCCATGGATGGATCACAGATCAAGCCGCAGCTGTTAGAGGCTGATCAGATCCAGCTATCATGTTCAGAAAAAGTTGCGGGCTCAGTGCCGGATCCCGCATCAAATATCGGAACACGACCAAGGTTGTGAAGAGTTTAATCTCTTGAGCGTCAGTTTCCAGGGCCAGTTCTACTTTTATGGGGGAACTGTTCGTGGCAGCCTGGCA
This sequence comes from Oophaga sylvatica, assembly GCA_033576555.1. Classification (NCBI taxonomy): domain Eukaryota; kingdom Metazoa; phylum Chordata; class Amphibia; order Anura; family Dendrobatidae; genus Oophaga; species Oophaga sylvatica. The sequence goes on from JARQOD010000007.1 coordinate 125,357,019, forward strand.
GCTGTTAAAGGGTTTCCATGGAGAGGATTAGAGCAAGCCACTCCATCTACCAGATACAAGATGGCCTTCAACCTTTAATAAGGATATGGACATGCACAAGGTCCCCTGGGTTGGAGCCATAGAGTCAGCTGCTGGCCAGTGGAGCAAGTTGGCGGCAAGGAGTGTCATCATGCAAGGTCGATTCCAGGAAGTCAAACTCAGGCAAAATTTTTAGGCAGGAGAATCGTGAAAAAATGGGCCAACTTCAGAACAAATTAAATACAGGCAAAACAGGGGTAAAAAAGACTACAGATAACCAGAATAGTATTCACTATAACTGGCAATGGAAACTGACACGAAGGAGTTTAAATAGAGCGTACCCTGGCGCAGGAGAGACAACAAGGAGAAACACTAACAAGCCAAAAATTAAGAGCCAACCTTCAAGGCTGTGCGTAACCACAAGACCCAGGAGTAAAACAGGGCTACTGCATGGTCACCCTGCATTGCCCGTCAACCAAAGGAGAAACAGGCACCGACACGGATATTACAATTATCCCATGTTCACACTACCCTAGAGGCATAAATACCTGGACGTCGTAGGCTGGAGAAGCCTTTCCCATAGAGCCTGGCTTTATCTTCATTCCTTTAAATGTTCCACATACCAGGACCTAGATAGTAACATCTGTAGTTAGCTGCATGCAATTCGCTTGCTCTGAAATATAAAGCTAAATAGGTCCATATTCACACTTGTACATGTTGGATTGTGGGCTGGGGGCATAGTTCAATGAGATTGATATGTAAAACTATAAAGCCTAGAAAAAAAAAGCAACAGATTCAGAATGCTGTAGTTGGAATCTTCTTAAGTATTGCACTAGTAATATAGAAAATGTACTTAGCTGCCTCGAATAAAGTTTTCTCCAGGTACAACTTACAGTCTCGGTTTGACCATAGCCTTCATAAATGTCAAGCCCCGTGTTTGCTTTCCATTGCTCCATCACTTGAGGGTTGATGGGTTCCCCGGCACTAACACAATGCTTTAGACTTTTGAATTTGTAGCTTTATGAATAAGGCAAAAATACACAAATCCATTAGAATCAGTGCTGTAATAAGGAACCCAATCTTAAAGGGAACCTGTCACCTCTTTTTTGGGATATCAGGTAAAAATATCATTCAATTCAGTGTCACCTATGCATTATACAAGTACTTTTGATACCCATTGACTCCCCACCTATGATTCATAAATATCGTTTTTATTCCTCCCGCGGTGTATGTAAATATCCTCGGGCTTATTGTCCGTCTCTCCCCCCCTCCTGGCTTGCTCTACGCATTCTTTTCGGGTAATTTCTGCATTCGCATATAGTTATGGAGCGTGCGCATTCAAATGGCCTCTCGCGCATGGGCAATCCACGGGTATTGTCCTGGAGAACGGTCCACTGTACTTTAAGGTGTTGTATTAAGTGCTACTATGCTGATTTTTGTTATATGGGGACTGGTATTTCCCCTTGTGGACGTTATACATTGTTATGCTTCTAGATAGTCTATATCCTGTGACATACCCAACCTTGGGCAATTTTGGATGCTGGTATCACCATTTTACCATCTTTGAGCCCTATATGTCCTTTTGTCTGTGCAGTATTATTATTATTATTATATTTAATAAAGATATGGTATTTTTTATTGGACTATATGACTGTGCTTGTCCTATATATATCTATCTATATATATCTATATATATCTATCTATATATATATAGATATATATAGATAGATAGATATATATAGATATATATATATATTAGCATTTCTTGCAGTTTGTCCATGCTATATCCCTAATATGGTGGTTTGATAATTGTTTATCTTACATTATCTATATAAAGTGCTCTTTTCTTACTTTGCCACCGATAATGCTTATCAAACTAATTATGTACCTACCTTGCAAGGTTGCATAACACCAGCATACGATAGGCGGTTGGAGGAGCGCAGAATGCAGTAACTGGGTAGTTGGCCAATGTCTTCATGAATAAAGAAAGCTTCCATTATACTGCTATTCAGGTAATCAGCCGCACACTATTTAGTTTAGAATTTGACGACTGAGACTAATTCAATATTACAGTCTGTGTTATAGTCCAGAGCTCACAGATCTCAATCCAACCTAACCTGAAGACAGCGAATGTGCAGCCTAGGAGTTGTGGTAGCGCGGAGATGAAAATATCAGGCTTAGGTAAGTTAGTAGTGGGAGGAAGAATATAAAGGTCTTTTTACAAAAGATTTGATTTCAGATAAAGCAAGAAAGAAGATGATGTTTGAAACAGTGGACAGACAGTCACACTAGTGTTTTGGCGTAGTGTGGGGGTGATGTGACGGGTTGAGGAGTGTAATTGTGAAGATGGACTAACAGCCAAATCTGCTAAGAGTTTGTCCAATAGGGGCAGTGCATAGAGAAGAGGGGAGATGAACCCTATAACATCATCTTTGGGGAGAGTCAGGGACCTTTATAGACATTAGACTTTCGGCCAAAGCCTTCGATATCTGCAGGTTCGGCTGACATTAGTCTAATGCCTATGGGGAGCCTAGGGAGGCAGTAAAACGTATGAAGCAGTTATTTTTGTAATTACAGTAGATTGTGAGGAGATGACAATGGTGGCGTAGGCTTGTATTGCAAGGTGAAGGGCAGGGTTGTAAGTTTAGAGCATGAACTTAATAGAGGACATCTGCAGACATATGTGACTTGTAGCATATGAGTTGGAGACTGGTGCCGTTCGTTTTGGCACCTAGGGGCACTTCTTCAACAAGAGCACTTTCAGAGCCCTTCTCCAAACACTATCATTTTGATAGAATTTCGGGTGCTTTGTGATATTTTCCCTCCCTCTCTATACTAACGACTTGCGATCTGAACTTACTTCCAGCATTACAGTTGGGTCAAATCGGGGCATGTAATGAGCGAACACACACGAGCCTTGGATCCAAGGAGCAAAAACACTGCTCCATGCAGACTTTGCCCAACCCGTGTCTGATGTATTCCAAAACACGTCGGAAGGAATTAAATCCATCCAATGCCTGTATGGGGGAAATAAAGTACAAAATTATTCTGTAAAATTTACTGTATATTTTTGCATATTTTTTCAGGGACTTTAATCCACTGAATAGTGATATAACATTGTTCATGGGGCCAGGGTTGCCAATCATTAGGAAAAACAGAACTTTACAAAAGTAGATCAGAAACAATCTGAGCATTTTTACCAAGATCACCTTGGTCCTACAAACCGATCGAAAGAATAAGTCATCAACCTATTGTCCCAGAACATCCTTACAATTTCTTGCATATTTACTTACCTTCCATTTACCGTCAGTCCTAGCCCGTAGCTGCAGTGACTGTGTTCTGTCATTTTTGGAGAACCCGTTGTCCCACTAGTGAAGTAAATGGTCATTGGATCTGTACTCCTTGTCCTCACACACATGTGCTTGTCATTAGCCGCCCTTAAATAAATCGAAATAGAGTTTTATTACATGATCCTTGGTGACTATCATTACAAGCCATTAGGATGGGACATACGTATAGAGATCTTGAAAATCCAGCCACCCTTCTCTCTTTCCGGACACGGTCATTTTGGTTTTTAGTAATGGAGCTTGGGATGAGATGGCATCTACAGTTGGGGCCAGTTCTTGGCTTGTGATAATGCATCTTGCATCTGATGTTTGTAACCTCTGCAGAATATCCTTTGCTGTAAGTTGTGTTGTCCCTGGGATTAGAACTAAACCTGCGAAGTAATGGAAACTTTGGATGAAACTTGTTACACTGGTTTTATATTTTATGTTTGAGGAGGGAAACATCGGAGAAAAAAATGTCTCAGTTCCAGGACCAAAAAGCAAAATTTGTAATTGGCCTCGCAAACATCCACGTTTAATTCATAGAACTGTTGTCCTCTTTGGACACCTTCAGAGACTGGATGCAAAAGTAAAAAATTCCTAGGGCCAGAACATTTAGCACAGGCAGACGATAAAATGAAATGTGCCTGTATCACTGCTATGGTATAACGTTAACACCATAGTATATTTGCTATTTTTACATAATTCACAGTTTCAGTGACTCTTCAATTAAGGCTCAACTTTTGGAGAACCTTTGAGAAAGGTGAGAACCTGGTTGCACCAAATATTAAAAAGATTGACTTGAAACATTCTAGCTTTACTCTTTAGACCATCCTGATGCTCTCCTGGGTCATGAATGATCCATAGTTTCCTGTAGGTGGCACATGTAACTTACACCATCTTACAAAGCAAGTTGTGCCAAATGTCTCTATCTTCCTCCAATACACAACTACCCGTGGTTCTATAAAGGGCAGTACCCCATTAGACAGGGTCTTAGCAGTAAGATTCGATTACAGGTATCGCCAATTGAATTCTACTGATCAAATTTCTTGTTATTAACCCAACTCGTTTTACGGCTACGTTTACCTGTCGGATGCCCACCAACACATTCTTTCTGGTCACCATTTCCTCGTTAGTGTGTTTTGGACAATCCTGTCATTGGAGGTATCAACCATTGCTAACACTGACTTCTCTGAGGAAGTGGCCAAGGGATTTACTATAGAAAAGTCTCCTTTTTGACGTTAAGGGTGAATAATGGACAATCCATTAATCTCCATTCCATGGTTTAGCCCTACGTCTATAGACATAATGTACGTGTCAACTTTTCAAGACCTCCATTTGGTGAATAAACCGGCTGTAGTCACACCCCCTTTTTTTTTAAGCAATACCACTTCTATTCCCATTTCTCAAGTCTCCACTTTTCGTTCCCCATGAAAAAAATAGTCTGGCAACATTGGTTTCCTTGAGATTTTAGGTGCTTTCATCTGGGCTCAAGAGCATTGCCAAGTTTTCTCAGAGTTTGGGACATCTCATCTTATTCTGAAAGTCTCTCAGGAGAATTGCTAAGTATGCCATTAAGACTACTTACCGGCTCTAATGCACGCAACATTAAACAGCCACCACTCCGGCACCCGAGGGAGAATCACAATAACTTTGTCTCCTGGTTTTAAGTCACAAGCATCAGACAATAAATTGGCCACTTTCCTGGAGTGAAAACCCAACTCATCAAAGCTCCATTTCACCTCTTTTCCTTCTCCATCTATCCACCACAGAGCAGGATTGGGATTTCTACTGCCATCCTGGGAAAAGACCATCACTATTACCACTTCTTTGAATATCTCATCATATTACGCAGTCCTGTAGAATACATACTCCCAATTTTATGAAACCTGTGAGGATAGACAAAGAAACATAGACTATTACCTTATCGGCAGCCGTCCATTTGTCTAGGATGTCACTTGCAAAGTTGAAGTATTTTGGTGGATCCAGTTTGTAATTCGACTTAATAGCTTCATAATCGGCGAAATTCTGAGGGGCAGAAAACTTTTGGCTCTTGCTGATTAATCTGTAGCAGACCCTTGGAGTAATATGGCAGGTGAAGCCTTTGACTTTAAGAAACACTTTCATGGCAGACACAGAAATTATCCCTGTATAAGAAGAATTAGATTTTGAAATAGACTGGATATGAGTGAGGTAAGAATATCTTAGTGTGCTAGAAAAAAAAATGTGTGGAGCTTTTCTTCCACAGAATATACACGCCAACTCTTCCAGAATATGTGAGGGGTTCCAGAAATATGGGAGACCTCCAGGACTCTTGAAGAAGCCTGCAAATCTCCTGAGCGCCACCTAAACCCCTGGGAAACCTCCATAAATTAGAGTTTTTGGAAGGCTTCCTGTTCCTGACACCAAATTGCTTCATCATTAGACAGAGCCCCAGTGCTCAATTTTGCTTTGGAGGTGGTGTGGAGGGCAAAGGCTTCGAAACAGATTAACCCACTGAAAAATCTTCCCGCGAATGAAATATTTAATGAACTCTTGGAGAGCCAACCTAAAGAGTTGTCAAGTACAGAGTCTGACTGGAAAAATCTACATACAGTACAGACAAAAAGTTTGGACACACCTTCTCATTTATAGATTTTTCTGTATTTTCATGATTATGAAAATTGTAAATTCACATTGAAGGCATCAAAACTATGAATTAACACATGTGGAATTATATACTTAACAAAAAAGTGTGAAACAACTGAAAATATGTCTTATATTCTAGGTTCTTCAAAGTAGCCACCTTTTGCTTTGATGACTGCTTTGCACACTCTTGGCATTCTCTTGATGAGCTTCAAGAGGTAGTCACCGGAAATGGTTTTCATTTCAGCTTCAGATGAAGGAAGGGAGACACAGTCATTACTAGTGGGTAGGCGGAGCCCAGATGAGATAGACACCTCAGATTAAAAAGAGTGTTGACCGGCCCCTCCAGCTCGGGCTCCTCCTACTCAGCTCTCCAGTTTACAATTTGAGGTCTCAGAGGATAGTCGCTGCTGGAAGCAGCTCCTCAGAAGATTTTGTTATTTTTTATCGGACAAGAGACTTGGATCACCAGAAGTGGTCTAGAGGTCTCAGGGGTCTCAGCGCTGCTGGACCCCAACCTCTCCCTTGGCTTATCTGTATTACCCTAATGGTGGTCCCTGCAGAACCCTGCCGGCCCGGGGGGATGAGGATAGCTTCCCTGGTGGGGGCGCAAACCGCGCTGCAGGGGTCACTGCGTCCCCCGCCCTGGGGGGGAAGCGATGGGCATAGCGCCAGAAACCCCTGGGGGTCCCTGTGGCGTTTCGGCTGGTGAGTACTCCACATTTTTATTGATGTGTCTGAGTGATTCAGCGACTGCTACGGCAGTCGCTGTTACAATATACATGCGGTGACTTGTGTTTTTTTGTCCGCAGGTGGATGCCTGCAGGACATAGGAGCGGGGAAGAGAGGAGTGCGCGCTTTTTTTATTTGAATTTCGCGCCACTCTGAGTGCGCGCTTTATGGCAGTCTCCATTTCCGGCTTCTCTCATGAAGCACACGGAGACACAGCGCGGCGGCCATTACTGACAGGCTGAAAGCTCCCTCGGACATCGCTCCCCTCCCGGCAAGCGCTGCACCGCGACCAGCCGGGTGAGTCGCTTCTACCCGTCTAGGGCAGAAGCTTAACCCCTTCACCCCCACAGCGCGGGCGCCTTTCTGAGGCACAAATGGGTGGCAGACTGCGCTGCCTGCAGCTGTTATCTCATAAGGGGGCTCGCACACCTTTTCAATAAAGAGGTTGTGGGGAGTCTGCGACAGTAATACTGCCACTATACGTTCCTGCTAACGACCGATAACGACGCATGCTATGCGATCGTTTGTGTAACCATTTTTAATGTCGCTAGTAGCTGCCAATCTGGGATAACAACTAGTGTTGAGCGATACTGCTCGATATCTAAAAATATCGGATCGGAATGGTATCGCCGATATCACTAAATATCGTCGATATCCGATTCCGATACCGGAAGTCCAATGTAAGTCTATGGGAACCAAATATCGACATTAAAAAAAACCATTCTTGCCTTGTTGGTTAATTGTACATGAAGGAAAACAACAAAGACTAATGTAGAATGTATTGGGGGAGGTTGAGGAGACAATAAAGGCATACATGTTTAACCCAATGCATTGGAATAGCATTAATATATTTTTTTTTTGGAAATACGTTTGGATTGACTAACAAATTGACAATGTTATTAACCTTTTTTCTATTTTGGCAAATATGTATGTTTCACAACTTCCATGCTCTTCACCTTTTTAACTTTTGCCACTGCCACACTTTCTCCTTCATAATCTTCAGCAGCATCATCTTTCTCATCAAATTATTCTTCATCTTCACCTTCTTAATCTTCTTCTTAAACTTCTTGCTATTCATGTTTTTGTTTACATTACTCATATTGTTATTATTAAACTAATTAATTTTCTTCATATTCAAATTCTTCATCTTCTTCCTCTTCATCTTCTTCATCATATTCTTATTTGTGACAGAGATTCCTGTACTTGTAATCTGTAAAAGTATGAATTGTTCATCCTTCCGTTCTTGTTGTCACAAAAGATTTAAATTACAACAGTATTTGTCCGTGTTCAGTTTAGCCTGCAGCAGCAGGCATTTTCCAGGGGCACCACGAGGAGGAACGGACTCACCCCCATACACTGCTTAGTCTTCTTCTGCTTAGAATTTAGAGCATATATTTTGCTCTTCATTTTGGTCTTATACTTCATGTTCTTCTGCTTTTTGATCTTCTGCTTATTGTTCTTCTGTCTCTTGTTCTGTATCTTGTAGTTTGTCTTAACCTTCTTTGTCCTGTTGGTGATCTTCTTCTGGGTAATCTTTTATTTTTTCTTTGTGATGGTGTTCAGGCTGGTTGGCTTCATGCTCGTCGTCCTTGTTGTCATCATCTTCTTCTGGGTGGTCTTTAAGGTCGTCTAATTTCAGAGAACCAGCTGACGTTACTGGAACCCTGACGGGTATCAGATGGAGCAAGAGACAATGGAAGTAACGAGGACCAGCTGACTGTGCTGGAACCCGGAGGGGCAGCAGAAGGAAAAGAGGCAATGTCACAACCGAGTACCAGCTGACGTTACTGTGACACGGTTACTAATCAGGAGGTACCTGTGCTCCAAAGCACTACCAAGGACCAGCAGACGTTGGTGGAACTCGGATACGGAGATGGAGGCACCTAGGCCAAAGGCACTGGGGAGAACCAGTTGACGGTACTGGACCACGGACGGGTAGCAGAAGGAAAAGAGGCAATGTCACAACCGAGTACCAGCTGACGTTACTGTGACACGGTTACTAAGCAGGAGGTACCTGTGCTCCAAAGCACTACCAAGGACCAGCAGACGTTGGTGGAACTCGGATACGGAGATGGAGGCACCTAGGCCAAAGGCACTGGGGAGAACCAGTTGACGGTACTGGACCCCGGACGGGTAGCAGAAGGAAAAGAGGCAATGTCACAACCGAGTACCAGCTGACGTTACTGTGACACGGTTACTAAGCAGGAGGTACCTGTGCTCCAAAGCACTACCAAGGACCAGCAGACGTTGGTGGAACTCGGATACGGAGATGGAGGCACCTAGGCCAAAGGCACTGGGGAGAACCAGTTGACGGTACTGGACCCCGGACGGGTAGCAGAAGGAAAAGAGGCAATGTCACAACCGAGTACCAGCTGACGTTACTGTGACACGGTTACTAAGCAGGAGGTACCTGTGCTCCAAAGCACTACCAAGGACCAGCAGACGTTGGTGGAACTCGGATACGGAGATGGAGGCACCTAGGCCAAAGGCACTGGGGAGAACCAGTTGACGGTACTGGACCCCGGACGGGTAGCAGAACGCACCCATGAAAATGTAAGTTGACAGGACGCAAGCCGTCCGCAGTTACCGAATCACACAGTCCTACAGTGGGTGCTTGTCCTATTGTCACAATGGAAACAGCCTTTATTTACATATCCCACAGCACACATAGGAATCACCTAAACTGCAGGCACCATAGAGTCGGCTAACCCGAATGCAACACGACAGCACAACTTATTGGAGGATAATTGACGTTCACACTGCCAGGAAACAGCTGTCGTGCTGTAACCAGGCTGGCCAGGAGTCAGTACCCCTGCCAATTACTTACGAGCAACAAATGGCAGTGTTGTAGCCCAGGGAGTAGAGTTCAGGTGGTAGAAAGATGAACATAACAGGAGACATGGAAAACGTTGCCAAACAGTTATTTAATCTGAAAACGGACAGGCAAATTCAGGTGAGATCCATGCCTTGTTCATTTTCAGAAAAGTAAGCCGGTCTACATTCTCTGAGGATAGTCGCATGCGACGGTCTGTTACTACACCACCTGCAGCACTAAAGACGCGCTCAGATAATACACTGGCAGCAGGGCAAGCCAGCACCTCCAATGCATACTGGCTAAGCTCTGGCCATGTATCCAACTTAGAGACCCAAAATTTGAAAGGGGAAGAGGCATCTGGGAGTACACTTAGAGGGAAAGCCAAGTAGTCTGTCACCATCTTACGGAAACGTTTCTTCCTGGTGACTGGAGCCGTCTCGGATGGTGTAGACCTTGCTGGCGCTGTCACAAAACTTCGCCACATTTGTAACATACAGCTCTTGCCCTGTGCAGAGGCGCTGCTTCTGCTCCCTCTTGTTGTAGAGGTGTCTACACTGCCTCGACGCACAGAGCTGCTTTGTAAAGCAGTAGCAGCAGCAGCAGCTCTCTCGGCTGGAATGTACAACAGTATGGATTGCACCAGTGTGTCTTGGTACTCCTGCATTTTACGGTCCCGGTTCACCGGTGTGATGAGGGTTTGTAAGTTGTCCCGGTAGCGAGGGTCTAGGAGGGTGTACACCCAATAATCTGACGTGGTGAGAATGTGGGCGATGCGGCGGTCGTTTCTCAGGCACTGAAGCATGAAATCAACCATGTGCTGCAGACTCCCAACTGGCCAACAAAGGCTGTCCTCTGGAAGAGGCGTCATCTCTGCCTCCTCTGCATCACCCCACCCTCGCTCTACATACTGACTAGAGCGTTGTGTACATCCCTCTGTAGGGATTTCTTCCTCCTCCATTGACTCCTCCTCCTCCTCATCCTCCTCACAAAGTGAGCCCTGCCCAGCCCTTTGTGAGGAACCACGTTGCGTTGACTGTCCTGAAGGTAATTGAATTTGTGACTCCTCATCCTCCACCTCTTCCAAAACCTCTTCCTTTAGTGCTTTCAGTGATTTCTGAAGCAGGCAGATAAGGGGGACAGTCATGCTGACTAGTGCATCATCTGCACTCGCCATCCGCGTTGAGACCTCAAACGCACGCAAAACGTCGCAGATGTCCTTCATAGAGGCCCACTCAGTAGTGGTGAAGTGTGAACGGCGCAAATTGCGAGTTGATTGCGCCTGTTGCAGCTGATACTCCATTACTGCTGGCTGCTGCTCACACAACCGCTCCAACATATGTAACGTGGAATTCCACCTGGTGGGTACGTCACATATGATGCGATGTTCAGGAAGGCGAAATCTGACTTGCAGAGCTGCAATGCGCGATCTGGCCATGCTGGAACGTCGCAAGTGAGCGCACTCTAGGCGGACCTTGTGCAGCAGTGCATCAAGATCCGGATAGTCCCTCAAAAAACTCTGCACGACCAAGTTGAGCACATGTGCCAGACATGGTATGTGAGTGAGGTTGCCAAGGCCCAGAGCTGCCACCAGATTTCGGCCATTGTCACACACTACCAAGCCTGGCTGGAGATTAGCTGACAAAAACCACACGTCGCTCTCCTTTTTGATGGCATCCCAGAGCTCCTGCACTGTGTGGCTTTGATTCCCCATGGAAATTAATTTCAGGACGGCCTGTTGACGTTTGGCCACGGCTGTGCTCATATCGGTCGCAACAGGTAAGCGTTCACGGGTCCATGTGGAGGTATACCGTGACGGCTCGTGCAGCGATGATTCTGAGGAACTGGAGTAGGAGGAGGAATCAATGTGTACAGACTGGATTCCTGCAATCCTTGGAGTTGGCAGAACACGTACAGCGCCACTGGCAAGATCTGTACCGGCTCCACAACATTGACCCAATGGGCAGTGAGGGAAAGGTATCGTCCCTGGCCATGGGTACTGGTCCACGCATCGGTGGTCAGGTGGACCCTGCTACTGACGGCGTTTAGTAGCGCATGTTTAATGTTTCCCTCGACATGTTTTTGCAGAGCAGGGACGGCTTGCCTGCTGAAATAAAATTGGCTTGGCACATTATATTGTGGGACTGCCAATGCCATAAAGTTCCTGAAACTGTCAGTCTCCACCAGCCTGAATGACAGCATTTCAAGGGACAGGAGTTTTGCAATGCCAGCATTCAGAGCCTGTGCTCGTGGATGGTTTGCCGAGTATGGCCGTCTTTTATCCCATGCCTGTGGTACCGATGGCTGTTTTGTGGTCTGGGAGTGTGACGATGACTGTGAACTTGCTGCTGTGGGTGGAATAACAGTTTGTCTATGGACAACAGTGACCGAGGTTCTTCCATGGAGATCCTGTGAGGAAGCCGAACCAGGTGTGTGTGAGCTGGAGGTAGAGGCTCCAACACGACATGAAGATGTAGGTGCTGCTGTAGGTTGGCCTACATCTCCAGTGTGTCTTTGTAACTCAGCTACGTGCTTTGTCCGTACATGTTTCCACATATTTGTGGTATTCAGGTTACTGATATTTTTACCTCTTTTAACTTTTTGCTTACACAGCTTGCATTGAACATAGCAAATATCATCTACAAGTCTGTCAAAAAAGGACCACGCAGTGCAAGTCATGGGAGCGCCAATTTTGACATTTCTAAGAGAACTGCTCCCAACAGGTGCCAAACTGGAGGCTACAGGCAAGCGAGTCTGCAGCCTACCTTTCCCTCCTCTTTGTACCGTTGGGACAATCTCTTCCTCAGAGCTGCTCCCACCACCTTCCTGTTGCTCACGCCATGTTGGGTCTCGGACTTCATCATCTCCACTACCCTCTTCCAACACCTGCTGCTGTTGGATGGTCTGGGCAGCACCATGCTCCACAAAACCTGGCACCTGAGTCTCATCATCATCATAAGATGCGTTCTGCGGTGTGCTGTCCATCGGCACTGGCTCACCCGCCTCTTCAGATTGAGAGAGACACAGCTGTTGCGCATCACTGCATACTCCCTCTTCTTCAAATTGCAGAATGCTGCTTGCTTGTGCCCGTGTTTGCGAGCCAACAGATTCTGAGAACAGAAGCAGAGACTCAGCTGGCTCCTGTACAGAACTCTCTGACTGCCTGGGCAATTTGACAGGCGGTGAACAGACAGATGGTTGCTCAACAGTGTTGTGTTCCTGAGAGGAGGTGGAAGGAATTGAAGTCGATGCATTGGCTGCCATCCAACCAACAACGGCTTCAATTTGTTCTTCCCGCAGCAGGGGGGCACGCCGAGCTCCTACCAAACTGCGCATAAAGGAACGCTCATGGGTAAAATTGGTGGATGCTGTGTCACTGAGGGCGGCAGCAGCCACAGAATCCCCACGTCCTCTCCCTGCTGAAACTCCACGGCCACGACCATGTGCCTTACTCCCTGCCTTCTTCATCTTGGTAGATTGATAAAGAAAGTCAGAAAAGTTATAAGGCCTAAGTGTGGTTATTACGCAGAGACTGAAGTGAACACTGAAACACAACTGTTCACATCTGTGAAAGGCTACTCCTTTGTCTACTTCTATAGTGTTTGCAACCAATGTATTGGATACGGATGGAAGCGCGTCACACTAATAGATTATATTTATTTTAAATGGAATGGAGCAGAACCAATTGGAGAGAAATGAAAAGGATGAGGCACTGAGACACGCTCAGCAGAGTACAAGCAGCAGTGCTTGAACAAGTAACTGGAGCGTGATGTGCACTCAAAAAATAAAAAACACAGACTGAAGTGAACACTGAAACACAACTGTTCACAATCTGTGAAAGGCTACTCCTTTGTCTACTTCTATAGTGTTTGCAACCAATGTATTGGATACGGATGGAAGCGCGTCACACTAATAGATTATATTTTAAATGGAATGGAGCAGAACCAATTGGAGATAAATGAAAAGGATGAGGCACTGAGACACGCTCAGCAGAGTACAAGCAGCAGTGCTTGAACAAGTAACTGGAGCGTGATGTGCACTCAAAAAATAAAAAACACAGACTGAAGTGAACACTGAAACACAACTGTTCACAATCTGTGAAAGGCTACTCCTTTGTCTACTTCTATAGTGTTTGCAACCAATGTATTGGATACGGATGGAAGCGCGTCACACTAATAGTTAAATTGCATGGAGCTGCAAGAATTACACTGAAGAAAAAAAAAAGAGTCTGTGAGTGACACGTGCAGATGCCTACAGACAGCGTTGCATGCAGAGCAAACTGCAGCGTCACTTACACTCACACACACACCTTGCAGAGCTGTTAAAACAACACTGCAGGCAAAAGGAAGCTTTACACAGCGGTTGGTGCTAGCCTGCCTACAGCACAGTACACTAAATCGCAATCTCTAACTGTCCCTCAGAGTCAGCACAGCAGTGTTCTGTCCCTTACTGAATTCACAGCACAGTGACGCTAAAATGGCGGCGGCGCCTTTTATAGTGCATTCTGACATCATTTCAGCATCCAATCACAGCCATGCCATTAGTTAACATGACCGCAGCAGTACAGGATGTGCCCACACTTCTTAGGATTCCTCATTGGCTGACTAAAATCACATTGCCTCTCAAAGAATTATGGGAACTTCCGATTCCGGTATACGATATATGGAAAATATCGGAACTAAGTATCGAAAGGCCGAAACAGCTAATATCGGCCGATACCCGATACTTGCGGTATCGTATCGCTCAACACTAATAACAACACATAAGCGGTTAGCGATCCCCTTAATGACTTTGGCGGTCATTGCGATTTACTAACAGCGCAATTTTTTTAGCGATCTTGTGAACTTTTTCCTTGTAAGTGTGGCATAGCTGTCCTGTGGCTGCTGCTTTATAAGAGGCACTTGGGGCTCGCACACCCTTTTCATTATTAAGGTTGTGGGGAGTCTGCGACTTTAACCCCTTCTTAGGCGGTTAACTCTTAATGGGGGACAGCTGGGGTAGCTCTCTCTTTAAGAGCTTTAACCCTTCAGCGTCGTTTTTTCTTTAAGAAACACACTGTTCTAGTACTGACAGTTTTAACCTGCCATTTTCTGTGCAACCGTCTTCCAGATTCGCTACAGGATCAGTCTCGCTTATCTGACGCGCAGACCTCGACGGCGTCAAGCGCAGCGGTCGGAGGTTCCAGTGGTGTCAGAATGGAGGCCCTCGCTAGTTTCTATTGATGGCCTGTCTGATTTTCTATTATTGAGTGTCAGCTAGATCCTCTCATGTCAGGAAGCGACACAAGCCGGTGCCTTCCTTCCCGTGTAACGAAAATATCCGATTCGGACAAGGAGGATCGGCAGGGACACTGCCTATCTTTTGGGCCGTAAAGAGGTTTTTATTGAAGACGTTACAGTTACCGGAGGAGGTATCTGGACGTCTTGGTAAGTCGGCCCGGATGTTTTCAGTCACGATCAAGCTTTACCATCACTGGATGAGCTTAATGGGGCAGTGGAGAAGGAGCGCCTGTGTCCAAAAAATTGAGACACCGTATCCGTGCTCTACGGAGTTGATGATAATTGGATCCTTCTCCTGAAATGGATGTCCCCTTATCCCAGCTTAGCAAATTCCTCCTGTTGAGGGGAAGGCGAGTCTGCAGGACCCGCTGGACAGAAATACGATAGATGGCAGAAAAATCCATCTGCGAGGCGCGGATCATGGATTCAGTATTAAGGATCCATGTGTGCTTGTAAAGTTCCCCTGAGCTGGTTGGACCGTCTACAGACGGCGTGGCAAGGTGGATCTGCTCTATCGAGGTAGATGGGCTTTTCCAGTTGTTGGAGGATCCTGCGTCCCTGCTATCCAGGGCGCATTCCTCGGCAGTCACAGTCAGAAGAGCACTGTGGCTTAGACAAAGGTGGTCAGCTATTTGGACCTGACCTCACGGAGCTGATTGCCAAGGTAAAGGCAAAAGAAACAGCTTTACCGCAGCGCAGAGCTGTGACTTCTGCGTCTGGCAGGACTAGTGCCGGTAGTTGTCGGCGGTCCTTTCGGTCCAGGGGATGATTCAGTCAGCCCTCTGGGGTTCGGGTCGTCTCTCTCTTTTTAAAAAAAAAAAAAAGGGGGAATTTTCAGAAATTCCGCATACCCTGGAAACAGAACTTCCGTTAAGACAAGCGGGAAGCTGGCAAAAAGCCCGCTAAGGCGGACTGACGCCTGGGTCTCACTCGAGCGCTCTCGAGTGGGGGGTCGTTTACTCCAATTCAAACCGACTTGGGCTTCCCGCATGTCGGACGCCTGGGTGACACGGGTTGTGTTGGCAGGCTACTTCATAGAGTCTCTTTCTCGACCCCCAGACAGTTTTGTCAAACTCGCGTTTCCGTCAGAGCCCGAGCTTTTTGCCGCTCTGCTGCGGGAGGTAGATTCCCTTCTGCAGAAAGGTGTGGTGGTGCCGGTTCCGCCGGAGGGCCGGGGAAGAAGGTTTTTATTCTAACCTCTTTGTGGTCCCCAAAAAAGAGGACAAATTTCAGCCCATTCTGGATCTCAAAAGATGGAATCGGCATGTCCACGCCAGGAAATTCCGCATGGAGTCGCTTCGCTCCGTTTTTGGCGGCCCTGTCGCAGAACGCTTTTCTGGTGTCAATCGACATTCGTGACGCTTATTTGCACTTCCCAATCGGAAGGGCTCACCAACGTTTCATTCGTTTTGCCATAGGTCAGGACCATTACCAGTTTGTGGCTCTGCCATTCGGGTTGGCCTCAGCGCCCAGAGTTTTTACAAAAATTTCTGGCGCCTCTCATGGCATTTCTTCGAAGATAGGGGATTTTGATTCTTCCCGACCTGGACGACCTTTTGATTGTGGCGTCCTCAAAGGAGGAGGCAGTGACTGCTTGCAATCTATCCCTTCAGCTCCTGGAGGACTTCGGGTGGCTGGTCAGTTGGGAGAAGTCGTCTCTGGAACCGTCGCAGTCAATCCTTTTTTTGGGGATGCATTTCGACACGGTACGAGCAGTGGTCTGCCTCCAGACAAGCAAGCATGTCTCCTTCGACATGTACAGGTTATGAAGTCTTCGACAGCGATGTCTCTTCGAGGGTGTATACGCCTTATGGGTTTGATGGCCAAAGGCTCATTCTGAGCCGTTGGGATCGATCGCAGACTTCGCTGGATTGCAGTTTCATCATCTCCCACAGGGTGCGAGAGTCTTTCGGATGTTGGTTACGTCCGGAAGTGTTATCCCTGGGGAAGTCTTTCCTCCCTCTGAGGTGGTCGGTCATAATCACCGATGCCAGCCTGACGGGCTGGGGAGGTGTCTGGACGATCTCTGGATTCAGGGAGTATTATCGTCGGAGGAGCCTCCTGCCGATCAACATCCTGGAATTGAGGGCAATTTTCTTTTCCCTCCAACACTGGACGGTCCCTTTAAGCGGTCTGCCAGTCCGAGTGCAGACGGACAATGCGACGGCGGTCGCATATATCAACCACCAAGGCGGGACAAGGAGTTCCAAGCTCATGGTGAAGGTATCTCGTATCCTGGTATGGGCAGAGACCAGAGTATCAGCTATCTCTACAATCCACATTCCGGGAGTTCAGAATATCGCGGCGGACTTTCTCAGTCGCGAGAAGATGGATTCCGGAGAATGGAGTCTTCATCCGGAAGTTTTTGCACTGCTGTGCTTCCGTTGGGGAACTCCCCAGGTGGATCTGATGGCATCCAGGGTCAATGCCAAGTTACCGACTTTCATGTCCAGGTACAAGGATCCGAAGGCTGTGGCGGTGGTTGCGCTAGTGGCTCCGTCGGGCCAATTCGAGCTAATCTATGTGTTTCCGCCAATTTCCTTGCTTCCTCTGGTGCTATGTCGGATCAGACTAGAGAGAATCCCGGCTATGTTGATAGCCCCAGATTGGCCAAGGAGGATGTGGTTTTCGACTCTGGTGTCGCTTCTGGCAGCGCCACCATTTCCACTTCCTCTTCGCTCGGATCTGTTAACCCAAGGGCCCGTTCGTCATCCGGACCTGAAGTCTCTGCGTTTGACGGCGTGGTGTCATGTGTGCATCGCCACGAAGATCGTCGCGGTTGCACATTCTGACTTCTCACAGCTGAGTTGCTGTTTCTTTGTGTTTGGCAGTTAGGGAGTTAATTCTGTCTGTGCTCAGTTCTGGGACTGGGTGCAGTTTCTCCCGGCTGCAATTAATTATTTGTTGATTGGTTTCCTTTAAATCTCTGGTTGTCTGTGTTGGGAGTTGCCAGTGAAATTCTTCATGCAGACCACAGATAGGATTGTATCTGTATAGACTTAAGTTGAAGAGCTCCTTAGTTGTTTTAAGCTCACCTTGCTTAGAGTTTAATATCCCAGATCATTTATGTTCCTTCTGTGTTTGAGTGTGTATGCAAGTCTGTGTTTTCTCCAGTCTGTCTTATATGTCTAATCTGTGTATTTAGCAGAGATCAGCCCATATCCCTTTGGTGGTAATCAGAATCCTTCTTAGGACTGATTACAGGGTTCAGGGACTGATAGGAGACAGGGTTAGGCTGGAGACTTGGACCTCTGAACCATTATCAGTACCTCCAAGGTGAGGGATTAGTTAGGACCCCAGTTTAGGGTCAGGTTAGACCCCCGGTCCTCCTCTTTCCTGTGACAGTGTATCAAGTCCTCAAGATTAACCCTGAGTTCAACGGATATCGTGTCAGGTAAATCTATTCTATATTTACATGCTGATGTTGCTAATCTATATGTTGTATAGAGTGTTGTTCTTTTAAGAATAGTTTACTGACATCGTACACATATCATAAGACCGCGTGACATTTTCACTGGCCCATAAAATTATTCCCAGTTGCCATGGATCCAGTAGCCCAGCTGGCTCTGCAGTTGCAGGGATTATCCATGGAGCTGACGGACATTAAGTCCAAAGTTTTGTCTCCCTCGGAGCAAACCAGATTTGAACCTAAAGTAGCTCTCCCGGACAGGTTCACTGGTGGGCGAGACAAATTTTTTACCTTCAGGGAAGCATGTAAATTGTATTTTCGGCTTCGGCCTCGATCATCAGGGAGTGAAGAGCAGAGAGTGGGAATTGTTATCTCGCTCCTACAAGGGGACCCTCAATCCTGGGCCTTCTCCCTTCCTCTGGGATCCCCGGCTCTACAGTCAGTAGATCGATTTTTTACTGCCCTGGGTTTGGTATATGATGACCCAGATCGGGTCTCTCTTGCTGAGACAAAATTACGTAAGATACAGCAGGGAGATCGTCCGGCGGAGGAATTTGCTTCTGAGTTCCGTAGATGGGCCACAGATACTCAGTGGAATGACCCAGCTCTTAGAAGCCAGTTTTGTCATGGGCTTTCTGACAAATTAAAGGACGTTTTGGCTCAGTATGATTCTCCTCCATCACTGGAGGCTGCTATGGCCCTAGCTATCCGTACTGATAGACGGCTCCGGGAGAGGTGCGAGGTAACTCCGCCCCCTGTTGTTACTCCACCTACTACTAAAGTCCCTTATGTTGAGGTTCCCCTTGTCTGTTCGGAGGAGCCTATGCAGTTGGGAGGGACATCATTTTGTAGGAGGGGATTGGCGGTACGCCGCAGGACTAGAAGGTGTTTCTTCTGCGGGAAAGACGGACATTTTGTTGGGGGATGTCCATCCCGTGCCTTGTTGAGCAAAAAGTCGCCGGAAAACTGTTAATCCCAGGTTGTGTGGTGGACGACAACCTGGGAGTATGTATTTCGTCCGCTAGTTCTTCTCAGTTCCTTGTACCAGTGGAGGTGGTGGTTGGTACGAGAGTGGAGAGATTTTCTGTTCTTCTTGATAGTGGGTCCGGGGCTAATCTTGTTGACGCTCAGTTTGCTCAGGCTCAAGGTATGCATCTGAGTGTATTGGTCAAACCGATCCCTATATTCTCCATTGACGCCAGGCCTCTCGGCCAAGGTAGCTTTGTTCATGAGGTTCATAACATTGACCTTCGGTAGGGGCAATACATAGGGAACTATTATCTTGTTATGTGTTGGAGGGTCTACCTACTCCTATTGTGTTGGGACTTCCTTGGTTGGTTAAACATAACCCTGTGATTAATTGGCAGTCCAGAGATATAAGCCAATGGGGTGAGTTTTGCAAAAGTAACTGCATGAACACAGTCATCAGTGCGGTCGTACCTAGTACTTTGCCTCCTTTTTTGGAGGACTTTGGGGATGTGTTCTCTGAGGAGGGGTGTCAGGAGTTGCCTCCTCATCGCGTGTATGACTGCTCTATTAATTTACTTCCTGATGCTAAGTTACCTAAAGCTAGGTTATATAACCTTTCTGGTCCTGAGAGGCAGGCTATGAAAGATTATATTTCGGAAAGTCTGGCCAAAGGGCATATTAGACCTTCATCTTCCCCAGTGGCCGCGGGGTTCTTCTTTGTGAAGAAAAAAGATGGAGGCCTACGCCCTTGCTTGGATTTCCGCGAACTTAATCGGATTACTGTTCGAGATCCGTATCCACTCCCTCTGATTCCTGATCTCTTCAATCAAATTGTTGGCGCCAAATGGTTCTCTAAATTGGATCTCAGGGGGGCGTATAATCTGATTAGGATAAAAGAGGGGGATGAGTGGAAAACGGCGTTTAACACGCCGGAGGGACATTATGAGAACCTTGTCATGCCTTTTGGTCTGACTACTGCACCAGCAGTATTCCAACATTTTGTTAATGACATTTTTCGTCATCTGGTGGGGCTGTTTGTGGTCGTATATTTGGATGACATTTTAATTTACTCACCAGATCTTGTGTCTCACCAGGAGCATGTGAGACAGGTGTTGCAGATCTTGCGAGACAATAAACTATACGCCAAACTGGAAAAGTGTGTATTCGCCGTACAGGAACTTCAGTTTTTGGGTTTCTTGGTGTCAGCCTCCGGTTTCCGTATGGACCCTGAAAAGGTGAGAGCAGTGCTTGAATGGGATCAGCCAGAGGATCTTAAGGCTCTGCAGCGTTTTCTGGGGTTTGCTAACTACTACCGGAAATTTATTTGTAATTTCTCATCTGTTGTCAAACCTCTCACTGACATGACAAGAAAAGGGACGGATTTTTCTAAATGGTCGGACAAAGCTTGCCAAGCTTTTTCCTCTTTGAAAAAATGTTTTGCTTCGGCACCCGTTCTCATCCAACCAGATGCATCACAGCCGTTCGTTGTGGAGGTGGACGCGTCTGACGTAGGGGTGGGTGCAATATTGTCCCAGGGTCCGTCCCCTGGTAAATGGCATCCGTGCGCTTTCTTTTCTAAAAAATTGTCGTCCGCCGAAAGGAATTATGATATCGGCAATAGGGAACTTTTGGCCATTAAGTTGGCTTTTGAAGAATGGCGTCACTTTTTGGAGGGGGCAGTCCACCCGGTCACCGTCATTACTGATCACAAGAACCTGCTGTATTTGGAATCTGCTAAGCGTCTGAATTCCAGACAAGCTCGATGGTCGTTGTTTTTTACCAGGTTTAATTTTGTTGTCACTTATCGCCCTGGATCTAAGAATGTTAAGGCGGATGCCTTGTCTCGCAGTTTCCCAGGGGCCGGGAAAATGGATGACCCGATTCCTATCCTTCAGGAGGGGGTGGTAGTGTCGGCTGTATGTTCTAAGCTTGAGGAGGAGGTGTTAGAGGCTCAGGGGGACGCCCCTGCAGGACCTCCAGGGAGACTGTTTGTCCCAAATCAGTTGAGACAAAAGGTTATTGAGGCACATCATAATTCTGCTTTAGCAGGACATCCAGGGAGTAAGGCTACTTTAGATCTCCTTTCTCGCCGGTTTTGGTGGCCTAACGTTAATAAAGATGTTTTAACTTTTGTCGCGTCCTGTGGGGTTTGTGCTCGCTCTAAGATCCCTCATACCCGTCCGTCTGGGACCCTCTTACCCTTGAAACTTCCGGAACGTCCATGGACTCATTTGTCTATGGACTTCATCACGGACCTTCCTCAGTCGTCAGGGAAGACTGTCATACTGGTGGTTGTTGACAGGTTCAGTAAGATGGCACATTTCATTGCTCTTCCTGCCCTCCCTAATGCTAAAACTCTGGCGCAGGTGTTCATTGGGGAGATTGTGAGACTTCATGTGTTGCCTTCTGATGTGGTGTCAGATAGGGGGTCTCAGTTTGTGTCCAAGTTTTGGAGGGCATTTTGTTTACGTCGGGGATGCAATTGTCATTTTCCTCGGCTTTTCATCCGCAGACCAATGGTCAGAGAGAGCGTCTGAATCAAAGCCTAGAGACTTATCTTCGGTGTTTTGTCTCAGAGAACCAGGAGGACTGGTCTTCTTTCTTGCCTCTGGCAGAGTTCGCTCTTAACAACAGGCGGAGCGAGTCCACTGGTAAGTCCCCGTTTTTTGGGGCATATGGTTTTCATCCCCAGTTTTGTACATTCAATGGGGGGGGCCCTTCTGGGGTTCCTGAGGAGGAGCGTTTCTCGTCGTCACTTGCTTCAGTGTGGAGAGGTGTATTGAATAATCTGAGTGCTATGGGGAACCGTTATAAACGTATGGCTGATAGGAGGAGAGTTTCTGGTCCAGATCTTAATGTGAACGATCTGGTATGGTTGTCTACCAGGAATATAAAACTTAAAGTTCCCTCCTGGAAGCTGGGCCCCAGATTCATCGGGCCGTACAGGATCAGTTCCATAATTAATCCTGTGGCATTTCGTCTGGACCTCCCTCCTACGTTTAAAATCCACAATGTGTTCCACAAGTCATTACTTAAGAGGTACGTGGCACCAGTCATACCATCACCTCTACCTCCTCCTCCAGTGGTGGTCAATGGTAACTTGGAGTTTCAAGTGTCAAAGATCATTGACTCACGTCTGAATCGCCGGTCCCTTCAGTACTTGGTGCATTGGAAGGGGTATGGTCCAGAGGAGAGGACGTGGGTTCCCTGCATCTGACATTAACGCAGATCGTTTGGTGCGGACCTTCCACAGAACTCACCCGGCAAACCTGGCCCTGAGGGTCCGGAGGCCCCTCGTAGAAGGGGGGGTACTGTCATGTGTGCATCGCCACGAAGATCGTCGCGGTTGCACATTCTGACTTCTCACAGCTGAGTTGCTGTTTCTTTGTGTTTGGCAGTTAGGGAGTTAATTCTGTCTGTGCTCAGTTCTGGGACTGGGTGCAGTTTCTCCGGCTGCAATTATTTGTTGATTGGTTTCCTTTAAATCTCTGGTTGTCTGTGTTGGGAGTTGCCAGTGAAATTCTTCATGCAGACCACAGATAGGATTGTATCTGTATAGACTTAAGTTGAAGAGCTCCTTAGTTGTTTTAAGCTCACCTTGCTTAGAGTTTAATATCCCAGATCATTTATGTTCCTTCTGTGTTTGAGTGTGTATGCAAGTCTGTGTTTTTCTCCAGTCTGTCTATATATGTCTAATCTGTGTATTTAGCAGAGATCAGCCCATATCCCTTTGGTGGTAATCAGAATCCTTCTTAGGACTGATTACAGGTTCAGGGACTGATAGGAGACAGGGTTAGGCTGGAGACTTGGACCTCTGAACCATTATCAGTACCTCCAAGGTGAGGGATTAGTTAGGACCCCAGTTTAGGGTCAGGTTAGACCCCCGGTCCTCCTCTTTCCTGTGACAGTGTATCAAGTCCTCAAGATTAACCCTGAGTTCAACGGATATCGTGTCAGGTAAATCTATTCTATATTTACATGCTGATGTTGCTAATCTATATGTTGTATAGAGTGTTGTTCTTTTAAGAATAGTTTACTGACATCGTACACATATCATAAGACCGCGTGACACGTGGCTCTTGAGACCGAAATATTGACCCGTCAAGGGTTTTCAGGCGAAGTCATTGCCACTTTGCGAGCTGCCAGAGGTCCGGCTACTACTAGGATCTACCACAAGACTTGGGAAGTCTTCTTTTCGTGGTGTTCGGGTTCTTCAAGGAACCCGAGGATTTTTTCCATTTCCAATTTGTTGGCCTTCCTGCAATTTGGGCTGGACAGTGAGCACCCTGAGGGGTCGGGTTTCTGCTCTGTCCTTGCTGTTCCGGAAGGCTATCGCCTCGCGTAGGGACGTACGTTCCTTTTTTTCGCGGTGTAACCCGTCAGTTTCCGCCGCGGAGGGCACCTGTGTCTCCTTGGCGTCTCAATCTGGTTTTGGAGGCTCTTCAACACGGGCTTTTTTGAGCCTATGGACTCTGTTAGTCTCTCTTTGCTCTCTTGGAAGGTTGCCTTCCTAGTGGCGGTCACCTCTTTGAGAAGGGTTTCTGAGTTGGCGGCTCTTTCTTGCTCGCCTCCTTTCCTGGAGTTTCACCCGGATCGCGTAGTGCTTCGCACACGGGGCGACTTCCTACCTAAGGTGGTGTCGCAATTTCATGCTAACCAGGATATTGTGTTGCCCTCTCTTTGTCCGGGGCCGAGTAATGCGAGGGAACGGGCCTTGCACACATTGGATTTGGTGCGGGCTTTGAAGTTCTATTTGTCTGTTACTCAAAGTTTTCGGAAGTCGGACTCCCTGTTTGTGATTCCAGCAGGTCGTCGACGTGGTCATCGAGCTTCCAAGGACCTTATAGCTCGTTGGATTCGGTCGGCCATTTTGGAGGCTTACCGACTTAAGGGCGAGTCTTGCCCGATTAAGGTTCGAGCCCATTCCACGAAAGCTGTGGGCTTATCGTGGGCTTTCCATCAAGGGGCCTCGGCAGCTCAGCTTTGCCGGGCGGCGACCTGGCGCTCCGTCCACACCTTTACAAAATTTTATAAGGTGGACGTTAGTGCTTCCGCTGATGCAGCCTTGGGACGTAGGGTCCTACAGGCGGCTGTGGTTTAAAGTTCTAGTTAACTTGTGTTTAGCGCTAATTGCGCATTTTCTTAGGTTGTTGGGTTCTGCCTTTTATGTTTTTTTTCCCACCCTTAATTTTTGGACTGCTTTGGGACGTCCCACTAGTAATGACTGTGTCTCCCTTCCTTCATCTGAAGCTGAAAGACGGATTTTGGTAAGAACTTACCTGTAAAATCCTTTTCAGCGAAGAAGGAAGGGAGACACAGATTCCGCCCATGGCAGAATTGTGTTGTTGTTTTCAGATGCGGCGTGACCCTCCTCTGATAGCGATTATCTGGGATGAGGTTGACGCGCTAAGGCTCTGTTCCAGCATCGCCAGCTCATCGCAGTGGTCAGGTCCAGTGAGTAGTACCTGGAACTGTGTGGTTTTTGCCTAAATGCATGCATAACCTGTATTCTTGTGTTTTTGTCTCTGAAGTCCTTCAGAAGGGGTTATGTTGCTCCGCTGGTGATATTGCTCTTCCTTAAGCTTGTGTACGACTGGAGAGCTGAGTAGGAGGAGCCCGAGCTGGAGCGGCCGGTCAACACTCTTTTTAATCTGAGGTGTCTATCTCATCTGGGCTCCGCCTACCCACTAGTAATGACTGTGTCTCCCTTCCTTCTTCGCTGAAAAGGATTTTACAGGTAAGTTCTTACCAAAATCCGTCTTTCACAGGTGTTCCCTGTCAGGTTTAATAAGTGGGATTTCTAGCCTTATAAATGGGGTTGGGACCATCAGTTGTGTTGTGCAGAAGTCTGGTGGATACACAGCTGATAGTCCTACTGAATAGACTGTTAGCTGTTTTTTTCTTGCCATAATACAAATTCTAAGTAAAGGAAAACGAGTGGCCATCATTACTTTAAGAAATGAAGGTCAGTCAGTCTGAAAAATTGGGAAAACTTTGAAAGTGTCCCCAAGTGCAGTTGCAAAAACCATCAAGTGATACAAAGAAACTGGCTCACATGAGGACCGCCCCAGGACAGGAAGAACAAGAGTCACCTCTGCTTCTGAGGATAAGTTTATCCGAGTCACCAGTGTTAGAACTCTCCTGTTAGTTTTTTTCTATTTTGCTGGTCACATGACCTTTTTTGCCTATTTAATCCTGCTCCGCCCTTCTGGCTTTGCTGGACTTCATTGTAATTTCTACTCTTAAAGGGAATCTGTCACCCTAAATTGGCGGGATATTTAAATGATGGCAGTCAGGTCAGATGGGCGGTGTTTTGGGTACTTGCCTTAACATGTTGTTTGCCGCTGTCTCCATTATTTTTGGGAATTGTAGTCGTTGCCCTCCACATAACGCGCGTGCGCATTGCAATCTTGAATTGCGCACGCGCAGTATGCTTTGCCTGCAGATTGCAATGCGCAGGCGCGTTATATGGAGGGCAACGACTACAATTCCCAGAAATAATGGAGACAGCGGCGAACATCATGTTAAGGCAAGTACCCAAAACACCGCCCATCTGACCTGACTGCCATCATTTCAATATCCCGCCAATTTAGGGTGACAGATTCTCTTTAAGCTAGCCAGGTGCTTTGTTACCTTACTCAGTCAGTTTTGCTTGGTCTTCGGACCTCTATGTTCTATGTTGTTTTTTTTGTCTTGTACTGCTACAACTTCTGTTAGGAGGTGTCCATCTTTCTCCCAGTCCCTAGTTCTTGTAGGATCCCTTCCTCGCATCTATAGGTTTCGCACAGACTAGTTGAGGACTTTAGCGGGTCTGATCGCAGGATCAGGTTCCCCGTTACATCGTAGGGATCTAGCTTAGTTCTATCGTAGGGACAGATCTCTGTTATGTTTCGGTAGCTGAGGAGTGCAGGTAAAAAGGCAATACACCAGAGCAGTTGGAATCTATGAGATTGCAGTACCCTGACTAACCACCACAACTAGAGGCAGCCGTGGAGCGTTCCCACGTTGGTCCTAGACGCCTCGTCACAGCCTGAGAAACTAACTACACCTAAAGATAGAAATAGGAAAGCTATCTGCCCCGGAGCAGAACCCCAAAGATAATAGAAAGCCCCCAAACATGTAACGGCGGTTAGACAAGATGAAACACAGACACAGAAAGAAA
The DNA here is from genome assembly GCA_033576555.1 of Oophaga sylvatica. Taxonomy (NCBI): domain Eukaryota; kingdom Metazoa; phylum Chordata; class Amphibia; order Anura; family Dendrobatidae; genus Oophaga; species Oophaga sylvatica. Next base: position 125,383,351 of record JARQOD010000007.1, read on the forward strand.
ATAGTATGAGCAAACACTGGGGCCCAAACTAACTAAATAGGAAAGGATAGGAAGGGCACTTAATGCAATCCCAGAAAACCCTGAAAAGCACCAACTCTACTAATTTCAAAATCACCTGAGATCACACGACCTCTACCACCTAAATTAGTTCTCTGGTGTAACAAAATCAAAACAGCAGCCACTGAAAAAACTGGAAAAAGCAAAAGTACAAAACTCAGTGGCTGAACTAAACAGAGAGGGCAAAAGCCCCCGGAGGGGACCCTGAAGGCCCCCACAGAAATTCAGGACAAAATGCAAAAATACAGCACAAACACAAAAGAATAAAATGTCTTATCTGTTAGCAGGAGATGCAGACACGACACAGCAGGCTACAAGGGAAACTGGAAAGAAGGATTCAGACCAGAACAATTGATCACCGGCAACCCTGATGGGAAAATGACTCCCTTATATAAGACCAGTCAGTAACACCTGATTCCCAGTCCTCACAATCCTCACTAGCACCGCTTGTAACCACCAGAGGGAGCCTCTGCTCAGAACTCATCTCAAACCCATTCACAACAGTACCCCCCCTTGAGGAGGGGTCACCGAACCCTCATTAGAGCAACCAGGTCGGTCAGGATGAGTTCTATGATACGCACGGATAAGTCTCCTAGCATGGATGTCCGAAGCAAACACCCAAGAATTGTCTTCCTGACCATAACCTCTCCATTTAACCAAATACTGGAGTTTCCGTCTAAGAAAAACGAGAATCCAATATTTTCTCAACCACATACTCCAGATTGCCCTCAACCAAAACAGGGTCAGGAGGCACAGCAGCAGGAACCACTGGCTCAACAAACCTCTTCAACAAGGACTTGTGGAACACGTTATGGATCTTAAATGTCCCTGGAAGAAGCAAACGAAAAGAAACAGGATTAATAATCTCCATGATCTTATAAGGTCCAATGAACCTAGGCTTAAATTTAGGAGATGCTACTCTCATAGGAATATTCTTTGAGGACAACCAGACCAAGTCCCCCACTTTAAACCGAGGACCATCAGTCCTATGCCGGTTAGCAAACCGCTGGGCCTTCTCCTGAGAGAGGGACAACCTCTCCACTACCTGGTCCCAAATCTGTTGCATACGCTCCACAACAGAGTCAACACCTGGACAGACAGAAGCCTCCGTCTGTCCTGAAGAAAATCGAGGGTGAAACCCAGAATTACAGAAAAACGGAGACATCAAAGTGGCAGAGCTAGCCCTATTATTAAGAGCAAACTCAGCCAAAGGCAAAAAAGAGACCCAGTCATCCTGATCAGCAGACACAAAGCATCTTAGATAAGTCTCCAATGTCTGGTTTGTTCTCTCAGTTTGACCATTGGTCTGAGGATGAAATGCCGAGGAGAAAGACAATTGAACACCCAGTTTAGAACAAAAAGTCCTCCAAAATCTGGAAACAAACTGGACTCCTCTGTCAGACACAATGTTCTCAGGAATGCCGTGTAAACGAACCACGTGCTGAAGGAACAACGGCACCAATTCAGAGGAGGAAGGCAACTTAGGTAATGGCACAAGATGTATCATTTTGGAAAACCTATCACAAATTACCCAGATGGTGGTCATTCTCTGAGAAACAGGAAGATCGGAAATGAAATCCATAGAGATATGGGTCCATGGTCTCTTGGGCACAGGCAATGGCATCAAAAACCACTAGAGCGAGAGCAAGGCTTGGAGCGAGAGCAAGTCCCGCAGGACTGCACAAATTCCCTGACATCACGAGACAAGGTAGGCCACCAAAAGGACCGACTAACCAAGTCTCTGGTACCAAAAATTCCGGGATGCCCAGCCAATGCGGAACAATGAATCTCAGACATCACACTCTTTTCCATTGGTCCGGGACAAACAATTTTCCAACAGGGCAGCGCTCGGGCCTATCCTCCTGACACCCCTCCAGAGCAAGTCTCAAATTGGGCGAGATGGCGGAAAGAACTACACCCTCTTTCAAAATAACAGAAGGATCAGATAACTCAGGAGAGTCCGCAAGGAAACTCCTCGAGAGGGCATCCGCCTTAACATTCTTAGTGCCAGGAAGAAAGGAAACCACAAAATTAAAACGTGTGAAAAACAAGGCCCACCTGGCCTGTCTAGGATTGAGTCGCTTGGCAGATTCCAGATAGACCAGATTCTTATGGTCCGTAAGGACCACCACCTGATGTTTGGCTCCCTCCAGCCAATGTCTCCACTCTTCAAAAGCCCACTTCATGGCCAATAACTCCCGATTACCCACGTCATAATTACGTTCAGTAGGAGAAAATTTTCGAGAGAAAAAGGCACAAGGGTTACTTTTAGAGGTCTCTGGATCTTTTTGGGACAAAACGGCACCTGCCCCAATTTCAGAGGCATCAACCTCCACCTGAAATGGCAGAGAAACATCAGGCTGCCGTAGAACAGGAGCAGAAGTGAATCTCTGCTTAAGTTCCTGAAATGCAGAGACTGCCTCAGGAGGCCAATTCACCACATCAGAACCCTTTCTGGTCAAATCAGTTAATGGTTTAACAATAACCGAGAAATTACCAATAAATTTACGATAAAAATTGGCAAAACCCAAAAATCTCTGAAGAGCCTTTAATGAAGTAGGTTGGACCCAATCACAGATGGCCTGAACCTTGACCGGGTCCATTTCAATAACAGATGGGGACAAAATGAATCCCAGAAATGAGATCCTCTGTACGCCAAAAAGACACTTTGATCCCTTCACATACAGAGCATTCTCTCTCAAAATCTGGAATACAGATCGAACATGTTTCACATGAGAGTCCCAGTCATTAGAAAAAATCAAGATATCATCCAAATAAACAATCATAATTTGTCCACAAAATCCCTGAAAATGTCATTCATGAAGGACTGGAAGACGGAAGGAGCATTAGTGAGCCCAAAGGGCATCACTAGGTACTCAAAATGCCCTTCAGGGGTATTGAATGCCGTCTTCCATTCATCCCCGTGCTTAATGCGAATAAGGTTATACGCCCCCCTGAGGTCAAGCTTGGTAAACCAAGTAGCGTTTTCACCCTGGAAAACAGGTCAGAAATCAAGGGTAACGGGTATTGATATTTCACAGTAATATTGTTCAAGAGACGATAATCAATACACGGCCTTAATGAACCATCTTTTTTGGCCACAAAGAAAAAAACGGCACCTAGGGTGAAGAGGATGGTCTGATATGACCCTTCTCCAATGATTCCTTGATATAAGACCGCATAGCGTCATGTTCAGGTACAGACAAGTTAAAAAGGCGACCTTTAGGGAATTTACTACCCGGCACTAATTCAATAGCGCAGTCATAGCTCCTATGGGGAGGCAAGGATGCAGATTTACTTTCGCTAAACACATCAGAAAAATCAATCAAAAAGTCAGGAACATCCTGAGCCTGGGGGAGGCAGAAAAAACAGGAGTGTTGGTATTAACACATTGGCAGCCCCAACTGGTTACAGACACAGATTTCCAATCCAAAACAGGATTATGAGACTGTAACCAAGGGAAACCCAGCACGATAATGTCATGCAGATTATATAGAACCAAAAATTTGCAGCACTCCTGGTGATCAGGTTCAACCCTCATTATCACCTGAGTAGAAAACTGGGGTTTATTCTCAGCCAAAGGGGTAGAATCGATCCCCAGTAGGGAATAGACTTCTGTAGGGGTATCAAGGGAAACCCACAACGTTTAGCAAAATCATAATCCATCAGGTTAATAGCTGCTCCAGAATCAACGAAAGCCTGAGCAGAAAATGAGGACAGAGAGCATATCAGAGTGACAGTTAATAAAAACTTAGTCTGAACACTACCCAAGACAACTGAGCGTGCAAAACGTCTTCCCCGCTTAGGGCAGACTGAAATAGCATGAGAGGCATCACCACAGTAGAAACATAACCCATTGCGCTTTCGAAAATCATGACGCTGTGCCCCAGACACCACTCTATCACACTGCATGGGTTCAGAAGCTGGTTCACAAGGCAACACCATTCCACGCATACTCTCCGCTCACGCAAACGTCTGTCAATTTGAATCGCTAATGACATAGAATCATTGAGACCAGAGGGACAGGAATCCCACCATAACATCCTTTACATTATCTGACAGACCCTTCCGGAAAAGGGCCGCCAAAGCGTCGTCATTCCATTTGGTCAGGACTGCCCACCTACGGAATCTCTGACAGTATAACTCAGCGTCATCAAGCCCCTGATTTAATGCCAACAAGGCTTTTTCAGCTTGATCAGTGACATTAGGCTCATCGTACAATAACCCCAAAGCCTGAAAAAATGCATCAACATCACTCAATACAGGATCCCCAGGTATCAGGGAAAAAGCCCAATCCTGAGGATCGCCGCGCAGGAGAGAGATGATAATTTGAACCTGCTGCGCTGCGTTTCCTGAGGACTTAGATTTTAAGGCAAAAAACAATTTACAATTTTTTTTGAAATTCTGAAACTTAGCTCGATCCCCTAAAAACAAATCTGGCATGGGGATCCTAGGTTCCACAACAGGCAACCTAGCAAGATATGCAGCAATACTCTGAACCTCAGTGGCAAGCCGATCCACACGGCCAGACAACTGTGCAAACTCCATTGGGAGAAAAGATCCTCCCCAGCACCCAGAGATACAGAGGGAAAAGAAAAAAAAAAAAAAATGCAACAAACAGAAAAATATCTCTGACAACCTGACAACCTTTTTTCTTTCACAATATTTTTTCCCTTCTGTGAGTACCATACAATTTTCAATTTTTTTTGGCCGGTGATACTGTTATGTTTCGGTAGCTGAGGAATGCAGGTAAAAAAGGCAATACACCAGAGCAGTTGGAATCTATGAGATTGCAGTACCCTGACTAACCACCACAACTAGAGGCATCCGTGGAGCGTTCCCACGTTGGTCCTAGACGCCTCGTCACAGCCTGAGAAACTAACTACACCTAAAGATAGAAATAGGGAAAACTATCTGCCCCGAGCAGAACCCCAAAGATAAAGAAAGCCCCCAAACATGTAACGGCGGTTAGACAAGAGAAACACAGACACAGAAAGAAAATAGTATGAGCAAACACTGGGGCCCAAACTAACTAAATAGAAAAGGATAGGAAGGGCACTTACTGCAATCCCAGAAAACCCTGAAAAGCACCAACTCTACTAATTTCAAAATCACCTGAGATCACACGACCTCTACCACCTAAATTAGTTCTCTGGTGTAACAAAATCAAAACAGCCACTGAAAAAACTGGAAAAAGCAAAAGTACAAAACTCAGTGGCTGAACTAAACAGAGAGGGCAAAAGCCCCCGAGGGGACCCTGAAGGCCCCCACAGAAGTGCAGGACAAAATGCAAAAATACAGCACACACACAAAAGAAGAAAATGTCTTATCTGTAGCAGGAGATGCAGACACGACACAGCAGGCTACAAGGGAAACTGGAAAGAAGGATTCAGACCAGAACAATTGATCACCGCAACCCTGATGGGAAAATGACCCCTTATATAAGACCAGTCAGTAACACCTGATTCCCAGTCCCTCACAATCCTCACTACACCGCTTGTAACCACCAGAGGGAGCCTCTGCTCAGAAACTCATCTCAAACCCATTCACAACAGATCTCCCTTCTTTCCTTAGTGCTTGTAGCAGAACATAACAGTAAGTCCAGCCCAAAAATATCTCTAAGAAAGATTTCCGGTTTCCATCATGGTGTCGGTTCAGGACTTGGCTCAACGCCTGCAGGGACTCTCTCTGGAGGTGTCCGAGCTCCAGCAACATGTGAGTAGCTGTTCTGGAGCACATTTCGTGGAGCCAAAGGTACGTTTGCCTGATTTATTTTTGGTGAACAACAAGATTTTTTTTCTTTTTTCTTGTATTTTCGTTTGAGACCCAGATCCTCTGGTGATGAATTGCAGCGCATAGGGTTCATAATGTCACTTTTGCGCAAAGAACCTCAGGAGTGGGCCTTTTCTCTACAACCTAGTGATTCATGCTTTAGATCAGTGGATAGTTTTTTTTCTGCTTTGGGGTTATTGTATGATGATCCTGATCGTGTCTCATCAGCTGAGACAGAATTGAGACTTTTGAGGCAGGGATCAGGTAATGTGGAAAAATATTGTACTCACTTCCGTCGGTGGTCTACTCAGGTGGGGTGGAACAATTCAGCTTTGAAAACTTTGTTTCTTACAGGGCTAGGTGAAAGGGTTAAAGATTTGCTGATTGTTTATCCCACACCTGGTAACTTGCAGGAGGCTATGCAATTAGCTATACGGGTGGATAGGAGACTGCGTGCAAGGGTTAATGAGAGTAAATCCTCTGCCATTCAGCTCCAAGTCTTGAGAGGGTCTTACTGAAATTGGAGAGCCGATGGAGATTGGAGCGATGGCACCTCGCTCTCAGGAAAAAGACCGCGGGTTTTCTGAAGGTTTGTGCTTTTATTGCGGCAAATCTGACCATTTCATTAAGAACTGTGTGCTTCGTATGAACAAAGAAAAAAAAAAAGGTCAGTTCCGCCCGTATAGCCTGTTTAAACACTAAGGGCGTCTTTCTGCCACTACTGCTGCTCAGGAAGAATTAATGGAATTTCGGGTATTTGTCGATTGTGGTTCTACCCCTGAATGTAATTGATGGGGATTCTTGGAAAAACTTAAATTAAAACCCAAACTTTTGTCATCCCCTATTTGCCGTGGTTTCTGTTATGGATCTCCCTTGAAGAATGTTACTCACAAGTCTGTGAATTTCCCCTCACTATTAATGGTGTTCACCAAAGAATTTGGATTTGGTAGTATTGAATAATTTGCCCTCTCCGGGGTTTTTGGGGGTTACCCTGTTTAAAATTCCACAATCCGTACTGGATTGGTCTACCAATGAAATTAAGTCCTGGAGCCCTAAGTGTTATGACAACTGTTGTAACGCGCGATTGCTGCTGTGGATAAAGGGGAATTACCTGTACCTATTCAGGATTTTTGGAAGTTTTTTCTGAGAAGGAATCGCAGATTTGCCTCCCCATAGAGACTATGATTTTTACTATTGAATTTGTCCCTGGAGCGACTCTTCCTAAAAGTCGTTTATTTAATCTTACTATTCCTGAGAGAAAGGCTTTGGAGGAATACATACAGACAAGCTTGGCCTCCCGTCACATTAGGCCTTCCAATCTCCTGTGGCTTTGGATTTTTTTTTTTTTAAAAAAAAGACGGCGGTTTAAAGTCCTTGTCTGGACTTTCGTGAGATTAATAAAATTACTGTACGCAATCCTTACCCACTGCCGTTGATTTCCTGATTTGTTTAACCAGTTAGTGGGGGCCAAGTGGTTCTCTAAAATTGATCTTCGGGGGGCATACAATTTGTTGCGCATGAAGGAGGGTGACGAATGGAAGACTACTTTTTAAAAAACTCCTATGGGTCATTTTGAGTATTTTGGTCATGCCTTTTGGCCTTACCAATGCTCCTCATTTTTTTCAAAATCTTATTAATGACATCCTTAGACCTTTGATCCCGGCAAAAATGTGGTTTGTTTTGGATGACATTTTGATTTATTCGCCGGATCTGGAGTCTCATTGGCGGAGCGTACGTGAGGTATTATTATTAATTGACAATTCGCTTTTTGCTAAGCTAGAGAAATGTGATTCGCTGTACAGAGAATTAGTTTTTTGGGCTACATTATCTCCAGCGAAGGTTTGAGATGGACCCGGTGAAAGTGCAAGCTGTGCAGGATTGGCCTAGCCTATGGTGTGAAATCGTTACAGAGGTTTTTGGGTTTGCCAATTATTATAGAAAATTCATTAAAAATTTTCCTATTATTGTCAAACCTCTGACCGATCTCACCAGGAAAGGTGCTAATGCGGTTTAGTGGACTACTGAGGCCATTGAAGCTTTTGTGTTTCTAAAGGAGAGGCTGCTCCCATCCTTATGCAGCCTGATGTGACTTTAAAACCCTTTTTGGTTGAGGTTGATGCTTCTTCTGTGGGGGTTGGCGCGGTGTTGTTTTCAGGAAAACAGGAATGGAGTACATCCTGTGCCTTTTTTTCAAAAAAATTTTCTGAGACTGAACTGAATTACGATATTGGTAATCGAGAATTGTTGGGTATTAAACTCGCATTTGAAAAACTGGCCCATCTCTTGGAAGGTGCTGAATTTTTCCCCTTCAAGTCTTCACTGATCATAAAAATCTGATCTATCTTGATGCTGCCAAAAAGCTTGAAATGCCCGTCAGGCTAGGTGGGCACTGTTTTTTCTCGCAGTTTAATTTTTCCGTTACTTACATCCCAGGTACTAAGAATGTTAAAGCTGATGCTTTGTCTCGCAGCTTTTCTCCCATGGTCGGTGCTGAGAGGAGGAGAACATTTTACAAGAAGGGGTGTGATTGCTGCTTTGGACTCTGTGTTGGAAGATGAGATTCTTAAAGCACAGGAAATGCCCCATCTAACACTCCCCATGGGAGGTTGTTTGTGCCTGGGACCTTTAGGAGAGATTTGTTTGTTGAGTGTCATGAGTCTCGGTTGGCAGTCATCCTGGAATCTCTGAGACCAAGAGACTTGTGGGTCGCAGTTTTTGGTGGCCTGGATGGCAGAAAGAAGTCATTAAGTGGGGTGCGTCAGTGCACCTGTGTGCTAGATCTAAGTCTTCTCATACTCCTGCTGCGGGTTTTCTTTGCCCTCTGGAGGTTCCTAGTGCACCTTGGGACACATTTGGCTATGGGCTTTATTACTGACCTTCCCCCTCTGAGGGTTTCAACTGTCACCTGGGTGGTCGTGACCGTTTTAGCAAGACGTGTCACTTGGTTCCTTTATCAAACTGCCCTGCGCTAAGACTTTCACAAAGGGCCTTTGTCAAGAAATTGTCAGACTACATGGCTTCCTACTGACATTGTTTCTGATAGGGGACCTCAGTTTGTGGCTCTTTTTGGCACGCCTTTTGTGACAGGTTGGGAGTTCATTTTGTCGTTTTCATCCGGATAACATCCTGAGTCTAATGGCCAGACAGAAAGGAAAAACCAGGATGTGAGCAGTTCTTGCGTTGTTTTGTGGCAAACAATCAAGAGGGTGGTCTGAGTTTCTGCCACTTGCTGAATTTGCTTCTTAACAACCATACATCCTCTTCTGCTGGTTGTTCGCCTTTTTTTTGTTGTACTGGAGACATCCGTCTTTGGGTCATTCTCCAAATTGGTATCGGGCCGTGCCTGAAGAGGAGAATTTTTCCGTGATTTGGAGAGAGTTTGGACGGATGTGCGTTAATCTTCAGGAGGCTAACAGAAAAATCTAAAAGGTGCTTTGATAGGAAATGGCAAAGGTTTTTTTTTGCTATTGGTGACATGGTTTGGTTATCCTCTAAGAACCTGAGGTTGAGGATTCCTTCTAAAAAATTTGGGGGTCCCAAGTTTGTAGGGCCCTTTAAGGTGCTTCAGGTTGTTAACCAATCTGCTGTTAGTTGGAGGTTCCTACCCCTGGAAGATTAATCCGGTGTTCATGTTTCTCTGTTGAAAAGAGCTATTGTCGGATGGAGACCCCCTCTGCCACTGTTTCCCCCGGTGGTGGGGACGGGAATTTGAAATTTTTACCGCATCCTAAATTCTAGACGTTATAGAGGGAGTTTGCAGTATCTCGTTGCTTGGAAGGGTTTCGGACCCGAGGAACTCATGGGTGGGGGCGGATGATGTTTCTGTGTCCAGACTTGTCAAGCGTTTCACAAGAGGTTTCCGGATAAGCCGGGGCCTAGGGGATCCAGAATCCTCTCAGAAGGGGGGGGTACTGTTAGAACTCTCCTGTTAGGTTTTTTCTATTTTGCTGGTCACATGCCCTTTTTTGCCTATTTAATCCTGCTCCCCCCCTTCTGGCTTTGCTGGACTTCATTGTAATTTCTACTCTTAAGCTAGCCGGGTGCTTTGTTACCTTACTCAGTCAGTTTTGCTTGGTCTTCGGACCTCTATGTTCTATGTTGTTTTTTGTCTTCTACTGCTACAACTTCTGTTTAGGAGGTTCCATCTTTCTCCCAGTCCCTAGTTCTTGTAGGGATCCCTTCCTCGGATCTATAGGTCTTCGTACAGACTAGTTGAGGACTTTATGGGTCTGATCGCAGGATCAGGTTCCCCGTTACATCGTAGGGATCTAGCTTAGTTCTATCGTAGGGACAGATCTCCCTTCTTTCCTTATGCTTGTAGCAGAACATAACAACCAGCCTCAGAAAACGCAGTTTACACAGCTCAAAATTAAGACACATCTCTACAACAACTGTTAAGAGGAGACTTTGTGCCCGCAGGCCTTCATGGTAAAATAGCTGCTAGGAAACCACTGCTAAGGACAGCAACAACCAGAGAAGACTTGTTTAGGCTAAAGAACGCAAGGAATGGACATTAGACCAGTGGAAATCTATGCTTTGGTCTGATGATCCCCAAAATTTGAGATCTTTGGTTCCAACCACCGTGTCTTTGTGCGACGCAGAAAAGGTAAACGGATAGACTCTACATGCCTGGTTCCCACCGTGAAGCATGGAGGAGGAGTGTGATGGTGCTTTGCTGGTACACTGTTGGGGATTTATTCAAAATTGAAGGCATACTGAACCAGCAGGCTACCACAGCATCTTGCAGCAGCATGCTATTCCATCCGGTTTGCGTTTAGTTGGACCATCATTTATTTTTCACAGGACAATGACCCCTAACACACCTCCAGGCTGTGTAAGGGCTATTTGACCAAGAAGGAAGTGATGGGGTGCTACGCCAGATGACCTGGCCTCCACAGTCACCAGACCTGAACCCAATCGAGATGATTTGGGGTGAGCCGGACCGCAGAGTGAAGGCAAAAGGGCCGACAAGTGCTAAGTATCTCTGGGAACTCCTTCAAGATTGTTGAAAACCATTTCTGGTGACTACCTCTTGAAGCTCATCAAGAGAATGCCAAGATGTGCAAAGCAGTCATCAAAGCAAAAGGTGGCTACTTTGAAGAACCTAGAATATAAGACATAATTTCAGTTGTTTCACACTTTTTTGTTAATCTTAATTCCAATGTGTTAATTCATAGTTTTGATGCCTTCAGTGTGAATGTACAATTTTCATAGTCATGAAAAACAGAAAAATATTTAAATGAGAAGGTGGTGTCCAAACTTTTGGTCTGTATGTATGTCTGAAACACGTTGGAGTAAAACAAATGAATTGAGATGTTTAAGTCTCAGGGTGGAGAGATGCTTTAATGTAGTCCTGTTTTTTTGATTTGTTAATAAAAAAATGTGCAATTAATTACCGTGTGTTTACATCAGACTGTATGACTACCACCACTCTCGATGGGTCTCCTCGCTCTTATGCAGGGACATCCCCCTTAGTCCTGATCACACATCCATCTAGAAGGTACTGAGGTTCTGGAAGGTAGGAGTTTATAAATGGGCCACAGCTACTAACATTGTTAACCTAGGATATATCAGTCCCGCCACTGGCCCCCACCCCCCAAACCCACCCAGAACAGCTCATGCGTGGAATAAAGCTTCATCCATTTTTGGCCCAGCGTTCAGGAATTGTTTCCAAATAATCGGGACATTTTGCACATTTGATAGGCCGCAGCCCCAAGATAGTCAGAGTAGTCTATCAGCTCATGTCAGGTAGTTGCGGCCGGGGCAGCAAGACCTTAACCAAGTAACCTATTGCTTACAGGAACGAGGCCTGCTGTAATGCCCACAGGGATCTGCCATATGCTAGTGGATAAAGAAAAGCTAAGGATGTGAGGAAGCTGTTTTTGTTTTTAAAGAGCCCCTGATTTTCCATTTGTTAATCACAGTGATAACGCTGCTGACTGACATTAACAATTCTTTGGATATCTTTTTGTATCCCTTTCCTGTTTTAAAACAGTTCAACTACCTTTTGCCGTAGACCGTTGTCAATTCTTTTGCTTTACCCATGACTCACAATCCAAAAAGACAGTGGCTGGATGAAAGATGCAAGAGTCTGTCTGGATCCCAGAAACTCACTCATCTTTTATACACTGTAAGCTTTTCAGGGATATAGCTCTGGGATCGCCGTCCCCGGTAGACGGAGCGGCATAGAAACA
>JARQOD010000007.1:125395473-125455388 GCA_033576555.1 Oophaga sylvatica
GGGGCCATAACAATAAAGGGGATATTTTAAATTTTGGTGCTTTATTTGTCAACGGGGTTTCAAAGTTTCCCCTTCTTCATCAGGACAAACCACATTTGGGGGCCTAACACTGTACACTGTGTAAATGGAGAATACTTGAAAATTACATCTTTTATTAATTTTTTACATATATAAAAAGTGAAAATTAAAAAAAAATTAATGAGGATTTTTCCGCAGTTCTGAACGGCGGGAAAACCCTTTTTCAGTTGTTGTGCAGATATTTAGGAAACCAATTTTTTTTAGTTTTGGGGAAGAATTTCACATTGCGTCATTCCCTGACCTCTTACTAATGATTTTCAAAAATCTTTTCCCCGAAACTTAAAAAGCAAAAATTGATCCGAAATGAAGTCCATTTAAAAAAAATGTCAAATAAAGACTATCCCCAAAAAAATTACAAAAAACTCAAAGGGAAAAAATTTTGCATTGTAAATTTTGTAAACTTTTTGGTAAAGCGGGGAGTCTTTTTACATACTGATTTTCCACCCTTTCAATTGAGTTTAAAAAACTTTAAAAGGGAATCTGTGGGGGGTTTTTTGCTATAAAATTTAAAAAAGGGGCAGAGAAACATAGGGGAGAAAGCCTGTTTGCACGGATGTATCATTTTGGGCTGCTTGGTTTAGTTTTCATAGAATAAACCCGTTTTGTCTAATAATACAACAAGAAAAATATAGCCAAAAATAAGTAATTTAAAAGGGGGTTTTTTAAGAATATACAAAAAAAATAAATTTTAAAAAAGGGGCCCTGAGATCCTAAAGGTGGGGACATAAACGAGTAGGGATGAAAAAATTATTTTATGATAATTTTTAAGGGCAAAATTTGCAAAGAGGTTAAAATATTAAGTTTTGGGGCCGATAGGCCAAATATATTATGTTTTTTGCCAAAGTGAATGAAACAAAAAAGAAAATTTCCCAAAAAAAATTAAATATGAATAAACCCGTATTTTTTCCTCCTGGAATGGCACCGGTCCCAAAACGAGTTTCGGCGTATTGCCTTCATAAAGGCTATACCCGCATCTGTTGCTGCTGTCTAACAGTAACAGGGACTCAAACATATTATTCGAGCACGCCCAAGATACTCAGATAACACCCGAGCATGCTCAGATAACACCTTATCCCAGCAAGTTCGCTCATCACTAGTTATTATACCTTTTCCACAATATCTCTCTCACTTTACTTAAGGCACACATTAGACTAATCTCAGATGAATCCATCAATATCCAAATATCCGCCAACAGTCTTATCTGTATGGTGCCCTCCTGACTCTCCCCTGACAGGGAGGAAAAGAATCTGGCACTTTGGATTTCACCCGGCTGATCTTTTTATCTTTTTATCCAAAGAAGTCTGGCAGCGGCTCTCTCACAGATAACACAGAGGTGCTCGGCCAAGCTGAGCGTTCCTGTGGATGTAGGAGAGGTAGCTGTCTGCCGAATGACTCTTCAAAAACATTGTGGCCACCCTAGAGACATAGAATTACTCCTTCATAAATCCATAGCATCACGCTGTCATGACTCTTTTGTAAAAAAAAAATAGATGAATATTTGATAAGTAAAATCTTTATTGGTATGCCACTGTATGGGCGCCAAAAGTAATTTTAACTTGTCATGGATGAGGGGAGCAAAACCAGGTTTTTGGTAAAAGAACATATACATGTTAAGTTAAAAGTGCTACCTTCTGGGGGCAATCATACTGATTATCATGTTTCTTGTCCTCCAGGTTCTAAGTCACTTGACACCTACTGGAAAAGTGGTTGATGACAACATCAGAAGCCTCTTCTTTGGAGACTTTTTTAAGCCTGACAGTGACTCTAGAATATATGATGAAATAACAGATCTGAAACACTTAACATCAGTCATGGAATATTACCTAGATGAATTTAATAATGTAAGCAAAGCTCCGATGTCTTTGGTCATGTTTAAGTTCGCCATCGAACACATCTCAAGAATCTGTCGCGTGTTGAAACAAGACAATGGTCATCTGCTACTGGTTGGAATTGGGGGAAGCGGTAGACAGAGCGCTACCAAACTGGCCACCTTCATGAACGCATTTGAGCTCTTTCAAATAGAAATAACAAAGAACTACACCATAAACGAATGGCGCGATGACATCAAGAAAGTTATGTTACAGGCTGGGGTGGCTGGGAAGAACACAGTCTTTCTGTTTTGCGACAATCAAATTAAAGATGAGGTGTTCGTTGAAGACATCAACATGTTATTAAACACCGGAGATGTCCCTAATATTTTCCCAGCAGATGAGAAAGCGGAAATAGTTGAGAAAATGCAGTCCACTGCAAGAACGGAAGGGAAAAAGATTGAAGCTACCCCTATGGCTATGTACAACTACTTCATCGAGAGAGTCAAGGCTAACTTACACATTGTGCTGGGTGAGGAGACTTAAGTATGGCTGGTTTAATCTAGGCCCTACTTGTGCTGATTGTAACAATGGATTATGTTATTTTCCTATTAGCAATGAGCCCCATTGGTGATGCCTTCCGAAATCGGCTGAGAATGTTTCCATCATTGATCAATTGTTGCACCATTGACTGGTTCCAGACTTGGCCAACTGATGCCTTAGAAATGGTGGCAAACAAGTTCTTAGAAGATGTGGACCTTGAGGATGACATTAGAAAAGAGTATGTTGTGCAGATGGTTAAGGTGTTTTTTTCTGGGTTAAATAAAGTATTTTCCTAGGGGGCTGAAACATTTATGGCTTATTGTAGGCCATCAGGGCATGCTGGGTTGCTTGTCTGATATTTAACTCCCCTTGATTTTGACCTTGTTTTTTTTCAGTTGGCTCTGACTGGTACTTGACCCTGGCAATTCCCTTGACTTTACTACTTCTCCTAATTTTGTTCCTATTTTTCATACTCCAGTTATTGGCCTGTTTAGTTTTTCTATCACAAGCTCACTCCTTCGGCCTACAGCTACTCCAGGCATTCAAACCCGGGGGCCCTGTATTAAGTCCACATCCCTCTATACAGGGTCTAAAGGGGTTGGCCACTTTTTTTAGTTAATGCAACTTTCTTCTCAAAATGAACTGCATTTCTGTCCGTAAAATGGCTGCTGTTGGAGGAGAACGTGACAAGACCAGTCCATCAGCCTCCTCCAATAGAAATGCAGCTTTCATGTATAAGGTGTTTTTCAATAGGAGGAGGCTGATTGACAGGTTTGGTCATATGCTTCTCTATCAGAGGCCATTTTATTAACAGAAATGCTGGTCAGTTTGTGAAGAAAGCTCAGGGACCTCCTAAGCAGAGTGGCTTGCACCAACTCTGTCTCAAGAGTCCCTCTGGCTGCATCTCTATCAACGCTGAGTCATAATGTCCTTTCCCCCAGAGAGGCAGAGATAAACACTTTGCACCACTCAATGGGGACTTCCAAACACCGAGCCTACCATGCTCCCCAGTCTGATCTGACACTAAAGAGGAGGGGATGTTTCATGTGCTCCCTCTGATGTCATGAAGATCATCTGGATACCACCAGGAGCACCAGTGATGGGTGGTTCTTTTGATTGCTACCAGCAAGTGGTTTGACACCAAAAGATATTTTGGTCTCTAGTTTAGAGGAAGAAGTTCCTCTGACAGGTGTTTCCCCTTACATCATCACTGGAAGAGCTGGTTTTGTCTCCCCAAACCACCAATGCCACCCCCGACTACATGACTGACAAATATTGTTGTCTGAAGCAATACTTACCCATTAGTGTACGACAGTGATGTGCGGATAATGGAAACAGTGAAAGGCTGGTAATACTATGTAACATGGAAAAGAAAACCCAGACAATGGTTTAGGGATGGCGGTGGCTTCCAGATAATAGAGAGTTACCTACTTTATAATGTACAGAAAAAAATAGGAAGTTTCTCTTTCAAGGAAACTAATTTATTACAATAGTGAATAACAAATGCATGCCTGTCTCTACAATGTCTTAGGGTCATTTCCATGTGCAAGCTTTTCCAAGAAAGTGTTAAAGAATTGTCTGACAGCTACTATAGCACACTCCGGAGACACAACTACGTCACGCCAACCTCCTACTTGGAGCTCATCCTCACCTTCAAGACACTGCTGAACAGCAAAAGACATGAGGTTGATACTATGAGGAACCGCTACCTTGTCGGACTGGAGAAACTAGATTTTGCAGCCTCTCAAGTAAGTTCAAAATCAGGAGAAGGTCATTTATGGATAATTACACATTCCGTTACGATTATCCGGCCTGAAGTCCTTGGAGATCTCCTTTTAATGATGGGAATGTTATGTTCCGAGAGTCTATTTGGCCTCCTAAACTGAATGACCTCGGTACTACTTTGTATCGTAAGGGAAATATGTTCCAGGTTTTGTGCTGTGCTGCCTCTTTCTCCTTGAGGATTCTGAATGAAAACAACTATATTTTTCTTATTTTTGCCTTGGCTATGGCCATCATACCTCTTATTGGAAGGGCATAGCTAAATAGGTAAAACACTATTCATCGAACCCTAGCCCTTGAGCTGTAGTCTCTGTCCAGTTGCACAGGCAAATACATATGTAAGATGACTTATGTGGTTAATGAAAGCATATCCTTTCCATGGAGGCACGTGGGCAGCTAGTCTGCATAGTCATAATCTCCTCCAGATAAAACACTTATTGTGTTGAAACAACAGCACACAGCCTAATAAGTGGCACATCCCTGAAATCAGTGTCTCAGCTCCTACCTCATCAGATTCGACAGCATGGTCCACTCAGAGCTGCTGAGCTCACTGACTGGTTGCAATGTTGTCAGACCTGGGAGCAGCGGAGGAGACTCAGCAATGGACCTGGGGAGGATGAGTAAAGAACACTTTGTTTTTTCTGAAACAGGAAAATCCCTTTAATACTTGTTGGGTCATCATAGAAAGAACTTCTTGCGACAATTTTAGTACTTTTATGGGGTCACCCAGATAAGAAGTCAAGTGGTTGTTTGATCTACAAGGGAATTTCATGGGTTTGTTTCTTATGTTGAATGTTTGGGTACAATGTGGCAGAAATAATAATCTTTTGCTTCCCTAGCTTCACGCGCTCATTTATTCATTCTCTGTAAACTGACCTAGATTGCTTGACGTGTGTCTCATTCCCCGGTATCTTTGTTCTGCGCACTCGTTAAACTCTTAATCTTCTAAAATTGGGTGTAAAAAGAAAGCCCTTTTCATGTGTGAATGATGGTGTGAAGAATTAGTGAGCGGTGGCTGTTCTGCGCTTCGTTGTTATGCTGTGTTCTTATCGGAAGTTTAATAAGATTTAATGATTCCCATTGTGGCGGAGTCTGTTGAGTCAAACAATTGCTAATTATTGCTCCTCTTCATGTAATCTGCATCAGGTCTCGGTTATGCAGAAAGAGCTTACCGCGCTTCAACCGGAATTGATTAAAACGTCAGCAGAAACGGAGAAGATGATGGTTAAAATAGAAGAGGAGACGGTGGAAGTTGACGCTAAGAGAGAACTAGTGTCAGCGGATGAAAGGGTGGCCAACGAGGCGGCTGCCGCTTCTCAGGCCATTAAGGTAACCCCAAATTTTGTAAAGACTTCCTGGAACTCCCCATTAATGACCATAGGTCCATTTTGCGCTAATGTTCGCATCACAAGCATGCTATTTGTGTACTATGGCGCAAAAAACAAGTATTTGTTAATTGCTTGCTACATAAGTTGCCACCTACAAGATGTAGAATGTAAATATCACCTATCAGGGTCAAAAAAATGCCAATCACAGTCTGATTAGAATAATTGGATCGCTTTTCTCATACTCGAAAAATTCGGACGAGTCAATGACGCCTTACTTTGATACCAAACAGTAAAGGGTTTTTTTTCTATAAATTTATGTAGAGAAAAATTTTTTTGTTTGTGTCTCTTTTTTCTGAGAGCCATAACTTTTATTGCAGCTTTTTGGGGAGGTATAGCGACTGAAAATGACAACCCTGAATGGCTGTGTCTGCAGGAAGCGGTTTGTCTGCAGGGAGCGCAGTGTGAGCAGAGAGTGCTGTGTCTGTAGGGAGCACTGCGTCTGTAGAGATTGCTATGTCTGAAGAGAGAGCTGTGTGTCTGCTGGCTGAGCTGTGTATGCAGGGCCAGCGGTGTCTACAAGGAGCGGTTTGTCTGCAGAGAGAGCTGTGTATGTGAGTCGCCCTCCAGAGCAATGGGAACTCGGATCTGAGCCTATAGACTTCTATGGGGGATGTCACGGCAACACAGCTCAGCTCAGTCCGTGGCTCTGGTGCTCACCCTTTAATGTGGGATATTTACAGGGGAGTTGAATATTGGTATGGGGATTCGTGACGCCACCTGTGGTACCTGGTCAGGGTGACCAGCGCTGCTATGCAGATCCATATGTTAGATGTTAGGCCTCCCACAGGTGAGGCTGAGTCCTTCAGGGCAGATGTGTAGGGATGCAGGACGGACGGAGACCCGGCAGTTAGGGGTAAGAAGAGGGACACACACACAAGTCACTTTGGTACCTTTACTGAAGATGTTGCAGGCACTCCCTGGAGCACTGTAGGGTGAAGGGTGCACATCCAGATTCCTTCACTGAGTAGGTGTGTGGCCTCCTGTTCTCTGCCTTTTTGTAATGAAGTCCAGGCCTGCGTGTAGCTGGGCCTAACTTAGTCTCTGTCCTGCACCTGGCTGACCTTGTGATTGGACCTTCTCTGAAGGACAGGGTCCTTGATGGCCGGCACCTGCCGAACTCCATCCTCCTGATCCTGCTACGTATCAGCTCTGTGGTACTCCTGGGACTTGTAGTCCTCCAGGAACTATCCCTATAGGCTCGGGCTCCGGCGCCCGGTAAATACTTGTTGAGGTGAGCTATGAAGGCTCCTCTGCCTCTTTCACTTCACTTTCCTCTCGCCTTCGGCCTACCTGGGCCCTCACACGATCACACACACTGGCCGTTGGTGGGCCGCCTCTTCGCCGCTCTCTGAGCGTCGGCACGCTCCTGGCTCTCAACTTGAGCTCTGGAGTCCCTTGCTGCAAACTCCCACTCGTCTGCTCTGTCTGCAGACTACTCGCTTGTTTCAGCTCTGACTAGATTGGGATGGATTCAGTTCCACTTTATTAGCCTCCACTTTGCTGAACTGAACTGCTCTGCATTCTCTCTAATCTGAGTTTTACACTGCACACTGCACTCAGCAGAACTCCAATCTGACTGAACTCTCTTTCCTGTCTTCACCCTCCTTTTTATATGACTATAGGAAGCTCCCTCTGGTGGACTTAGGGATGGGTGAAGGTGTGTGAATGTATATTGAGACCTCTAGTGGTGAATTCCTTCTGCGCACCCTTCTGGGAGATATGAATCCAGACGCAGCTGGGCTCCACATTTGCAGACATGTGTGTCTTCAGAGTGCGCTGTGTCTGCAGGGAGCACTGTGTCTGCAGGGAGCCCTGTGTCTGCAGAGAGAGCGGTGTCTGCAGAAAGCGGTTGGTCTGCAGGAGCGTTGTGTGTGCAGAGAGAGCTGTGTCTCTGAGCGTGAGGAGAGCTGTGTTTGCAGGAACCGCTGTGTCTGAAGAGAGAGCAGTGTGTCTGCTAGTTGAGATGTGTCTGCGGGGAAAGCTGTGTCTGCAGGGAGCACTGTGTCTGCAGGGAGCGCCGAGTCTGCGGAGAGAGATGTGTGTCTTCAAGGAACGGTGTGTCTGCAGGGAGAGCTGTGTCTGCGGGGAGCGCTGTGTCTGTGGGGAGCTCTGTGTCTTTGCGGGGAGAGCTGTGTCTGCGGGGAGTGCTGTGTCTGAGGGGAGTGCTGTGTCTGTGGGGAGTGCTGTGTCTGCTGGGAGCGCTGTGTCTGCGAGGAGCGCTGTGTCTGCCGGGAGAGCTGTGTCTGTGGGGAGGGCTGTGTCTGAGGGGAGTGCTGTGTCTGTGGGGAGAGCTGTGTCTGCGGGAGAGCTGTGTCTGCGAGGAGCGCTGTGTCTGCCGGGAGAGCTATGTCTGCAGATAGAGCTGTGTCTGCGGGGAGGGCTGTGTCTGAGGGGAGTGCTGTGTCTGCGGGGAGAGCTGTGCCTGCGAGGAGCGCTGTGTCTGCCGGGAGAGCTGTGTCTGCGGGGAGGGCTGTGTCTGAGGGGAGTGCTGTGTCTGTGGGGAGAGCTGTGTCTGCGGGGAGAGCTGTGTCTGCGAGGAGCGCTGTGTCTGCCGGGAGAGCTGTGTCTGCAGATAGAGCTGTGTCTGCGGGGAGGGCTGTGTCTGAGGGGAGTGCTGTGTCTGCGGGGAGAGCTGTGTCTGCGGGAGAGCTGTGTCTGCGAGGAGCGCTGTGTCTGCCGGGAGAGCTGTGTCTGTGGATAGAGCTGTGTCTGCGGGGAGGGCTGTGTCTGTGGGGAGAGCTGTGTCTGCGGGGAGAGCTGTGTCTGCGGGAGCGCTGTGTCTGCGAGGAACGCTGTGTCTGCCGGGAGACTGTGTCTGCGGGGAGAGCTATGTCTGCGGATAGAGCTGTGTCTGCGGGGAGGGCTGTGTCTGGTGGGAGAGTTGTGTCTGCCGGGAGAGCTGTGTCTGCAGGAGAGCTATGTCTCTGGGGAGAGCTGTGTCTGCGGGAGAGCTATGTCTGCGGGAGAGCTATGTCTCTGAGGATAGCAGTGTCTGCGGGGAGAGATGTGTCTGCCGGGAGAGCTGTGTCTGCGGGTAGAGCTGTGTCTGCGGGAAGGGTTATGTCTGCCGGGAGAGCTGTGTCTGCCGAGAGAGCTGTGTCTGCGGAGGGGTATGTCTCTGGGGAGAGCTGTGTCTGCGGGAGATATGTGTCTGCCGGGAGAGGTATGTCTCTGGGGAGAGCTGTGTCTGCGAGGAGAGATGTGTCTGCCGGGAGAGCTGTGTCTGCGAGGAGCGCTGTGTCTGCTGGGAGAGCTGTGTCTGCGGGGAGGGCTGTGTCTGAGGGGAGTGCTGTGTCTGTGGGGAGAGCTGTGTCTGCGGGGAGAGCTGTGTCTGCGAGGAGCGCTGTGTCTGCCGGGAGAGCTGTGTCTGCAGATAGAGCTGTGTCTGCGGGGAGGGCTGTGTCTGAGGGAGTGCTGTGTCTGCGGGGAGAGCTGTGTCTGCGGGAAGAGCTGTGTCTGCGAGGAGCGCTGTGTCTGCCGGGAGAGCTGTGTCTGCGGATAGAGCTGTGTCTGCGGGGAGGGCTGTGTCTGTGGGGAGAGCTGTGTCTGCGGGGAGAGCTGTGTCTGCGGGGAGCGCTGTGTCTGCGAGGAATGCTGTGTCTGCCGGAGAGCTGTGTCTGCGGGGAGAGCTATGTCTGCGGATAGAGCTGTGTCTGCGGGGAGGGCTGTGTCTGAAGAGAGAGCAGTGTGTCTGCTAGTTGAGATGTGTCTGCGGGGAAAGCTGTGTCTGCAGGGAGCACTGTGTCTGCAGGGAGCGCCGAGTCTGCGGAGAGAGATGTGTGTCTTCAAGGAACGGTGTGTCTGCAGGGAGAGCTGTGTCTGCGGGAGCGCTGTGTCTGTGGGGAGCTCTGTGTCTTTGCGGGGAGAGCTGTGTCTGCGGGGAGTGCTGTGTCTGAGGGGAGTGCTGTGTCTGTGGGAGTGCTGTGTCTGCTGGGAGCGCTGTGTCTGCGAGGAGCGCTGTGTCTGCCGGGAGAGCTGTGTCTGTGGGGAGGGCTGTGTCTGAGGGGAGTGCTGTGTCTGTGGGGAGAGCTGTGTCTGCGGGGAGAGCTGTGTCTGCGAGGAGCGCTGTGTCTGCCGGGAGAGCTATGTCTGCAGATAGAGCTGTGTCTGCGGGGAGGGCTGTGTCTGAGGGGAGTGCTGTGTCTGCCGGGAGAGCTGTGTCTGCGAGGAGCGCTGTGTCTGCCGGGAGAGCTGTGTCTGCGGGGAGGGCTGTGTCTGAGGGGAGTGCTGTGTCTGTGGGGAGAGCTGTGTCTGCGGGGAGAGCTGTGTCTGCGAGGAGCGCTGTGTCTGCCGGGAGAGCTGTGTCTGCAGATAGAGCTGTGTCTGCGGGAGGGCTGTGTCTGAGGGGAGTGCTGTGTCTGCGGGGAGAGCTGTGTCTGCGGGGAGAGCTGTGTCTGCGAGGAGCGCTGTGTCTGCCGGGAGAGCTGTGTCTGCGGATAGAGCTGTGTCTGCGGGGAGGGCTGTGTCTGTGGGAGAGCTGTGTCTGCGGGGAGAGCTGTGTCTGCGGGGAGAGCTGTGTCTGCGAGGAATGCTGTGTCTGCCGGGAGAGCTGTGTCTGCGGGGAGAGCTATGTCTGCGGATAGAGCTGTGTCTGCGGGGAGGGCTGTGTCTGGTGGGAGAGTTGTGTCTGCCGGGAGAGCTGTGTCTGCAGGAGAGCTATGTCTCTGGGGAGAGCTGTGTCTGCGGGAGAGCTATGTCTGCGGGAGAGCTATGTCTCTGAGGATAGCAGTGTCTGCGGGGAGAGATGTGTCTGCCGGGAGAGCTGTGTCTGCGGGTAGAGCTGTGTCTGCGGGAAGGTTATGTCTGCCGGGAGAGCTGTGTCTGCCGAGAGAGCTGTGTCTGCGGGAGGGGTATGTCTCTGGGGAGAGCTGTGTCTGCGGGGAGATATGTGTCTGCCGGGAGAGGTATGTCTCTGGGGAGAGCTGTGTCTGCGAGGAGAGATGTGTCTGCCGGGAGAGCTGTATCTGAGGGGAGCACTGTGTCTGTCAGGAGAGCTGTATCTGAGGGGAGAGCTGTGTCTGCGGGGAGCGCTGTCTGCAGCACTGTGCGCAGGAGCAGTGTGAGCTCTACTAAATGGAGCCCTGCCCAGAAGGATTTGAGAAAGAAAAGTATTTACAAATGTGCTTATCTATGGCAGTTAGTTCACATTTAAGGTCTGGTAAAGTAGTAGCCAACCCCGTAACACTGGATTTAGTGACCATATAGCAGGTGAAGATTCACTAAATCCTTAGAGAACTATAACATCTCTTCCCCTGAAAAAAAAAAAAAAAACAGAAGACATTTCCTTATAGCCTCCCTTTAGCAATTGTACCCCATAACATTTACTGCAAATATTTCACTTTATTGTTTTTGATGGGTTTGTCTTTTTATAGCACACTGGAAAAGTCTCAACTTTGTTATTTTTGAAAAGTGAAAATCTGTTCGCTGAATATGTCCTGAAAATGCTTCTCTCCTTTTGTTATTGTGAAGCGGAGAAGCAGAGCAGCCTTGCACATGAAAGCCTGCTGACAAGTTTGTGGTAGAATACGAAAAGTTGAACCGCACCCTTTAAAGATTCAAGTCTAATATAAGACAAAAAGAAGGCGCACGTCAAAGCCAGGGAGTCCATCCTGGAGCAGGTTCCATAACAATAGATCAAAAGACAGCGCCTTAGACAGTGGTGAAAAGCAATTCTTACATTTATTCTGCCTCCTGTGGCGACGTTTCGGTCCGAAGACCTTTTTCAAGCGAAGACCTTTTTCAAGTTTGTGGTAGAGTCTGGAAAATCTTCACGTCTTTGCATCCATTTCATCCAAAAAGTCCTGGCAATCATTTATTTACATTGCTGCACTATATTTTATAAGGAAAATGTAGCAAGTGCGCACATTCTCTTTATAAAAAAAGTTACTGTTTTGTAATAAAACTTCCTCTACAGACCTATATGTTTTTATGGAAATAGACTACGCACAAACTCTTTGTAGTCTGGTCCTACAGTAATATTTTCATCAGTCATCCATCACTTATACATTCATTCACAGGGCTAGTAAGGACAATTGTGAGTCAGCATGATTGAAAATCAGACTACGACTACACAAAGTTTGTTTGTAGTCTGTTACCAAAGGGACACATTGGTCCGCATGGAAGCTGTAGACACAAAACTGTACTTTTTTGGCAAGAGGAGAGAAAGCAGCTGGTCAGGAGTTGAAGAGGGGGATGACTCACGCAGGGAAAAGAACCATTCTGTGTCTACATAGAGAAAAAAGAATGGGAGTGCTTATTTAAACCGTTCATCTGGTTTTCTTTTTGTTTTGTGTTTTGCTATGGTCTAGAAACTAACAGGCAGGTAGGTGCTACTGTGGAGCCCAGCTTCGTCTGGATTCATATCTCCCAGAAGGGTGCGCAGAAGGAATTCACCACTAGAGGTCCCAATATACATTCACACACCTTCACCCATCCCTAGGACCACCAGAGGGTGCTGTATAGTGATATAAATGGAAGGTGAAGCCAGGAAAGGGAGTTGAGTCAGGTTGGAGAAGGCTGCAGCAAGGAGGAGAGCTCAGCTCAGACAGAGCCAGTGTGTGTAAACTCGAGTGAGGGCCCGAGTAGGCCGAAGGCGAGTAGAAAGAGAAGTAGTAGAAGGGGTAGAGGAGCCTAATCAGCTCACCCCAACGAGTACATACCAGACGCCGGGTCCGAGCTTACAGGGATCTTCACGACCCAGTAGGATACACCGGAAACCTGAGGACTACAGGTCTCACGAGCCCTTTAGAGCTGATACGTAACTGGGTCAGGAGGACGGAGTCAGGCAGTGCACTGCCAGCAGGACTGTGTACTTCAAGAGAAGGCCCTACCACAAGGTCAGCCGGGCGTAGGATGGAGACAAACTCAGGCCTAGCTTCATGCAGGTCAGAGACTTATTATAGTAGACAGGAGGCCCTATACCTACTCAGTGGGAGAATCTGGATGTGCACCCTTCACCCTACAGCGCTCCGGGATGTGCCTGCAACATCTTCAGTAAAGGTAATAAAGTGACTTGTGTGTCTGTTCGCCTTCTTGTACCTACCCTGCCTGGTTCCCTCCGTCCTGTATCCCTACACATCTACCTGCCCTGAAGGACTCAGCCTCACCTGTGGGATGCCTAACATCTAGCTGCACAACACCAACCCTTCAGTGGATCTGCACAGCAGCGCTGGTCACCCTGACCAGGTACCACAGGTGGCGTCACAAACATTCATATAAACACCTAATTCCCTGTAAATACATCCCATTACCAGTGAACGCCCAGGGCCACGGACCGAGCTGCAGCTACCGTGACATCCCATCCCCATAGAAGTCGACGGGCTCGGTGCCGAGTATCCCAAGGCCCTGGCGGGCGGTTCACTACCCACCGGCCAGTTGTGCCCAGCATCGATCTCTGCCGGTACAGAGAAACCACAGACCGCTCCTGCTATAAATTCAGCGACTTCTGCTGACTTCATGTCGGCAGAGTAGCACCTTATTTTCCGCTCTGTTGATGGGGCATGACTGCCGACATCATGCAAATTGACAGCTGGCTCCCAGCTGCCTAACTGCGGGTAGCCAGCTGTCAATCAAACGTTGAACAGCTGAATCGCTGGCAGGAGCAGTCAATGACCGTTCCAAGCTGGCGCCGGGTAGAATAGTCAGTTAGTAAAAAAAAAAAAACAGGCAGATAGTTGCTAACTACCTACCTGTTCTGCCCAGTGTCGGTCAGAGCGGTCATTGACCACTCCTGTTGGCAATTCAGCTGCTCAGCATCAAGAGAGCAGCTCTTCCTCTTCTGGGCTGCTCTGTCAAAAGAGCATTACTGCCAACCTCATGCTGATTGACAGGTGGTTTCCCGCAGTTGTGCAGCAGGGAGCCGGCTGTCAATCAGCATGACGTAATCAGTCACACCTAGTTAGCAGAGCGGAAAAGAAGTTGCTGTTGTTTAAACGTGACGTCAGTGTAAGCGGATGAATTGCCGGCAGGAGTGGTCTGTGACCGCTCTCTGCCAGCAGAGACTGACGTTTGGCACAAAAGATAGGTAGGTAGCATCTACCAGTCTGTTAGTTTTTAGGCCCATACTGAAAAAAAGAATAGTCTTGGATAAACCCTTTAAAGTTAGAGATAGAAGAAAGAACAAGGAAACGGAGGAGGAATGAGATATAAAATGGTACATTTGTAATGAAGATTATTGCTTCAAAAAAGTGTACATACCCTGTGAAGTGTTGAGCTGTTCACAGTGGAGGCACTGGAGGACACAGCTACTTTTTAAAGTGCCACATAACATAATGAAAGGAATCTAAAAATCTTCAGAGATGACACGTTCCTTTTAGTGATAAGTGATACATGTCCAAGCAGGAGGCACAGTGACAGTGTGAAAAGCTCACATCTCCAATAGGCTGTACCAGAACACTCTTCCTATGTAACTGTGGACCCGCTTGCGGCTGCAAATTGTTTCAAAGGCCAGAATTGATTGCAGCGGTGAACAGTCTTTGTATTTCATCAGTGGTGATCTTTTAATAATGATCATTGTCACACCTCAGACAACCTTCTTGAGCTACATAGCGCTGCACTCTTTCTACATATCCAATTATGACAGCTATTGCGTTATTGTCCGTAAAAAAAGAGTCTGACAGTCAGTGTCCCCGCCATCAGCTGGAGAAGCACAGGCTGCTGTTCCTCTAATCATTATTTCATGGACTGGACTGTACTGTACGGCTAAAGGTTGCGTAAATTATACATAAAAGGAGAGACAGGCACTTTTGTCGGATTTTGTAAGATCTCAGGAATTCAGCACAAGTATGTCATACAAGCCCGCTCCTGAAGACGTACGCAAAAAAGGGGAGTCGAATTTTAATCCAGATTACCCAGGTGCATTGGCTGTTCAGCAACGGCAACTTGGGCTGATGTTTGAGCCTGCTGCATTCATAGTATCTGTGCATGCGGGATCAATACGCCCCAAGCAGCAGGGAGAAATGCCCGTCCACGGTGCCATCAGTGAACCACCAATGCCATAATGACTGCCCCAAGTAAGAGAAGAGCCACTTTGGATGTCCCTTTAAAAAAGGTTACTGTGGCTAACAATTTATTGGAGCCATGAGGGTTACTAGTATGCACCGAATTTTTTGGACTATAAGACGCACTTTCTTCCCAAAATTTTTTTTGAGGGAATGGGGGTGCGTCTTATAGTCGGAATAAACTAACAAGTAGTGTGGCGGCAGCAGGAGTCGGGCGATTCTGCGGCGGTCTGATGCTGCAGGGCGATGATCACACTCCCTTCCCAGGATGGTGCGTCAGTATTCGGTGGTGCGGGGCTCCCCCGACATTTTCTGAAAGCCCGCTTGTTGCCGAGATCTCAATCTGCGCATGCGCCGACCCGGTGGCTGTTTTCCCGGCAGCCACCGCATCTCAGCAGTGGGGATGTGCGGGGCTCCGGGCTTTCAGAAAATGTCGGCGGAGCCCCCGCACCCCTGAGCACCAACGACCCTGCTTCACCAGCCTGGGATGGGATTTCCTGCAGGCCACCGCTTCACAGCAATGGATGTGTGGATGTGTGGGGGTTCCGTGTTTTCAGTAAATGTCGGCGGAACCCCCTGCACCATGAGCACCGCAGAACCTGCCTCACCAGTCTGGGATGGGAGTCGTATCATCGCCGGACCACCAAACACCCCCCCGTGACCAGGCTCCACCAGCACTACTGATTCGGACTGTAAGACGGACCCACATTTGACGCATTCATTTTTTTCCCTATTTTCTTTCTGAAAATTTGGGGTGCGTCTTATGGTCCGGTGCGTCTTATAGTCCGAAAAAAATGCAGTAGTTTAGAGGAAACTGGGACTATCACTAGTTTGGAGGGCAGTGTAGCTGACCATTTAAAGGAAACCTGACAGCTTATCCTCGGGCAGCATGCATTAGGCACTGGCTATATGATTTGACTCTGAAATACTGCGTCTTTTCAGAGTAAGACATAGTTTAAAAGCCTCCAGGGACTGAGCCACACAAGGGACTGGCCATCTGGCAGCAGGCTTTTTCCCCTTCCACTCCCAATAACTAACAGGTCTCTCTGTGAGCCGCACGTACCAGGGCTTTGGGGTACTCGGCACCGAGCCCGTTGATGTCTATGGGGGATGTCACGGGTAGCACAGCTCGGTCCGTTGCCCTGGGCGCTCACTGTAATGTGGGATATTTACAAGGGATAAAATGTTCGTATAGTTTGTCGTGACGCCACCTGTACTGTAGTACCTGGTCAGGGTGACCAGCGCTGCTGTGCACGTCCTCTGGAAGGGATGGTGTTGTGCAGCTAGATGATAAGTCTTCTACAGGTAAGACTGTGTCCTCCCAGGGCAGGTAGATGAAAGGGGAAGAGTGATGGTGCAGGAGATGTAGCAGAGTGGAATGTGCGACGGAGTAATAATGCAGGAAACAGTTCTGTTGCAGTTTCAAGGGTTTTACTCACAGTCTGTTGCCAGCAAGACAGATGCCTGGTTGCACTGTGTCCTTCCAGTGAGTAGTCCAGTAACCCTCAGGTAATTTGGTCACACTTCCAAAGACTCCCTTTATGTTCCTTTCCGGCTTCTTGTGCTATACTCCTTACTTCTCTCTGCACCTCCCTACCACAGAGCCCTCAGACGAGGTAGTATTGGATCCTTTCAGTTTACAGGTACGACCCGATGCCCCGGTGCACTGCTCTCCTCTTCACGGAGACCGGGACACCGTCGGATGCCTGGACGTACTTGATCCCTAGCTGCCTCCGGATGGGATTATGGTAGCTAGTGGCCCTTGAAGAGTCCCACTAGACGCGGTGTTACTAATGGCGATGAACTGACCCACTAGTCTGGGAACCGTCTCCCGATAATGTGCCTGGTCCTTCCTTCTCCAAGGATGGGGCACAGCTTCAATTGCTGTCTCAGCCCAGGACCCCTTCGCTTCTTCAGCACGGCTCCCCTGAGATAAACTACAGAGGAGCTGCAGGACGGGCCAGTACCCACACACTGCCACCTGTCTCTAACTGAACTCTAATCTAACAAGCTGCAGCCTACTGCTGCAACTGACTCCACCCACCCAACTCTACACCCTTTACTAACCAGCCTGAAGCTCAGCACTGGCATGATGTGTGTGGATGCGGTGATGGAGTCAATGGGGTGCTTCCTCCTTACCTGAGAGTCAGGTGTCACACCGCTGGGTGCGATGCAACATCTCTGTGGCGACTGGACCCTCAGGGCGCCACATTCCCCCCTGGTTAAACACAGCACTCCTGGGCTGTAAAAGAGTAAAGATGTTACATAAGAAACATACAAAAATTTTTAGATATGCATATCAACAGTAGAAAAGCAATTTCAAACTTATCATCCCTTTATGGGAGGCACTTCAGGTTAAACGTTGCATAAACAATTTTAATAATAACATTTCAAAGTGCAGATAGCAATTTTTGTCGAAGTTCGTTGAGACTTCTCAGGACTACCCCCACCGGGGTAACTTCACAGTGTCCTTATTTGTGCTTGTGGAGGACCCGCTCCAAACCTCCAACGGTGGTCTTGGGTGGGCTGCAAGACTTTCCTTTAGCAGACCTCACTTTCGGCCACACCAAACGGGTTTTTAGTTTCTGAGGTAGTTGTGCAATTGTTGCACGGTAAAACTTTTTTGTAAAACCAAGATGGAGCACCGAAGTGCCAACTATTTACAGGACAGTTTGTGAGCCAGCACAGTCCATGGCTACAAAGTTCAGGTAAAACATGGATTATATGAAAACACCATTACCCAATCCGGGCATTTCAACAACACTTATAAAACTTTTATCAAACTCCTGAACATTTACCCATCCGGGTACAGCATTAATTTAACTATTTACACACAGTGACCCTATCCGGGTTATTCTTATTTACTTTTGACTGGGTGGTGTTCCAGGTACCACCTGGTACTCGGCCGGAGCTTCCCATACGTCCATCACTCCAGGGCCCACCCGGACCTGGTGACGTCGGGTAGCCTGTACGGTCAGATCATGGCCCGATATGAGTCTGGACGTCCACTTCACTCGTCTCCTGACGGGTCTGGATCCCAATGTCCCGAACAGTACGGACCCCTGGGGGCCTAACGGGTACCGGGTATGGGCCTACTATTTGTACTGTCTCCCTGGCTTGGATTACCGAGGAGACCGCTGAGGGAGGCAGGGGAACTGGGCGGCGTGAAGTGGGCACAGGGGCAGAGGCCCGGTTGGGAGAGGCTGAAGGCTCAGAGGGTCTACTTGCTCCCTGACACTCTGGAGGGTAGGGGTCGCACCTGGTAACGTTGAGGGCGTACCACCCCTTGTAACCCCAGTGTCGGGTATAGGTTACTAGGTCTCCTACCAACAGGTCCCTCCCCAGGTGTCCCCCTGGCAAGTGGGCCTCTACATCCCGCGGTTCACAAAAATTTCAAGGTATACTCCGGGCTCCTGGATGAAGCCCCAACCGCCTTTTAATTTGAAGTCCCTGACTGCCCCCTTACGCCGCGGCTCCCTCAGCGTACCTTTGTCCTTGCGCATCCGGGCCTTGTCTGCCAGGTCCTGCTCCAGCTGACGCTGTCGACGCTGCTGAGACTCTCTCTGATCCCTCTGCCGCTCTGCGTCCCGTTCCCGGCGTCTCCATTCCTCCTCCTGGCGCTGGTTATAATTTTCTTCCACCAGCAGCTCCATGTCCCCACCATCAAATGGCAGCTCACGGTGTCCGGATCGCAGCAGCTCTTCTGGCGCCCGCCAGTCCTGGCGGCGCTCACCTGCGGCGGAAGCAGCCGGCTCCGGAACGGATGACGGCCGGGGTTCTGGTGCGGGCAGGTAGTGCTCTGGGGCCCGCGCGGCCTCCTCCATGAGGCCTGGTGTCGCCTCCTCCAGATCAGCGACAGGGGCATGCAGGGGAACCTGGGGTGCTGGTGCAGCGTCCTCTGAAGGAACAGGTGCCTCCACTGCGATACTGGCAACCGGTTCTGGTCGCAAGGGCTGGGCTGCCCGCGTGGCTTCCTCCACCAGGACGGGTGCCTCTCCTTCCGGTACAGACGCTTCAGGAGATAAGAGGGATTGTCGCCGCTCCAGGTGTAACTTTAGGGCCCGCCAGCTCGCTTCCATCCGGGTGACCTCCTCCCGGTGCCGGGCCAAGCCCCGCAGGGTATTCTCCGCTTCCTCCAGCGTAGGAGAGTTTCCAGGCCGGGTGCCCATCGGTGGCTCCATGGCAATCGGTTCGCTTTCGTGGGGGGAGAGCTCTGACTCCTCCATCCCTTCCCACTGCTGCTCACGCGCGTTCGCCATCTCTGCCAAGTCACATGTGTCATTAGCATCAGGAGAGGCCCCATCTTTTGTAGAGAGGCGGGACCTTCGTGGCCTTTTCCGCCCACTTAGAAGGATGAGGAGGCGGAACTCTAGGGCTGTGGGGCAGGATCTCAGATTGCAATAGCATTTAGACTGGGCGGCCATCGTTTTCGCGCCACTGAGTGAGTGTACGCCCACGAAGCACGCCCTCCTTCTTCACCAGCGC
Source organism: Oophaga sylvatica (assembly GCA_033576555.1). Classification (NCBI taxonomy): domain Eukaryota; kingdom Metazoa; phylum Chordata; class Amphibia; order Anura; family Dendrobatidae; genus Oophaga; species Oophaga sylvatica. The sequence continues at coordinate 125,414,557 of JARQOD010000007.1, forward strand.
CTCGTGGTGCAAGTATGGCGGCAAAATGGCGGTTGTTGTTTTACAAAATGGCAATACAGTCTCTGATGATTTTGGCAGTTCACAGGCACAAAAACAGTTCAGATTAGGCACACAGGACTCGCGTTTCGCGAGCTTCAGAATCCTGTTCGTGACGCCAAGAATGAGCCGCACGTACCAGGGCTTTGGGGTACTCGGCAACGTTGATGTCTATGGGGGATGTCACGGGTAGCACAGCTCGGTCCGTTGCCCTGGGCGCTCTGTTGTGAATGGGTTTGAGATGAGTTCTGAGCAGAGGCTCCCTCTGGTGGTTACAAGCGGTACTAGTGAGGATTGGGAATCAGGTGTTACTGATTGGTCTTATTTAAGGGAATCACTTTCCCATCAGGGTTGCCGGTGATCAATTGTTCTGGTCTGAATCCTTCTTTCCAGTTTCCCTTGTAGCCTGCTGTGTCGTGTCTGCATCTCCTGCTATCAGATAAGACAATTTCTTATTTTGTGTTTTTGCTATATTTTTGCATTTTGTCCTGCACTTCTGTGGGGGCCTTCTGGGTCCCCTCCGGGGGCTTTTGCCCTCTCAGTTTAGTCCAGCCACTGTGTTTTGTACTTTTGCTTTTTGCAGTTTTTTCAGTGGCTGCTGTTTTTGTTACACCAGAGAACTAATTTAGGTGGTAGAGGTCGTGTGATCTCAGGTGATTTTGAAATTAGTAGAGTTGGTGTTTTTCAGGGTTTTCTGGGATTGCAGTAAGTACCCTTCCTGTCCTTTTCTATTTAGATAGTTTGGGCCCCAGCGTTTGCTCATACTATTTTCTTTCTGTGTCAGTATTTCCTCTTGTCTAACCGCCATTACATGTTTGGGGGCTTTCTATTATCTTTGGGGTTCTGCTCCGGGGCAGATAGCTTTCCTATTTCTATCTTTAGGTGTAGTTAGTTTCTCAGGCTGTGACGAGGCGTCTAGGACCATCGTAGGAACGCTCCACGGCTGCCTCTAGTTGCGGTGGTTAGTCAGGGTACTGCAATCTCATAGATTCCAACTGCTCTGGTGTATTTCCTTTTTTACCTGCACTCCTCAGCTACCGTAACATAACAGTATCACCGGCCATAAAAATTGTATGGTACTCACAGAAGGGAAAAAATATTTTGAAGGAAGAAAAGTTGTCAGAGATATTTTTCTGTTTGTTGCATTTTTTTTTTTTTTTTTTCCCTCTGTATCTCTGGGTGCTGGGGAGGATCTTTTCTCCCAATGGAGTTTGCACAGTTGTCTGGCCGTGTGGATCAGCTTGCCACTGAGGTTCGGAGTATTGCTGCATATCTTGCTAGGTTGCCTGTTGTGGAACCTAGGATCCCCATGCCAGATTTGTTTTCAGGGGATCGAGCTAAGTTTCAGAATTTCAAAAATAATTGTAAATTGTTTCTTGCCTTAAAATCTAAGTCCTCAGGAAACGCAGCGCAGCAGGTTCAAATTGTCATCTCTCTCCTGCGCGGCGATCCTCAGGATTGGGCTTTTTCCCTCACACCTGGGGATCCTGTTTTGAGTGATGTTGATGCATTTTTTCAGGCTTTGGGGTTATTGTACGATGAGCCTAATGTCACTGATCAAGCTGAAAAAGCCTTGTTGGCATTAAATCAGGGGCTTGATGACGCTGAGTTATACTGTCAGAGATTCCGTAGGTGGGCAGTCCTGACCAAATGGAATGACGACGCTTTGGCGGCCCTTTTCCGGAAGGGTCTGTCGGATAATGTAAAGGATGTTATGGTGGGATTCCCTGTCCCCTCTGGTCTCAATGATTCTATGTCATTAGCGATTCAAATTGACAGACGTTTGCGTGAGCGGAGAAGTATGCGTGGAGTGGTGTTGCCTTGTGAGCCAGCTGCTGAGCCCATGCAGTGTGATGGAGTGGTGTCTGGGGCACAGCGTCATGAGTTTCGAAAGCGCAATGGGTTATGTTTCTACTGTGGTGATGCCTCTCATGCTATTTCAGTCTGCCCTAAGCGGGGAAGACGTTTTGCACGCTCAGTTGTCTTGGGTAGTGTTCAGACTAAGTTTTTATTAACTGTCACTCTGATATGCTCTCTGTCCTCATTTTCTGCTCAGGCTTTCGTTGATTCTGGAGCAGCTATTAACCTGATGGATTATGATTTTGCTAAACGTTGTGGATTTCCCTTGATACCCCTACAGAAGTCTATTCCCCTACTGGGGATCGATTCTACCCCTTTGGCTGAGAATAAACCCCAGTTTTCTACTCAGGTGATAATGAGGGTTGAACCTGATCACCAGGAGTGCTGCAAATTTTTGGTTCTGTATAATCTGCATGACATTATCGTACTGGGTTTCCCTTGGTTACAGTCTCATAATCCTGTTTTGGATTGGAAATCTGTGTCTGTAACCAGTTGGGGCTGCCAATGTGTTAATACCAACACTCCTGTTTTTTCTGCCTCCCCCCAGGCTGAGGATGTTCCTGACTTTTTGTTTGATTTTTCTGATGTGTTTAGCGAAAGTAAATCTGCATCCTTACCTCCCCATAGGAGCTATGACTGCGCTATTGAATTAGTGCCAGGTAGTAAATTCCCTAAGGGTCGCCTTTTTAACTTGTCTGTACCTGAACATGACGCTATGCGGTCTTATATCAAGGAATCATTGGAGAAGGGTCATATCAGACCATCCTCTTCACCCTTAGGTGCCGGTTTTTTCTTTGTGGCCAAAAAAGATGGTTCATTAAGGCCGTGTATTGATTATCGTCTCTTGAACAATATTACTGTGAAATATCAATACCCGTTACCCTTGATTTCTGACCTGTTTTCCAGGGTGAAAAACGCTACTTGGTTTACCAAGCTTGACCTCAGGGGGGCGTATAACCTTATTGCATTAAGCACGGGGATGAATGGAAGACGGCATTTAACACCCCTGAAGGGCATTTTGAGTACCTTGTGATGCCCTTTGGGCTCACTAATGCTCCTTCCGTCTTCCAGTCCTTCATGAATGACATTTTCAGGGATTTTGTGGACAAGTTTCTGATTGTTTATTTGGATGATATCTTGATTTTTTCTAATGACTGGGACTCTCATGTGAAACATGTTCGAACTGTATTCCAGATTTTGAGAGAGAATGCTCTGTATGTGAAGGGATCAAAGTGTCTTTTTGGCGTACAGAAGATCTCATTTCTGGGATTCATTTTGTCCCCATCTGTTATTGAAATGGACCCGGTCAAGGTTCAGGCCATCTGTGATTGGGTCCAACCTACTTCATTAAAGGCTCTTCAGAGATTTTTGGGTTTTGCCAATTTTTATCGTAAATTTATTGGTAATTTCTCTGTTATTGTTAAACCATTAACTGATTTGACCAGAAAGGGTTCTGATGTGGTGAATTGGCCTCCTGAGGCAGTCTCTGCGTTTCAGGAACTTAAGCAGAGATTCACTTCTGCTCCTGTTCTACGGCAGCCTGATGTTTCTCTGCCATTTCAGGTGGAGGTTGATGCCTCTGAAATTGGGGCAGGTGCCGTTTTGTCCCAAAAAGATCCAGAGACCTCTAAAAGTAACCCTTGTGCCTTTTTCTCTCGAAAATTTTCTCCTACTGAACGTAATTATGACGTGGGTAATCGGGAGTTATTGGCCATGAAGTGGGCTTTTGAAGAGTGGAGACATTGGCTGGAGGGAGCCAAACATCAGGTGGTGGTCCTTACGGACCATAAGAATCTGGTCTATCTGGAATCTGCCAAGCGACTCAATCCTAGACAGGCCAGGTGGGCCTTGTTTTTCACACGTTTTAATTTTGTGGTTTCCTTTCTTCCTGGCACTAAGAATGTTAAGGCGGATGCCCTCTCGAGGAGTTTCCTTGCGGACTCTCCTGAGCTATCTGATCCCTCTGTTATTTTGAAGGAGGGTGTAGTTCTTTCCGCCATCTCGCCTAATTTGAGACTCGCTCTGGAGGGGTGTCAGGAGGATAGGCCCGAGCGCTGCCCTGTTGGAAAATTGTTTGTCCCGGACCAATGGAAAAAGAGTGTGATGTCTGAGATTCATTGTTCCGCATTGGCTGGGCATCCCGGAATTTTTGGTACCAGAGACTTGGTTAGTCGGTCCTTTTGGTGGCCTACCTTGTCTCGCGATGTAAGGGAATTTGTGCAGTCCTGCGGGACTTGCTCTCGCTCCAAGCCTTGCTCTCGCTCTAGTGGTTTGTTGATGCCATTGCCTGTGCCCAAGAGACCATGGACCCATATCTCTATGGATTTCATTTCCGATCTTCCTGTTTCTCAGAGAATGACCACCATCTGGGTAATTTGTGATAGGTTTTCCAAAATGATACATCTTGTGCCATTACCTAAGTTGCCTTCCTCCTCTGAATTGGTGCCGTTGTTCCTTCAGCACGTGGTTCGTTTACACGGCATTCCTGAGAACATTGTGTCTGACAGAGGAGTCCAGTTTGTTTCCAGATTTTGGAGGACTTTTTGTTCTAAACTGGGTGTTCAATTGTCTTTCTCCTCGGCATTTCATCCTCAGACCAATGGTCAAACTGAGAGAACAAACCAGACATTGGAGACTTATCTAAGATGCTTTGTGTCTGCTGATCAGGATGACTGGGTCTCTTTTTTGCCTTTGGCTGAGTTTGCTCTTAATAATAGGGCTAGCTCTGCCACTTTGATGTCTCCGTTTTTCTGTAATTCTGGGTTTCACCCTCGATTTTCTTCAGGACAGACGGAGGCTTCTGTCTGTCCAGGTGTTGACTCTGTTGTTGAGCGTATGCAGCAGATTTGGGACCAGGTAGTGGAGAGGTTGTCCCTCTCTCAGGAGAAGGCCCAGCGGTTTGCTAACCGGCATAGGACTGATGGTCCTCGGTTTAAAGTGGGGGACTTGGTCTGGTTGTCCTCAAAGAATATTCCTATGAGAGTAGCATCTCCTAAATTTAAGCCTAGGTTCATTGGACCTTATAAGATCATGGAGATTATTAATCCTGTTTCTTTTCGTTTGCTTCTTCCAGGGACATTTAAGATCCATAACGTGTTCCACAAGTCCTTGTTGAAGAGGTTTGTTGAGCCAGTGGTTCCTGCTGCTGTGCCTCCTGACCCTGTTTTGGTTGAGGGCAATCTGGAGTATGTGGTTGAGAAAATATTGGATTCTCGTTTTTCTAGACGAAGACTCCAGTATTTGGTTAAATGGAGAGGTTATGGTCAGGAAGATAATTCTTGGGTGTTTGCTTCGGACATCCATGCTAGGAGACTTATCCGTGCGTATCATAGAACTCATCCTGACCGACCTGGTTGCTCAAATGAGGGTTCGGTGACCCCTCCTCAAGGGGGGGGTACTGTTGTGAATGGGTTTGAGATGAGTTCTGAGCAGAGGCTCCCTCTGGTGGTTACAAGCGGTACTAGTGAGGATTGGGAATCAGGTGTTACTGATTGGTCTTATTTAAGGGAATCATTTTCCCATCAGGGTTGCCGGTGATCAATTGTTCTGGTCTGAATCCTTCTTTCCAGTTTCCCTTGTAGCCTGCTGTGTCGTGTCTGCATCTCCTGCTATCAGATAAGACAATTTCTTATTTTGTGTTTTTGCTATATTTTTGCATTTTGTCCTGCACTTCTGTGGGGCCTTCTGGGTCCCCTCCGGGGGCTTTTGCCCTCTCAGTTTAGTCCAGCCACTGTGTTTTGTACTTTTGCTTTTTGCAGTTTTTTCAGTGGCTGCTGTTTTTGTTACACCAGAGAACTAATTTAGGTGGTAGAGGTCGTGTGATCTCAGGTGATTTTGAAATTAGTAGAGTTGGTGTTTTTCAGGGTTTTCTGGGATTGCAGTAAGTACCCTTCCTGTCCTTTTCTATTTAGATAGTTTGGGCCCCAGCGTTTGCTCATACTATTTTCTTTCTGTGTCAGTATTTCCTCTTGTCTAACCGCCATTACATGTTTGGGGGCTTTCTATTATCTTTGGGGTTCTGCTCCGGGTCAGATAGCTTTCCTATTTCTATCTTTAGGTGTAGTTAGTTTCTCAGGCTGTGACGAGGCGTCTAGGACCATCGTAGGAACGCTCCACGGCTGCCTCTAGTTGCGGTGGTTAGTCAGGGTACTGCAATCTCATAGATTCCAACTGCTCTGGTGTATTTCCTTTTTTACCTGCACTCCTCAGCTACCGTAACATAACAGCGCTCACTGTAATTGTCATGTGTGCATTGCCACGAAGATCGTCGCGGTTGCACATTTTGACTTCTCACAGCTGAGCTGCTGTTTCTTTGTGTTTGGCAGCTAGGGAGTTAATTCTGTCTGTGCTCGGTGCTGGGACTGGATGCAGTTTCTCCCGGCTGCAATTGATTATTTGTTGATTGGTTTCCTTTAAATTCCTGGTTGTCTGCTTGGGGAGTTGCCAGTGAAACCTTCATGCAGACCACAGATAGGAATGAATCTGTATAGACTTTAGTTGTGAGCTCCTTAGTTGTTCTAAGCTCAACTTGGTTAGAGTTTATTTCCCAGACCATTTATGTTCCTTTGGTGTTTGAGTGTGTATGCAAGCGAGTGTTATCCTGTCTGTCTTATATGTCTAATCTGTGTATTTAGCTGAGATCAGCCCATATCCTTTTGGTGGTAGTCAGGATCCTTCTTAGGACTGATTACAGGGTTCAGGGTCTGATAGGAGACAGGGTTAGGTTGGAGACTTGGACCTCTGAACCATTATCAGTACCTCCAAGGTGAGGGATTAGTTAGGACCCCAGTTTAGGGTCAGGTTAGATCCCGGTCCACCTCTTTCCTGTTTCAGCTCATCAAGTCCTCAAGATTAACCCTGAGTTCAGCAGATATCGTGTCAGGTAAATCTATTCTATACTTACATGCTGATGTTGCTATACTAGTTGTTGTATAGAGTGTTGTTCCTGTATTAATTGTTTACTGACATTGTATACATATCATTAGACAGCGTGACATTTTCACTGGCCATAAAAATTATCTCCAGTTACCATGGATCCAGTAGCCCAGCTGGCTCTGCAGTTGCAGGGATTATCCATGGAGCTGACGGACATTAAGTCCAAAGTTTTGTCTCCCCTGGAGCAAACCAGAGTTGAACCTAAAGTAGCTCTCCCGGACAGGTTCACTAGTGGGCGAGACAAATTTTTCACCTTCCAGGAGGCATGTAAATTGTATTTTCGGCTTCGGCCTCGATCATCAGGGAGTGAGGAGCAGAGAGTGGGAATTGTTATCTCACTTCTGCAAGGGGACCCTCAATCCTGGGCATTTTCCCTTCCTCCGGGATCCCCGGCTCTACTGTCTGTAGATCAATTTTTTACTGCCCTGGGATTGGTATATGATGACCCAGATCGGGTCTCTCTTGCTGAGACAAAATTACGTAAGATACAGCAGGGAGATCGTCCGGCAGAGGAATTTGCTTCTGAGTTTCGTAGATGGGTCACAGATACTCAGTGGAATGACCCAGCTCTTAGGAGCCAGTTTTGTCATGGGCTTTCTGATAAATTAAAAGACGTTTTGGCTCAGTATGAGTCTCCTCCTTCTCTGGAGGCTGCTATGGCCTTAGCTATCCGTACTGATAGACGGCTTCGGGAGAGGGGTGAGGTAACCCCACTCCCTGTTGTTTCTCCACCTACCACTAAAGTCCCTTATGTTGAGGTTCCCCTTGTCTGTTCGGATGAGCCTATGCAGTTGGGAGGGACATCATTTCGTAGGAGGGGATTGGCGGTACGCCGCAGGACTAGAAAATGTTTTTTCTGCGGGAAAGAGGGACATTTTGTTGGAGAATGTCCATCCCGTGCCTTGTTGAGCCAAAAGTCGCCGGAAAACTGTTAATCCCAGGTTGTGTGGTGGACGACAACCTGGGAGTATGTATTTCATCTGCCAGTTCTTCTCAGTTCCTTGTACCAGTGGAGGTGGTAGTTGGTACGAGAGTGGAGAGATTGTCTGTTCTTCTTGATAGTGGTTCCGGGGCTAATCTGGTTGACGCTCAGTTTGCTCAGGCTCAAGGTATGCATCTGAGTGTATTGGTCAAACCGATCCCTATATTCTCCATTGACGCCAGGCCTCTCGGCCAAGGTAGCTTTGTTCATGAGGTTCATAACATTGACCTTCGGGTAGGGGCAATACATAGGGAACAATTATCTTGTTATGTGTTGGAGGGTCTACCTACTCCCATTGTGTTGGGACTTCCTTGGTTGGTTAAACATAACCCTGTGATTAATTGGCAGTCCAGAGAAATAAGCCAATGGGGTGAGTTTTGCAAAAGCAACTGCATGAACACAGTCATCAGTGCGGTCGTGCCTAGTACATTGCCTCCTTTTTTGGAGGATTTTGGGGATGTTTTCTCTGAGGAGGGGTGTCAGGAGTTGCCTCCTCATCGCGTGTATGACTGCTCTATTAATCTCCTTCCTGATGCTAAGTTGCCTAAAGCTAGGTTGTATAATCTTTCTGGTCCTGAGAGGCAGGCTATGAAAGATTATATTTCTGAAAGTCTGGCCAAAGGGCATATTAGACCTTCATCTTCCCCAGTAGCCGCGGGGTTCTTCTTTGTGAAGAAGAAAGATGGAGGCCTACGCCCTTGCTTGGATTTCCGCGAACTTAATCGGATTACTGTTCGAGATCCATATCCACTCCCTCTTATTCCTGATCTCTTCAATCAAATTGTTGGCGCCAAATGGTTTTCTAAATTGGATCTCAGGGGGGCGTATAATCTGATTAGGATAAAAGAGGGGGATGAGTGGAAAACGGCGTTTAACACGCCGGAGGGACATTATGAGAACCTAGTCATGCCTTTTGGTCTGACTACTGCACCAGCAGTATTCCAACATTTTGTTAATGACATTTTTCATCACCTTGTGGGGCTGTTTGTGGTTGTATATTTGGACGACATTTTAATTTACTCGCCAGATCTTGTGTCTCATCAGGAGCATGTGAGACAGGTGTTGCAGATCTTGCGAGACAATAAACTATACGCCAAACTGGAGAAGTGTGTATTTGCCGTACAGGAACTTCAGTTTTTGGGTTTTTTGGTGTCAGCCTCCGGTTTCCGTATGGACCCTGAAAAGGTGAGAGCAGTGCTTGAATGGGATCAGCCAGGGGATCTTAAGGCTCTGCAGCGTTTTTTGGGGTTTGCTAACTACTACCGGAAATTTATTTGTAATTTCTCATCTGTCGTCAAACCTCTCACTGACATGACAAGAAAAGGGACGGATTTTTCTAAATGGTCGGACAAAGCTTGCCAAGCCTTTTCCTCTTTGAAGAAATGTTTTGCTTCGGCACCCGTTCTCATCCAACCAGATGCATCTCAGCCGTTCATTGTGGAGGTGGATGCGTCTGACGTAGGGGTGGGTGCTATATTGTCCCAGGGTCCGTCCCCTGGTAAATGGCATCCGTGCGCTTTCTTTTCTAAGAAATTGTCGTCCGCCGAAAGGAATTATGATATCGGCAATAGGGAACTTTTGGCCATTAAGTTAGCTTTTGAAGAATGGCGTCACTTTTTGGAGGGGGCAGTCCACCCGGTTACCGTTATTACTGATCACAAGAACCTGTTGTATTTGGAATCCGCTAAGCGTCTGAATTCCAGACAAGCTCGATGGTCGTTGTTTTTTACCAGGTTTAATTTTGTCGTCACTTATCGCCCGGGGTCTAAGAATGTAAAGGCTGATGCCTTGTCTCGCAGTTTCCCAGGGGCCGGGAAAACGGATGACCCGAGTCCTATCCTTCAGGAGGGGGTGATAGTGTCGGCTGTATTTTCTGAGCTTGAGGAGGAGGTGTTAGAGGCTCAGGGGGACGCCCCTGCAGGACCTCCAGGGAGACTGTTTGTCCCAAATCTGTTGAGACAAAAGGTTATTGAGGCACATCATAATTCTGCTCTAGCAGGACATCCAGGGAGTAAGGCTACTTTAGATCTCCTTTCTCGCCGGTTTTGGTGGCCTAATGCTAATAAAGATGTTATAACTTTTGTCGCGTCATGTGGGGTGTGTGCTCGCTCTAAAACCCCTCATACCCGTCCGTCTGGGACCCTTTTACCCTTGAAACTTCCGGAGCGTCCATGGACTCATTTATCTATGGACTTCATTACGGACCTTCCTCCGTCGTCTGGGAATACTGTCATACTGGTGGTTGTTGACAGGTTCAGTAAGATGGCACATTTCGTTGCTCTTCCTGCACTCCCTAATGCTAAAACTCTGGCGCAGGTGTTCATTAGGGAGATCGTTAGACTTCATGGGTTGCCTTCTGATGTGGTGTCAGATAGGGGGTCTCAGTTTGTGTCCAAATTTTGGAGGGCATTTTGTTTACGTCGGGGGATGCAATTGTCATTTTCTTCGGCTTTTCATCCGCAGACCAATGGTCAGACAGAGCATCTGAATCAGAGCTTAGAGACATATCTCCGGTGTTTTGTCTCAGAGAACCAAGAGGACTGGTCTTCTTTCTTGCCTCTGGCAGAGTTCGCTCTTAACAACAGGCGGAGCGAGTCCACTGGTAAGTCCCCGTTTTTTGGGGCATATGGTTTCCATCCCCAGTTTTGTACTTTCAATGGGGGGGGCCCTTCTGGGGTTCCTGAGGAGGAGCGTTTCTCGTCGTCACTTGCTTCTGTGTGGAGAGGTGTATTGAATAATCTGAGTGCGATGGGGAACCGTTACAAACGTATGGCTGATAGGAGGAGAGTTTCTGGTCCAGATCTGAATGTGAACGATCTGGTATGGTTGTCTACCAGGAATATAAAACTTAAAGTGCCCTCCTGGAAACTGGGTCCAGATTCATCGGGCCGTACAGGATCAGTTCCATAATTAATCCTGTGGCATTTCGTCTGGACCTCCCTCCTACGTTTAAAATTCATAATGTGTTCCACAAGTCATTACTTAAAAGGTATGTGGCACCAGTCATACCGTCACCTCTACCTCCTCCTGTGTTGGTCAATGGTAACTTGGAATTTCAAGTATCAAAGATCATTGACTCACGTCTGAATCGCCGGTCCCTTCAGTACTTGGTGCATTGGAAGGGGTATGGTCCAGAGGAGAGGACGTGGGTCCCTGCGTCTGATGTTAACGCAGATCGTTTGGTTCGGACCTTCCACAGAACTCACCCGGGCAGGCCTGGCCCTGAGGGTCCGGAGGCCCCTCGTAGAAGGGGGGGTACTGTCATGTGTGCATTGCCACGAAGATCGTCGCGGTTGCACATTTTGACTTCTCACAGCTGAGCTGCTGTTTCTTTGTGTTTGGCAGCTAGGGAGTTAATTCTGTCTGTGCTCGGTGCTGGGACTGGGTGCAGTTTCTCCCGGCTGCAATTGATTATTTGTTGATTGGTTTCCTTTAAATTCCTGTTTGTCTGCTTGGGGAGTTGCCAGTGAAACCTTCATGCAGACCACAGATAGGAATGAATCTGTATAGACTTTAGTTGTGAGCTCCTTAGTTGTTCTAAGCTCAACTTGGTTAGAGTTTATTTCCCAGACCATTTATGTTCCTTTGGTGTTTGAGTGTGTATGCAAGCGAGTGTTATCCTGTCTGTCTTATATGTCTAATCTGTGTATTTAGCTGAGATCAGCCCATATCCCTTTGGTGGTAGTCAGGATCCTTCTTAGGACTGATTACAGGGTTCAGGGTCTGATAGGAGACAGGGTTAGGTTGGAGACTTGGACCTCTGAACCATTATCAGTACCTCCAAGGTGAGGGATTAGTTAGGACCCCAGTTTAGGGTCAGGTTAGATCCCGGTCCACCTCTTTCCTGTTTCAGCTCATCAAGTCCTCAAGATTAACCCTGAGTTCAGCAGATATCGTGTCAGGTAAATCTATTCTATACTTACATGCTGATGTTGCTATACTAGTTGTTGTATAGAGTGTTGTTCCTGTATTAATTGTTTACTGACATTGTATACATATCATTAGACAGCGTGACAGTAATGTGGGATATTTACAAGGGATAAAATGTTCGTATAGTTTGTCGTGATGCCACCTGTAGTACCTGGTCAGGGTGACCAGCGCTGCTGTGCAGGTCCTCTGGAAGGGATGGTGTTGTGCAGCTAGATGATAAGTCTTCTACAGGTAAGACTGTGTCCTCCCAGGGCAGGTAGATGAAAGGGGAAGAGTGATGGTGCAGGAGATGTAGCAGAGTGGAATGTGCGACGGAGTAATAATGCAGGAAACAGTTCTGTTGCAGTTTCAAGGGTTTTACTCACAGTCTGTTGCCAGCAAGACAGATGCCTGGTTGCACTGTGTCCTTCCAGTGAGTAGTCCAGTAACCCTCAGGTAATTTGGTCACACTTCCAAAGACTCCCTTTATGTTCCTTTCCGGCTTCTTGTGCTATACTCCTTACTTCTACCTGCACCTCCCTACCACAGAGCCCTCAGACGAGGTAGTATTGGATCCTTTCAGTTTACAGGTACGACCCAATGCCCTGGTGCACTGCTCTCCTCTTCACGGAGACCAGGACACCGTCGGATGCCTGGACGTACTTGATCCCTAGCTGCCTCCGGATGGGATTATGGTAGTTAGTGGCCCTTGAAGAGTCCCACTAGACGCGGTGTTACTAATGGCGATGAACTGACCCACTAGTCTGGGAACCGTCTCCCGATAATGTGCCTGGTCCTTCCTTCTCCAAGGATGGGGCACAGCTTCAATTGCTGTCTCAGCCCAGGACCCCTTCGCTTCCTTCAGCACGGCTCCCCTGAGATAAACTACAGAGGAGCTGCAGGACGGGCCAGTACCCACACACTGCCCGCCTGTCTCTAACTGAACTCTAATCTAACAAGCTGCAGCCTAATGCTGCAACTGACTCCACCCACCCAACTCTACACCCTTTACTAACCAGCCTGAAGCTCAGCACTGGCATGATGTGTGTGGATGCGGTGATGGAGTCAATGGGGTGCTTCCTCCTTACCTGAGAGTCAGGTGTCACACCGCTGGGTGCGATGCAACATCTCTGTGGCGACTGGACCCTCAGGGTGCCACATTTGCACATACACGCAAGGCGAGACCTGCCATTTAAGAGTGGTGGGCAGGGAGAAGCCACCAGGGACCTGCCTTTTCGACTAGTCTCCTGTGTGATTCGATACCCAGCAGCTTACTTATCTCTGAAACGCCGCAATGTTTCGGAATCAAACATATTTGTCTGACATCATACAGCCACAGTTTGATACATGCTACCTGTGGTTTGTGCAGCATATATCAGCTGTCAGGGGATCCCTTTAAAGGGGCACTGTGAGTGTTACCAGTTTGTGGGCACTAGTTTGGGGGGCTCTTATGGCTACCGCTAGTGTAAAAAGCACTACAGTATGTCTGTCACTATTTTAGAGGGCACAGTAGCTGGGAACTTTATGGTGTTTGACCTATCAGACTACACAAAGTTTTTTTGTAGTCTGTTACCATAGAGACACATATATCTGAATAGAAGCTGTAGACACAAACAGTACGTTTTTAATTAAGATCATTGCTTCGTTTTATTTTAAAAAATAAATCCATAAAAATAGGGCTGAAAATTTTACTTTCTCAAAAGTAAGAACTATATATGTTTTAAATACATATAGAAACTTTAGGGGGACACACGTGTAAGAAAACAACCTCTTCCCCTGCAGCATTGCTTTCTGAGGTCAGTGTTCAGGATAATATTGTAACACTTCAAATATGAGGAAGTTTTAAAACTTCAGCTATGTTCTTGCTAATGGCTTAGTCATATTTACCTTGAGGCTAATGAAGGACTAATTCCGTGGAGGATGAGATGGGTGAAGTCAGTTGGCAGCAGCCGCGGCGGCGAGGAAAGTTTTCTTCCTTCCCTATTGCTGAGCTCTCAGCGCTGTAGATATTCCAGAGTTATTTAGGTCAGCTTAGCATACAGAAGTATATTCCGTAAGAAGCAGAAGATTCCGAGTTTCCAGTACATTTTTATTTTTTTTTATCATGGCTCCCATGGGTTTTCTATACCTGTTTATTCCAGCGGTACATATTACCATACCAATCAATGATAAGCCTCTGTTCTTGCTGCTATAAATGATGTTCGTAGTTACCGACACTGATTGGAGAGTAGATAGAACTGCAAATGATTAGCAGCCGGATGACGGGAACTAGCTTTCTTCATTTCTTTGAATGAGCATCTTGGGATCCCCTTCCTGGCTCCGTGTCCTCTTCTTAAGCGAAACCTGTCAGCAGGCTTTTGAACCAAAAATCAAACACATTTATGTGAGTTCAGTGTAATTAAGATTACATTTATATCTTCTATTTAATAATCCTTGCTTTCGTTCTAAAATAATCGCTTAGCCAATATTTATGCAAATGAGGCACAAGTTCAAGGAGCTTAGCCTTGTACTTAGAATCCTAGAATGTTAGAGTTGGAAGGGACCTCCATGGTCATCGTGTCCAACCCCCTGCTCAACACAGGATTCACTAAACCATCTCAGACAGATGTCTGTCCAGCCTCTGTTTGAAGACTTCCATTGAAGGAGAACTCACCACCCCTCGTGGCTGCCTGTTCCACTCATTGATCGCCCTCACTGTCAAAAAGTTTTTTCTAATATCTAATCTGTATCTTCTCCCTTTCAGTTTCATTCCATTGCTTCTCGTGTTTCCATGTGCAAATGAGAATAATGATGATCCCTCTACACTGTGACAGCCCTTCAGATATTTGTAGACAGCTATACGTCTCCTTTTTTGCAAGCTAAACATTTCCAGATCCTTTAACCGTTCTTCGTAGGACATAGTTTACAGTCTGCTCACCATCCTGGTGGAGCTCTCTGTCCTGTTTTCATCTTTCCCCTCCCACCGCTGTATAATAATAATAATAATCTTTATTTATATAGCGCCAACATATTCCGCAGCGCTTTACAGTTACAGCTGTATGAAGCCCACTGACTGACAGATCACTCTTTAAGTTACCTGCCTCCTCAGTCTGAAATCTTGCACAGGCGCCGTTATTCTCCATGCCGGTCGTCATCTCAGAGTGGGCGACACATGAGCAGATGCATAGGAATTCCCTGCTGGCACTCCTCACCAGGAATGATAGTGCCTGCCTAATATTTCAGTCTGATACTGTCTAATCCAGTACACATCCTATTGACAAGGGAGACTTTACACACCATGTGTTAATTTATTCAATCATTTCAAGGAGGAGTAATCATTTTTACTAAAATAGTCACGAGTCTTCTTTAAATTACCGTATATCACGAAAATTTGTTTTTGCTGTGCACAGTCACTTCTGGTTTTGCGGAACGCCGTTTTTTTTTCCAATACTTCTTCCATAGTATTGGAAACCTGAAAAACAGCGATCCGCAAGTTTTTTGCGGTCCGTTATTGTGGTAGACCGTGAAAATTGCGCCATACGGCCCACAATAAAGGCCCGCAATAACGGGCCCCAAAAAATCCGGCAAGTGTAAAAGAAGCCTTACACGATTTCTTTTCATTGTGTCTCATTTTAGTTTTATTGATTCTTGCAGGATGAATGTGAAGGTGATCTAGCAGAGGCCATGCCAGCTCTGGAGGCGGCAATATCAGCTCTTAATACTCTGAACCAGTCTGACATCACTCTGGTCAAATCTATGCAGAATCCCCCAGCGCCTGTTAAACTGGTTATGGAGAGCATCTGCGTGATGAAAGGCATAAGACCGGACAGGAAGCCTGACCCTGGAGGAACAGGTGAGAGGACAATGCATGTACCATAAAGTATAGTCATCAACTGGAGAAGCAGGCGACCCACTGATTCACATTTTTCATGCCGGCAAACCAAATAATGGTAAGGATTTGTGTTAATAAATAAAATAGAGTTGTGAAGAATACAGCAAACCAGGTTTGGATTGAATAAAGTAGGGAAAAAAATATATATTTATACAGTAAATGTATATATGTGTGTGTATATTTATATATTTATTTTTTTAAACATTCAAAACAGCACCTCTTTTATTCTCAAGGTATGTCTAGTATTGCAACTCCCAATAAAGAGGTATTCCCAAAATCACATTATAATGATGTACACATATATTGATTCATTTGTGCCAATATAATTTTTTAAACCTTCCCCATTTTGCACATATCACCCCATTAAGACATCCCTCTTGGCTCTATTTACCCTTCAGTTTCATAGGAACTGTCCTGTATTCTATGCACCCTGGTCAATCTTGCACAGTGCAGTCTGTCTCAGCGTTCTGCCAGCATAGCTGTGTCATGCCTAGAACGGAGCTTCTACTGTGAGGGATGCTGCTGCTGTGTGATGCACTACTGTTCTCCTGCCTGCAGATCTGGCAGAGAATCAGCAGGATATCCACTCCATGCACTTGTAGTTTAGTATATATATATATTTTATTATATGAAGATCCTTTCTCATATCGATTTTTTTTTTCACCAGGTAAAATGGTGGAAGACTTCTGGGGTCCATCTAAAAAAGTTCTTGGAGATTTGAAGTTTCTAGACAGTTTAAGAGCATTTGATAAGGATAATATTAATGCCACAATTATGAAAAGAATCCGAGATAAATTCATCAACAATGAGGACTTCCAACCTTCTGTGATTAAGAACGTGTCTTCCGCTTGTGAAGGTTTGTGTAAGTGGGTCAGAGCCATGGAAGTGTATGATCGTGTTGCAAAAGTGGTCGCTCCAAAACGAGAACGTCTAAAAGAAGCAGAGGCAAAATTAGCAGTCCAAATGAAGGAGCTGAACACAAAGCGAGCAGAACTAAAAGCCGTGGAAGACCGCTTACAAGCGCTGAATGATGGCCTGCAAGCTATGAATGCAAAGAAGGCAGAACTAGAGAAGAATATAGAGATATGCTCACAGAAGCTTGTACGTGCAGAGAAACTTATCAGTGGCCTCGGAGGAGAGAAAGATAGATGGACAGAAGCTGCTCGATTGTTAGGGGCAAAGTATACAAACCTCACCGGTGATGTCCTTTTGTCTTCTGGTACTGTCGCCTACCTTGGGGCCTTCACAGTAGACTACCGGCAACAATGCCAAAGTAGATGGCTTGTATTATGCAAAGAAAAGAAAATCCCAAGCTCAAATGACTTCAGCTTAAGTACCACCCTTGGAGACCCAGTCAAAATCCGTGCTTGGCAAATTGCTGGTCTACCGGTTGATTCATTCTCAATAGATAACGGTATAATTGTATCAAATTCCAGGCGATGGGCTTTGATGATCGATCCTCAAGGACAGGCCAACAAGTGGATTAAGAATATGGAGAAAAAACAGCAAACTTTCGGTTATCAAGTTGTCAGACTCAAACTATACAAGAAGTTTAGAAAATGCTATACAGTTTGGTAACCCAGTGTTGATTGAAAATATCGGAGAAGAAATAGATGCCATCTTGGAGCCACTATTACTAAAACAAACATTTAAGCAACAAGGGGTTGAATATATTCGACTTGGTGAAAATATTATAGAGTATTCCAAAGATTTTAGAATGTATATGACTACTCGGTTAAGAAATCCCCATTATCTCCCAGAAGTGGCGGTAAAGGTTTGTCTTCTGAATTTCATGATCACGCCGTTGGGTCTTCAAGACCAGCTTCTTGGCATAGTAGCAGCAAAGGAGAAGCCAGAACTAGAGGATAAAAAGAACCAACTCATCATTGAAAGTGCCGCCAACAAGAAACAGCTGAAAGAGATTGAAGACAAAATTTTAGAAGTTCTGTCCTCCTCAAAAGGAAACATCTTAGAAGATGAAACCGCCATTAAAGTGCTATCTTCTTCCAAACTCCTGTCTGAAGAAATTTCAGAGAAGCAGCAGATTGCCACTGCAACTGAGAAGGAAATTGATGACACCCGAATGGGATACAAGCCAGTGGCTATTCATTCATCCATCGCATTTTTCTGCATTTCTGATTTGGCAAATATTGAGCCAATGTACCAGTATTCGCTGACCTGGTTCATTAACCTCTATGTACACTCCCTCGCCCATAGTGAGAAAAGTGATGACCTTCAGACCAGAATATCAAATATAATACATCATTTTACTAAAAGCACCTACAACAATGTGTGCCGGTCTTTATTTGAAAAGGACAAGCTCTTGTTTTCTCTTCTTCTAACCATAGGAATTATGAAAGGAGCAAATAAAATAGATGATGAAATCTGGCGTTTCCTCCTGACTGGTGGAGTAGCCCTGGACAACCCTTACCCTAATCCTGCCCCTGAGTGGCTGTCAGATAAATCTTGGTCTGAAATTGTACGTGCTTCCAACCTCCAACCACTCAACGGCTTTATGGAACATGTTCAAAACAATATTTCAAAATGGAAGAGGCTCTATGACTCCATAAGACCCCAGGGTGAAACCTTTCCAGATGAATGGCAAAAATTAACAGGAATGAATCGCATGGTGATTCTCAGATGTCTTCGCCCTGACAAAATGGTCCCTGCAGTTCAAGAATTCATTGCAGAAAATATGGGCAAGACGTATATCGAGCCTCCAACGTTTGACCTTGCGGGAAGTTACAATGATTCCAACTGTTGTGCACCATTGATTTTTGTGCTTTCTCCTGGAGCCGACCCTATGGCAGGTAAAATTTCTTCACAATCTGCTATCTTAGCTCATTGACCACATCTTAGTTCAGGGGTGGGGAACCTTTTTTCTGCCTAGGGCCATATGGATATTTAAAGCATCCTTGGGGGCCATACAAATTGTGCACAAAGTCCTCCCACCAAGTAAGTCTTGATGTCGGCACTGGTGTCAGGATGTAATCTTTCATTGCACGCGCCTCAGTAAAGACCACTGTGTGCGCGTGGTCACAGAGCAAAAATAAATTAAAAGGCAGGTGGCCATCAAAACACCTCTGCTGGCCCAAGCACTGTGGTCCTAAGAAATCTGCCTGGGGCCGGTGAAAAGGTCATTGCAGTCTGTAAGTGGCCCTCGAGCCTGAGGTTCCCCACCCCTGTCTTAGCTAAACAAAAGAGTAACTTAGGTCTTTTCTAATGCTTCATAAGGGTATGTGAATCCACCAATTTTGTTTACAGTCCACTAAGTCATGGAACAACAAAATTGTCTCCTAAATGTAAGACTTGATGGAAGAAATATCTTTGTATTTTGGATTTGAACCTGCTCATTGCTTTCTTCTCATGGGAGAAGGGCTGCTGCAAGAGGAGTCTGGCTGTGGCTTGTCTCTCTATTAAAGGGATTAGTCGACCATAGCATATCTGTTCACTACTATCATTGACAGTGAGCCATTTTCCTGTCCAGAACTCACTGAAAACAGGACAAAACAACTTAAAGGGGTTGTCCGGCCTTGGGACTCAAATCTTCAGTCACACTATGTGACTGCAGAGTTGTGAATCCTCTTAGCACGCAGTCTGCACTGTCAGGATTCTCCAATGCCGGGAATGATTTACATTCAAACGGTCACGTGCCAACTAGAAGTGCACAGCCTCACACAATACAAGTGAATTGAGAGAGGCTGGACACGTCTAGTTGGAATGTGGCTGGAAGTATGCAAATCTCATACTTGCAGTTACATAACCGCCCGCTCCCGGCACCGGAGAATCCTGACAGCATGCGCTGTGAGGAATCACAAGCTTGCCCTCACACTGAGTGAAGACAGACTTGTGCACTAAACCTGGAAAACTCCCATAACATGTTACTGTTTTTTTTGTTCCCCGATCTGAGAGCTCAATATAAATTTCTGCAGTCACTTTTTGTAACTGCAGATTGCGCACATCGCATACTGGTAAGATTCAACACTGTCCAGATTCGCCTATATTTCTCCGGGCACTCATGTGACGGCAGGTATGCAATTTGTCACATACTCACTAGCAACTTTTCCCGCTTCTCTCAACGTTGTATAAGAAGATAGTTGACAAATGGCTGCAACTCTTCAAAGCCCATACCTGAGGTCTCGTGAATGGTGAATGTCCGCACGAACTGGAAATATTGAAAAGTCCTGGTGCAATGTGCACTGTTGTGAACACTTTTAATCTGGCTCTGAGTTTGGGCTCCCTCTGGTGGTTGCTGCTGGTAATGAAGCTGCTCTGGCTAACAGAAGTCTATCACCTGAGGGGGATGATTGGAGATCAGGTGTTACTGACTTGGGAGATTTATGTGAGCAGCCTTCCCATGGTTCTTGCCGGTGATTTGTTTTCTTCCTGAGACATTTGGAAGTCTGCTTGCTCCCTGCTGTGCCCTGCATCTTTCAGATAAGTTATTTTGCAGTTTATTTCTGTGGCATTTGTTTACCTTTTGCTTTTCTCAGTTTTCTGCCTTGCTGGAGTTAGTTCAGCCAGGTTCCCTGCGGGGGCCTGTGCTGGACTCTGTTTCTCATTTGCCACAGCTTATGTATTTCTAGTTCCCTGTTATTTCAGTATCTGTTGATTTGCATCCAGTTTACACCAGAGTTCTGATTTAGCGGGGGAGAGGTTGTGTGGCCTCAGTATTTTTGCATATCAGACGTGTTGGAATTTTTCTTAGATTTTTTGCTGGATTGCAGACAGTATCCTTTTCTGTCCTGTTCTATCTAGACAGTTTGGGCCCCAGCATTTGCTTATTCTATTTTCTGCCTGTGTTTTGTACTTCATCTGTCCACCGGCAATATATGTTTGGGGGCTGTCTTCCTTTGGGGCTCTACTCCTGGGCAGTTAGCTTTCCCCTTTCTCTCTTTAGGCTTAGTTAACTCTTTGGCTGTGTCGAGGCGTCTAGGGCATCGTAGGTACGTCCCACGGCTAATTCTAGTTGTGTTGTCAGTTTAGGGGTCTGCAATCCGCTAAGTTACCAACCTCTTTGGGTGTCTGGTTGCCTAGCCTATTTTTGCTATTGCCCTCCTCGGTTACAGAATCATACCAGTGCACATTGTCAAGATTTGACAATCTGCGGTCACATAGGGTGACTGAAGAAATGTATGTTGAGCCCAGAAATCCCTTTTATGTACAGACAACATGGTCCAGTCATGAAGGCACGCTAAAAGGGATCTGCAAAGTTTTTTGATATCATATATCACAGATTCAATGTTAATTTTGTGCAGTCATAAAAACTTAAAAGATTAATGGCAGAAAAAGAACACCCAGTCTCTTTTTTTTTTAATTATTTTTTCCAGTAAAACCATAATTTCTTTTCTTTAGATTTTTTTTTCTGCTACTCCTTCTCCATCTGTTTAAAGATATTCATGGTGATAAAAGTATTTTCACATGTTCAGTTTTTATAGCGGGATGTGTTATTTTACATCTTGCCACCACCTAGCCGCGATCACAGCACAATCTGCCGTATACACCACCGTGTTTCCGATTATTGATGAGTGGATTACTCGGGTTGACATTTTCTCGCGTAATAGTTCTTTACAAAAATATTCCAATTTACGAATGAACAGTTTTTGTGCTCTGTGTCTTGTGCATGAATTCCTGGAACGGAAAGGTAGGTGAAACAAGAAGTTAATAGAAATGTTGTTCTATTATTGCTACACAAATTAGATGCGTGCTTCCATTCACATTACAGAGGACCTTGCTGCCCTCGTTTTGCTTGTACGACAAGCAGGTTGTCATTGCATAGAGGCCTTTTAGATATCCCAGAGCGTAGATCCCTGTAATCCTGTAATTAATATTTGCATTGTTCATTAAAAGTACACATATCTGGAAAAAACCTAAGCTATTTTAGACCAGGGTTTCTTGGGCCCATGTGAAGAAATTATTTAAAGAGACTCTGTCACCGGGATTTTACTACCCACCTGAGAACAGCATAAAGTAGCAAAAGAGATCATGATTCCAAACAATGTTTAATCTGTAGCTCTGCTAGTATTCTCAGTGATGTGCTCCTGCTGTGTAGTCTTCGATTTTCATGAGCGCTAGCTAGCTCCACACTCCAACACTAATTGGCAGATTTCTGCCTATGAACAGTATAAGCAGAAAGCTGACAGTCAACAGTGTGGGCGGAGTTAAATAAATCATTATCGTGAGGACTAGCAGGCTACAGTAGATAATAGAGTAAACCACAGTAAGAAGCCCAGGAAATGAACTAGTGCTGGAATCAGGGTCTCTGTCCCTATTTTATACTGACCTCAGATTGGAAGGCATAGACTTAGTCACAGATTCCCTTTAGGAACCCCCTTCCATCTATGTAGAACAGACATGATAATTTTTATCTAATAGGGCATTTTTTATTCTTCCCATAAATACAATCAAAACAAACCTGTCAGGTGATTCATGCTGCCCAAACAGCGGGCGGCATGAACCGCAGTTGTGTAGCCCTGGTACACAATACCAGGAGGATGAGTGGAGAGGTAACGGTTAAGGGCTCTCCATGATATCACGTACACTTCGGACACACCCAGCAGGGGTGTGGAGGGGAGTGCTGAGTAGTCTGAGTTCAGTTCAGTCAGTGACTCGAAGGAGTTAGGAAGTGCAGTCTTTGTGCAGTTCAGAAAGTGGAGGCCAGTACAGGTGAGCCAGTTCACCTCAGCCTGGTCAGAGCTGTGCCCCACTAGAAGACGGACTGAGACATCTGTTGAGAGTCTGAGCAAATCGAAGGGCATAGTGGAAGAGAACAGAAAAGTGCTATAGGTATAGGATACCTGCACATTGTTACCGGTCACTGGGGACCGAAGGATCACTATAGCTGCACGCATAGTGGTAAGAGAACCAGAGGCTTATCGGACCTTAGGTCGCGGAAAGCAGCCCCTGAAGAGTCAGTACGTAACTGGGGTCAGGGAGAGTGAGAACCTTGAGTCAGTGCACGACAGGAATTGGAACTCAGCTCTCTCAGAAGAAGGCTCCAACCACAAAACTGACCGGGCAGCACAGCTTTGGAATAGCTGGAGTTATAGAGGGAACTACGCTTTACGCTGGTTGGACTCATCATCATTGGAAAGTAAAGGAGGCCCCTAACTTGCTTAGCCGTTGCCTCAAAGCTCATCCTCCATCAACCCCATCAGCCTCCCTGGGACCTGCCTGAACAACTTGAAGTAAAGGTATGGAAAGACGCTGACGGTGTGAGACTGAGTTATTTAATTGCATGCCTGCACAACCCCACCATAACCATCGACCTGAGGGAAGAGTCCCACCTGTAGGGGACCCAACATCTAGCTGCCTCACCATCCCCTCAGAGATCTACAGCAGCGCTGGTGCAAATTACCAGAGACTACAGGTGGCGTCACGAACTGTATATAAATCTATCCCTGTAAATATTCCCCCAACATACGCCAGACCGCTAGGGCCACAGACCGAGCCACCGCTACCTGTGACAATCCCCATAGACTTCCATGGGCTCGGCTCTGAGTACCCATTGCCCTGGTAATCCACAATTGTGGTGGCGGGTCGAGACACAGTCTGGCTACACAATTGCAACCATGTATATTGTTCTCTGAAATGCTCTCTCGTTTCAGAGAAAAATTTGCTTTGAAGATCCGGTTGTGGGCCATAGCCAAAGACTTTACTAGTCCAGTGCATCCCCGGCCGACTTCTCCAGCGCTGCTAGAGGTGATTCATAGCTCTCTCCTAATGTACATACAAAGGAAAGACCTGTCAATCACCTGCAGTTGTGCGGTGAAGAGCTGAAGAGCTGGCCGGGGGCGCTGCTGGACTGGTCTTGTCTCCGGCTGTGATCCACAGCTGAATATTCAAAGATTACTTCATTCTGAATTGCCATTTCAGAGAATAATCTAGCTTTCTGCAATCGTGCAGCCAGGCTGTGATTCATGCTGCATGTAGTTTGGGCAGCTTGAATCGCCTGACAAGTTCCCTTTAAGCAGTGATGCCCAATTGGCAGCCTGAGGGACGGATGCAATACCCATGTGCCAGGTGCACTACCGTCGGAAGCAGGCAAGTTTGTATTTTCTTCCTTCCTCACCAGGATAATGATCAGTACATGACCGCTGCTCAGTGCTCCTGTCGGTTGAGAGCTTTTCCATGGAGTGCTGCTCTGTTTTTCCATTCTGTTATGGGGGCACTCTGGTTAACCTTCCCATCTTCACAACTTGTGTCATGTGTAGACTAATGTATGTGAGTTTTCTTCACTATTATGGGGGCACTGTTATTTATTTCCGATCTCCACAACTTGTGTCATGTGTATATTTATGCATGAGAGTTGCCCGTATCCAAAAGGTATGTTGTCTGTTCTGACGTCGCTTGCAGGGGCTCTGGTCTTTGCATTTCCTTCATGCCTGGTATTCTTCTTACAATGCACACTGACAGTGCGCTCTTTTGCCGGCTCGTTACTTCTAACAGAGCTGGCAAGAGAGAGCACTGTCACTGTGCATATTGCACAAGAATGTATTGAGCATAAGTCAGAATTGACAACCGACGCAAGGTCAATAGATTAGGGCCTAGCCCAGCCCCTGATACGGATATCACCGATGATGCTGCGTTTCAGAGAGGGGTAGAGGCTTTGACAGTGACTGTAGCCTTTGCCCCCTGATGACGTCTCATTTGAGTATCCTAGCATGCACTGGGGATTCTCAATCAAATAATCATCAAAGGAGAAGTAGTAAAACAAAATAAAGCCATTAGAGAGGGAAGGTCTTCATAGATTAGATTAAATAGATCGGCATTTGGGATTAAAATACATTTTAGTTTCGGACCACCCCTTTAACTTTGAAATGGGGTTGTCTTCTGTTGGAGCTTTGTAGACCTGCTCTAGTATGGCCTACTAATGTCTAAGAACCAGGGTAGAGTATACTAGCCATGTATTAGAACTGCCTAATATATATATATAGGTACAACCAAATCCGATATAGACCAGTATGAAGTCTGCAGGGTTCTTGTATAGTAATTAGGTCTCTTTTTAGGCAGCTCTTAGATGGGTAGTGGTGGTGTTATGTCCACATCATCAGTTCCGGCCAGGGCCGGCGTCAGCACCCGGCACACCCGGGCAAGTGCCAGGGCCCTGAGCAGGCGGGGGGGCCCACTCGCAGTCTGGCACCCCCGCGCCCGTTAGCGGAGGAGAGCGGTGTCAGCGCCGCCACTGGGACCCCCCAGCTTGCTCAGGGCCCCGGCATCAGCTGGCACAATACTTACCTCTCCCATGCCTCCGCTGCCGCAGCTCCGGGCTCCAGGGGGCGCCGGCGCTTCCTCTCACAGCCGGCCGCTGAATGACGTCATCATTCAGCGGCCGGCTGTGGCACAGAGCGCGGGGACGCCGGATAGGTAAGACGTGTGTGTGTGTGTCTCTGTGTGTATGTAGTGCGGTGCTTTGTGTGTGTATGTATGTGTGTGTGTGTGTGTGTGTGTGTGTGTGTGTGTATGTATGTGAGAGAGTGCTTGTGTGCTGTCTGTGTGTGATGATGGGCAGGCATTGCTGATAATAGGGAGGCATTGATGATGATGATGGGGAGAAGATGATGATAATGGGCAGGCATTGATGATAATGGGCAGGCATTGATGATGGGGAGAAGATGATGATGGGCAGGCATTGCTGATAATGGGGAGGCATTGACGATGATGGGGAGAAGATGATGATAATGGGCAGGCATTGATGATAATGGGCAGGCATTGATGATGGGGAGAAGATGATGATGGGGAGGAGATGATGATGATGGGCAGGCATTGATGATAATGGGGAGGCCATGATGATGATGGGGAGGCAATGATGATGATAAGGAGACAATGATGATGGGGAGACAATCATGATGATAATGGGGAGTCTTTCCACAGCGCCCTTTCCTGAGCCGTAACAGTGCAGAACGCAGTACAGCGCAGAGGAGAGTTCCATATTTTGTATGGAGCATTATATGGGGACCAGTATCCTGTATGGAGCATTATATTGGGTCCAGTATTCTGTATAGAGCATTATTTTGGGTCCAGTATTCTGTATGGAGCATTATATGGGGGGTGACATCCTGCATGGGGTATTATATGGGTGATGAGGGGGAGACTGTGGTGCCCATAATATTGTATGGAGGACTGTACTGTCCAGTCTGTACTGTGCACTGTGAGGATTTGGCGTTTTTTGAGCTATTGTACAATTTACAATAGATATCACTCATGTAATGGAAGAAGTGAAGTATTTGGCATTGTACTATACCCATATTTCTCTGCTGTATCTGTGCATCATGAATCGTGATCTGTGTTAAAGGGGCCCACTGAGGCTCTTTCGCCCGGGGCCCATAAAAACCTGGAGCCGGCCCTGGTTCCGGCCATACAATCAGACTACATAAGCCAAGTTTAACATCGTTGTGTTGCCTCCTTTGCTATATTACTTGTCTGTAATGTGTTTGCTCTTAACTGAACCCCTCAGGTTTATTAAAGTTTGCCGATGACCTCGGCATGGGAGGAGACAACATCCAGACCATTTCACTGGGACAGGGCCAAGGGCCGATCGCAGCAAACATGATCAGTCAAGCCATTAAGGATGGGACCTGGGTGGTCCTTCAGAACTGTCACCTGGCCACAAGTTGGATGCCATCCCTGGAAAAAATATGCGAGGAAACAATTGTGCCCGAGAATACCAATGAGAAGTTCAGGTATGTCATTGCAGCGTGCGGCAGGAAGCGATTAGCTGTGGACATGTGGAAGTTTTCTCTCCTAAGGAACAATATGCTCTCGTGTGTCATCCATCATGTGCATGTCACAAATAGATTGCTGATAAGGACATCGGCAAGAAAACATAAAAAGCTTCTCTCACAGCCGTCATACAAATCATCAGCAGGGGAAGATGGGTGGAAGCGGCAATGAGGATATAGAGCAATGTGGAACATGTACCCATCGCTCTGCAGGCAGCCATAACTTACACATCAGATTTTCTTCATCCAATTCCTGTAATCCACTGCCGCCAATAACATGCCATGAAGAAGCCAGTCACTTTACTAAAAGATTTCCTTATGGATCATTTACAAAATTCCCAATCAGGCATTGCAAAATTTCAGATCAGGCATTGCAAAATCAGTAACCTGTTACATATTGATCTTTTTACTCATGGGGGTAGAAAAGTGTCAATTTTCTCTCATCTGCGAGTGATTTCACTGATACCTACATTTTACGCCATTTTCAGATCAAGACATCCCTAATTACAATGTATCCCAGGCATTTTCCTTCTAATCTAACCATTTAGGTAGATCCGTACCTCCTGTTCCTCACTGTTCCACAACACTAGAAGTGAGGGGTGATGACGGTTATATTTTAGTAGGATTTTCTTCTTTTTACGTTCCCAGTAATAAGAATCAGAACCCTTATATCAGTTTGGGGATCACATAGGTGATTTATATATTCTTCTTGCGTATTAATCTAAAAACACACTATGACTATAAGCAGAGTTAGATCCAGCTCACCGTAAGAGACATCTTGGAAGTGTTCGGATCCCGGAAATGCCGCGTCAAGGCGTGGCGCAATTGTGAAATGAAGATGATCCAGTGCAACGAACTGTGAGTAGGCTTTTATTTACACAATGACTATGGGTAGGCTGTCACCCGAAACGCGTTGTGTTATGTTTCGGTAGCTGAGGAGAAACTGCAAAAAATAGCCAAAGTAGCAATACACCAGAGAGGCTGGAAACTATTGGATTGCAGTAACCTAAACTAACCGCCACACTAGAAGTAGCCGTGGAGCGTACCTACGGTGATCCTAGACGCCTCGTCACAGCTGGAGAGATAGCTACACCTAAAGGGAAGGATGAATGCTATCTGCCCCGGAGCAGAATCCCCAAAGAAATAGGAAGCCCCCGAACATGTAATGGCGGTTAGACAAGAAGAAAACACGGACGCAGACAGAAAATAGAATGATTAAACGCTGGGGTCCAATCTATCTAGATAGAAAAGTATAGGAAAGAATTCTGACTGCAACCCAAAAAAACCCTGACAAAAATACCAACACTTCTGATTAACAAAAAACCTGAGATCACACGATCTCTACCACCTAAATCAGATCTCTGGTGTAACACACAGCAACACAGCAAATAAAAAGTGACAAAGGAACAAAGCAAAAATGCAAACACACAATGAGCACAATTGGAGCGCAAGACCCCAAAAGGGGACCAGGCTGCAGTCCACTGCAAGCAGCAAACCAGCAGAGAAAATCCAACAGAGGAAAAAAAAAGCTAAACACTTATCTGAATGAGAGCAGGAAAGCAAGATGTGCTCCAAGCAAGAGCAGGAGGAACAATTGATTACCGGCAAGGCTGCTGGGAACTCAGGTCACTTATATATTCAGAGCCAGCTGAAGGCCATTCAGTAATTAGTTCATTACCCTCAGCAACCATCGGAGGGAGCCCCAGCTCAGAAGTCGCCTCCAAGGTATTCACAACAGCGTTGATGACGCATTTTGTCTAGCTGTATTGCTGATTTTGTCCTTTGCCATGCACTTTGTGTGAATAAAAGTCTATTCACAGAGTAAGACACTTACTAGAAATCTACAGTACCCTGTCTTTTCCTCTTTCTTAAGGGTATGCCACACTAAACAGCGTCGCTAACGAGATCGCTAAAATACGTCACTATTTAGCGATCTCGTTAGTGACGCTGTTGTGTGTGGCATGTAGCAACGACGTGGCCCCTGCTGTGATCTCGCTGATCGTTCACTAGAGTTCTGGACCGTATTTTTATCGTTGGCGTCCCGCTGGTGACGCTATATCGCTGTGTCTGGCACCTTTTGTGAACGATGTGCGCTGTTTTTTACATCACAATGACCGCCAAAGTCGTTAAGGAGATCGCTAACCGCTTATGCGTCGTTAACGAGATCACGAAGTGTGGCAGCTACTAGCGACATTAAAACGATCACAAAAACGATCGCATTAGTATGCGTCGTTATCGTGATCGTTAGCGGGAGCGTTTAGTGTGGCAGTACCTTTACTCTGCATCTCCCTTCTCATCCTCCCCCACCATTTCCATAGACTTCAATAGGCAGCTGTAATCTGACTCCTTAGGGAAGTGGCACTCTGTCTTGTCTTGATCAAGATGGATTTTTGCTGCATTTCTGAGCAAAAGATGAGTTCAGGACAGAGGGAAGTGGAGAAATAATGATATTTCTCTCATAAGTTATCTTATAAAGTTATATTATACTCATTTGTACTATTGGCACTCTGTCTTGAGCAACATTGACTTTAGCTGTAATTTCCATAGACTTCAATAGACAATTGTAATCTGATGCCTCAGGGCTGTGGCTCCTTGTCTCGTCTTGAGCAGGCTGGTTTTTATCTGTAATTTACATAGACTTCAAAAGACAGCTGTAATCTGACATTTTAGGGAGGTGGCACTCTGTCTTTTCTTGAGCAAGATGGATATTAGTTGTATTTGTAAGTGAATGATGAGTTCAAAGGGGAGGAGAAGTGGCTCATAAGTGGAGAAAGAAGCATATTTCTCTGAAATGGAGAAAGAAGAATATTTGTATGAAATTATATATATTAATTTTCTTATACTCATTTGTACTATTGATTTGTGCAAAGTTTAATAAAACCACAGTGACCATTTTAAGTCCTTTACTTATCTATATTTAGGCGTGACTTGGTATAGGCATCCTGTTTTAAAAAAATTCAGAGTAATTGTTGCAGACATTAAATATTCATATTAATCCACGACGGCTCTGAGAAATGTTTAGAATTTATGTAAATGTTGATATTTGGATGAAATGTCATTGTATTGTGGTACAAACAAACTCCGACATTGAGATGCGACAGTGACAGTTCCTGATGCCATGTAACACTTCTTGTTTCAGGCTATGGCTGACTAGTTATCCTTCAGACAAGTTTCCGGTCAGCATCCTCCAGAACGGCATCAAAATGACCAACGAACCCCCAAAGGGCCTTCGAGCAAATTTGCTGCGCTCATATCTGAACGACCCCATATCTGACCCTGTATTTTTCAGCAGCTGCCAGAAACCGGAGATGTGGCAGAAGCTCATGTTCGGACTCTGCTTCTTCCACGCTCTTGTCCAGGAACGACGCAACTTTGGCCCATTAGGTATGGCTTTTATATGGTAAAAATAGGATTAAAAATACCAAAAAAAAACAAGGAAGCATTGAAGAAAACTTGCGCGTTTCAGGAATATGTGTCGTGTTGTCAGATATTTTCCCTAGTGTGGCGTATAATTATATCTGCGAAGATGGTTATATAAGTGTGGCCCTATCTGGATTCCTTACCTTTCGGGCTCTAGTAATTCTATGTTCCTCCTTTTGCATTTTTGCATTTAAAGGGATTTTCTGGTTTCCAAAAAAACCCTCTCCATAGATGTAGTTTAAAAAACAAGCAAACTGTGATTTATTCACCCATCCCAGGTCCAGCACTGAGTCTCTGCCTCTGGTCATGGTGTTTGGTATTGCTTGCAGCGCCGTAGCTAATCAGTGAGCTCATTGATTGACTCCGCCAGAGTTGGCACAAGCTGCTGAGCTTATTTATATATATATATTATTTTCTATATTAGAAAAAAAGCCTTGCAACTTGAACACTGGCCAATAATCTCAATGTTAAACTCTTACTTCCTGTTGAGCACATGCACATTAGCAGCAAGACATTGACTCCATACCCTGTTATGCTCATGCTCTAATCTGGGCACAGGTCATTGTAAAGGGAGAGGGAGGAGGTGAGCTGTGACATTTCCTATTGTTAATAAAGAAATATGTGTTCTCTACGATGTATTAGTACATGAGCTGTTAACTGTCATGGGAAACCTGTTTGTGATTGTAATGACTGCAGAAAAGTCTTCTTGACTAATAGGCAGTGTGAAAATTGCAAGATTTGAGATTTGTTTTAAATAGGTAGTGATATGGAGATGGAAAAAAAAGTTAAATAATTAGTCATTGTATGATGACCCATTCTTTTTAAAGACTAAACTAATAAACGAGTTCTTTGGCCTCAAGCATATAGCCATATTAATGATCTGCCAGCTATGTGGCCGTACAGACATGCAGCGAGTATTGGGGAAGGGATCCTATTTCTCTTATTTTTCCTTTTAGGTTGGAACATCCCATATGAATTCAATGAGTCCGACTTGAGAATCAGCATGAGACAGATCCAGATGTTCCTCAATGAGTATGAGGTGGTTCCTTTCCAGGCCCTGACCTACCTGACAGGTAAAACATCATTTACATCTGCAGTTGGCTCATATTTAACATATAATTTTTTTTTAACAAAACCATATAAATCTACATAAATCTCACATTCTAGCCCTGGTTTCTATCACTTCGATGAATCGCATGACTTGTAAGCACCGCCCTACTCATCACGTGCACCGCTCTGCTCCTCCCAGGATCTGACCATCTCGCTGGGCTGCCTCTTGTAGACACTTCCAACACTACTACTACTCCATGCTTTTGCTGAGAGTCTACATCCGGATATAGGGAGGTGCGGCTAGACTTTGCAGGAAATTAAAATCACTGTGTCCTGCAGAGTTGTTTCCCTGGCCTATACCCTGCCAGCAGGTGGTATATTAGGCACCTTCACCCACCGCACCCTGCCTGAGCTGAGCTCCTAGTTGCCGGTTCCTCTAGTGCTCTGTCAAGGTATTTTATTGTTCTGACTTTCCTGTTACCGCCTCGTCTAGTTCTCTTATTTTGTCTGCTCCTGACTCCGGCTATGTCTTCTGAATCTGTGCTGCCTTCCCTGACCTCGGACTTCCTGACCATATCTCTGCTTATGCCCTCTGTGCCTCATATCCCTGCCTTGACACATTGGTCAGCTACTACAGGTCGAGGACTGCACTGGTGTGGTATCTGGGAGGACTGCACTGGTGTGGTATCTGGGAGGACTGCACTGGTGTGGTATCTGGGAGGACTGCACTGGTGTGGTATCTGGGAGGACTGCACTGGTGTGGTATCTGGGAGGACTCCCTCGGTGTGGTATCTGGGAGGACTGCACTGGTGTGGTATCTGGGAGGACTCCCTCGGTGTGGTATTGGGAGGACTGCACTGGTGTGGTATCTGGGAGGACTGCACTGGTGTGGTATCTGGGAGGACTGCACTGGTGTGGTATCTGGGAGGACTGCACTGGTGTGGTATCTGGGAGGACTGCACTGGTGTGGTATCTGGGAGGACTGCACTGGTGTGGTATCTGGTGACTACCCCAATGGCCCGAGCCTATCCTCACCATCAGAGACTCTAGTGAAGACCAGGTAGTCACTTATTCATGCCCCTCCGGGCAGTGCGCAGTGGATCCACACACACCGCTGTCACAGTTTCCAGCCGCCATCTTTCTGTCTGATCCAGTACTTGGAAAATCAAGAGAAGGAATGCAACAACGCCATTTATAGATCTGAAAGGGTTGGGGTATGTGTACACAAGACTGATCCGCTCATTAAAGTCTGCTGTGATTGCCAATTTTGTATTGGCACCTTATTCTATACACACTTTGAGCCACTTTTAAAGTCTTTTTTCTTTTTTAAGTTACTTTTATTTTTTTCTGGACAACTTTGCTTATCCAGATAAGCTAGACAGACTCCTGAAATGTGACTTATACCAAATGTCACATTTTTTGATGCATCTCAACACCAGCGAATGCCACAAGACAAAGAAAAAGAACAATGACTTCAATAAATTTGCAAATGACGAATCGAGTCCAGATGGTATAACAGCTACCATGTGTGTATAGATGAGGAATAAACAACATTCTATGACCTGTTACCTGCAGTTTTCTTCTCTGCGGGCTCCAGCTTTAATTTTCACTTGTCTCTGAGCTAGTGGGTGGTGACGAGAAGTTATCTACTTTCCCATACATCTATTTTTCTTTTCTGCGGTGACTGATCACTTCTGTCTGGATGAATAACATGACAAGGATCTAATTGAGAGTCCTCACCTGAAAACATGCACTGAAAGCGGCCGACATATTATAAAGAGATCTATTCCGTAAAATATTAAAAAGAGAAATACAGCACATACGGTAACTTATTAGATGATTGTGTAACAAAAAAACTTTCCCTTCCTTATATATTTTTTTTTATCAAAGTTTTATTTATTTTAACAAATTATGTATAAGAGGAAAAAGGCAGGAAAGTACAAGTCAGTGATTGCCATGGTATAATGATACTGCCATTTCAATAGAAAGAGAAAAAAGGAAACATTTCAATAGAAGCATAGAACATAAAAAATGCCAAAAACGTAGGAATAAATTATAAAATCGATTGCACGTTGTTGTACGGTAGTCAATATAGATATAACCAAAGCGTAAAAGGACACAAACAGCTATATAACAGTAAAATAAAAAGAGAAAAGCAGAAGATATAAGATCAGGGGGAAACGTAGCAATGACGTGTGGACATTATTTTATAGTGTTATTCCATACTGTATGGGGGGTATAATTTAGGTATTTTATAATAGTATTACGTTGGTATGATTTGGGTTATGTATATTCAGTACTGTGCAAAAATTTTAGGCAGGTGTGTAAAAATTGCTGCAAAGTAAGAATGTTTTAAACAAAAAAAAATAGACTTGTTAATAGTTTATTTATATCAATCAACAAAATGCAAAGTGAGTGAATAAAAGAGAAATCTAAATCAAATCAATATTTGGGGTGACCGCCCTTTATAATCAAACCCGCATCACTTCTTCTAGGTATACACACAGTTTTGGAAGGAACTCGGCAAGGAGGTTGTTCCAAACACCTTGGAGAGCAAACCACAGAAATATCCTGTGGATTGTGGATGTGGGCTCACTCATATCCTTCTGTTTCTTCATGTAATCCCGGACAGACTAGATGTTGAGATTAGGGCTCTCTGGAGGCTATATCATCATTGCCAGGACTCTTTGTCTTTCTATCATGTCACAGGACGTTACACCATGGGAAGACTGAGCACACCAACAAGACCCAAGGTAGTTATACTGCATCAACAAGGTCTCCCCAGGCAAAGATTGCAAAGGAGACTGATGTTTTAAGATGTGCTGATGAAGCTCTTTTGAAGAAGCACCAAGTAATAAGCAACATTAAAGATCATAGATGCAGTGATTGTCTAAGTAAACATAATATAGAAGATAATAGACACGTCATGCTTACTACCCTTCAAAATAGGAAGATGTTCAGCAGTGCCATCAGCTCATAAACTGACAACAACCATAAGGACCCAACTACACCCATCTACTGTTCGGAAACGTCTGGCCAGAGCTGGTCTTCATGAAAGAATTCCAGCCAAAAATCATAGATTTGTGTTGTGAGTGGGCTTGGGATGAGTTCTGAGCAGAGGCTCCCTCTGGTGGTTACAAGCGGTGCTGGTCTGTCCAGTGAAGATTTGTGAGGATTGGGAATCAGGTGTTACTGACTGGTCTTATATAAGGGAGTCACCTTCCCATCAGGGTTGCCGGTGATCAATTGTTCTGGTCTGAATCCTTGATTCCTGTTTCCTTTGTAGCCTGCTGTGTCGTGTCTGCATCTCCTGCTAACAGATAAGACATTTTCTTCTTTTTGTTTTTGTGCTTGATTTCTGCATTTTGTCCTGCACTTCTGTGGGGGCCTTCAGGGTCCCCTCCGGGGGCTTTTGCCCTCTCAGTTTAGTTCAGCCACTGATGTTTGTACCTTTGCTTTTTCCAGTTTTTTCAGTGGCTGCTGTTTTGATTTTGTTACACCAGAGAGCTAATTTAGGTGGTAGAGGTCGTGTGATCTCAGGTGATTTTGAAATTAGTAGAGTTGGTGCTTTTCAGGGTTTTCTGGGATTGCAGTAAGTACCCTTCCTATCCTTTTCTATTTAGTTAGTTTGGGCCCCAACGTTTGCTCATACTATTTTCTGTCTGTGTCTGTATTTCTTCTTGTC
The DNA here is from genome assembly GCA_033576555.1 of Oophaga sylvatica. Taxonomy (NCBI): domain Eukaryota; kingdom Metazoa; phylum Chordata; class Amphibia; order Anura; family Dendrobatidae; genus Oophaga; species Oophaga sylvatica. The sequence continues at coordinate 125,449,026 of JARQOD010000007.1, forward strand.
TAACCGCCATTACATGTTTGGGGGCTTTCTATTATCTTTGGGGTTCTGCTCCGGGGCAGATAGCTTTCCTATTTCTATCTTTAGGTGTAGTTAGTTTCTCAGGCTGTGACGAGGCGTCTATTACCAACATAGGAACGCTCCACGTCTGCCTCTAGTTGTTGTGGTTAGTCAGGATACTGCAATCTCATAGATTCCAACTGCTCTGGTGTATTGCCTTTTTTGCCTGCACTCCTCAGCTACCGAAACATAACAGTATCACCGGCCTAAAATTTAAAATTGTATGGTACTCACAGAAGGGAAAAAATTTGTGAAAGAAAAAACGGTTGTCAGAGTTGTCAGAGATATTTTTCTGTTTGTTGCATTTTTTTTTTTTTTCCCTCTGTATCTCTGGGTGCTGGGGAGGATTTTTTCTCTCAATGGAGTTTGCACAGTTGTCTGGCCGTGTGGATCAGCTTGCCACTGAGGTTCAGAGTATTGCTGCATATCTTGCTAGGTTGCCTGTTGTGGAACCTAGGATTCCCATGCCAGATTTGTTTTTAGGGGATCGAGCTAACTTTCAGAATTTCAAAAATAATTGTAAATTGTTTTTTGCCTTAAAATCTAAGTCCTCAGGGAACGCAGCGCAGCAGGTTCAAATTGTCATCTCTCTCCTGCGCGGCGATCCTCAGGATTGGGCTTTTTCCCTGACACATGGGGATCCTGTTTTGAGTGATGTTGATGCATTTTTTCAGGCTTTGGGGTTATTGTACGATGAGCCTAATGTCACTGATCAAGCTGAAAAAACCTTGTTGGCATTAAATCAGGGGCTTGATGACGCTGAGTTATACTGTCAGAGATTCCGTAGGTGGGCAGTCCTGACCAAGTGGAATGACGACGCTTTGGCGGCCCTTTTTCGGAAGGGTCTGTCAGATAATGTAAAGGATGTTATGGTGGGATTCCCTGTCCCCTCTGGTCTCAATGATTCTATGTCATTAGCGATTCAAATTGACAGACGTTTGCGTGAGCGGAGAAGTATGCGTGGAATAGTGTTGCCTTGTGAACCTGCTTCTGAATCCATGCAGTCTGATAGAGTGGTGTCTGGGGCACAGCGTCATGAGTTTCGAAAGCGCAATGGGTTATGTTTCTACTGTGGTGATGCCTCTCATGCTATTTCAGTCTGCCCTAAGCGGGGAAGACGTTTTGCACGCTCAGTTGTCTTGGGTAGTGTTCAGACTAAGTTTTTATTAACTGTCTGTCACGCTGTCTAATGATATGAATACAATGTCAGTAAACTATTTATACAGGAACCACACTCAATACAACATATAGTTTAGCAACATCAGAATGTAAGTATAAAATAGATTTACCTGACACAATATCTGCAGAATTTAGGGTTAATCTTGAATGTCACGCTGTCTGACACAATCTCTGCAGAACTTGGGGTTAATCTTGAGGACTTGATGAGCTGTAACAGGAAAGAGGAGGACCGGGGTCTAACCTGACCCTACACTGGGGTCCTAACTAATCCCTTTCCTTGGAGGTACTGATAATGGTTCAGAGGTCCAAGTCTCCAGCCTAACCCTGTCTCCTGTCAGACCCTGAACCCTGTAATCAGTCCTAAGAAGGATCCTGATTACCACCAAAGGGATATGGGCTGATCTCAGCTAAATACACAGATTAGACATATAAGACAGACAGGATAGCACTCACTTGCATACACACTCAAACACCGAAGGAACATAAATGGTCTGGGAAATAAACTCTAAACAAGTTGAGCTTAAAACAGCTAAGGAGCTCTCAACTTAAGTCTATACAGATTCATTCCTATCTGTGGTCTGCATGAAGGATTTCACTGGCAACTCCCAAAGCAGACAACCAGGAATTTAAAGGAAACCAATCAACAAATAATCAATTGCAGCCGGGAGAAACTGCACCCAGTCCCAGCACCGAGCACAGACAGAATTAACTCCCTAGCTGCCAAACACAAAGAAACAGCAACTCAGCTGTGAGAAGTCAAAACGTGCAACCGCGACGATCTTCGTGGCAATGCACACATGACTGTTGTGAATGGGTTTGAGATGAGTTCTGAGCAGAGGCTCCCTCTGGTGGTTACAAGCGGTACTAGTGAGGATTGGGAATCAGGTGTTACTGATTGGTCTTATTTAAGGGAATCATTTTCCCATCAGGGTTGCCGGTGATCAATTGTTCTGGTCTGAATCCTTCTTTCCAGTTTCCCTTGTAGCCTGCTGTGTCGTGTCTGCATCTCCTGCTATCAGATAAGACAATTTCTTATTTTGTGTTTTTGCTATATTTTTGCATTTTGTCCTGCACTTCTGTGGGGGCCTTCGGGGTCCCCTCCGGGGGCTTTTGCCCTCTCAGTTTAGTCCAGCCACTGTGTTTTGTACTTTTGCTTTTTGCAGTTTTTTCAGTGGCTGCTGTTTTTGTTACACCAGAGAACTAATTTAGGTGGTAGAGGTCGTGTGATCTCAGGTTATTTTGAAATTAGTAGAGTTGGTGTTTTTCAGGGTTTTCTGGGATTGCAGTAAGTACCCTTCCTGTCCTTTTCTATTTAGATAGTTTGGGCCCCAGCGTTTGCTCATACTATTTTCTTTCTGTGTCAGTATTTCCTCTTGTCTAACCGCCATTACATGTTTGGGGGCTTTCTATTATCTTTGGGGTTCTGCTCCGGGGCAGATAGCTTTCCTATTTCTATCTTTAGGTGTAGTTAGTTTCTCAGGCTGTGACGAGGCGTCTAGGACCATCGTAGGAACGCTCCACGGCTGCCTCTAGTTGCGGTGGTTAGTCAGGGTACTGCAATCTCATAGATTCCAACTGCTCTGGTGTATTTCCTTTTTTACCTGCACTCCTCAGCTACCGAAACATAACAGTATCCCCCGGCCAAAAAATTGTATGGTACTCACGAAGGGAAAAAATTTTTGAAGGAAAAGTTGTCAGAGTATTTTTTCTGTTTGTTGCTTTTTTTTTTTTTTTTTTTCCTCTGTATCTCGGGTGCTGGGGGGGATCTTTTCCCAAAAAGGATTTTTCACAGTTGTCGGCCGTGTGGTCAGTTTCCCCCTGAGGTTGGAGTATTGCGCTTACTTGCGGTTGCCTTTTTGGAACCTAGGCCCCCCACCCCAGATTTGTTTGGGGGGATCGAGTAAGTTTCAGAATTTCAAAAAAAATTTAAAAAATTGTTTCTTCCTTTAAAAAATTAAGTCCTCAAAAACGCAGCGCAGGGTTTAAAAATTGTCATTCTCTCCTGCGCGGGTCCCAGTTTGGGTTTTTCCCCCTCACACCTGGGGCCCCTTTTTTGATGTTTATGCTTTTTTGGGGTTTGGGGGGTTATTGTACATGAGAAAATGTCACGTCAAGCAAAAAAAGCCTTTTGGGGCTTAAAACGGGGTTGATGACGTGTTTTATATGTCAAGTTCCGTAGGTGGGCAGTCCTGAAAAAGGGGAATACACGCTTTGGTGGCCCTTTTCGGAAGGGCTGTGGATATGTAAGGATGTTATGGTGGGATTCCTGCCCCCTTTTCTCAAGATTCATGTCATTGCGATTAAAAATTGACGCGTTTGCGTAGCGGAAAGTATGCGTGGGTGGTTTTTGCCTTGTGCCCCAGCTGCTGCCCCATGCAGTTGAGGAGTGGTGTCGGGGCACAGCGTCTGGTTTCGAAAGCGCAAGGTTTTATGTTTCTACTGTGGTGATGCCTCTCTGCTATTTCAGCTCCCCTAAGGGGGGAAGCGTTTTCACGCTCAGTTGTCTTGGGTGTTTAGACAAGTTTTTTTAACTGTCACTTGATATCTCTCTGTCCCCATTTTCTGCTCGGCTTTCTTGTTTGGAGCAGCTATTAACCTGAGGATTTGATTTTGCTAACTTTTGTGGTTTTCCCCTTTTAACCCCCCACAGAAGTCATTCCCCACTGGCTGAGAAAAAACCCAGTTTTTACCAGGTGTAATGAGGGTTTGAATGATCACCAGGGGCTGAAATTTTTTTGGTTTAAAAATTGCATGACTTTTGTGCTGGTTTCCCCTTGGTTACAGCTCAACCCCGTTTTGGTTTGGGAAAAATTTGTCTTTTAACCGTTGGGGCTGCCAATGTTTTTAAACCCAAATCCGTTTTTTTGCCCCCCAGGTGAGGATTTCTGATTTTTGTTTGATTTTTTGATTTTTTAGCGAAAGTAAATCTGCATCCTTCCCCCCCCCAAGGGCTATGCGCGTTTTTGAATTAGTGCCAGGTGAAATTCCCCTGGGTCGCCTTTTTAACTTTCTGTACAAAATGACGCTATCGGTCTTATATCAAGGAATCATTGGAGGGGGTTTCAGCCCACCTTTCCCCCTTAGGTCCGGGGTTTTTTTTTTGTCCAAAAAGGGTTCATTAAGGCCGTGTTTGATTATCTTCTCTTGAACAATTTTGGAAATATCATACCTTTCCCCCTTGTTTTGACCTGTTTTCCGGGGAAAAAAACGCTATTGGTTTCCAAGCTTCCCCTGGGGGGGGCGTAAACCCTTATTGCTTTAAGACGGGAGAATGGAAGACGGCTTTAACACCCCAGGGCTTTGAGTCCCCTTTTATGCCCTTTTGGGAAATAATGCCCCCTTCCCCTTTTCCAGTCCTTCATGAATGACATTTTCAGGGTTTTGTGGACAATTTTTTTGATTGTTTATTTGGTGATTTTTTGATTTTTTCTAATGACTGGGGCTCTCTTGTGAAAAAATGTTCGAAGATTCCCCATTTTTAGAGAAATGCTTGTATGTGAAGGGAAAAGTGTCTTTTTGGCGTACAGAAGATCTCATTTTGGGATTTTTTTTTGTCCCCCTTTTATTGAAATGGACCGGTCAAGGTTCAGGCCATCGTGATTGGGTCCCCAACCACTTCATTAAAGGTTTCAAGATTTTTGGGTTTTGCCCCAATTTTTTTCGTAAATTTATTGGTAAAAATTTTCGGGGTTTTGTTTAAATTAACTGATTTGACCAGAAAGGGTTCTGAGTGGTGAATTGGCCCCTTAGGAGTCTCTGGTTTCGGAATTTTAACAGGATTCATTTGTCCTGTTCTCGGCACCCCTGTTTCTCTGCCCTTTCAGGTGGGGTTGATCCCTGAAATTGGGGAGGGGCCCTTTTGTCCCAAAAAAAAGAGACCTCTAAAATACCCTTGTGCCTTTTTCTCTCGAAAATTTTTCTATTAACGAATTTTGACGTGGGGAAAAGGGAGTTATTGGCCATAAGGGGCTTTTGAAGAGTGGAGCATTGGGGGGGGGGAGCCAAAAAACAGGTGGGGTCCTTACGGACCTAAAAATTGGCTATTGGAAAATGCCAAGCGGGGGTCAACCTAGACAGGCCAGTGGGGGCCCTTTTTTTCCAAATTTTAATTTTGTGGTTTCCTTTCTTCCTGGCACTAAAAAAGTCAAAAGGGGATGCCCCCCGAGGTTTTTGGGACTTCTGGCTATTGATCCCCTTTTATTTGAAGGAGGGGGTAGTTTTTCCGCCCCCCGCCCAATTTGGATTTTTCGGAGGGGGTGGAGGTAGGCCCGGCGTGCCCCCTTGGAAAATTTTTGTCCCCCGGCAATGGAAAAAAGTGTGAGTCTGGGTTTTTGTTTTTCCATTGGTGGGCAACCCCGGGAATTTTGGTACCGAGACTTTTGGGTTGTCGGTCCTTTTTGGGGAAACCTTTTCCGATTTTGGGAAAAATTTTTGCGTCCCCCGGGGCTTTTGTCCGCCTTTTTTCCCCGCTCAGTGGTTTTTGATGCCTTCGTGCCCAAGGACCGGCCCCAACTTTGGATTTTTTTTCCACTTTTTCCGTTTCTCAGAGAATGACCCATCTGGGGAAAATTTTGATAGGTTTTTTAAAAGTACATCTTTTGGGCCTACCTAAAATTCCTTCCCCCGAATTGGTGCCCCTTTTTCTTTTCACTGGTCGTTTTTCCCGGGATTTTGAAAATTTGTTGACGAGGTCCAGTTTGTTTCCAGATTTTTTGGGGACTTTTTGTTCTAAATGGGTGTTTTAAATTTTCTTTCTCCTCGGCATTTCTCCCAACCAATGGTCAAACTGGGGGGAAAAAAAAACCAGACATTGGAGATTATCTAAGAGCTTTGTGTTGGATAGGGAGGGTCTTTTTTGCCTTTGGCTGGTTTGCTCTTAAAAAAAGGGGGACTCTGCCCCTTTATGTCTCCTTTTTTTGTAATTTGGGTTTTTCCCTCGTTTTCTTAGGACGACGGAGGTTCTGTCTGTCCGGGTTGATCTGTTTTTGAGCGTATGCAGCAGATTTTTGGGGAAGGGGGTGGAGAGGTGTCCCTCTCTCAGGGAAGGCCCAGGGGGTTTGCTAAGGCATTGGATGAGGTCCCGGTTTAAAGTGGGGGACTTGGCTGGTTTTCCTCAAAGAATATTCC
>JARQOD010000007.1:125455488-125478737 GCA_033576555.1 Oophaga sylvatica
TGAGGTTCTGGAGGGGAAGCCGGGGCTCCGCAGGCCCCCCGAGTTCGGGGATTCCCAAGTTGCCCCCTTTTCTTTTGGTGGGAAGAAAAAAAATTGGGGATTTGTTAATCAATGTAATTTTTTTTTTCTGCACTGCTTACAATTTCTTGAACGATAAAAGGTGCTTATATAATTAGTTGCTTAAAACAAGGTTTGATAGGGGAAAAAACCCTTGTTGGATGGGATGTTTTTGTTTCCCTTGGACTTTATTTCCCGGGGGGCAGGGTTTGATCCCCCAAGGGGTGAACGCTGAAAACCAAAAAGTTGCTTTGCGCCAAGGTAAGCATCAGTAGCTGAATATGCCTGGATTTGGGGGAGGGGCCCCCTTGTACCCCTGGGACAATTCCCAAAAATCATTTTTCAAAGGGGGGTTACCCCCAAAAATTAAAAGGATGAACTTGCTCGCCCCCGCCCCCCCACTGCGTTAGGTGTTTTTTATTAATATATGATTGAACCCAATGAACGGGGGCAGGAGTGTTCAAAAAAAATGTACTAACCTTTTCCCTTCCTTCCACAAAGGGAAACCCTTTTTTGAATGGATTGGGAAAAACCTGAATGAACCTGGGTAGTTTTTACTAGGGTTAGGTGCAGCAAGGAACATGTTTTAGGAAAAATCTATGTTTTTACTGTGGTAAGTCGGGGCCCTTTTTTTTTAACGTCCCAGCGTTTCGCAAGATCTGCGCCTCATTCTTGTGGTGTTTGCGAGAGGGGATCTGTCAGGCCGACCCCTCAGGCTCCGAGTTAGCTGCAGAAACAGATCTTGATTTCTGGATTAAAACTCCGTTACCTTGAGGACGTTGACTGTGTAAATGCTGCCTCTTTCAATTTTTCCTCAGCGGTGTCCCAGCTGAGTTGTAAGAAAAACAATTTCCTTTTTTTTTTAAAAAAATCGGGGGTTACTCGCTGGGTTCTAGCTCTGCCATGATCGATCGGTGCAAGTGGAAATTTTATGGATGTCTCCTTTCTAAAAAAAAGGGGGAATCGTAATGAAAAAGGGGTCCCCCCCTAAGATGGAAATGTGGTGGCTCCTGCTGACCTTGGACCAGTGGATAGGAAAAAGAGTTTAAAGGTTCTTTGGGTAAAGATCATCAAGAGAACGTCCTTTTTTTATCTTTTCCTCCCCTTTCCCCTTATTTTGGGCTCCCCGGGGTGCAGGCTCAAAATTTTCCACCATTAATGGGGGCCAGGAATTACCTTCCAGAGAAACGATGAGTAAAAAAAATTTTGCTTGCTCTTTTCCCCAAAGGAACCTGTCACCCCCGAATTCCCCGCTGTTTTTCGGACTATGTGGTTTTTGTGAAAAGGACGTGCCCAGCTTCTCCTCAGTCCATTATGATTGTCCAATTGAATTATTGTGGAGCAGAGATCCTTTTGGTAAGATCTACCCCCTGGCGGGGCCGAGTGAAGGCTTTAAAGAGTCAGCGAAAACTAGCCAAGGGTTCATACGCCCCTCTTTCTCCTGCAGGGGCACCATATTCTTTGTAAAGAAGAAAATGGACCCTGGACCATGCGTAGACTTAGGGAACTTAAATAGGTTACTATTAGAAACCGTATCCATTGCCTTTAATCCCGGTTTTGGGGGTGCGACATGCAAAATTTTTTCTAAATAGATTTCGTGGGGCCATCTTAGTCCGTTTAGCTGGGGAGAATGGAAGACTGCATTCAGGTCACGCTTGGACACTTGAATATTGGTTTGCCTTTTGGTTGATACCGCCAGCCACTTTCCAAACTTGGTGAATGCTTTCAGGGTCTCCTAAAATTCGTGGTAATTTTTGGATGATTTTTATTTTTTCTAATCCCGGGAAATATGGCATGTGGAATGGTCTTGGACGTCTAAGACAAAATCATCTTTACATCAAGTTGAAAAAATGTGAATTCCTAAGACCGAAATTCAATTCTGGGGTATGTATGTCTCACAAGAATTAGTATGGTGGAAGTAAAACCAAGCTCAATGTTGGCAAAGCCTGAAATGTGAAGGAGGTACAGGCTTACGGGTTGCAAACTTTATGAGTTTATTGAAATTTCTTGAGGTAGTGTCACCTATCACCCAACTTCCGGAAAGAGTCTAAGTTCCGGCTCCCCAAGCCCGGAAGATTTTCCGTCTAAAAGATAAATTTCCACTGCCCTATTTGTAATCCCCACCCAGAGTTGCCTTTTAATAAGGGGGATGCTTCGACTGTGCCGTGGGAGCTTACTTCTCGGAACGGTGGGAAATGTCTTGATCCCTGGCCTTCTTTTCCGCAGTTGTCTTCGGTGAGAAGAACTACGTGTGGCAAATAGAGAGTTGTTGGCCATTATTGCCGCCTTCAAAGAAGGGACCCTTTGCAAGGAGTGCACGCAAATAGTGTTTGAAGTCATCGTAATCTTGAGTTTATCGCGGCTAAGTGCCTGACTCCTCGCCAGGTCCGTGGAATCTTTTTAAACAATTTAATTTTTTTTTTATGACAGGAGCGCAATGGAAAAGGCTGAGCCTCTCTGGATTTTATCAGAAGACACGTCCAATTATCCTCCTAAGCTATTTTCCGACTCTAGATTCCAGGAGGATTCATATAAGATATTAAAGACATCAAGGAAGCATACCATGCGGGATTTTTTTGGCTCAACCCCCCAAAGGGGTAAGTTTGTCTTTAAGAATGGTGGTGGATTTTTTTGGGGGCAACGTTGATATACCTGAAAAGAGATTGAGAGTATTGAATCATTATGATTCCAAAATGCGGGATAGAGGATTTAAAGACCAGGAATTTCTTTCTGTTTTTTTGGGGGCCCACTTGTAGGAAGGTGTTTTGGATTTGTACTTGTGGGGTTTGTGCAAGATGCAAAAAAACCTCGCTCTTCCCAAAATGGGTTCAGCCTTTTTTCCACCCCGTCCCCCGGGGGATCATTTTAGGACTTCATTGTCGAATTACCAACCTTTCAAGGGAAAAAAAATTTCTGTGGTGGTTGAGTTTAACAAAGGCAGTTTTATCCCTTGTGTCGGCTTACCCATGCAAAACAGCTCAGATTTGAGATTAAAGATGGTTTGTTTCGAGTACCGGTGAGGTTATTTCGGACGAGGGGTGCAATTCCTTTAGGTTTTGGCAAAAATTTTGGGAGCATTGGACATTAAAAACCTTTCTTTCTTTTATCCCAGACTAATGGACAAACGAACGAACCAATCAAACCCTGGGCGCTCCGTTGTTTTTTTGCCCCTACGGGATATTGGGGGATCTTTTCCTTGGTGAGTTTCTTACAACAACTCCAGGTGCCTCCACTAAACAGTCTCTTTTTTCTTAAATTTAGGTTATCATCCTATTATTCTACCCGATTTCCCATGGGAGGCGCCTTTGCCAGAGTGGCTGAAAGGTCACGACTTTAAGAAGAATTTGGATTTTAAAGGAGAATCTGGATCGGCTAGGAAAGGTACAAGAGGCAGCAGATAATTTCGTAAACCTGCACCAGTTTTTAAGGTAGGAGATGGTTGGCTGTCAACGGAACTTAAAGTAAGGTTCCATATCTAGTTGGGAATAAGTAATTGGCCCATAAAATCAGTAAGTTTATAAGTGCCGTTGCTTTGTGTCTTCAATTGCAGCTATGAGAACCCCCTGTCTTTAGTATCCCTACTAAAGGCTGAACACCCCAATACGTTTCTGGACGTTCTTCTCTTGCCCTGACCCGTGTGTCATGGTCAGGAAGAATTTTGGGTGGAAAGATTTTGTTCCAGGTTTTAGAAATCAGTTACAATATCTGTCAAATGGCGGGCTTCCAGTGGAGGACAACTCATGGGGCCAGTCAAAAGTTAATGCTTCCCGCTTGCTCCGTTCAGTTTCTCGAGGTACCCACACAAGTGGTTGAGGTCATCCGGAGGTTGCCCCTAAGGGGGGAGTAATGAAGGTTCTGTATATCTGTTTCTGAAACTCAGTTTGTTCTCGGCCATTTTGCTTTCGTTTTGCTGCAGCTATTTGCCCCAGTTAAAATGGAGTTTTTCCAGTTGGTTTCCCGCCCTGATTTCCCGTTTGCTTTTAACAGCCCACCTGGAATCAGTGCTCAGAATTGGCCTGCGTTTGAACCGTGTTTGACTCCTGAAGCCTTGGACTTTGTACCCAGCCATTTCTATGGAAACTCTGGAGCTTTGTGGACCTGAACTCTGCTCTTGAAGCCTCACGGTTGATGGGACTTGCGGAACATAGAAGAAGATCGAATTGTTGTGGAGAGTTATTGATGAACTTAGATTATTTGGCCTCTGTGTCCCTGTCTGTGTTTGCAACTGGTGTTTATTTTTGCCAATTTGTAGAAGCAATACAAGACTTTTTTTTCAACCTGTGTCTCAAGTTTTCATCACACCAAGACAAGCGTTATGAACTGTATAATACATTCAGGTAGTGTGGCTGTAGCTCGGGCTTGAGGAGGAGGTTTGGGGAGGTCAGGGGGCGCCCTGTAGGCCTCCGGTAAACTGTTTGTCCTAATCTTGAACAAAAGTTATCGAGGACATCAAATTCTGCTTTAGCGGACACCCAGGGAGTTAAAGCACTGGGTCTCCTTTCTCGCGGTTTTGGTGGGCCTAACTTAAATAAAGAGGTAATAACTTTTGTCGGTCTGTGGAGTTTGTGTCGCTCTAAGACCCCTCCCGTCGCTGGGACCTCTTGCCTTTGAAAATTCCGGCGTCCATGGTTCTTTTGTCTAGGCTCATTAGGACCTCCCTCCGTCGTGGGGACTGTATTTAGTTGTGTTGAAGGTTCGTAAGATGGCACATTTCTTGCTCTTCCTGCCTTCCTAATGCTAAAAATTGGTCAGGGTTATTGGGGGATTGTGGACTTCCGGGTTGCCTTTGTGTGGTGGTCGATAGGGGTCTCAGTTTGTGTCAATTCTGGGGGCTTTTGTTCGGCGGGGGATGCAATTGTCATTTTCTCGGTTTTTCCGCAGACCAATGGCAGACCAGGCGTCTGAATCGAGCCTAGAGCATTCTTCGGGTTTGTCTCAGGGAACCAGGGGGATGGTTTCTTTCTTGCCTTGGCAGAGTTGCTCTCAAAATGGCGGAGCGGTCCAAGGTAAGTCCCCTTTTTTGGGGATATGGTTTTTACCCAGTTTGTACTTTCAATGGGGGGGCCCTTCTGGGGTTCCTGGGAGGAACGTTCTGTCGCACTTGCTTCAGTTTGGGGGGTAGAATAATTGAGTGCATGGGGAACCGTTCAAACGGAGGGCTGATGGAGGAGAGGTCTGGTCCGGACCTTTGTGTGAACATTTTTGGTATGGTTGTTCAAGAATATTAAAAAAGGTTCCCTCCTGGAAATGGGTCCGGTTATGGTCCAACAGGATGTTCTATAATTAATTGTGGATTTGTTGGACCTCCCTGTTTAAAATCCACAATGTGTTCCACAAATCGTTGTTAAGAGGTACGTGGCGCGTTTAACCGTCCCTTACCTCCTCCTCGTGGTGGTCAATGGTAATTAGATTTCAAGTGTCGAAGATCATTGATCACGTCTGAATCGCCGGTCCTTCGTACTTGGTTCATTGGAAGGGGTATGGTCCTGAGGAGGGACGTGGGTCCCGGTCTGGTTAACGAAGATCGATTGGTTCGGACCTTCCACACAAAACCCGGGCGACTGGCCCTGGGGTCCGGAGGGGCCCTCGTAGAAGGGGGGGGGTATGTATGGGTGTTCGCACGAAGATGGCGATTGCACTTTGATTCTCGCGCTGAGTTGCTGTTTCTTTGTTTTTGGTAGTGAGGGAGTTAACCTCTTTCACCATCCGGCGGGCGCTGGTGGCGCCCCCCGGCATTTTACCCAGGCCGCTGTGAAAAGCTTTCACACTTCGGCGCCCAAAATGCGGTTTTTGCCGGTGATTTTGATGCTTGGGGGAGTAAGAAATCATCCGGCGAAAAAAAAAAAAAAAAAACGTTACATGAGCGTTTTGTCGGCCGCCGCATGCTTTGCGCGTCCGGACAAAACCGCATGAACGCATTGACATGCGGCGCCTTTTGGCGCAATGTGTCTGCGAAAAAGCCGAAGCGGCGCATCTTTTTCAGATGCGGCGCTGCGGGGAAAATGCCGGGGCGCCGCAAGGCGCCCACCGGATGTGTGAAAGAGGCCTTAATTTTACCTGCTCTTTGTAAGACAGGTCCGCCTCGCCCGGCTGCTTTTGATTATGCACTAATTACCCTTTCCCCTTTATATACTGCCGTTGCTTGTTAGTGCCGGTAAAAAGCTTTCATGGAACAGCATTTGGTAGGTCTGAGAAGACTTAAGTTAAGATTTTCCCTTTTGGGTGGTTTCTCCTCCTCGATTATGTTTTCCCTAGACCTTTTGTGTTCCCTCTGTGTTTAAAGGGGTTTTGTATGCAAGCGTGTTTGCTTGTCCCTGTCTGTCCGTTTGTCTGTAGTTTGTTAACAGTAACCGCCTATTCCCTGTGTGGTAATCGGGTCCTTCTGGGACTGATTTGTTGTCGGGCTTTAGGAGCAGGGTTTCGTTGGGGCCGGGGGACCTCTGTACCATTAACAGTACCTCCAGGTTGAGGGACTAGTCAGGTCCGTTGGGTCAGATAGACCCCGGTCCACCGCGCCTGGACGATTATCGTCTTCAGGATTCACCCACAGTACAACGGAATTATTAGGTAAATTACTTTATGTACATGTTGAGATTTCTATTTATGGTTTTAATTGCTGTTGTCCCTTTAGTATTGATTCTGAAATATATGTGATCTGTGAACGCGTGCATTTGCTACATTTCTACTTGGGGTATTTGTAATATTATTATATTTCACCCTGCTACATGTTGGGTGGGTCTTGGAGTGGGAACAACCCTGTACGTACCATTAATGATAGTTGTATGTAATAAAAAGAAGGATATATGTATGCATTAATGGTGGAAGTTAATGGGTTGTACTTCTTATTAAAGTATTTGTTAAAACAAGAAACGTGAATTTTTTCACAAAAATCCTCTTGCTTTTAAGGTGGATGAATTTTTTATCTAGAATTTGAGCGTGCTAACGTTACGGCCCCCCCCGAGGTGGTTTCTGGTAGGGTGGGGCGATTGAAGCTATTTATAAAAGTTGCAGTCGTGTTCGAAGCTGTTTGGTCGTGCATTTTTTCCTCCGAGCTGCAGACAGAAGCAGCTGCAGGGGGAGAGTAGTTTTGGCAGCAGCTCGTTATGTTTTCAAATATAGGGTGCACCACCCAACCCTTGGCAAGAGGAAGCCAGGATTTTGGGGAAACGCTGTGGTCCTAAGATGGAACCTGATACATCATAATAGGAGTTGTTATGTTCGCCGTTTCAGAATGCCTATAACAATTCTTCCTGGTGCCCATTACGAAAAACATGGTCCTTCCTTTTTGGAGATGAAGTTCCCAGTAAATCAGTCAACTGTGCCAATCTTTAATTGGCAGGGAGGGGAATCCACCCATGGAGGGCAAGACTTTGTGTATCTTCTGTTCCTTTTTTATAAACTGTGATAATTTTTCTTGGCATCTGTGACGATGAGTGCACCTGAGTTTGAAAAAGGAAAAGCCAAGCAATAAGTGGTTTCCACACCTGAATGAATTCAAATATATGAATCACAGTTTTAGGGAAACAACACACACAATAAAACTTTAAACTTTAAAAAATTACAAAATAATCACATCACCCTGACCCAAAAACATGTGTAATGTAATTTCAAACTCTTTGCACTTAGTATGGTATTTGTTATTGTCTTTTTGCCCTTTTCAATGTAAAGGCCATGGAATAAAGGCGCTATAAAAGTATAATATTAATTTATTTGGCCTGTGTTATTCAAATTCAATAAAACAGGCTTAATTATGACAGCATCAAAACGAAGGAAGTATACAATGTATCAAATGTCCAAATATGCTGAATAGAAAACAGTGAACCCCTTATATTAGAAAAGCCGTAAATGCCCAAAAAAAATGGTCTCTTTAAGTTATGTGGAATAGGAGGTGTTTTATTTAACAGTTTATTGGGTCAGGGGTGAGTGATTTGATTTTGTATGTGTTTTTAAATGGTTTTTTGATTTATTGTGTGTGTTGTTTCCTAATAAACTGTGATTATATATTTGTATCTTTAGGTGGTGCAAACCACTTATTGCTTGGTCTTTTTTTTTTTTCAAACTATGGTTCATTTTTCCGTGGTTTTTGCACCCCCCATTGATAATATTGGTTTTTGGTGACCTATGTGTTTGTGTCAATAGAAGTGCATGCTGATTTGAATACAGCAACAATAGGGGTTCAAAGGGTTTTACAGGCACGGCGTATTAGCTTCCCGGGGTCTGGGAATGCTTTGTGTCTGGGAATCCAAGAGAAGGTTTGTGTGCAGAGGTTCTGTGACAGAAGTCGCCAGCTGATAGACCAGTTCTTCCGGGAAGTGTTGCTGTAATCTAGAAGCATCAGGAGTCTTTTTCCTTAAGATGAAGTGGAGAGCTACAGCACCGACTCTTCCCCCCCACCTCACTGCAGAGAAGGTACAGTTTGCTTTGGTTAAAACCTGTGTGAAGGAAGTTATCTGTGAAGAGCTTTCATATTGTTGTTTAGCATTTCTTAGAGAAGTGATTTGGTGATGAAAAAATAAAACCCCTGTGCTCAATCCAGTTAGAAAATGTTAGCTGTGGTGTAATCCGTTACCTCCTTACGGTGAAGAATTATAAAAAGGTCACCCTGGTAAGATTCCCGGATTCCCACAAAACTCATGTTTCCTTTGTATGCCCTAATATCCTGATGGAGTGATGCAAACACTGTAATAAGGTGCAGGATATTTTTACCTTTGCGGTAGGGAAATGGTCATTTCCTCTTTGGTATTTAAAACGTCCATGTATTCCACTGTCCGCTGGATGTTTTTTGGAAATAAAAAGTATATTCGGTTCCTGCGGTCAGAAGGATAATTAACTCCATACCTTTTATTTGCATCACATATGTTTAAAGACACAATACTTTGTGGGATTTATTATTAGAGATGGGCGAACCCGAACAGTAAAGTTCAAGTCTGTTTGAACACCTTGTTTGGGCACGACCGGAACAGATTCACCAGGGTTGTTTAACTGTTCAGGTTCGGCACCCCGAATAGCATGAAAGTCGCAAACCCTCTATATCCCTCAATATTTATAATAAAATTGATCCTCTCCAAAGAACATTGGAGAGGAGGAAATGTTTTTTATAATATGTCAAGAAGAGAAAGCAAATGGTTTAAAAACCATATGGTTTGAATAGCGTAATTGAATTATTTGAAAAGCATGATCAACGGCATGCTGTCTTCACTATCGGTGGAGGATTATCGAAGCAGCTGATCCATTAGTGGGGTGGATCCAAGTCAAGTCCAACCATCTCATCTCCTTAAACATTGAAGGAGGCACGTTTGGATCTTGGAGATAGAGAACTTAAAGGGTAGGTTTCCCATTAGCTTAGGTAGCTTACACCATAGTTTCCGACTTCTGTAATATCGGGGGCTACTGGAAAAGGAGAAGACCAAATGGACTCCCAGCAACACCAGCAGGGAACTGCCCAAAACTGCCTGAAACCTCCCAAAAATCAGAAATTCTACAAGTGTTTTTGTGCTGTGGCGACTCGTGAAGGCAGTGACTGAGGCTTAGAGAGGTGGTCGGTAAGTGAGGTGTGGCTACAACCAAAAATTTCCAAAGGCTTGCCACAAAGTTGCCCATTTCCTGGATTGCCGCTGTCATGATTCCTTCTATCTGAGTGTTTGGACGCAGTGAATGATAGTTCTGCCATCCAATCTAGGAATGGGGAGTGCCGAGTTGTCAGTATGGTGATGCACAGCTCAGCCGTCCAATCGGATAGTACGGCGTCAGCGTCTAGAGTGACAGATTAGCCATCCAATCAGGACCTGGGTGTGTCATGGCTTCATCCATGGGTCTCCTGTCCAGACTAATTACCTGGCTATTTAACCATCTCTCTGTCTCAGATTGCTGCCAATTGCAGCTTTGCTCATAAGGTGTGTGCTTGCTATGCGCTCCTTGTCTGGGATTCTGATCTTTGCTGCTTGACCTAGGAATTGTCTTGACCATCTGTTTGCCTAGCCCTTTTGTTGTTATCCATTACCTTCTGGAATCTACCTTGGTTTGTATCCTGACTGCGCCTTTGTCTCACTCCTCTGTCTATGATGTACTCTCTTGACTTCTTGACTACCCAGCCTCACGGCTTATCCGTGAGTAGTGACTAGCGTCTTAGCCACCCTGCTAAAGTTGGCAAGTTTGGTTTACACTCATTGTACAATGACATGGCAAGTCTCCTCTGTTCTTTTAGCTACAATACATAATTTAATGTTTATATCATATTTTTTTTAATTGCCCCTATAGTATGTGTCCAGGGATATTCACTCTATATATAAATGTATAATATGACTTTCCCCAAACATGAAGACTACCTCGCTCAGGAAACACAATTGTTTTTTGTTAATTTAACACTTTTGGGTCGGGGGTGCTGGTCGTCCATCCCCATTAATAGGTTGCGGTAGAAAAACATCAAACTTCCTTCTACTGTCTCCATTTATGGTTCCTCCAATAGTCCAAACCAAAGCAAACAGGAAAAGTCCTTGTAACCACAGTGTTATCTGCTGGCTAGACGGGGCTCTCTGCCGTCCTCTTCAGACCGGATTATATCATCTGCAGCATAAAAAAACGTACGATAAGTTAAGAAAGACGTCGACATTACAGAAAGGTGCACCCAAGCCACATGTGGGTGTGTAGAGTGTAAAACATATAGGGCCCAAATGATTATTGCATTTTTTGTCTAGTTTTTGGTATTTTTACCCTGTTTATTCACCAAATTCTTCTTTTAATTTTCACATTTTTTTTTGCAATCCCTACATGTTTATTGGCTGTCTTACAACCGTAAAACATGCGGGGTGGGTACTCTAGCATGGCGCTCCAGCGATAGTTGATGCGTACCCAGCATCCCGATGCTCACTCAACTGGCGAGGTACAAAAGAGGTAAGACAAAAATAAAAAAAGGTAAGACAAAAATAAACAGCATAGTCCATAAACCACGTGCATCATTTTGAAGAACTTCGAGGAACACAACAAGACAAAAAAAAAATGTCACTTCAAAAAATCCGCAAAGAATGAATTGGGCCCATAGTGTTACACTAAAATGAGAGAAACTTTGCAAAATTGAAGATTTGGGCAGCACAGTAGTGTGAACACATAGACTCTACAGGACTAAGGGTAAACCTACCCATCGATTAGCTTCTGCGTCATTAATCACATCTCTTGTGCAGGCTTAATGACAGTCGGCAGCACATCTACTTGTGAAAATTGGGGATGTGCTGCTGACAATAATGTAAATTGGACGACAGGAGGGGAGACTGAATGATTAATCTATTGGATTTAATGATACAGCAGTAGGGGTATTTATTATTTATCTGTAAAGATGGCCGTACACATGTGTTATCGTTTGGCCAATCGACTCTCTCCATACATATCATTGCTTGACCGAGCACTCATGTGTTTCCAATGGGGGAAGATGAGTACGCCAGACTGTAAGCCAGACTCTGAAAGTGGCTTATCTCCACTGAAAACCAAAGGATTCTTACAGTCTATTTCTTAGGAAGCCCCCAAAAACATCAGATGGTCGCCTGGTTCTAACAACTTTTACCTAACAGCTATGGGGGACATACTGAAAGTACCTAGTAGTTGAACAAAGAGTAATTTCCAATTGAAAAAGTTTTAGCTCGTGAAAAAACAACACCCATCCATACAAGAGGTAATTAACGTAGATCCTATCATTGGGAATTCCACATTTCAAGAAAATGGAATGGGGTCCTGTGTCTCCTGTGCGTGCCATGGACACTGAATTCATTGTAGTGAACATGGATGACCATATTCAATCAGAGGTCCGCATTCTTGGGGTCAGCGGGGGACCACCATCGATCATACATTTATTCCCTATTCTCGTTTTTTTTTTTTAGCCAACCCTTTGAAATAGGCTTGTGGTTCTGATATCTGATGGATATTCCAAACTTGTATGGACCAACATACATGGCGAGGCGAGACAGCAGAAAAATTGCCATGTGTTATCTCTGCCTTTCACAAGACAGCTTCATGTCATTTTTTTCTACAAGGCCACATTGACGCATTCACTGTTTGGTGTTTTTTTTTTACCTCAGTATTTGTAAGCCAAAACCGAGAGTGGTTGATAAATCCAGAAGTGGTGACGTGTTTCTATTAGGCCACGTTCATACGTTCAGTATTTGGTCAGTTTTTTACCTCAGTATTTGTAAGCCAAAACCAGGAGTGGGTGATAAATCCAGAAGTGGTGACGTGTTTCTATTAGGCCATGTGCACATGTTCAGTATTTGGTCAGTATTTTACCTCAGTATTTGTAAGCCAAAACCAGGAGTGGGTGATAAATACAGAAGTGGTGACGTGTTTCTATTATACTTTTCCTCTGATTGTTCCTCTCGTGGTTTTGGTTTACAAATACTGAGGTAAAAAAGTCACCAAATACTCATTGTGTGCACGTGGCCTAACTGTGGCTTTTACACAATGCAATAATCCAGGTCAGAAATAGTCTACCGGGCCATTATTTCACTGGAACAAAAGAGGCAATATTAAGAAAAAAAATAAAAGAATCTCTCCATTTGTTATCTATTGATTGCACATTCTGTCTCGCTCCAGCTGATTTTCTTTTATCATGCGACTAGAAAAGAAACCAAATGGTACAAATCTTCAAAGTTACAGCATGTTGATTTTAAATAAGGCTCCTTTGGCAATCACAGGAGGCGTACAAGAAGTGCAAGCTGAAACCTCAAACGTGTCATGACCCTGAAGTGTGCAGAAATGGAGACATTTGCTTCTCCTTAGCATGAAGTAAAAAAAACAGTGGTCTAATCAGTCACAGCCTTGATGAATCTTGTAAATGTGGGTTTTCCAGCATCTGCCATGCTCGGCAACATTATGCAGCATGTAGACAAAATTTGTCAAATAAATCCCTCGAAGGCTGTGTGCACACGGAGTCATTTTGCTGAGTTTTCAAAGCTGAGCAGAGAGTCAAAGGGCGCCAATTCATCATTACATTTCCAATGATGAATCGTGGTTTGGTCCTGATGGAGAGGTTTGAAAACCCTGAAACGCGTTGACATAATAAACCGCACCTTTGTGTGTGATCGTACTTTTGAAAATTGGGCAGCGAGGACTCTGAACCACTCATTTATTGCATTTCCATCAGTTTTTGGTGTGACTAACAGCTAAATTAGTGATTTAAATGATTTGGGCATTTTTTGTCAAGTTGTCTTTTGTCGTCTTTTGTGGCTTAGGCCTCTTTCACACATCATTTTTTTTATGTCAGGCGTGATCCGGCGTGTTGTTAAAAGAACGCATCCGGTACTGGATGCGTTTTTTTGTCATTGACTTTCATTAGTGCCGGATCGCGCCTGATGTCGTTCCGTTGCATCCGTTTTTGTCCGGATCCGGCGGAAATGTACATTCCGGCGGCCGGACAAGACGGTCACTGTAATGTTTTTTTTTTTTTAGCGGACCTGCCTGATAGTGCCTGAAGCGGCGCATCAGACGGCCGGAAACAATACAAGTCTATGGTGCCGGATCAGTCTTTTGTGCAATCCGTCAAAAGACTGATCCGGATTCTGGAAACCAAGGTCTCTCTCTCTCTCTCTCTCCCCTCGGTCCGGACATGCGTACCTGCATTTTCCGGGTTGAAAAGGTCAGGTCGGATCCGGCAAGAAAACTGATCCGTTGCTTCAGTTTTTTCAAAATCAGCGCCGGATCCGTCCTATCAGGTATACGACGGATTAGGCCTGACACAAAAAAACTGATGTGTGAAAGTAGCCTTAGTTATAAGTTTTCTGATTTTTATGTCAATGTGACTTTTACAACTGGTTTAGACTGAGTCATGAAATGTGACTTTCTTTTTTTATCCAAAAAAATAAAAGTCGCAAAATTTGGCGCAACTCTACTCCGGTACCTCCTTGGAGTGATTTCATGTACGCCAGTTAGAAAGACGCATTTTTTTAAACATTTTGGCAAACATGTGACTTTTTAAACTAAAAAAGTCCCTGCTTCTAATCCATCAACTTGAAAAACTGATTGTTCAAATATAATTAATATTTTGCACTTTATCTTTTTTAATATATATACAGTATATATATATATATGTATATATATATATATATATACACACACACACATACAAACTTGGTAATAAAATTAAGCAGAAAGTAATAGCTATTACATATCCAGTATGTAGACTGATATGTCATAAATAATTCACACTATCAGACTTAAAATTAAATTCTGTGCAAGAATAAAAATGAAGAACGGTACCGATCAAGCAGGTGTAGAGCCTCATCATGCTGTATGTCAGGTGGATGGGAGAAGTCTGCACCAGAAATTTACATTCCAGACGGATAAAATTCAGGCATGGCTGAACAAGCCAGTTAAACATGTCATTAATCTAAAAGTAAAATAAAGCACAAGACAAAAGCTTGAAATTGGCATCACTAAAAAAAAAGATGATCGACTAAAATAACCCGACAATCCTTTACGATACACCATAAAACTGGGAGCAGTCTCCTTTGTACCTGTCAGATTCAGGGAGTGATTACAAGTCTGCACAAAAAGAACATCGCACACAGAATTCTTATTTTATGTATAAAGTGGAATAAATGAAACCACGAGAATGGTGCTGTGCAGAGCCCCTTATTATGTGGAGAAGAGGTGTGTATTCGTGGCCTCTGCTCCATTGTCTATGGGACTGCTGGAAATGGCATAGTACAGCACTCGGCTTTCTCCAACAGTCCCAAAGACAATGAATGGAGTGGAGGCAAGAATGCGCACCTCTTTTACACATAATACGGGGCTCTGCACCACCA
Organism: Oophaga sylvatica; assembly: GCA_033576555.1. Taxonomy (NCBI): domain Eukaryota; kingdom Metazoa; phylum Chordata; class Amphibia; order Anura; family Dendrobatidae; genus Oophaga; species Oophaga sylvatica. The sequence continues at coordinate 125,470,332 of JARQOD010000007.1, forward strand.
TTCTCTGGGTTCCAGAGCCCAGCTTTTGAGATCACAAGGGGTCCCAACAGTCAGACAGGGGATAAGTTTTTCTTTTATTTAAATAATCTGGTAAATGCCTTTTTGTGACAATTTTTTAGTATTAATTTCTATAATCTTAAAAATTCCTTTAAAGAAAAACATCCTGTATGCAAGTGATTGGTTCCTAAGTCAACTGTAAGTTGGGTTGTGATCTACTGGAGCTTTAGAGCCCATTATTGTTTCAGGGCACAGGCCTACCAGATGATCCTCCAGTAGTCCAGTGGGCAAGTCCCAACCAGTCAATATGGCTCATTCAGGGTGTTTATGAATCGCTCGCCAGGGCAGTGGGGATACTCGGTACCGGGCCGCTTCTTAAAGGGGAAGTGTCACAGCAGCAGTGGCCTGGTCCGTGGCCCTGGGCGTCCAATAAAAGGGATAGTGAAAAAGGGATAATAAAGTTTATAATAAAGTGTTCGTGACGCCATCCGTGGTATTCGGTCAGAAGACCGACGCTGCAATGCAGATCTTCTGGGATGATGGTAGGGCAGCAAAGATGGGTAAGCTCTCCACGGGTAGAGCTGTGTCCAGGGTAGTTAGGATATTAAAGGTGATGTTGGTGGTGAGTGTGGTGCAGGACAGGTGGAGCAGGAATGATTCAGAGGAAACAGCAGGGTGCAGTTTCCAACGTTTTACTCACAGTTCTTGTGTACACAGATGCCCGCTTGGTGCCGTGTCCTCCAGGTGAGGGGTCCAGCAAACTCCCAGGTAGATCAGGATACACGTTTCCAGGACTTCCTTCAGTATGTTCCTCTCCTGGTCATCTCACTGTGCTGGCTTTTTGCCCTTCCTGCCCAGCACCATCACAAACAGTGTCCCAAGCCAGCAGCCGCAGACCTCGCAAGCTGAGTCTTGTAGTCCTCCACTAGTCTCAGGGGCCGGTTCCCCTACTGCGACCTAGTCCCTCCACTACTGGAATCGGACCCCACGGGTACTTCAGCACTCTCTGTGTCCCTAGGACCCCTTCTGTCCTCCTGGGAGCTCCCTTCAGACTTCCCTCTCAATTCTCTCTCTGCAGCCTCTCTGCTGCACTCCTTCTCCTTCAGTCTCCTCAGACCAACTGCTCTGTTCTTCCCGCTCTCTAAGCTCCTCCCCCTTCTCCTACCTTCTCCACCCACACACCAACACCCTTTCCTACCCAGCCTGAGATGAGGCCCTCCTCCCTAGGGGTACGCCCAGGTGCCCTGACTGAACTAGTGTGTGTTGGGTGCGAGTGTTAGAGTCCTGGGTAGTGCTCCCTCCTTACCTGAGAGTGGGATACCACACCTCTGGATGAGGTGCAGTACCTCTGTGGCGACTGGTCCCTCAGGGGCGCCATATTTAGATACAGGAAAGGGCTGGAAACTGCCACTTTGCCCCATGTAAAGGTAAACCTAGCCATTTCAAAGAGTACAGTTAATCATGTGTCACATCACATCTGCTTTTTATTCATATAGTCTATTAAGACTTTAAGAACATAGAAATATGGAACAGGGCAGGAAATCTCCAAATACTGTACTATACCTACCTTGTAGGATCTAGGCAAGCCAAAGAATAGAACGGTAAGAAGTATATCAGTACGCGTCGCTGACCACAATAGTATATAAAGTATACATATGTGTAGATATACCGTACATGTCATGGGTGCATCGCCATGAAGATCGTCGCGATTGCACATTCTGACTTCTCACAGCTGAGCTGCTGTTTCTTTGTTTTTTGGTAATGAGAGAGTTAATTTTTCCTAGCTCTTTGCTAAGGCTAGGTGCAGCCTCGCCCGGCTGCTTTTGATTATGTTCTAATTAGTTTCCTTTATATTTCTGCCAGTCTGGGTGTTAGACGCCGGTGAAAGCATTCATGTAGTTTAGCAGACTGGATTGGTTCTGAGAATATTTAAGCTAAGAGCTCCTTAGTTGTTTTTACTCTTACAGCTTATAGTTTTTTTCTCTGAGACCTTAGGTGTTCCTACTGTGTGTGAGTGTTGTATGTAAGACTTTATTTACTTTATGTCTTGTCTTTGTTGTATGTCTTTCTGTTCATTAACCGTTACCTGTTCATTCCCTTTGGTGGTATTCAGGGTCCTTCTTAGGACTAGAATACAGTTGGCAGGGATTGATAGGAGACAGGGTTTACGCTGGTGGCCTGGACCTCTGTACCTTTAACAGTACCTCCAGGTTGAGGGATTAGTTAGGACCCCAGTTTAGGGTCAGCTTAGACCCCGGTCACCCTCAAGCCGGAGACAGCGTATAACGGATTCCGTTTTGACCCTCTGGACATTCTGTCAGGTAAATCTATGTTATCATATATCTATGCGCATGTTATATAGTATGTTGCCCTTTTGATATAGATTACTGACATCACATATATATATCTGCTATACAGCATGACATTTTCACCGGCCCAACTAAAGATTCTCCCCAGCTGTCATGGATCCAGTAGCCCAGCTGGCCCGGCAGTTGCAGGGGTTGTCCATGGAATTTGCAGACATTAAGTCCAAGGTTTTGTCCCTCCCGGAGCAAACCAGATCTGAACCTAAGGTTGCTCCTCCGGACAGGTTCACTGGTGGGCGGGACAAATTTTTTACTTTCCGGGAGGCATGTAAATTGTACTTTCGGCTGCGGCCTCGGTCATCTGGGAGTGAAGAGCAGAGGGTGGGAATTGTTATCTCGCTCTTACAAGGGGACCCTCAATCTTGGGCGTTCTCTATTCCTCCAGGCTCCCCAGATCTCCAGTCAGTGGATCGATTTTTTACTGCCCTGGGTCTGGTATATGATGATCCGGATCGAGTCTCCCTTGCTGAAACAAGGTTACGTAAAATACGGCAAGGAAATCGTCCAGCGGAGGAATATTCTTCTGAGTTCCGTAGATGGGCAACAGATACTCAGTGGAATGACCCAGCTCTTAGGAGCCAGTTTTGTCAAGGGTTGTCTGACAAATTAAAAGATGTGTTGGCTCAGTATGATTCTCCTCCATCACTGGAGGCTGCTATGGCCCTCGCTATTCGCATTGATAGACGACTTCGGGGAAGACGCGAGGTAACTCCGCCCCCCATGATGACTCCACCTACTACTAAAGTCCCTTATACTGAGGTTCCCCTGGTCTGTTCTGAGGAACCCATGCAGTTGGGAGGGACATCATTTTGTAGGAGGGAATCGGCGGTGCGCCGCAGGACTAGAAGGTGTTTCTTTTGCGGGAGAGAGAGGGACATTTTGTTGGGGGGTGTCCATCCCGGACCTCTTTGAGCCAAGGAGTTAACCTGGGAGTGTGTATTTCGTCCCCAAATCCCTCTCAGTTTCTCGTGCCTGCGGAGGTGGTGATTGGTACTAGAACTGAGAGGATTTCTGTTTTTCTTGATAGTGGGTCCGGGGCTAATTTGGTGGACGCTCGGTTTGCCCAGGTGCATGGTATGCAACTGAGTGTATTGGCCAAACCGGTCCCTATACTCTCTATTGATTCTAGACCTCTTGGTCAAGGTAGCTTGGTACAAGCTGTTCATAACATAGATCTTCGAGTAGGGGCAATACATAAAGAGCAATTGTCTTGTTATGTGTTGGAGGGTCTACCTACTCCTATTGTGTTGGGACTTCCTTGGTTGGCTAAACATAACCCAGTGATTGATTGGCAATCCAGAAAGATAAGCCAGTGGGGTGAATTTTGCAAGAATAACTGCATGAGCACGGTCATCTGTGCGGTTGTGCCTAGGACTTTGCCTCCTTTTCTGGAGGACTTTGGGGAGATGTTCTCAGAGGAGGGGTGTAAAGAGTTTCCTCCTCATCGCGCATATGACTGCTCAATAAAGTTGCTTCCTGATGCCTTATCTCGTACTTTCCCAAGAGCCGGGAAGACGGATGATCCGGTTCCTATTCCTCAGGAGGGAGTTGTAGTGTCAGCTGTATGCTCTGAGCTTGAGGGGGAGGTATTGGGGGCTCAGTGGGACGCCCCTGTGGGACTTCCAGGGAGACTGATAGTTCCAGATCGCTTAAGACTGAAGGTTACGGGGAACCGTTACAAACGGATGGCTGATAGGAGGAGAGTTTCTGGTCTAGATCTGAAGGTGAACGATCTGGTTTGGTTGTCTACCAGGAATATAAAACGTAAAGTTTCCTCCTGGAGGTTGGGTCCCAGATTCATCGGGCCGTACAGGATCAGTTCCATAATTAATCCTGTGGCATTTCGTCTGGACCTCCCTCCTACGTTTAAAAATCATAATGTGTTTCACAAGTCATTACTTAAAAAGTATGTGGCACCAGTCATACCGTCACCTCTACCTCCTTCAGTGGTGGTCAATGATAACGTGGAAATTCATGGGTCGAAAATCATTGACTCACGTCTCAGTCGCCGATCCCTTCAGTACTTAGTTCAGTGGAGGGGGTATGGTCCTGAGGAGGGGACGTGGGTCCCTGCGTCTGATGTTAACGCAGATCGATTGGTTCGGACCTTTCACACAACTCACCCGGACAGACCTGGTCATGAGGGTCCGGAGGCCCCTCGTAGAAGGGGGGGTACTGTCATGGGTGCATCGCCATGAAGATCGTCGCGATTGCACATTCTGACTTCTCACAGCTGAGCTGCTGTTTCTTTGTTTTTTGGTAATGAGAGAGTTAATTTTTCCTAGCTCTTTGCTAAGGCTAGGTGCAGCCTCGCCCGGCTGCTTTTGATTATGTTCTAATTAGTTTCCTTTATATTTCTGCCAGTCTGGGTGTTAGACGCCGGTGAAAGCATTCATGTAGTTTAGCAGACTGGATTGGTTCTGAGAATATTTAAGCTAAGAGCTCCTTAGTTGTTTTTACTCTTACAGCTTATAGTTTTTTCTCTGAGACCTTAGGTGTTCCTACTGTGTGTGAGTGTTGTATGTAAGACTTTATTTACTTTATGTCTTGTCTTTGTTGTATGTCTTTCTGTTCATTAACCGTTACCTGTTCATTCCCTTTGGTGGTATTCAGGGTCCTTCTTAGGACTAGAATACAGTTGGCAGGGATTGATAGGAGACAGGGTTTACGCTGGTGGCCTGGACCTCTGTACCTTTAACAGTACCTCCAGGTTGAGGGATTAGTTAGGACCCCAGTTTAGGGTCAGCTTAGACCCCGGTCACCCTCAAGCCGGAGACAGCGTATAACGGATTCCGTTTTGACCCTCTGGACATTCTGTCAGGTAAATCTATGTTATCATATATCTATGCGCATGTTATATAGTATGTTGCCCTTTTGATATAGATTACTGACATCACATATATATATCTGCTATACAGCGTGACAGTACACTGGGAAATGTAATCATTTCTTCTGACTTAGTATTGGTATAGAGAACTGAGCCGCTGTCAGACGACTCTACGTGTGTCTGCCTTCATTTTCTACACTGATCTGGCATGATCATAAATTATGGATAAAACACATAGCTGATGCAGGATCTCAGAACGACAACCCTTCTAATAGCATGACCTATACGGCATCTACCAGCTCCTCTTTAAAATGTATATGTTCATTGTTCCCTGATGTACAGGTACAGTTGAAACTAGAAGTTTCCATCCACTATATAAAATGACACATCTGCATGTTTTTCTCAATATCTGACATGAAATCTGAATAAACCTTTCCCGTTTTAGGTCAAACAGGATTACCATAATTATTAATATTTGCCAAATGCCAGAATAATGAGGGAGAGAGATATTTTATTGTATTTTTATTACTTACTGCAAAGTGAAAAGTTTCCATCCATTTCATTACTATTTGGTACCATCGCCCTTACACTGAATGACTTGGGTCACACGTTTGGGATCTCCTTCCACAAGCTTCTCACAATAGTTGGTCGGAATTTGGGCCCATTCTCCTGACAATACTGATGTAACTGATCCAGGTTTGTAGGTCACCTCGCTCGCACCGGCATTTTCAACTTTGCCCATAAATTTTCAACAGGATTGAGATCAGGGCTTTGTGATGGCCGCTCCAAAACACTGACTTTGTCATCCTTAAGCCACTTTGTTACCATTTTGGCAATATGCTTCAGGTCATTGTGAATTTGGAAGATCCATTTCCGCCCAAGCTTTAACCTCCTGGCTGATGTCTTGAGATGTTGCTTCAGTATTGCCACATAATCTTCTTTTTTCATGATGCCATCTAGTTTGTGAACATGAACATGATGCTGCCACCCCCGTGTTTCACAGTTGGGATGGTGTTCTTAGGCTTCCAAGCTTCTCCCTTTTTCCTCCAAACGTAACGATGGTCATTATGCCTAAAAAGTTCAATTTTAGTTTCATCAGACCACAGGACATGTCTCCATAAATTAAGGTCTTTGTTCCTGTGTGCATTAGCAAACATTAATCTGGCTTTTTTATGTTTCTTTTGGAGTAATGGCTTCTTCCTGGCAGAGTGATACAGTACTGGTTTCACTGTGGATAGTGACACAATCTTACCAGATTCCACCATCATCTTCACAAGGTCTTTTGCTTTTGTCCTTGGGTTGTCGGACCAAAGCACGTTCATCTCTGGGACACAGGACCCATCTCCTTCATGAGCGGTATGATGGCTGGACATTCCATCTTGTTTGTACATTGAAATAATGGTTTGTACAGATGAACGAAGCAGCTTCAGGTATCTTGAAATTGTACCCAAGGATGAGCCAGACTTGTGCAAGTCCACAATTTTCTTCCTGATATCTTGGCTGATTTCTATAGACTTTTCCATGATGCTACACAAAGAAGCAGAGTGTTTCAGGTGTGCATTAAAATACATCCACAGATGTGTCTCTAATTAACTCAGATGTTGCCAAAAAAACTATCAGAAGCTTCCAAACACATGACATCATCATATGGGCAGTCCAGAATTGTTTAAAGACATAGCAATCTTAGTGTATGTAAACTTTTGACTTTGCAGCAAGTAATAAAAATGCCTTAAACATTCTCTCACCCTCATTATTCTGGCATTTGGCAAATATTAATTATGGTAATTCTAATTGACCTAAAACGGGAAAGGTTTATTCTGATTTCATGTCAAATATTGAGGAAAAACATGCAGATGTGTCTTTTTATATAGTGTATGTAAACTTGTGGTTTCAACTGTATGTCAGAACTGACTGCCATGATATCACTATTGAGGAGAATTACAAACACTAGTGACCGGGAACGAGGCAGACCACTATAATGACACTATCTACGTCAGACGCAGATATAAACGCAACCTGAAACATATGGAGTTTCCTTGTTATGGTGGAAAAAAGTAAAAAGGTAAATTCTACATCTACAACCTGTGAGACAAAGCTAATGAAAACCATAGAGAAGGTAGGGGTAAGTGAGTGACCCATATGTGAATACAGGGGATTGTGGCAGCTCCAGCTGAGTAGAGCATAGTGAATATAGGGGAAGGTGACAGCTGCAGCTGAGCTGTGGATAGTGAATACAGGGGAAGGTGACAGCTCCAGCTGAGCTGTGGATAGTGAATACAGGGGACTGTGACAGATCCAGCTGAGCGGTGGATAGTGAATATAGGGGACTGTGACAGCTCCAGCTGAGCGGTGGATAGTGAATATAGGGGACTGTGTCAGGTGCAGCTCAGCTGTGGATAGTGAATATAGGGGACTGTGTCAGGTGCAGCTCAGCTGTGGATAGTGAATACAGGGGACTGTGACAGCTCCAGCTGAGCTGTGGATAGTGAATACAGGGGACTGTGACAGATCCAGCTGAGCGGTGGATAGTGAATATAGGGGACTGTGACAGCTCCAGCTGAGCGGTGGATACTGAATATAGGGGACTGTGTCAGGTGCAGCTCAGCTGTGGATAGTGAATATAGGGGACTGTGTCAGGTGCAGCTCAGCTGTGGATAGTGAATGCAGGGGACTGTGTCAGGTGCAGCTCAGCTGTGGATAGTGAATACAGGGGACTGTGACAGCTCCAGCTCAGCTGTGGATAGTGAATGCAGGGGACTGTGACAGCTCCAGCTGAGCGGTGGATAGTGAATATAGGGGACTGTGACAGCTGCATCTGAAGGGTGCATAGTGAATACAGGGGACTATGTAAGAGCAGAGAGACCCTGCGCTCATATCTGTGCATGCTCTATCTCCACGTACAGGGAGCATTAGAGCATTACATGTGAAGCAAGGAAGAACAAAATTTGCTTTTCAGGGGAGTAAATAACCGATGGAGGATGAGTCCAGTAGGAGTAAAGCCTTAACATTTCCTGGGCTTTTACTATTTTCGGGAGGAGAAGCTCATATGATGAATTTTTTAAAATGTGATACATTTAGAGACAAAATCTTTATTTTACAGTGAGGACATGATGTAAGACCCTGGGAATATATGTCTAAACAGAATACAAACAGCGAAGCTACAGTAACTGGATACTTGACAACCAGAAATACAGAATTCGATCGTCATGTTCTTAT